>JAYESA010000011.1:62839115-63474115 GCA_036927795.1 Iris macrosiphon | reverse complement strand
TTATATATATATATATATATATCATCAATACTCAATCACCAAACTAAAGGTAGATAATGGCACGACATCATAAAGAGAATAGGAAATAATAAGTCATAACAATATCCAAGTCTAGAGTCTAGCAATGAATACAAATGGTCTCAATATAAATA
The DNA here is from genome assembly GCA_036927795.1 of Iris macrosiphon. Classification (NCBI taxonomy): domain Eukaryota; kingdom Viridiplantae; phylum Streptophyta; class Magnoliopsida; order Asparagales; family Iridaceae; genus Iris; species Iris macrosiphon. The sequence continues at coordinate 63,473,963 of JAYESA010000011.1, read as the reverse complement.
ACATGCCATAGTATAGTGCTGGAGACATATCCAGTAAAATAATAGATACTAGCTAAGGTTCTGATATAGCTTGGTGTGTCTTCTCAACAACTGGTACCAGATCGTCCTGGCCTACAGGTGCTACCTTAACTGGCTCTCCGTCCTGCGGGTCGTAGATAGGACAACAGTCCTCTAAATAGTCGTCTGAAAAAATATATCTAGTCATGATTGGAGCAAAGTACAGTACTTTGAAAGCAGTTTCATATATATGATTGAGAATATATAATAGCAATAGAAAAGAATACAAGATGCACAAGTACTATGAAATGGAAATATAATTGGAATAAGTAGATAAATACGAAGGATAACTGGAAAAGTAAATACAAGCAATACGGTGTGAACTGTAAATAAGAAAATTGTAAAATAAGAGAACTGATGATATTATCTAAGTGATTTAGAGTGCAAGTTCATTATATGATTGGTTTGGATTGCACAAGTATATACTACGGTAACTCAATTATACATGTATCATATAATTGGCATGCACATGAATATGCTAAATGTTTGTGTCAAGACCCGCACCCGGAATAAGGGCACGAGCAGTAAGCAACGCACAGCCTAAGCCGCAGTACCGGCGGTAGAATGTTGTCTGGGCCAAACATACAATCTAACATCTCACACAATATGTATAAGATATCTTTCAATGTCGTCTCAACTCCAAACGGAAGAACAATATGGTATATGATAGGGGTAAACTATACTCAATCATAATGTCAAACTAAGGAAGATAAAACACGATATAGAATAATAAAGAAAAAGAGTCACAATACATCCACAAGTCTGAAATAATATTTATACATGCCAACAACCTCAATAAAGTCTAATATAAGTCTAAACAATAAGCCTAAGCCTCCTCAGCCTCTGTACCAGGTCCTACGGCCTGTAGTAAGTGGGACACTGGTCCATAAGCCAATCATCTGAAAAATATATCCAGTTAGGATTGGAGCGAAGTACATTCCTCTAAAAGCAGTTCCAAATACATAATCTCTATCTGGAGCTCCTATAGATCCTTTAATAGCTAGGGCAGCATCATCAAGAAATAAGCTATGGTTTCCTGCTGAGTGCGTCTGCTACGACATTCGCCTTGCCCGGATGGTACTGCAGATCTATATCAAAGTCGACCATCAACTCAAACCAATGTCTCTATCTCATGTTGAGCTCCTTCTAAGTATATACATACTTCAAACTCTTGTGATCAGTAAAGATTTCTGCCTTCTCTCCATAAAGATAGTGCCTCCATATCTTCAGTGCAAATATTATTGCAGCTAGCTCAAGATCGCGTGTTGGGTAGTTCTTCTCATGGACCTTCAGATATCTCGATGCATAAGCGATAACTTTGCCATGTTGCATTAAAACATATCCTAGTCCACTACCTGACGCATCACTATAAACAACAAAGCCTTTCGATCCTGAAGAAAGAGTCAAGACCGGTGCTGTTGTCAATCGCCTCTTCAATTCTTTAAAGGCCTTATGACAATCTTCCATCCATGCAAACTCCTGGTCCTTATGTGTCAACCGTGTCATTGGCTCCACAATCCTTGAGAAATTCTCTACGAACCTCCGGTAATATCCAGCAAGTCCGAGAAAACTTTTTACTTCTGCAACTGATGTACATGTAGGCCAAGTTTCTATTGCAGCAATCTTCTCTAGATCAACTGAAAGTCCTTCTCTTGAGATGATATGTCCCAAAAAATGCACCTTATCCATACAAAACTCATATTTACTGAGTTTGGCATATAACTTCTCTTGCCTCAGCATCTTTAGCACAATTCTGAGATGCTCATCATGCTCTTCGTGGCTCTTGGAATATACTACGATATCATCAATAAACACAACCACGAACTTGTCCAAGTACTGATGAAAAAATCTGTTCATCATACTCATGAACACAGCTAGTGCGTTGGTTAAACCAAATGGCATAACTAAGAACTCATAGTGTCCATACTTAGTCCTGAAGGCTGTCTTCGATATATCCTCCTTCCTCACTCTAATCTGGTGATAACCAAATTTAAGTTCAATCTTCGAGAATACCCAGCTCTGACCTCGAACCTGGAACATAGTAAGCTTTCCGTTCAGTTCTCTGACTTCAATACCCTCTTCGACAGTGCCTCACTTCGCTCGCCTTTTCTTCGCTCTTAGCACCACTCAATTGATCGAATAGGTCATCAATACGTGACAAGGGATACCAGTTCTTAATAGTTACATAATTCAGTGTCCTGTAATCAATACACAGGAGTACTGTCCCATCCTTCTTTGGTACAAATAGTATGGGTGCTCCCCAAGGTGAAACACTGGGTCAAATAAAACCCTTCTCCAGAAGATCATCAACTTGCTCCTTCAATTCTACCAACTCCTTAGATGCTAGCCGGTACACTAATGAAGTGATAGGCTCTGCTCCTGGAGTCAAGTCTATTGTGAATTCTATTTCCCGATCAGGTGGTAAACCTAGAAGATCATCAGGAAATACATCCACAACCTCTGATATAACTCTTGGGTAACCTGACTCCCCTTCTACAGATAGTACCCTAAGAGTAGGATGAACACCTTTCTCTATGGCTCCCCGAAAAAACTCAAACTCTAGATGTCCAGGCGGTCTAAATATAACCCGTCCAAGTCAGCAATCTAGGGTCGCATGGTACTAACTTAACCAGTCCATCCCAAGTACAACATCATAATCTGGTATGGAAAAGATCAGAAATTGAGCTTGCATCTCTCTACCAAAGACTACTACCGAACATGATCTACAAATATCACTAACTGGGATAATTCTACCCCCCGTAAGAATTCTCTTAGTCTTCGGAAGGGGTGCAGTAGCTACTCTATGTGTGGCTACGAAGTTAGCAGCTATGAATGAATGCGATACTCCAGAATAAAATAAAGCTACAGCAGGTAATGAAGCTACTAATATAGTACCTGCTATAACCTCTCCTGTAGTAGCTTCCTCCTTAACAGCCAATGCAAATGCCTATCCTCGTCCCTAAGCTGGACCTCTCTATTAACGAGCCTGCTGGAATAGTTCTGCCTATGGTGCCAATGGTGGTCTCTGCTGATAGCCTCCTAGAGCTGGTGGTCTGACTCCTCCAACTCCTGTTTACGGTGCTTTCAATGCTGGATAAGCTGTCCTTGGTGCTGGTAAAGCTGGTCGATCTACCGTAGGCGCTCCCTCTCGGCACTCAGAGTAGTCCTTGGCTGGATACTGGTTAGATCCGCAAATCAGACATAGTCCCAACTTGCGTCTGCACTCTCTCTCGATATGGCCTACCTTGCCACAGTAGTGACAAGTAGGAAGAGATATGGCCCTAGGTGCTGCTCTCTAAGGTAGATTACTCTGGGGTCATTTTACAGATTTCCCATGTGATGCTCTGGATGGTGCTAATGTGAAAGGCCACTTCAGACTTGACTCCCTCCTGGTGACGCACTCCTGCGTCGTGCTGCAGCAAGAACGTCTGTGTATGATGTAGGTGCAACAAATTCGATCAATATCTGGAGCTCAAACTTGAGTCCGTCGAAGAACTTCTCCGCATTGTACTCTTCCACCGACATATTGCCTTGAATAAGGCGGTTGAACTTGTCTCGAAGTTCAGATCGGGCAATAGCTGGGATGTTCATCTCTTGGAAGAGTCTGGAGAACTCTTCCCAAGTAACTCGGTCATGTCCGAGCCTCCTCTTTTCAGATAGCCACCAATGGTGCGTATTGTCCGTCAGCTGCATCCTGACGGCAGTCATCCATCGCTCCCTCGAAAGTTTAGCTGCTTCCAACTGGTATTGTGTGTTTGTGAGCCACTCATGAACTTCAGTTGGCTCCTCCTTGCCAGAAAAGGTATGGGGCTTTAGCTGACAAAAATCAGTGATAGATCCCACAGATGGTCGCCTAGCTGTTGGGTTCGCCTGCTCCAGTGCGGTTACTAGGTTGTTCCTCAAGTTCTTTGCCTCATGACGCTGAGCCTCTTGTTGAATCTGTTGTTGGCTTGCATCATAGCATAAAATATTTGAAACATCTGCTGCCTGTCCATGGCTTGTCCTGGTAGAAAAACAGGCATCGATGGAGTGAACTGCGACGGAGGTGGGATGTCATCACACCGGAACCTTGAAGTATGTTGGCCTACTTGATCGCTTTGAGAGAATTGTCCTCTATTTTCTGGTATTACTCCAATATTATAAGTAACCACAGCATCGTGTGATGTACCTAAGGGATTCTCGTAACCGATTCTCAGATCCATTACTCTGCATTAAAAATAAACTATGAGAATGCACAGAGGAATCAAAACAGGATGCAAATCAAGCAATTAATTCAAATTCGATATAGAGATAAAAAATAATTCAAATCAATGGATGAGTTCCTATAACTTATCCTATCCTTATTGCAAGCTTGCTCGGTCCTTCAGTTAAAATAGAACAATTTAGTCGTTGACCTGCATGGGCCACTACAAAAACTATGTCACATCCCAGTCCCAAAATATTGAGGGACTAGTTACATGGCAATGGCCAGCAGCACACACTAATGGGTAAACATAATTTAATGGACCCATCAATGTGTACTTAAGCTGTAAAACAATAATAAAGGTCTACTAAATGTGTCATAATCTAATCTCATCCATAGAAAATAAATATGATCAATATTAGTATAATGAAATAAAAACCAATAATAAGTCTTAATAAAGTAAACCGGGGAATAACCCGATAATAAGTCTATTACAAAGGTTCAACAGATCAGAATAAAAGAGTCTAATAATAGTAAGTACTGAGCATAGATAATATATACTCAGGAGAAATCTTTGGCGAGCACCTCGTCCTCGGGGATCGGTTCAGCTCTAGTGTCTGCTCCTGCTACAGCTTCTGCTCTTGTCCTGTATACCTAGGGATAAAACTCCTCTGCTATACTTGGAGATATAATCCGGATCCATGTCCTTAGGGGACATAGCAAGGTACAAGAATAACTCAAGCCAAAATAAATGTAGTACAATAATAATAAAATAATAGGGTGAACTATGTAACCAGCTATGTGATATGCAAGTGAGAGCATCACTAGTACTCAGGCTGAGACTACTACAAACTCTGTATTGGGAAGCCGGTAGCAGTAATATTACATAATGTGCCTAACTCTGATGTAGAGTCTACGGCCTCACAATAATAAATATATATAATTAGCATGTAGTCTGTGTGTCTCTCCCTAACCAATGTAATCACACGTCTCATGTCCACAATGTCTCATGTCCATGTCACGCAAGATCATATCTAATGCAGCAAGTCATATAATATATATAAAGTCTATGTCACAAATCCTGTAGCCTATATATAATTACCATGAATATCTTAGAAAGATTATGTCTCATAAATAGTGTCAAATGTCCTGTGGTATGACGTACTTGATAATGCAAGCACGAGAATATAAATGGTCTCGATATCCATCTCTAGGTGATGTTACACAACTCCGCGTACGGTGTTGGCACCCGAATATTAATGGATACTAAGTAATATCATACGGTCCTAGGTTAAGTATACACGGTCCTAGGTTAAGCATATACAACATATAAATAAGTCAAGGAAATAGTATGAACCAATTTACTGCAAGTATGGCAAGGTACACTTGCCTGGAGTTTGAATTCTAACAGTAGTTCTGGTCTCAGCAAAATCTGCAGGTACTCCTCCAAATGTTGTAATAAATATTACCATCAGATTCAGAAGACATCAAATAGCTAGAATAGCCTATCCATAAGTCCAATTTGGACACAGGGGCAAAATTAATCATTTCTGGTCAAAGTGAGGTCCACATGTGGCCCGCTTTGCACCGAGAAATGTGCCAGAGATAATGTTTCCAAATTTATCAAACTTAGTGTCCATAAGTCTAGAACGACGATACGAACCCAACAGAATATCCAGAACTAGATTCCGATGAGTCCATCACAAAATTGCCCGTCAAGTAGAGCCGTGGGGCCCACGATACGCGATTTTGTCAACGTTCTCAGAATAGAACCAAACTTGGGTCACAGGACCAGCATATTGCTACGAGTCCATTGGCACAAGTTTTATTTCGATACGATATGCGTACACAAAGTTACAATGAGTTCCATAACAGGGCCGATATGGGTCGTTGTCGACGGATACGCGTTGATTCCGGTGTGCACGCACATCCAAATCAACTTTTGCAAAATCCTGAAAATTTATATTAACGGCGTGCACCTTTCGATGAAGTTCGCACACGACCAAGTCATCCTGTTTGGCGGAGCGCACCCAATTCTGGGGAAAAATAGGGTAATATTTTTCTAATTTTGGGTCACAGTTTGCGATTACCACAGGATGCGATATACCGAGCGAGTTGCACTTATATCAAGAGAGTCATGCAGGGTTCGTATCACCGCAAACAAAATAGAAAATGGGGCAGCGAAGAGAAAAAAAGACTACCTGAATAGGGCTCCAAAAAGACTGGAATGTGCACTTTGCGAGGCGGCTAGGGCTAGGGTTTTCACCAGAGCCGGCCGAAGAAAGGCGGAGGCGGCTGCGGGGAGGCATCCTCGAAGCTCTGGGGAGGCATGGCAGAGCTCTGGGGAGGTAGGGCATCACCGGAGGAGGCGTGGCGGAGCTTTGGGGAGGTGGGGCATCACCGAAGGAGGAGAAGGGTCGGGGCTCTGGCGGAGGTCGTCGACGGGGAGGCGCAAGGGTGGCTGAGGGTGATGGCGGAGGAGCTCGGGGAGAGAGGTGGCTGGGGACGTCGACTCTGGTGGCAGTGGCAGCGGGGGTGGCCTGGGCTCGGGTCATAGGCGGCGGAGGGTTCGTTAGTGGTGGTGATCGGGTTTGGGGGAGGTCGGTTGTCACTACCCCATTTCCAGAGTAGGGTATTTTTTTAATTTTAATTTGGTTAATTGTGTATTATTTATAATTAATTGTATTAATATTTAATTAGTGATTATATTATTTTTTATTGATTATTTTAGGGTTTTGGCTAGCCTCGACCCATGTCAAGCCCTAGTGGACCCATGTTCGACCCAACCCACACTATTGTGAGACTAATTTTTGGGTTTAGAATGTTTATTATATTTTTAATAGGCTAGTTGGAGAGATTGGGAGTTAGTTTGAGTGCTTTTGGAACCCCAAACCCAAACCCAAGTGAGAGGAGGGCATTTTGGTCTTTTGGAGACTTTGTAAACCCTTTTTATGCCATGGCCGGCCTATTCCTAGACTTGGAACCCGATCACAGCAGCCCCTCCCTATTTCTTCTTCTTTTTCTTCTTCTTCTTCTTCTTCTTCTTCTTTTCCACTCCTTCTTCTTCTTCCTTTCTACTTCCCACTTCAAGTAAGCACTCTATTTCTCCTCTTTCTTCTTCTATTCTTCATGGATGTTAACCCGAACCCTATATTTTTCCCCAACCCAGGTGTTTAGAGCCTAGACTTAGTGTAGAGGCTAGATTTGGAGGCTTAGAGCTTGAGGGAGGTGATTTCAAGTGGATTGGAGACTTTGGCCTTGGGATTCCAACTCCCAAGAGATAAATCCTAACTTTCCCCTTACTAATTACTCTTATGTAGTGTAATTAGTGGTTTAGAACCTTCCTAGACCCTAAGCCTACTCGTGGGAGGAAGTTGGAGCAAGTTTGGTTGTGTTTGGAGACTTTAACACTAGGTTTTGTGTCAATTTTGGGTGAAATCCGAGATTGGCCCAATTTTGGGTGGTACCCTAGGTTAGACGGACCTAGGTAGACATTGTCGGGTGTCTTGAGGGTTAGTATGTGTCTCCGTTCAGACACGTGAAGTCGTGTCGCGGAGAAACGGGCGTTTCGGACATTTTCGGGGTTTTCGTCGTCGCCGATTCTAAGTGCGTGCGTGTTTTTGCCACGGGCATAGAATCGATGAGTTAGCATTTTTCTAGGATCTAGACATCGTTTAGAACCCGTGGATAAATTTTAGGCTGATTCTGAGTTGGTTTGGTGTGCGTTTCAGGAGGTTTTTCGAACCGCACACCGCGTGTTCGTCGAAATGACCGAACGACTATTTTGACTTGGTTTCCTAGTTTCGGGCTTGTGCGCGTATTGGGTTAGCTTTAGGGAGTGTGTGCTAGAGTTCTCAGGTTATATTATATATATATATATATATATATATGTGTTTGTGCGTGTAGGGGTGGTTGTGCGCATGTTGGTGGAGTATTGTGTGCATTGTTTGTGTGTTGTGTGTGTTGTGTTAATGTGCTAGTGTGTGTGTGTATATATATATATATATATATATATATATATATATATATATATATATATATGTGTGTGTGTGTGTGTGTGTGTGTATGTGTGTGTGTGTGTGTGTGTTTTTCTATATATATATGTATGTATGTGTATATATATATATATATATATATATATTTGTGTGTGTGGTTGTGTGTTTGTGAGCGTGTGTGAGAGTGTGTGTTAGTGTGTGTGAGAGTGTGTATGAGGGTGTGTGAGAGTGAGTGTGTGTTAGTGAGTATTTGTGTGAGAGTGTGTGTTGGTGTTAGTGTATGTGTAGGTGAGTGTGTGTGAGTGTGAGTGAGTGTTTGTGTATATATATATGTATGTGTTTGTGTAGACATATACATGTGCGTGTGTATATATATGTGTGTGTGTTTGTATTTATATATATGTGTGTGTATATATGTGTGTGTACCTATATGTATTAGTGTGCGTGTGTGTGTATATATATATATAGTTGTGTCTATATATAAATATATGTAGGTATGTTAGTGTGTGTGTGTGTGTGTATATATATATATGTATATATATATATATATATATATATATATGTATATATATATATATATATGTATATATATATATATATATGTATATATATATATATATGTGTGTGTGTGTGTGTGTGTGTGTGGTCGTGTGTGTATGTGATTGTGTGTGCGTGCTTGTGTGTGTGTGGTCGTGTGTGCAGCGTGCAGCAGGGGGGACTGCACAGCAGAGCAGCAGCAGCCGCTGCAGGCACCGCAGCGCCGCGGCTGCCGCAGCAGCAGCTCGCTGGAGCGCAGCGCAGCAACAGCAGAGCAGCAGCAGCTGCTGCAGGCACCGCGGTAGCGTGGCGGTAGCGCCGCGGCAGCAGCTCGCTCGAGTGCAGCGCAGCAGCAGCAGCTGCCAGCAGCAGCAGCTCCAGCAATAGCAGCTTGTAGAGAGTGAATAGATAGATATTAGATGGATATCTAGATAGTTTGATAGATAGATTTATAGATAGATATTAATAGATAGATAGATAGTTAGATAGATAATAGATAAATAGATAGATAGATAGATACACGAATAGATAAATAGATATCTAGGTAGATAGATATCTAGATAGGTAAATACATAGATAAATAGTTAGATAGATAGTTAGATAGATAGATAGATAGATACTAGATAGTTAGATAGATAGTTAAATAGATAGATAGATAATAGATAGTTAGATAGATAGTTTGATAAATAGATATTAGAAAGATAGATAGATCTATATGTATAGATATATATACATATAGCTAGCTAGATATATGTTATAGCTAGATAGAGGTATAAATACTAGATATAGATATATATATATATATGAGTTTGGGTATATATATGGGTATATGTGTGTATGTGTGAATAGGTATACAATTAGATACGTAGATATGTATATATATGTGCTAGATATATATATTTTAGCCTAGATTATTAACTAGGTATATATCTATATTCATAATAGTTAGCTAGAGGGGTAGTAGGGTTGAGTTTAGAGAGGTATCTCAATACCTTGAGATATCCAAGGTATTGAGTTTTGAGCGGGATTTTTGAGCGTTTGCCTAGGTTTGAGTTTAGAGATAGGTTTTTATGTATATGTGTATATATTTACGCATGCTAGCATAGGTTTTAGCGGATATAGGCGGGGTGCGTAGCCTAAGTCGAGGTATCGGATACCGAGGGTATCCCGGTATCTCAATGAGGCGAGTTTGAGGGTTTATTACCTTAATGACCTAGTTTTGACCTAGAATTTTAGGGGCACCCTAGTTTGACCTAGAGTTGACCGTAGTTAACTCGGTTGACCGCCAAAGTCAACTTTTGACCTAGATTTGACCCAGGATTGACTTTTTGGACCCAGAGTTGACTTTTTGACCTAGATTTCATCGCTTTGACCCGTTTGACCTAGAACGACCCTAGAAGCCTATTTTTAGTTATTATATATCTGTTTAACTCATTAAAAATCTGTTTAACCTTACTTTTCGTAATAGGTCCTTGCGACACCAGTTCAGATCGCCAGTTGCTCAGGACGTCAGACGAGTACATTCTCTGATAGTTTTTATTATCTGATGATTATTATGATTCAGTTTCTAGTATAGTATCATCTGATTTTCTGGCATGACACGAACTAATATTTCTAGATTTATTTACTTGTGACACGTATATTTTATGTTTCTGGCCTCTATTCTGGAATCACTACTGGCATCACCTACAAGCATCACTACAGGCATCACTCATGTTTCAGGCTGGACTCATACTTGATTTACGTGTCGGGTCTTGGATTCACTTGTACTAGTCGGGGCGGAGAAATACTCGAGTAGACATGTAAACATTCTTATCTAGAAACATCAGGAATCACCCCCTCTGGTCTAATCTGGAATGATAGCAGTCGCACATCCAGTGCGCGGTGAGCCATACTTACCCCTAGCCGTTTATATATCAAAACAGGTATTTCAAAGACACGAGTTCATTCTTTCTGGTCTGGACTCTCTTGCATTTCTTGCTGGTCTCACTTATAGTTTCTGGACTTGACTCATTACATGTATTTCATGCTGGACTCACTACACGTTCTTGTGTACAGAGTTGATCTTAGTTTAGATTTCCTATATCTTGCAGTCATTACTATCTTGCTTCTTATATTCATGCATCTTTACCTTTATGCACCAGTGATACATGTATATTTCCTTGTTTCATACTTTATTTCCTTCACCTTGCTACTTGCTACAACTATTTTATAGTTTTTATCATTTAACTGGAACTACTGTTAGAGGTGTACTTTCTCCAGTCCTGACTGGACATATTTTTTCCAGAGTATCTAGAGGATTGGTGTCCGACGTTTTATGGACCTCAGCCTTTCGATGGTGCAGACAGGGACCCTCTAGTTTAGGAGTGATTTTCGGGTTGGTAACCGGGATCACTAGGACCTTGTTGCTGTATTTATTAGCTTTTAGCACCGGATTTGTCTCCGATTTTGGATTGAGACCTTGTATTATATTTGATTCAGGATGTTGTATTATTATTATTGATGTTGTGGTGTTTTAGCAACAGTTGTTTAGACTTTGTAGCTGTTAGTCTTCTTTGTTATCTTATCGTGCTTAGATTCGTGATTGAGTACATTGTGATTATCATTATGATATTGCTCCTCCATTTGGAGTTGAGATCTTGACAGGTTTATATATTGATTACGTGAGATTGTTAGCTAGATAGTTGACCTAGACAACGTTCTACCGCCGATTCTGCGGGTAGGCTGGACGTACCCACGACTCATGCCCAATATTTTGGGTGCGGGTCGTGACATCGGTGATGCGGTGGTAGGGGTGGACGCTGGGGTTTATATAGGAGGCAGGGAGAAGCTGGGGAGTCGAAACCGCCATGGGAGGGCTGGGCGTAACGGGCGGGCAGAGGCGTAACGGCCGGCGGCGGGTGGAGACGAATCGCCGAAAAAAAAATGGTCGGGGAGGGGAATGGTTAGGGATTACTGTAGCTGCTATAGTACAAGTTCGGGTACGGGTTTTGGGTCGGGTTTAGATCCGACCTGACCCACAGGGTTTGGGTTGGGTTCAGAAATAAACCGGGTCGGTTCAGGGTCGGTCCGGGTTGGTTTGGTTCAAAAATAAACTGGGTCTATTTAGGGTTTATTTTGGTTTAATAAATAATTAGTTTTTAGGTCTTTAAAAATAGTTTCGTAGTCCAATAAAATCCAAAAAAATTACCGTATGTCTAATATTTTATTTTACACCAAAAAAATATTATTTTCATATTGTTTTAATAATTAATAAAAACATTTTAAAATTATTTCATTCAGAGAACAATTATTTTAATCCTGAAAATTTACAGAAAATTTCAGAAAAATTACCGAAAATTTATTTTTAATTTTCTGAAAATATGGGGGTTTATAATATGTCATATTTTGCTATGGACACATAGTTGAGTAGCTAGCACTTTATATTGTTTTAAAATATGATATTAGACTTTCCCATATCCTTTGTGATATATTTGATGATGTGTCGGGACTGTATCATAGATTTAGTGTGATACAGGTACGATGCACTCCAAGTGTTTGATTATTTATTTCATACTCTATTTAGTGCGGTGTATATCTATTTTAGATTTTTATGGTATATATATATATATATATATATATATATATATATATATATATATATATATATATATATATATGTGTGTGTGTGTGTGTGTGTGTGTGTGTGTGTGTGTGTGTTTGAGTATATACCTCTATGTTTATAATCTCTAATAGGTATATATGTATCTATATTATTTAAGTGTTTATGAGTTTATAGTATTCACAGTTTGGACTGTTAGAGGGGGGTTACCCGAACCTTGAGGGGTCTATTGGGAGTATTTTGGGCACTACACATTAGGTATCAGTCATGTAGCCAATGGTTACTACCATATTCTGTGCAGTAGGTAGATGTAGGTTGAGTATCCTTGAGAGAAGGGGGTCCTTTAGAGCACAGCAGTTGGGTGTAGGTTTGTGTAGTGTGTGGGTGTTCTATAGATAGATAATTAATATGTATATTTATATGTTTATACTAATTAATAGTATAGAGCATGTTTATATTTTATATACTTGTTTATATACATTTGTAGCTATACGATATATAGGTTGCAAGGGGAGGGAAGTGTATCACTTACACTTTTACTATGTATCAGTCGTCTTTGATCTTGACAGCAACCTTGGCATGTGTACAGCCCACTGTTAGGTTTGTGTGCACATTGACCATTGTATCAGTCCCTTACTTATCTTTGGCAGCAGCCTTATCCCTTAATACATTAGCATTCAGTCCACTGTCCATGTATCCCAATAATAGTAGTTGGTAGATGTCCAATCTATAAAAACTAAAATTGCAGTATGTATACTTATGGTGGCAGTATGCATTATTATTTGATGCAGGCTTATCACTGCATGCATCAGCAGTATTAGGAAGGTAGAACAACATCAGTATGATGTGAGGTATGGATGTTTGTGGTATTAAACGAAAGAACGAGATGTATATAAGACGAGGTTTACACGAAACCCGCTTTCTTTGGTTTACAAACAAACTTGTACAATTTAATCCTATACGAGGATGTGGGAGTACAATTTATTTAATCTGGGTAAATGATTACTATAGGTGTCTGATCTGCAGTCGATCACTTTAGCCCTTGGACTACACGATGGTGAAAAAGTGCCGTGGAAGACGGAAAGCAGCTTCGAAGGTTGCAAAAGAGGATGGATGCACGATGCCAATGTCGTCGATCGCTACTCTTTGCCTGAGCTCTGGATTCTTCTCTCTCTTAAAGACTCTCCGACCTCTCTTCAATCTATAATGTTTCGACCCGTGGTTCGATCTCTTTGGAGGTTTTTTGATCAATTTCTTTGACCTTGTCCTCTGTTGATAGAGGTCTCTATTTATAGAGCTTTAGTGACAGTGACCACTCAGTCTGTGTAGAAACCGAGTAGTGGAAAGTACAGTACCCTTTTACACAACGGTTAAAATAACCAATGCCTGCGTATAGATGATCTTTTGAATGAGCGTGTGACGCGAGTCCAACTAAGGGACAAAATGCGTATAATCGCTGCGAAGATCACGGCGTAGAAGCCACGTAGGTAGGTATCCCTCGTGTAGATGAGGTTAGCGTAGAAGCCAATGTCTGTCACCATGGCGTAGAAGCAGAGTAGGCATAGAAGCCGAGTAGGCGTAGAAGCCTGATGGCATAGAAGCCGAATAAGCACATAAGGCCGAATGAGCATAGGAGCTGAGGAGGCGTAGAAGCCGAGAGGGCACAGAAGCTGAATGGGCGTAGAAGCCGCTGCCTAACATGCCAGAGTGATGATGTGGACGTCTTAGCCGGAATTACGGCTCTTGGAGATATGATCAAATCTCTCGTATTAAAGGCAGAGATCCGCCATCATCTTGTGCATTAATTGCAGAGGCGTGTTCTGAAGGCCTGCCACCGTTCTGAGCATTAGGTACAGAGACGTGCCTCGAGCCCTGTACGAAGAGCAGCTTTTGACGTGGCAGTCTGTTTATCTTCCGCGGAGCGTAAACAGCTCACGTCTGCCTGTGTAAAATGAGGCAGCGTATCCCCTTGTATACGTAAAAGCAGTTTACGCTGAGGGGATGTCAGTAAACGATGGTTCGGTGATATTTAATCAAATCCTCTGCATTAAATGCAGAGATCCGCCATCATACTGTGGGGCGCATCCCGAGTGGTCTGCCATCATTCCAGCCGTCGTCTGGGTAGCCGTGCAGCACCTTTTGTCAGGAGTCAGATGTCAGGTTCACTGCATAATTTGATAGGTTCATTTCGGGGAAGACAAAGCGTTCCTCGTACGCTTTAATGCTGCTTTGAAAGTGGATGAGTTTTACGCCATGGAGGCGATGAAGCACCCCGTCTACGCTGAAGCAGCCTGGACATACTGTATTTACACGGATGGTCCCTTCATATTTTACGCTGTGCTCAGCGGAAAAGATCCGTTGCACTCTTGATGGCCCTGAGGTCCCATGCTTACGCTGCCCTGCATCACCATGTTGCGTAGAGCTATCCAGCGTATTTTTCATGCTTCTACAAGACCCCCTTCAAAGCTTTCAAATTTCTCGAAATTTGAAACGCTTTGAATGAAGCATGAACCGCTCCTCGTAACTCGAAACATTTCTGAATAGAGCGTTGAAACGGTCGATGCTGACTTGATGGCGAATTTATTGGGGATCGGTGTGACCTCTCTCGCCTATAAAAGGCTGAGGAGTTTAACCTGTTCTTCTCGCATTCCTTTCGCTACACAAGGATGATCGCCGGAGTCCGTCGGGTCGATCCGAGGAAGAAGAAGACCATGTTCTTCCAGCATGTAAGGGGCCGAAAAATACGACGTCTTCGAGCAAATGTCCTCTGCAACAATGGATCATGGAAGGATATCATAGCCTCCCTTGCTCGGGATAATCAACAACTTTGTATGGTGGTTCTTCGGGAGAGAGGAAGAATCATTTTCCACCATGGCGCTTGCAAGTGGCGCCTTCTCCCATTACCTCTGGAGGGTCGAATGTAAGAAAGCAGATTTACTCTGCTTTTCTTCTGTTGGCAGTATGGGCCTATGCCCAGTTCTGTATCCTCCCGTCGTTGACCAATATGTCAGTCAGTTTGGGGCAACCGACTGACTGCTGAAGAAGATGGATGAAGAATTGTGCCCATGCGAGAACCTGGCAGAACAGATTCTGGGTACGATCTTCAGACGACGATGAGGAAGCCCTTTGTAGACGGGATTTCCCTCATATGTAATCATGAAAATGGAGAAAAACCCTTGTAGATTGGATTTCCCTTATATGTAATCATGAATTTACTTTTAATAAAATTGCCTTTCTTCCACGCATATGATCATCTCGCCATACTTTGTTGTTGTGAAGTCTGAATATGTAGCTTCAATACGTCTGATTCTTTATGCCGACTCTTTTTTGAAAGAGTGCTAGATCCTGTCCTGTCTTTTATGCATAACTAGAGATGCGTAGAAAGCCGCTTTAGCATTCGAGTGTTTGAACTGTCCTGCTGTTTTAGGAGTGAGGAACCGCGTAAAATTCTGAACTGCTATTTCTGATAAACAGAATTCTTGTTCAGACATCATCTTTAAGAATGTTTTCTCGAAAATCCTTTGGAACAGGGTCGAGAAATGGCTGTCAAACTGAGTTGCCATCTTGAACTTTAGATGAAATATTCAGACTGGAGTCTGGATGAACTTCGAATCGATCCATGAAGAAGAGTAATTTTTCAATGTAGAACTTTATATGCTTCGGGTACTTAGGATATCTTGAGGTCAAGAACGAGTATCTTCTGTGTGAACTCTTTGCAATTGACCGCTTTGAGGACCGTTCAGATGTACGCGTAATCTGGCCGGCGTATCTTTCAGATGTGCGAGAAGTCGTGGAGTGTGAAATCATTAGTGTGTAGCCTCTGAGCATAAACTAAACACCATCAAGCGTGAAATTATAGACTTGTAGTTCCTGAGCGTGAAGTCGTAGGTTTGTAGCCTCTCGAGCATAAAAGCTACTGAGCACAAAGGCATCTGGGCGTAAAACCTGACTTGTAGCCGTCGAACGTAAAGCCGTAGATTCGTAGCTGTCGAGCGTAGAAAGCTCCTTAGCGTAGAACTGTAGATTTGTAGCTTCTGAAAAGAAATTTTTTTCGAGCGTGAAGTCGTGGATCTGTTGCTGTCGAGCGTAGAAAGCTCCTTAGCGTAGGAACCGCTGACCTGCTTTGCGCAAAAAACTTTTTGAATTCGCTGATTGTCCGCCTTCTCTAAATAATAGGCTGACGTAGGACCCAATCATAACCGAATATTAATTAGGAGATTTGGTTTGGGGTCCGAGGAGTCCATCCGAACTCTATATATATCCCAAGTTTTTTGAGGGAAAAACTTTTCATCCGTCTTCTGCGAAAGAAAACCTTTGACAGTTCGAGTTCTTCTTCGAGTCTTCTCTGAGTCTTCAAAGTTTCCAGTAATGGCCTCGAAACAATCCTCCTCCTCTAAGGGAAAGAAGGTTGATTCTTCTTCTCGTCCTTCGGCTCAAGCGAGAGCGCCTCTGGTTGGACAGGACGAACCTCATTCTGAGCGGAGCATCCCGCCGACGAGCATTGCACCCGGCCTGAAAGGTAGAGCTTTTCAGGCATTTGCCATTGATACGAGCCATTATGAGGTCTCCGTTAGGCTGGACTAACCTGTAAGCGCCGTCTGTAATCATATAAGGTCATTCCTATTTCTTTATGATTGTTCGTACGGATTTATTACTAGAGGTAATATGGACGTAGTACGATACCGTATTTGTTGAGGACTTCCCATTGGAAGAATTTTTGGTGGACCTATTATTCGTTGCGCACATTAAGTACAAATAATAACTTTGGGACAAGCCCTACCAGAGGTAATATGGACATAGCAGTTTTTGTGGACTCAACACCACTGGTGTACTTAAGGTTGTAAGTACGGGTTCTAAGTTGAGGTGACAATCGATATCAGAGGTAATATGGACGTGATAATCGATAGCCAAAAATTTGGAAAGTTTGTTCAGAGGTAATATGAACATGACAAACTTTTGAATTGTGACTCCATTGGGGATGGAGGTACATATCTGCTCAGATGTAATATAGACATTGCAGTTTTCGTGGACTCAACACCACTGGCGTACTTAGAGTTAAGTACAGGTGCTAAGTTGAGATGACAATCGATACCAGAGGTAATATGGATATGATAATCGATAGCCGAAAATTTGGAAAGTTTGTTCAGAGGTAATATGAACATGACAAACTTTTGAATTATGCTCCATTGGGGATGGAGGTACACATCTGCTCAGAGGTAATATAGACATGGCAGTTTTTGTGGACTCAACACCACTGGCGTACTTAGAGTTAAGTACGGGTGCTAAGTTGAGATGAAATCGATATCAGAGGTAATATGGACGTGATAATCGATAGCAAAAAATTTGGAAAGTTTGTTCAGAGGTAATATGAACATGACAAACTTTTGAATTGTGACTCCATTGGGGATGGAGGTACACATCTGCTCAGAGGTAATATAGACATGGCAGTTTTCGTGGACTCAACACCACTGGCGTACTTAGAGTTAAGTATGGGTGCTAAGTTGAGATGACAATTCATATTAGAGGTAATATGGACGTGATAATCGATAGCCGAAAATTTGGAAAGTTTGTTCAGAGGTAATATGAACATGAAAAACTTTTGAATTGTGACTCCATTAGGGATGGAGGTACACATCTGCTCAGAGGTAATATGGACATGGCAGTTTTTGTGGACTCAACACCACTGACGTACTTAGAGTTAAGTACGAGTGCTAAGTTGAGATGACAATCGATATCAGAGGTAATATGGACGTGATAATCGATAGCCGGACCAGAATGGTTTGTTCAGAGGTAATATGAACATAACAAACTCATCTGGGGATGGACCTGAAGAATCCACTGGGAAAACTTTTAGAGATTCATTATCTGGTATTTTCTTGAGGGAGCAGATTGTCACGTTAAAGTGAAACCAATTTGCAGTGATCGTCCCCTCGTTTATAGATGCAAAGTGATAACGTTGGCATCGATCAACTCCTGAATTCTCCTTTTTAGTACATAGCACGCCTTTGTAGGGTGATGGGTGTACCGATGGAAGAGGCAATAATCTGGGTCATCGACTCTGCCAGCCCTCTCAGGGTATCTGATGTTGGGTAGCTGAAGTTTGTTTTCTTTCATCAACGTATTGAAGATTTCACTGATGTCATCTTCATTGAAGGAGAAAGTCCCTTTCGGCCTTCGGGCTCCCGATACCTGAGTTTTACGATCTTCCGGGAAGATCGTCATCGTTGCATCATCTTCAGACTTAGAGAGGATTCTACCCCCAACTTTGGATGTTGTCCTGTTTTGTCGAGGGGGACTACCCCCAGACTTGTCGTTGCATTCGTCCACAGAAGTTGCTTTAAAAGGTCGTGCTTCTGGTTGTGCAGGATCAGACTCTCGAGGTTGTGAGTTTACAAGAGATGTAGTATACCCCAACCCAAAATGAGCTTGTTAACAGTAAGAATTACCCTGCAACGGTATTCATCTGCCTTTTCCATCCTTGAGGCCTTGTTTTAACCTCAAATCATAACCCATGCTTTGTATAATTTTTAAAGCCTGTGGGCTATACCTGTGGAATTGCATTTTGCCACCCTCAGGCTCACGAAATTCTTTCTGTACAATCGGGCTGGTCCGCATGCGACCGAAGACTATTGGATGCTGGTCGTCCCGAGTTGGAGGAATAATAAAGATGGAATCTTCATGTGGCCCACCCGTCATGACGACATTAGATGTTGATGCATCTTCCCACAAGATCTCCCCATGCTTGACCGTTAGGGGAATTGAAGTCTGTTTATGACTCTTGTCTTTGCGTTTCTGGATCAGATAATCCCGCAGGTCAGGAGGAGTTGCAGAAGAAGAAGATGATGGCTTGTTCCTCCTGTTCCCATTGGTGGGCATACGGATGATGGGGACTATAGTCTTCCCTGTGCCACCCGTATATAGCAGGTTGGCCATCTGGGTGGCGGATAATCCCTGAGGAGGGCGTCTTTCTGCAACTGGAGCCTTCTTTACGCTTAGGGACTTCGCCTGGCATAATTTGGAGCTTCGCTCTGGTTGGCGTAGAGCCGAGATGTCCTCAGGCGGCCATAAGCTTCTCGCATAATTTGGAGGGCAGGTAGGTTATTCCCTTGCTGGCGTAAATGCCAAGAAGTTAAGTAGCTCGCCGCTTGCTTTCCCTTGCGGAGATCACAGGTGTCATCTAGTTCTCCGTAGAGGTCAGATGTTGTCTTACGCGCGGAGCGTGCTTTGTACTTCCGATTTGGCGCTGAGGCATCATCAGAAGTTTTGTCTATTCTGCCAGGGATGGGAGATTGAATTTCTCGCGCAGAGCGTGGAGGATACTTCTGGGTTAGCGCTGAGGCTTTGCCAGAAGTTTTGTCTGTACCGCGCGTGGCGTGTAAACACCCTAAATTTTTAGAAAAAATTTAATACAATTTTCCCCAATTTTTCGGTATTTTTCTGGATGAAGAACCAAGGTAATTATGAGTTAAGGATTTTTAAATGCCTTTAATTAGTGCTAAAATATTATGGAAATAATATTTTATGGTGTAAAATAGAAAATCGGACGCAGGGTATTTTTTGGTGAATTTATTGGACTCCGAAAACGCATTCCACGCACTAAAAACTATTGGATTATTAAACCAAATCAACCCTGATTGAACCAAACCAGACTGAACCGAACCAGGCCAAACCCAGCCTAATGGATTCGGGTCGGATCCGAGCCAAACCCGACCCGGATCCGAACCCATTAGGAACCCTAGCTGTGATCACTGTTGCGGCTATTTAAGTTGGCCTAGGAATCCGTGCCGCCGCCCCCTCTCTTCGATCACCACCGCCGACTCCCCTGTGCCCGACCGCTGCCGCCGACTCCCCTGTGCCCGACCCGTCGTCGCCGGTTCAGCCGATTCTCTACCGCTCGACCCTCCGCACAGCCGCGAGACCCATCGACCCCCTGCCAACGAGTCGAGCATGACCCTGACTTTCCTCAGCCCTTAACCCACCGCCAGGGCACCCGACGCCGACTTCCATTGACAACAGCGACTCCGACAGGACAGTTCAAGTCGGACACAGCGAACCATACTCACGGACACGCGTGAAAACTCAGATTCACGGAGCCCTGTTCAGGTACCGATTTCTCTCACCTCGTAACTCCGTTTTAGTTTCCGTCAGTTGCTACGCGTAGACGATATGACCCTCTCGGTGCCCGTGCAACCCGCTCGGTACATCGCGTCCTGTGGTGATCGCACACCGCGATCCAAAAACAGAAAAAACAAATACCCCGATTCACCCCGGAACTGGGTACGCCCCTCCAAACGGGACGACTTGGTCGCACGCGGTCTTTACCAAAACATGCGCGTCGTTGATACGGACGTATGGGATTTCGTAGAAGTCAATTCGGATGTGCGTGCACACCGAAATCAGTGCGTATCCGCGGACAATGCTCCGTATCTGACTTTCCTGGAAAATGCTGTAACTTTGTGTACACACGTCGGATCGAGACGAAACTTACGCCATCGGACTCGTAGTGATGCGCTGGTCCTGTGACCCAAGTTTGGTTTGATTCTGAGAACGTTGACAAAATCGCGTATCGTGGGCCCCACAGGCTCCACTTGACAGGCGATTTTGTGATCAGCTCATCGGAATCCAATTCTGGAAGTTCCATTGGGTTTGTATCATCGTTCCTGACTTGTAGACACTGAGTTTGAGAAAGTTGGAGACCTTTGACCCTGGTACGCTTTTCGGTGCAAAGTGGCCCACATGTGGACCCCGCTTTGGCCCAGAAATGACCTTTTTTGCCCCTGTGTCCAAATTGGACGTAAGGACAGGCATTTCTAGCAGTTTGATATCTTCTGAGACTGTTGGTGATGTTTATTACAGCTTTTGGAGGAGTACCCATAGGATCCACTAATATCGGGACGATTGTTGATATTCAAACATCAGGCAAGTGTACCTTGCCAAACTCTGCAGTATTATTTATATTTTCCTTGCTTCATTATATTGCTGTGCATGCTTAACCTAGGACCCTGTGACGTACTTAGCGTCCGATTATCAGTCGGGTGCCGACACCGTGAGCGGTATTGGGTATTGTCATCTAGAGATGGACATTCATGACACGATATATTCTCGTACTTGTCTTATCAAGTACACTTGACCCAGGACACTTGACCCAGGATACTTGACACTAATCATGAGACAGGATATTCCCGAGATATTCGTGGTGATTCTGTATAGGATACAGGACTTGACAGAGATACTATATTCATAGATACATATGACCTGTTGCATTAGTGATGATCCCGCTTGACATGGACATGAGACGTTATGGTCATGATATGCGTGGTTACATGGGGTGGAGAGAGACACACAGGCTACAGGCTGTTTTCTATATATATCTACTACTATTGTGAGGCAGTAGACTCTCGTAGCAGAGCTAGGCACATTACGTGTTATTACCACTACCGGCTCCCCGACACAGAGCTTATAGTGGCACAGCCTGAGTACTCGTGCTGCTCTCACTTGCATTTTCACATAGATGGTTATTTACTTGCCCTGTTTATCTCATTATTTGCTGCACTATTTATATTCTGGCTCGTATATTTTCTGTACCTTGCTATGTCCCCTGAGGACCTGGATATGGATTATGTCCCCAGGATTTGAGGATGAGATCTATCCCGAGGTATACGGGACCGCAGCAGGAGCTGATCCAGGAGTTGTACCGCCATCCAAGGATGAGGTGTTAGCCGAAGACTTTTCATGAGCATCCATGTTACATGCTCAGTATCTATTTAGTTATTTCAGTCATTTATATTTTGGTTTGTTGAACCATTGTACTAGATATTCTTCGGGTTGTTCCCCAAAGTACTTTGTTGAGACTAGATGATGATTTACATTCCTTATTTATTCTGTGGATCATATTTTATATCTTGTGTGGATGAGATTATTTGTGCCTTGATTGTCGTAGACTTGATTTTATAGCTTAAGTATGCCCTGATGGATCCATTAAATTGGGTTTGTCTATCAGTGCGTACTGCTGGCCATTGCCACGTATCTGGTCCCACGGTATTTTGGGACTGGGGCGTGACATTGTTTTTGTGGTGGCCCATGCAGGTCTACGACTAAATTGTTCGGTTTCAACTTAGGGACCGAACCAACCTGCCCTAAGGATAGGATCTCATTCATTATTGAACCATTATTGAACTCTATATCGAACTTGAAATTGTTACTTGAACTGCATCCTGTATTGATTCCTCCGAGCGTTCTTACAGTTTATATTTTGGTTGCAGAGAAATGGATCCCAGGAACGGAGATAAGATTCCTTTGGACACGCCACACGATGCTGTGGTCACTGATATAGACGGAGTGACTCCAGGGAATGGAGGACAAGCATCGCAGAATGATCAAACCGGTCAGCCTAATCCAAGGTTCCGGAGAGATAACATCCTACCTCCACCACAGTTTACTCCCCAGATGCCAGTTTTCCCGCCCGGACAAGCCATGGACGGGCAACAGATGTTCCAGATGATATATGCCATGATGCAGGCCCAGCAACAGATTTAGCAAGAGGCCCATCGCCAGGAGGCTGAGTATCTAAGGACCAGCCTGGTATCCACATTGGAGCAGGCAAATCCACCAACAAGGCGAACAGCGACGGGCTCTATCACCAATTTTCGTCATCTCAAGCCTCGCATATTTTTTGGCAAAGAAGGGCCAACCGAAGTTCATGAATGGCTCACTAACATTCAGCATCAGTTGGAAGCCGCTGAACTTCCGAGAGAGAAGTGGATGACTGCAGTCAGAATACAGTTAACTGATAATGCGTATCACTGGTGGTTAGCAGAAGAAAGGAGGCTCGGACAGGACCGAGTCACGTGGGAAGAGTTCTCCAGACTCTTCCAAGAGATATACATTCTGGCAGTTGCACGGTCAGAGCTCAGGGACAAGTTCAACCGCCTCATCCAAGGTAGTATGACAATGGAAGAATACAACGCAGAATTTATACGCCTAAGTCGCTTTGCTCCAATATTGATCTCAACAGAGGAAGAGAAAGCTGAAAAGTTCTTTGACGGGCTGAAGTTCGAGCTACAGAGATTGATTGGCTCAGTCGCACCTACAACTTATACCGATGTCCTTGCAGCAGCACGACGCATAGAGCGCGTCACTAGAAGGGAATCGAATCTGAAGAGGCCAAACACATCTGCACCAACCAAGACAGCACTTGGAGATTCTGCAAAACGATTCCAGAGGAGTATACCAGAGAGAGCAGCACACAAGGCCATATCTCTTCCTACCTGTCACCACTGCGGCAAGGTAGGATACATTGAGAGAGAGTGCAGGCGTAAGTTGGGACTATGCCTGCTTTGTGGATCAGATCAGCATCTATCCAGAGACTGCACTAAATATAGAGAGGCAGCACCGAGACTAGCCTTGCCTGCACCACGACCAGCTTATCCAGCAGTAGGAGCACAGCAGACAGGAGCTGGAGGAGTTAGACCACCAGCTACAGGGGGCTACCAGCAGAGACCACCAATGGCACTACAGGCAGCCCTATTTCAGCAGCAGCAGCAGAGAGGTCCAGTTCAGGGAAGAGGCCAGGCATTCACCTTAGCTGTTGAGCAAGAAGCTACTGCAGTACTATTCTAGTAGCTTCATTACCAGCTGTAGCATTATTTGATTCTGAAGTATCGCATTCATTTATAGCAGCTAGCTTTGTAGCCACCCATAGAGTAGCCACCGTACCCCTTCCGAAGATGAAGAGAATTCTTACGAGAGGTGGAATTATTCCAGTTAGTGACGTCTGTAGATCATGTTCTGTAGTAGTTTGTGAAAGTGAGATGCGAGCTCAATTTTTGATCTTTTCTATGCCTGACTATGACGTTGTACTTGGTATGGACTGGTTAAGTCAGTATCATGCGACTCTTGATTGTCGGCTTGGAAAGGTTATATTTAGACCGCCTGGACATCCAGAATTTGAATTTCTTCAAGGAGCTGTAGAGCAAGGAATTTAGCCTACTCTTAGGGTACTAACTATAGAAGGGGAGACTTGTTACCCAAGAGTCATATCAGAATTTGTGGATGTATTTCCTGATGATCTTCCAGGTTTACCGCCTGATCGGGAAATAGAATTCACAATAGACTTAACTCTAGGAGCAGAGCCTATCACTGCCTCAGTATATCGACTAGCACCCAAGGAGTTAGTGGAGTTGAAAGAACAGGTTGACGACCTTCTGGATAAGGGTTTCATTCGGCCCAGTGTTTCACCTTGGGGAGCACCCATATTATTTGTGCCAAAGAAGGATGGAACAGTATGGTTATGCATTGACTACAGGGCACTGAATGCTGTGACTATCAAGAACAGGTATCCCTTACCACGCATTGATGATCTATTCGATCAGTTGAGTGGTGCAAGGATATTTTTGAAGATTGATCTTCGATCCGGTTATCATCAGATCAAAGTAAGGAAGGAAGACATCCCAAAGACAGCTTTCAGGACCAAGTATGGACATTATGAGTTCTTGGTAATGCCGTTTGGTTTAACCAATGCGCCAGCAGTGTTTATGAGTTTAATAAACATAGTCTTTCATCAGTTCTTGGATAAATTCGTGGTAGTGTTCATTGACGACATTCTCATATATTCCAAGAGCCATGAAGAGCACGAGGAGCATCTTAGAATCATGTTAGAGACCTTGAGACAGGAAAAGTTATACGCCAAAATCAGTAAGTGTGAGTTCTGTATGGACAAAGTGCCTTTCTTGGGACATATCATCTCAGGCGAAGGACTTTCAGTGGATCCGAAGAAAGTAGCGGCTATAGAGACTTGGCCTACACCCACATCAGTTGCAGAGGTGAGAAGTTTTCTCGGACTTACGGGATATTACCGAAGGTTTGTAGAAATTTTTTCGAGGATTGCAAAACCAATGACGAAGCTGACACGCAAAGACCAGGAGTTTATATGGACAGACGACTGCTAGAAGGCTTTCGAAGAATTAAAGAGAAGATTAACCACAACACCTGTCTTGACTCTTCCTTCAGGGTCAGGAGGTTTTATTGTTTACAGCGATGCTTCGGGTAGTGGACTGGGATGTGTTTTAATACAACATGGCAAAGTTATTGCTTATGCATCAAGACAGTTGAAGGTCCACGAGAAGAACTACCCAACATACGATCTGGAGTTAGCAGCAGTTATATTTGCATTGAAGATTTGGAGGCACTACCTTTACGGGGAGAAAGTAGAGATATTTACTGATCACAAGAGTCTGAAGTATGTATATACTCAGAAGGAGCTTAACATGAGGCAGAGACGCTGGCTGGAATTGATGGTAGATTTTGACATCGATCTGCAGTATCATCCAGGAAAGGCGAATGTTGTAGCAGACGCACTGAGCAGGAAGCCTACGGCTTATTTCTTGACGATGCAGTCCGAGTTATTGAAAGATCTACAAGAGCTTCAGATAGAGGTTGTCTTACCAGGACAGAATGGCTTGATGGCTAATCTTGAAATTAAGTCATCCCTCGTGGAGAAGATTAAGGAGGCATTGCCCACCGATGCTAGATTTAGAAGGTTGAAAGAGAGAATAGAAGCGGGCATGCAGACAGGACTTCTCATTCACGAAGACGGGACATTGAGGTTTGGAAATTGCCTGTATGTTCCAAATGGAGAATTGAGACAGGAGTTAATGACTGAAGCACATAGCTCCATGTACTCTGTTCACCCAGGAGGAACCAAGATGTACAGAGACTTGAGACAATATTACTGGTGGCATGGAATGAAAAGGGAGATTGCAAGGTTTGTGGCCAAATGTTTAGTCTGTCAACAAGTAAAGGCCGAGCATCAGAGGACTGCAGGTATGTTACAGCCGCTCCCGATACCGGAATGGAAGTGGGAGCATATCACGATAGATTTTGTCACAGGGTTTTCGAGGAGTCCCAGCGGAAGAGACGCAGTATGGGTTATAGTGGATCGACTCACTAAATTGGCACACTTCTTACCATTTAGAGTTGGATAGTCCACAGAGGTACTAGTCGACATGTACATGCGACAAATTGTCAAATTACATGGAGTGCCTGCTAGTATTGTATCGGATCGAGATTCGAGATTTATATCTCATTTCTGGAGAAGCATACAAGAGAGTCTGGGCACTAGACTCAAATTCAGCACGGCATACCACCCACAGACAGATGGCCAATCGGAGTGCACCATTCAGATATTGGAGGACATGTTGCGATCATATATGCTAGACTTCGGAGGATCTTGGAAGATCATTTTCACTTAGTAGAGTTCTCCTACAATAACAGTTATCAGGCCAGCATCCAGACGGCACCATTCGAAGCTTTATACGGAAGGAAGTGCAGATCGCCTATATGTTGGAGTGACGTTGGTAAACGTCAAATACTGGGACCAGAATTGGTAACGCAGACAGTGGAAAAAGTGAAACAGATTCAGAATCATCTACGAGCAGCTCAGGACAGACAGAAGCATTGGGCAGATACACACAGACGTCCCCTAGAGTTTAAAGAAGGAGAACATGTGTTCTTGAGGATTTCGTCCACTCGTAGTACTATCAGATTCGGGAGCAGAGGCAAGTTGAGCCCAAGGTATATTGGGCCATTTGACATTCTAGAGCGCGTTGGTGAGGTGGCTTATCGTCTTGCATTACCCCCATCCTTAGAGGGAGTGCATGACGTATTCCACGTCTCACAGCTGCGAAGGTACGTGACCGACCCAAGTCACATAGTCGATCATTTAGAGATTTCAGTGGGCCCAAGCTTGAGGTATGAAGAACAACCAGTTGGCATCCTCGACGTCAGTGAGAAGACATTGCGGGGACAGACAATCAGACTAGTTCGTGTAGCATGGAAACATCATTCTCATAGCGAATCGACCTGGGAACGAGAAGATAGTATGCGCCAGCGTTACCCCCACTTGTTCGAGGAGGCAGTTGTAAACTAAGCACCCTTGTATTTCCAAAAATTCTTTCCTTAGTAGCTTATTCTTTGATTGCGAGGACGCAATCCTTTTAAGGAGGGAAGATTGTAAACACCCTGAATTTTCAGAAAAATTTTAATACAATTTTCCCCAATTTTCCGGTATTTTTCTGGATGAAGAACCAAGATAATTATGAGTTAAGGATTTTTAAATGCCTTTAATTGGTGTTAAAATATTATGGAAATAATATTTTATGGTGTAAAATGGAAAACCGGACGCAGGGTATTTTTTGGTGAATTTATTGGACTCCGAAAACGTATTTCACGCCCTAAAAACTATTGGATTATTAAACCAAATCAACCCTGATTGAACCAAACCAGACTGAACCGAACCAGGCCAAACCCAGCCTAATGGATTCGGGTCGGATCCGAGCCAAACCCGACCCAGATTTGAACCCATTAGGAACCCTAGCTTGTGATCACTGTTGCGGCTATTTAAGTTGGCCTAGGAATCCGTGCTGCCGCCCTATCTCTTCGATCACCACTGCCGACTCCCCTGTGCCCGACCGCTGCCGCTGACTCCCCTATGCCCGACCGCTGCCGCCGACTCCCCTGTGCCCGACCGCTGCCGCCGACTCCCCTGTTCCTGACCCGTCGTCGCCGGTTCAGCCAATTCTCCACCGCTCGACCCTCCACACAGCCGCGAGACCCATCGACCCCTGCCGACGAGTCGAGCACGACCCCGACTTTCCTCAGCCCTCGACCCGCCGCCAGGGTACCCGACGCCGACTTCCACTGACAACAGCGACTCCGACAGGATAGTTCGAGTCGGACACAGCGAACCGTACTCACGGACACGCGTGAAAACTCAGATTCACGGAGCCCTGTTCAGGTACCAATTTCTCTCACCTCGTAACTCCGTTTTAGTTTCCGTCAGTTGCTACGCGCAGACGATATGACCCTCTCGGTGCCCGTGCAACCCGCTCGGTACATCGCGTCCTGTGGTGATCGCACACCGCGATCCAAAAACAGGAAAAACAAATACCCCGATTTACCCCGGAACTGGGTACGCCCCGCCAAACGGGACGACTTGGTCACACGCGGTCTTTACCAAAACGTGCGCGTCGTTGATACGGACGTGTGAGATTTCGCAGAAGTCAATTCGAATGTGCGTGCACACCGAAATCAGTGCGTATCCGCGGACAACGCCCCGTATCCGACTTTTCTAGAATACGCTGTATCTTTGTGTACACATGTCGGATCGAGACGAAACTTGTGCCATCGGACTCGTAGCGATGCGCTGGTCCTGTGACCTAAGTTTAGTTCGATTCTGAGAACGTTGACAAAATCGCGTATCGTGGGCCCCACAAGCTCCACTTGACGGGCGATTTTGTGATCGGCTCATCGGAATCCAATTCTAGAAGTTCTGTTGGGTTTGTATCATTGTTCCTGACTTGTAGACACTAAGTTTAAGAAAGTTGGAGACCTTTGACCCTGGCACACTTTTCGGTGCAAAGTGGCCCACATGTGGACCCCGCTTTGGCCCAGAAATGACCTTTTTGCCCCTGTGTCCAAATTGGACGTAAGGACAGGCATTTCTAGCAGTTTAATATCTTCTAAGACTGTTGGTGATCTTTATTACAGCTTTTGGAGGAGTACCCACAGGATCCACTGATACCGGGACGATTGTTGATATTCAAACATCAGGCAAGTGTACCTTGCCAAACTCTGCAGTATTGTTTTATATTTTTCTTGCTTTATTATATTGCTGTGCATGCTTAACCTAGGACCGTGTGACATACTTAGCGTCCGATTATCAGTCGGGTGCCGACACCGTGCACGGTATTGGGTATTGTCATCTAGAGATGGACATTCGTGACACGATATATTCTCGTACTTGTCTTATCAAGTACACTTGATCCAGGACACTTGACACTAATCATGAGACAGGATATTCTCGAGATATTCGTGGTGATTCTGTATAGGATACAGGACTTGACAGAGATACTATATTCATAGCTATATATGACCTGTTGCATTAGTGATGATCCCGCTTGACATGGACATGAGACGTTATGGTCATGATATGCGTGGTTACATGGGGTGGGGAGAGACACACAGGCTACAGGCTATTTTCTATATATATCTACTACTATTGTGAGGCAGTAGACTCTCGTAGCAGAGCTAGGCACATTACGTGTTATTACCACTACCGGCTCCCCGACACAGAGCTTATAGTGGCACAGCCTGAGTACTCGTGCTGCTCTCACTTGTATTTTCACATAGATGGTTATTTACTTGCCCTGTTTATCTCATTATTTGCTGCACTATTTATATTCTGGCTTGTATATTTTTTATACCTTGCTATGTCCCCTGAGGACCTGGATATGGATTATGTCCCCAGGATTTGAGGACGAGATCTATCTCGAGGTATACGGGACCGCAGCAGGAGCTGATCCAGGAGCTGTACCGCCATCCGAGGACGAGGTGTTAGCCGAAGAATTTTCCTGAGCATCCATGTTACATGCTTAGTATCTATTTAGTTATTTCAGTCATTTATATTCTGGTCTGTTGAACCATTGTACTAGATATTCTTCGGGTTATTCCTCGAAGTACTTTGTTGAGACTAGATGATGATTTACATTCCTTATTTATTCTGTGGATTATATTTTATATCTTGTGTGGATGAGATTATTTGTGCCTTGATTGTCGTAGACTTGATTTTACAGCTTAAGTATGCCTTGATGGATCCATTAAATTGGGTTTGTCCATCGGTACGTACTGCTTGCCATTGCCACGTATCTGGTCCCACGGTATTTTGGGACTAGGGCGTGACATGGCGGGAGACTGGTTTCTACGCGTAGAGCACAGTGGATACTTCTGGGTTAGCGCTGAGGCTTTGCCCAAAGTTTTGTCTGTACCGCGCGTGGCGGAAGACTGAATTTCTCGCGCAGAGCGCGGAGGATACTTCTGGGTCAGCGCTGAGGCTTTGCGAGGAGTTTTGTCTGTACCGCGCGTGGCGGGAGACTGAATTTCTCGCACAGAGCATGGAGGATACTTCGGGGTTAGCGCTGAGGCTTTGCCCAAAGTTTTGTCGGCCCTATCAGAGACAGGCGACTGATTTTATGCGCAGGGCATGGAGGGAGCAATGCTACAACCTCGTTGGTCGGAGAGATCGAAGAATCCACAGGAATGGTAGTGGATGTCTTGGGCATCCAGACTTTGCGCAGCTTCCTGTTGCTTTGGTCGGAGAGAGAGTGAGAGCTACCCCTGGTTTGGAGCATGTCTTCATGGGCAGACTGGTCGAACTGGACGATCAGTGTCTTCTTCACGGATCCCACGGATACTGTATCATGTTGAGCAATCGCTTCCTCATCAGAAGAAAAAGACTTCCCCAGCAGAGTCGCCATCTTGTTTGTGGTATTAAACAAAAGAACGAAATGTATATAAGACAAGGTTTACACGAAACTCGCTTTCTTTGGTTTACAAACAAACTTGTACAATTTAATCCTATACGAGGATGTGGGAGTACAATTTATTTAATCTGGGTAAATGATTGCTATAGGTGTCTGATCTGCAGTCGATCACTTTAGCCCTTGGACTACACAATGGTGAAGAAGTGCCGTAGAAGACGGAAAGCAGCTTCGAAGGTTGCGAAAGAGGATGGATGCACGATGCCAATGTCGTCGATCGCTACTCTTTGCCTGAGCTCTAGATTCTTCTCTCTCTCAAAGACTCTCCGACCTCTCTTCAATCTCCAATGTTTCGACCCGTGGTTCGATCTCTTTGGAGGTTTTCTGATCAATTTCTTCGACCTTGTCCTCTATTGATAGAGGTCTCTATTTATAGAGTTTAAGTGACAGTGACCACTCAGTCGGTGTAGAAACTGAGTAGTGGAAAGTACAGTACCCTTTTACATAACGGTTAAAATAACCAATGCCTGCGTATAGATGATCTTTTGAATGAGCGTGTGACGCGGGTCCAACTAAGGGACAAAACACATATAATCACTGCGAAGATCACGGCGTAAACGCCACGTAGGTAGTTATCCCTCGTGTAGAAGAGGTTGGCGTAGAAGCCAATGTCTGTCACCATGGCGTAGAAGCCAAGTAGGCATAGAAGCCGAGTAGGCGTAGAAGCCGGATGGCATAAAAGCCGAATAAGCACAAAAGGCCGAATGAGCATAGAAGTCGAGCGAGCATAGAAGCTGAACAGGCATAGAAGTCGAGCGGACACAGAAACTGAATGGGCGTAGAAGCCGCTGCGTAACATGCCAGAGTGATGATGTGGATGTCTTAGCCGAAATTACGACTCTTGGAGATATAATCAAATCTCTCGCATTAAATGCAGAGATCCGCCATCATCTTGTGCATTAATTGCAGAGGCATGTTCTGAAGGCCTGCCAACATTTTGAGCATTAGGTGCAGAGACGTGCCTCGAGCCCTGTACGAAGAGCAGCTTTTGACGTGGCAGTCTGTTTGTCTTCCGCGGAGCGTAAACAGCTCACGTCTGCCTGTGTAAAACAAGGCAGCGTATCCCCTTGTATACGTAAAAGAAGTTTATGCTGAGGGGATGTCAGTTAACGATGGTTCGGTGATATTTAATCAAATCCTCTACATTAAATGCAGAGATCCGCCATCATACTATGGGGCACGTCCTGAGTGGTCTGCCATCGTTCCAGCCGTAGTCTGGGTAGCCGTGCAGCACCTTTTGTCAGGAGTCAGATGTCAGGTTCACTGCATGATTTAACAGATTCATTTTGGGGAAGACGAAGCGTTCCTCGTACGCTTTAATGCTGCTTTGAAAGCGGATGAGTTTTATGCCATGGAGGCGATGAAGCACCCCGTCTACGCTGAAGCAGCCTGGACATACTGTATTTACGCGGATGGTTCCTTCATATTTTACGCTGTGCTCAGCGAAAAAGCTCCATTGCACTCTTGATGGCCCTGAGGTCCCCTGCTTACGCTGCCCTGCATCACCATGTTGCGTAGAGCTATCCAGCGTATTTTTCATGCTTCTACAAGAAGCCACGTAGGTAGGTATCCCTCGTATAGAAGAGGTTGGCGTAGAAGCCAATGTCTGTCACCATGGCGTAGAAGCCAAGTAGGCATAGAAGCCGGGTAGGCGTAGAAGCCTGATGGCATAGAAGCCGAATAAGCACAGAAGGCCGAATGAGCATAGAAGCCGAGCGGGCAAAGAAGCTGAATGGGCGTAGAAGCCGCTGCCTAACGTGCCAGAGTGATGATGTGGACGTCTTAGCCGAAATTATGGCTCTTGGAGATATAATCAAATCTCTCGCATTAAAGACATAGATCCGCCATCATCTTGTGCATTAATTACAGAGGCGTGTTCTGAAGGCTTGCCACCGTTCTGAGCATTAGGTTCAGAGACGTGCCTCGAGCCCTGTACGAAGAGTAGATTTTGACGTGGCAGTCTGTTTGTCTTTCGCGGAGCGTAAACAGCTCACGTCTGCCTGTGTAAAATGAGGCAGCGTATCCCCTTGTATACGTAAAAGTAGTTTACGCTGAGGGGATGTCAGTAAACGACGGTTCGGTGATATTTAATCAAATCCTCTGCATTAAATGCAGAGATCCGCCATCATACTGTGGGGCGCATCCCGAGTGGTCTGCCATCGTTCCAGCCGTCGTCTGGGTAGCCGTACAGCACCTTTTGTCAGGAGTCAGATGTCAGGTTCACTGCGTGATTTGATAGGTTCATTTCGGGGAAGACGAAGCGTTCCTCGTACGCTTTAATACTGCTTTGAAAGCGGATGAGTTTTACGCCATGGAGGCGATGAAGCACCCCGTCTACGCTGAAGCAGGCTGGACATACTGCATTTACACGGATGGCCCTTTCATATTTTACGCTGTGCTCAGTGAAAAAGCTCCATTGCATTCTTGATGGCCCTGAGGTCCCCTACTTACGCTGCCCTGCATCACCATGTTGCGTAGAGCTATCCAGCATATTTTTCATGCTTCTACAATGGACACATTGGTATCCATATAGTAGTATAGTTTTGAGGTAGTGGGGAGATTCCAAGTTGGGTGTAAGTATCACAGTGTCAAGGTATATAGGTTAGTACTTGAGGGTAGCATCAGGGTATTGGGAATAGAATATTATGTAAGAGATTAGATCTATATAGTATATGGATGGCAGTAGGTATGATGACCCGTTCCGCTCAAGCGGACTGCCGATTCAAACAAAAAAAGTGGATGACTCGACCAGTCTTGCTCAGCGAGAATACTCATTTGAGACAGAATATTCCGACTTGGCCCTTCAGGAGTTCCGGCTTAGGCTTTCAGATCCTCGCTCGGAGTATCGCTCGACCGAGGTGAATCATCGCTAAGGTAGGTGGCTACGATAAACTTGTCTTTGCTTAGCCAGCACACTTAAAATATGGACGATACATGCTAGTTGCCAAGTGAATCACCCCCTGCATGCTAATAAGAATACAACACACCTAGCTAAGGGAATAATCCTAACTTGTATTGCTTGTGTTAGAACATAGAAATGAAACTTTGGTTATATATATGGACCCTCGCATGATACATTTGCCTTGTGCAACAAGACCCCTCTATGCCTCGAGTAGAATGATATATATACTCTTCGTAGTGTATTGTTCACTTGCTTACACTGCACGTCCCTAGATCATATTGCTCGGTATATCCCTTTACGATTTTACTCCTCACTTTACCCTAGACCCATGCCAAACGTGAATGCTTATGTTTACACAAATGCATGCTTGCCTACTTATATGTTAACTTGTATTTATTATCTCATTTTATTGCTTGTCACATGATCTATGCCACAATCAAGTAACGCTTATCGTGCATGCATTTAATTAGCCAGAAGACTATCGAATAGTCTCTCTGTGTAATATGAATATGTAAGTATCCGGGACAGTTAGGTCGCCAAGGCAGTCCCTGCACCAAGGGAATACATTAAGTCAAGTTGAACTCTGAACGAGAATCATATCAAGTTTACATCTGAACGAGAATCATGTCAAGCAAAATAAAGAATCATAGCTCGTGGAGAAAATGCTCGTTCAGAATAAGAATCATGGATTATCATGTCAAGTTATAAAATTATAATGACCCAAGACTTGCATGTCACAGACAACTTGTGTAAACCCCCTAACCCAAAAATAGGTATTTTGTGTGTATTTTATATTTCTTGTATTTGTTTAAGATTATTTTTCAAATAAATTAAAATCCAATAATTTTATTAGGATACTTCACCGTGGTTTGGACATTAATGATATAGGATAGCCTCAAAATCTGTATTGTCCTTCATAGAAAATAGCCTACACAAGAGACACTACCTGTAGGATTCTTTCGTGGCACAAAAATTTGATCCTTTGGTATTAGTATAACATTAGTGTAAAAACCATAGATTCTTGTGTTAAATATTTAGATAATTTATATATATAATTTAATTATGGTTATTTTTTAATTCTAACTTTTCAACAATTAGTAACCCATAATTCCCCGTGCCAAGTTTGCATTTTCCCTTTCGTAGATTTGCATATTAGTTGCCATTACATCATTCTTTTAGAATCCTAATCCTACCCACGACCGAAACCCCCCTAACTTTATTTTGTATTCTTTTAGTATTTTATTTTCTCTTCATTTAAATAATGAATTTTTAGAGTAATCTCGTAGAAAATAAATTTCTTGATTATTTAATTATAAAAAGATACTTAATTAAAATTATTTCTCCAAAGTTATTTTTACTACAATATATCTTGTGTTAAAATATTATAAATCTTCTAGAAGTTATTTTGGGTGCAAATATATTTTAGAAATTGTTTATATATATATATATATATATATATATATATATATATATATATATATATATATATATATATATACGGATTATAATAAAATAACTTTTCAAAATAAATTTGCATATATATATATATATATATATATATATATATATATATATATATATATATATATATATATATATATATATATATATATATATATATATATACATATAAATGAGAATATAAAAATACAAAAATATAGTTATTAAAAAAAGGAAAAGAAAAGAAAAGCAAAAAACTTAATCTAAAAACAACTAACTAATCCTAAACTAACTAATCCCCCCTCCCCCAGCAAACCCAGCACAACTCCCCCCATCCCGATTTCTTTCTCTCTCTCTCTCTCTCTCTCTCTCTCTCTCTCTCTATATATATATATATATATATATATATATATATATATATATATATATATATATATATATATATATATATATCCAAAACCTAAACTCAAACCCTAACCCTAGTCCCCTTCCTCCTGCACCGACCCCCCGATGCCGTCGACATCCGCCGCACAGTCTCCGGCGACCGTCGTCGCAACAGCCGCGGGCCGCCCGCGCGCGCTCGCTTTCAGCGGAACAGACCCGACGTCCCACCTTTGAGGTATGGTATCTCTCTCATCTCTCTTCATTTTCTCGAGCGGTTTGTCTGTATATGTTCACAATCTAACCCTCTATGATTTCCTCCAAGCGGGACGAGTTTTAGTGCCCTGGATTGGTAAAAAATTGACCGAAAGTTCGCTAAAAAATAGTCCAAGAACAGTCCAGAATTTTGACCCAAAAATCCCTATGTTCATGCTCATTTTGTCACCAACCTGTTTAATATTTTCAAAATCTAATTGAAATATTTTATTCTCAATATAACCAAAAAATTTACTGTTCTTTTAGTTTTTATTAGTTTGTTTTTTTGTTAAATTATTCGGCCTCCAAAACGACCAAAAACTTGGTATTTTAAAACTAGAATTTTGTGATATGGAGTGTGTCCCGCCAAACGAGACTATCTTATTGCATACTAATTGCACCAAAAGATGCATATCGTATATCCTGATGTGTGGGCTTTCGTAAAAGTTGATTCAGACGTGTGTGCGTGTCGAAATCAACCAGTATTCATAAATTTTTTTCTATATCATGACTTTTGCAAACCACCACCACACTTTGTGTACGCTTATCAGAATACGACAAAACTTTAGTAATTGGATTTGTGGTATCACATTGGTCCTGTGACCCAAGTTTCACGTGATTCCAAGATAGTTGATCGAGCCGCCAATTTGTGGGTCCCACAGTTTGACTTAAAGGGCGAATTTGTGTTCGGCTCACCAGAATCTAAAATTGGACATACCATTGAGTTTGTATCATCTATAAATTTTGTTTGACCTATAATTTGTCCTATTTAGATACCTTTACCTTTGATGCGCATTTTGGTACAAAGTGGGCCACATATGGACCCCACTTTGACCAAAAATTACTGTTTTGCTCCTGTGTCCAAATTGGACGAAAGGGTAGACTTTTTTGACTTTTTTGCTTATTTTGGGAACGTTGGTGATGTTTATTTTAGCATCCGAAGATGTTTATTCAGATGTCATAGTTTTTGATCCCTTGTGCTTGACGTTTGGACGCTTACACTATGCAGCTTTCTTGCCAGACAAATATACCTTGCCAAATTGTTTACAGTACTTTACATGCTTATCATATTTTCATATATTAATTATATATATATTTTCTTTCAGTCATACTTATATATTATATATGTTGACACGCACTTGACACATAGTATCATGGGAGGAGAGGATAGTCAGTAGGCGTATGGGCTACCCACTCTAGTAAACCGTAGTAACTAGGACGCACTACGGTAGTTTTGTCACGATGGTCGCTACCCTCGCGGTATGTCAATTGATGGTGTCACGATGGTCGCTTCCTTCGCGGTATGTCGATTGATGGTACATGTACGTGTGTGTGAGTTGTGAGATAGCATATGTTTTAGAGTAGCCTACACCTACCCATACATTAAAAAGTTGTCCTCATTATGTATTTTTATATAGATTGTCTGGTACAACGTACTTATATATTTTCTATCTATTATGCATATTTTACTATATTCAATTGGCATACTTTTATGTATCTTATTACGTCCCTCTAAGGACCTGGTACCTTTCAAGGTGTAGACGATCATGACTATTTATAGGAGCACGGATCAGGACTTGCTACTTATCTCTATTTCGAGGAGGTCTTATCTTCAAGCCTCATTATTAATTAGATGTACTTATTTTGCTTCTCTTATATTCTAGTTTGGTATTGGATTTATCTCCACCCAATTACTTGTTCTTATCAAGCATTTTATACTTGATTCAGTTATATAGTTGATGGATTATTTGATTCTGTAGATGAGATCTAGTTATGCTCTATGACTTATGACATAAATCTATACCACTTGTGAATTATTATTCATAATACAGCATATGTATGTGTTATAGTTGTCATATATTGGAATTGTCATATACATACGGCTGACATGCTTACGTATTCCTAGTCCTACATATTTTGGGATTGAGGTGTGACAACTTGGAATCAAGAAGGATCTTTGGATCTTGTTCCACGGACAATCTCCGAAAGACTGGGGCTGATCCGATCTGGATGGAACTAACGTTTAGTCTTACGTGCTTGGACGGAATGGCTTGCAGCACCTCACGTGCTTTTCGTTGCATACCATCCTCGTCATCGACTATAACTCATCCTTTATGGCTATGCCAGCGAACACCAGTACATATAGATAAGTCATCCTCGCTTAGCAACAATCCACATGCGAGTCATTGTATTGCATCCAAAAATTAGAAAACACCTAAATAATTATAAGTATAAGTCATCTATACATAAATGGAGCAATCCATTAAATACTTGAACATCTTATGTAAACACCCGATAATTCGTATAACTCATGCACCCAAAACATAATCTCGTTCATAACACTTATGTTTGCATATACTATTGCCCCTTGATTCATTATATATATATATATACTCATGCTTGAATTAACTTGGTTTGCCTTGGACAGGAAAGGACAAATGGTAAAGTCTCGCCGTGTTCCTTTATATCGCACGATGCATTGCCACACGAGTTAGGCCTTTCATATATGCCATAAAACTGATCCTAAGGTAAGATTAGAAAGATAACTTAATAGATGGTGCTCTAAACCTATATTATATGTTTGGATTTGTCGAGCGGGCGAGAAGCCTCCCCACCAGTGAATTCATATACTGATAACCCACCAAATTGCTTGCAGGGTGTGAAAGAATCTCTTTCGGTGCGGATGCCTTCTTCGTGCGTGCTAAGGGGTGGAGGTTACTCTAGAGCCTTAGAGCGTTGCATTTGGAACTAAAGCACATATACAAGACATAATATTAGAATATCTCCTATGCATCATTCCACAAATGCAGCCACTTGGCACACTTTTACTTTTTCGAAGAGAGAGGCTTGAGCGACTTATAATTTTGGCCTAGTGCCGCTTGTAATACTTGTTCAATATTAATAAAGAGTTTGTTTTACTTTTATACTTGTGTTATTTAATGCTTCCACTATTGACGACTCTGTGAACTTGTTACCAATCGCTTATGTATTTATAATTCTACTACACTCGGACAATCTGTGTGACTCTGTGGCTTACACCTCTTACCGCCTGCATGGAATATGGCCTTGCACGGGCATGACTTATGCTTGTGCGACATCACTCCCATATGGGTCAAACGATCATCCCACGGGAGCGCTGACACGGTGATTCGTGCCTAGCGGGGACGGCCGATTTGCTTGCGGGAGATCAGGGTATGACATATTTGTATCAGAGCATGGCTTTACGCCTTTGGACTTTGTTTTAATTTTTTTAGTTTGGAAAGCTTGTTCGTGGGTTATGTGCATATGCTCTCTCTTAATGTCCCATTAGAATGTTCTAAACAATGATTCTAAATACTTTCAAAAAGTGCATGTGAATGATATGATTGCTTGTACGAAATTATAATACGAAGGTCTTTGTGCTGACCTGTGTTAGACTTATGGAAATAGACTCGTGCTAGAATTTGCAAGATATGTGCGAACTTAAATGCCTATACATAATTACCCAACTGGTTACTATGCAAAATCGAATATTGTTCAAATGGTTAGCTTTGTACATAGCCTTTCGGCTAAGTTGTGTTGAGTATCGCGCGCCAAGACCCATTGGTGCAAGATAAGTTGCAACAAGATTAGGATATTGTTAAGATAAGAAACAAGTCAAACTTAGAATGGCAATCGATAAAAACACTATCAGATTATCACTTAGGCGAACATAGAGAATCGTTCTTGGATTTTGGGAAATAGTTCGAATAGTATTTCGTGTCGGAAGATACAAATCGAATATGTCTTACTTGGATGACTATTAATGGGATATATATACGAGACTAAGATTTATTAGGTGATGCTAGTATCGTGCAGGAATTCTAAAGAATGACTAAATAAATATACTAGCAATTGATGCGAACATCGATTGGGGATTTGATTGGGTGACTCAATTCTGAGTGGTGTATGGATCATTTAGAAATGTCCAAATAGATTCATAGGTTTCATAAGATAGTTGGATTGAATGATTGGAGAATATCTTGAATAAATGATAAGATTTATATCGAATAGGGATTCATGGAAATAGAAATTGATATCTTGGTTAAGTAAAACTTGTTGGAAACTTGGAGGATCGTGCGAGCGATTTCGGATTTGAGACAAATGGAATAAATTTAAATACAATATCGCTCGAATAGAAGTTTGCCCAAAAAAGAAATATTATGGTTCAATGAAAGAGATAAGTAATAACAAATTTGACTTAGAGTTTGGAAGAACGATCTTGAATCTAGTTCAAAATGATAACCTTCGAAATCAGTCACAAATGAGAATGATTATCCTGCGGGAGCGTCGGTGTGGTAATTTTACGTATGGCGGGGATGATCGAAGTCACGAGAAAATATTCGATGATTATTCCAAACGAACTCGATGAATAGAACATATCAAAAAGTGAATAGACTTTGGCTTGAATAATTGGAACTTAGTTTTTTTAGGAATGCTAGAAGTAGACTATGGATTTACCGAATGGTAACATAGAAGTTGGATAATTTTGCTAGACGAATTATAATCACTGCATGAATGGACACGACTTAATAGATTTTATGTATATCTTGGATGGAGCAAAGTAAAATGATAAGGATGTCTCAATCATTTCGAAGACAACCATAATGTTTGACTTTCTTGTCTTGTACGAGCGTAACTCTTTTCTCGTTTATACGTTACACCCGAATTAGGATGATTATCCAGCGGGAGCATTGACGTGGTGATCTTATGTCTAACGTGGGTGATCGAACTTATGGAAGAACGAAGTGTGACAACTGATGGATCATCTTAATTTTTGGTTCAACACGATAAGACGAATTGGGAAATACAAGTGATAGAAAGTATTTAATGGATAAGTTAGCCTAGAACCTGGAATAATCATGCTTGATGATTTCATGAACGAATACATAAATTATGTTGAATGACTTGGAGTTATAAACAAGGGTTTGGAATTGAATCTTGGCTTGATGGTCTAGACTTGGAATGGATAGATGGATTATATCAAACATGCTTAAGGAGATAGACTATGCAAATTACTAAGCTTATCCTGCAACTTGGATATCATAGATTTTACTGAACAAACTTGAACCCTGTACAAACAAATGTGTTAATGAGAGTAGGATAATTCGTGCTCGATGTTTAAAAATATGAGTAAAACAAGCTTGGGTAGAATACCCTGTAGTATAAATGAATAATGGTTTGACCCTAGGAATTGGGGTGAGTATCGTGCGACAAATTTGTATGATGAATTATGGGCTTAAACTTGTACCTATGACCTTCTGAGATAACCTAGTAATTAGACGGATGATCCTGTGCCTAGTAAATAACTTGTGTGACTGACTTTAGCACATTGCTTGAACAAGCTATAGAACTGGGGCAGCAAGACTTAGAGTTAGACTTAGAACATTATTGCGTGCTATGTTTGACCCGAACGGATGAACGCTAGTCGGTAGACCGAATAGATCGTGCTTAACGGTAGTACAAATACTTGATTTGAGTTAGAATAGAAATGACTTGGAATTTGATTAACCTTGTTGGAAGTATCATTGTGATTCATGAACAAGACCCTTGAGATTTTCGCAAGTAGCTTGTCCGATTATACTATCTCTAAGTTTGGTTGAATGCATATGTTTGATGGATGCCTTGAACGTGTGCACGATCTAAGACTCAATGATATGTGGAACTTGAGTGCACAGACTTCGCTATCGCTGAGTTGGTTGACATGCATATATTTGAGGGGCACTTCGAATATGTGTACGATCCAGACTCGCGGTATGTTGATCTAGAATGCTAGTATAAGTAAAAATATTATACCCGCATGGACAAGTATAATGACTTGGATAAGTTTGCCTCAGCCTTAGATCGTTATCCATAATAGATTATAACATACCCTGCGTTAAGCAATATATTCTGCGCTAAGGTGTAGATGAGACTGACCCAACATATACGTGACATAGTATAAGAAATGAGTAGGAGATTGTGTTCGGACAGATTTAGGGGTACCGATCGATACACTTGGGATAGATTCGATAGTGGGATAGAATGGCCTACGCACAGGAAGTCTTGAGGATGAGACTTTTTTGAGTGGTGTATAATGTGATAATCCATTCTGCTCAAGCGGACTGCCAATTCAAACAACAAAAGTGGATGGCCCGACCAACCTTGCTCAGCAAAAATACTCGTTTGAGGCAAAGGATTTCCCAACTTGGCCCTTCAGGAGTTCCGACTTAGGCTTTCAGAGGCTTGCTCGGAGTATCGCTCAATCGAGGTGAATCATCATTAAGGTGGGTGGTTACGATGAACTTGTCTTTGCTTAGCCAGCACACTTAAAATATGGATGATACATGCTAGTCGCTAGGTGAATCACCCCCTGTATGCTAGTAAGAATACAATGCACCTAGCTAAGGAAATAATTCCAACTTGTATTGTTTGCATTAGAACATAGAAAATAAAAGTTTGCTTATATATATGGACCATCACATGCTACCTTTACCTTGTGCAATAAGACCCCTCTATGCCTCGAGTAAAATGATATATATACTCTTTGTAGTGTACTGTTCACTTGCTTACACAGCACGTCCCTAGATCATGTCGCTCGGTATGTCACGCCCCAGTCCCAAAATATGTAGGACTAGGAACACGTAAGCATGCCAGCCGCATGTATATGGCAACTCTAATATATAAAAATTATAATACACGTACGCTGTAATATGAATAATAATTCATAAGTGGTATAAACTATCACAAGTCATAGGGCATAACTAAATCTCATCCACAGAAATAATAAATAGATAAATAACTAATAACTATATAACTAAATCTCAATAAAAGGTATCTAAGGATGATAGTTGGGTAGAAACAAATCCACTGCCGAACTAGAATATAAAAGCAAACACAATATATGTCACTACCGTATTTTCTAGAAAAGGGTATTTTGGTCATTTTATAATTAATTAAATATTGTGCATGTTAAATATTTATTTATTGTATTATTTATTTATTATTAGCATATTAGATTTATTTTTGGACTTGTGTAGTGGACCTA
Organism: Iris macrosiphon; assembly: GCA_036927795.1. Taxonomy (NCBI): domain Eukaryota; kingdom Viridiplantae; phylum Streptophyta; class Magnoliopsida; order Asparagales; family Iridaceae; genus Iris; species Iris macrosiphon. The sequence continues at coordinate 63,431,193 of JAYESA010000011.1, read as the reverse complement.
ACTAGTTTAGTTTAGACTCATGGACCAATATGTATTAATTGTTAGAATTGAGCCCAACTAGAAAGCCCATTAATTAGGAGGATGATTAAATTAATTAAACCATTAGACTAGAAGCTTCCCTCCTTAATTAATTTCTTTATGAGAGGCCCCAAGGGATATTTTAGACTTTACATAGTAGCTTGAGGGAGGGGGCAAGTGAGGCCTATATAAAGGAGATGAAAACTTTCTCTCTCTCTTCATTTTTCATTCCAAATCTAGATCTAGAATTTCCCTCAACCAAATTTTATCAAATCCCTACCAAATTTCTACCCATTTCCTTTCCAAATCACCATTGGAGACTAGAAGAGCAAGGATCTAGAAGGAGGAAGCAAGGATCTACAAAGAGAAGCAAGGATCTACAAGTTGGAAGCTAATTTCACCAATTTTGGAGGTTTCATTGGGAATCCATCTCCCAATAGTTATAATTCAGTTTTTGCCCTTAAAATAGCTTCTAAATCTGAGATTTAATCATCAATAATTAACCCATATGTATGTACTACCCATAGGATTTGGTTTTGTGTTCATAGGAGACCTATGGAGAAAGTTATGGTGCTTTTTGTGTCAATTTTGGAGGAATTCCGAAAATGACTTTTGTTGTGTGTGTCAATTGATCCTATAGATCAATTTGGCATATGTTTATGTGTTTGGGGCTAGTGTCATGTCCACAATTGGGTATGTGTAGGTCATATCCCAATAATTTGATGATACGTGTTATTTTGGGAGGGTTTCCTCCGACACGGGACTTTATACATGTCGTATTTTGACACAGACACATAGATCTACATTTGACACTTTATTTTATTCTTAAATATTATATATGATTTGTTTTTGTCCTTCGGGGTACAATTGGATGTGTGGTGGACTCGTGTCGCATGCGTATCCTAGATCTAGTGGGATACGGTGTGATACTCTCCAATTGTTGTGTGTTTATGTGTAGATCTAATTAATTGTGCTTTAATTCTTGAATTATAATTGTGTATGTATCTATATATATTATATATGTATTATGTATATTTATTATAGTATTTATTGTATCATAGATCTATGTATTATATATGTATTAATAGAATATATATTATGTAGCTTTCTTCTACATGCATTAATATATATGTTATAATATATGTTAGGGATGTAAATATATGTATATATTTTATATAATATATGTGTATGTTTAATTAAGTAATTAGATTATTTATAGTTATTATATGAGTATTTTTATATATATATATATATATATGCATGTAGATATATATTTATAAGTGGTAGCATATGTATATATAATATAGCAGATATATTTATATGTGGTTATATATATAGTTATATTATATATTATTATGTATTTATATTATTGTATGATTATATATATGTATACATATATGTATAGTTATATATACATATTACTATATGTGTGTGTGTATGTGTTACTATGTGGTATTTTATACAATTTACTATATATAAGTGTATGTATAGTTATATATAGTTTTATATATATATTGTATAAATATATATTGTGGGTTATATATATGTATTTAAATATATATTGTATAAATATATATGGTGGGTTATATATATGTATTTATATATATATATTGTGTATATATATACATATATTTTCAGCGACAACGGCGAGCTAGAAGTGTCGCAACAGCAGCAACAAATGCAAATAATAGCAGCTTTTCAGCAACAGCAGTCAGTGACAGTTGCAGAAAACTGTCGCTGAAACAACAGTATATCAGCATAGAATCAGAAGCTTCAGTGACAGTTTTTAGTGATAGTGCAGTAAACTGTCACAAAAACTGCAGTGTATCTATATACACAACAGCTTTCTGTGACAGTGGACAGGGTATTTAGCGACAGTTTGGCAGTTTTTAATATATTAGATATTAATATATATATATATATATATATAGATATATATGTATATATATATATGGTAATTAATATATATATAAATATGTTCCTAATTGCTATTTGTATTATAGTATACTATATATGTATATATTTAGTTGTAGCATATAAATTTATTAGAATAGTTAGTATATTTTAGTTATTAATTGTTATGAGTATCTTTTATATATTATATATTTGTAGGTATGTATGTACGTATATATGTATTAATAGTTAGTGTGTAGTTGGTAGTTAGTATTATTCTATTAGTACATACTAGAGTTATATTGGATTGATATATATAATTATTGATGGGTAGTTAGTATATATATGATATTTTAGCAATTACCTTGAGATACCAAGGTAAGTATCAAGATATACCAAGGTATGAGTAGTAGGTATTGGCATAAGTAATATGATAGTTGTAAACTAATTATGGGTTGGTATTAAGGTGACTAAAATAAGGTATATAGTATTATATAAATATTAAATGCATAGTAGTTTATAATTATTGTTGGGTAGTTAGTATAAATAAGGTTTTGAATTTACCTTGAGATGTCAAGGTAAGTATCAAGGTATTGGAGGATAATCAAGGTATTGGGTTTGGATATCAAGATAGATGTTTAGTATTTGGTTCGAAACCAAGGTATCCAGTTAGCATTTGTAATTAGGATTTTATATATATAATATTGTTTGATATGTACATATGTGTTATATTTATCCCTTGTTTGCGTATCCTGAGATACGGTATCTTAGTATCCTAATATGTAACTTGTATGGCCTAGATTCATAGTGTGTGAGCCCAATATCTTTGAGTTAGACTCATGCAACCAAGAAATAGGTAGTTGACCATAATTTGACTATAGTTGACTTAGAGTTGACCTAGTTTGACTTTTGACTTAGAAATAGTTTTATGACCTAGAAAGTTGACTAGTTTAATTTATTTCTCTTCACAAAAACTTGTATTGATGCAATATTTCATATATAGGTATGTGACACCAGTTCGGACATTATTTTTCATCATTTGCTCTGGACCACAGACGAGTACATTCTCTGATAGTTTCCATTATTTGATTACCACTATAATTCAAGTATTTAGAAATGTTACTTATGATTCTTGACACGATGGTACACGGATTGGTATTGTTATTGGATCGTCAGTCATGGGATGTTACCTTGATTATGGAGATGGTATCGGATACTGTCCTTGTTGGTATTGGATAACATTGAATATTCTAGATTAAACATTGGATACATTAGCTAGTGACGTATCATGATTCGATCCATCATATCAGTCGGGACGGGGGAAATACCAATTAAATATGTGATCAAGAAACTATCGGCTAGTAGTGTAATCATTGGCTACTAACTAACCATGCAATTTACGTATGGTTGAGTTAGCTCCTTAGTGTAATCATTGAATCTCCCAGGCCGATCACATATTTAGTTAGTATCTCAAATCACATAGTTATTGTAGATTCCATTATTCAGTTCATTGATTACCTTGTTCTATTCTGACATTATAGTTCATTCGTTTATTTTTGTACGCATTGATTATATTCTGTTGTTAGTATTGCCTATTCTCTCATTGTTCTTGATTATCAGTTATATCCTCATCGTAGATAGCATCTTCTATTCTACTGCCTTATAGTTTTTGTCAATTAATTGGAACTGCTATTGGGTTGTACTTCGCTCCATTCCTGACTGAAAAATATTTTTCAGAGGATCCAGGAGATTGGTGTCCGACATACTATAGACCTCAACCTATAGATGGTGCAGACTTGGACCCACTAGTTCTGGAGTGACTGTCGAGAGATTTAGCCGGATTCACTAGTTAGCATAGTTATTTCTCTTTAGTATTTTGGTACCGGATTTGTTTCCGACATATATTTGTGTTTGGATATTATTTTTATTTGTTGTTGTTATATTTTTAACTGCTTAGTTATGTTAGACTTCTGTGATATCTTCTCGTGCCATAGAAATGTGATTGAGTATTGTGTTGAATTAAGTTGATTACTCTCTTCTTGGAGTTGAGATATTATTGGAGGTTTATGCTTTATAGTGAGATAATTAGATAGTATAGTTGACCAAGACAGCGTTCTACCGCCGATGCTGCGGCGTAGCCTGGGCTTTGTTTCCGACTTGCATCCCTACACCGGGTGGGGGTCATGACAATATAAGTACAATAACTAACAATCACTGAGACTCGAAGAGAAGACCTCCTCAAAAAATATAAGTAACCAGTCCGGATCTGCGCTTCTTCTAATATACATAAATATCTACACCTGGAAAGGGACCAGGTCCTCAGAGGAATATAACAAGATACATAGAAGTATGCCATTAAAGTACTGAAATGAATATCCAATGGGGTCGTCTAACCATCTATGTTAATGTAGTTTGAGAACAATTTTCTAACAAGTGGGCTATCTAGCCATAAATGGGATTGGCATGATTCTCTCAGAGAATCAGGGGCCTACAAAGCATATCATTTTTTGAACGACAGAGGCCACCAGTAATATATAGGGGTCATTACCGCCACGTATCTCCGGTGGAGCGTACGGGTTACAGAAGGGAAAGTGCAAAGGATCCCAAATGCCTTACTTGTTGTTCTCCCCGCCCCATGCTCTAAGTATGTCACATCCATGACATATTTTAGCTACTACGTCGAGACGGAGTACAAGTATCGGCATCGTAACTTTGGTTCATAGCCTATCGTTAGTACAATAGCCCAACCCTACAACCAAACAAGGACAATGATTGGACCACCGTACTACAATAGTCTATGTCCATGGACTACTAATAACTGCTAAGTCTTCTAATATGCAATTTTTATCAGCAGTTATCCCTAACGTACGTCCCATACGTATATGAGGCCAACCTGTCACACAAGTCCGTGTTCTATATGAGACTCACACTCGTGTAATAACTGTGTCATGGCCAATGAAACCTAAGAATGCCTCATGATAATGGGGTGGTCTCATAAACTAGGTCACATGCATATACATAATAAAAACAGAATACGACGACACCGTCGTTGCACCCAAGTTTCCTTGGATACACAGTTTATATAGTAGTTAAAATATATGAACTAAATGACAGAATTAAAATGCATGCAATATATGGAATATAAATTATAGTACAATACCAAGGTATACTTGCCTGGCAAAAAAGCTGCGTAGTACCAATAATCCGCTCCTGAAGTCGCGCAGAACAATCTGATCATCTTATATACATATAATATAATACAATACAATATCACCCATTATACTAGCACATACACAACCATAATTACACTGGACTCAGGGGGTATGCTAGGGGTGACACTGGTCAACTAACAGGGTCCACTGTGCATCTAATTATGCGGGTGTCACATCATCAAATGCTGTATAAATAGACTATCAAACACTAACACGGTCTCGCCAGTACGTCAGTGTACACAAGGCAGATGGATCACTAATACTCTAGGTCACATGGTCATGTAACTACGGGATATCCATAGCTAACACCTATGGTCATACAGTATATATATATATATTACAGTCAATTGTAGACACGGGATACCCACTACTAGCATTTATGGCCACACCGTATATATACATATATAGTCATAACTGGTATTGCATTAAATTCCTACACAATATATATATATATATATATATATATATATATATATATACTAAATATATATCTATATACCAAATTGAATAATATACGCATACACGTACGTATACATATACGAGTTTGGGTTCTCAGATACAGTCTGGACTCAACTAACTATCATAAAGCAATACTAATGTCCTAATAGCATACACACAAGCACACATAAAAAGGAGCAGAGAGACAGGTTCGAACTTTGGGATTAGCGTGTATGCACGAAAATCAAGGGTGACTGCTGCAGGTCATCTTCGACGAGGGTGACGGGTCCATGATGAATACAATGATGGTGATGACGAGGGTAATACCGATTGGGTTAATGAGAGGATGATGATGATGATTACAATGGTGATGATTGTGATGATTAGGTTAATGATGATAAGGATGAGGGTTATGATGGGGATGATGATTGTGATAACAATGTGGGTTATGATGATGATTAATGGTGATGATAATGGCTTCTCGTCGGAGTCCGACAAGGAAGTTGACGAAGGGAAGGAATAGGAGGAGATGAAGAAGAAAACATGGAGGAGGTGGTGGTGGAGGTCGAGTCTCAGGCGGAGTCAGTATCCGGCGAGGTCAGGGTAAAGTCGAGGGAAGTGGTGGAGGAGTCGGGGTGATGGTCGGGGAACAGGGAGGTGTCAAGCTCGACGTTGGTCGAGGAAGATGACGAAAGACGGCGGAGCAGGACGGGTAGTCGTTCAGTCGAGGGAAGAATAGGGTGAGCAGCGGGGTGGTTCAGTTCAGGTGAGCGGGGTCAACGTAGTCGGAGTGCAGTGGTTGAAGGAGGATGCTTCGGTCGAGCGAGGTCGGGTCGGCTCTAGCGTAGCTTGGTAGTGGTGCAAGGGAGGTTGGGAGGAGAGGTGCTGGCAGTCGAGTTCAGTTCATGCGGATCGGGGTGGCTATGTCGTCGACTTGCAGGCGAGGACAGCGGGTCGAGGGGAGGAGTTCATAGAGGAGAAGGGAACTGCGATCTCCGGCGGGTGCTCCGGGCTCCTGTACAGGGAAAATGAGGAAGGGGACAATGAACAGTAGGGGAGGTGTTGGTATTCGGCTAGGTTAGGTATTGGGTTGTGTGTTGAATGAAAACAAAGAGAAAAATTATATATATATGTATGTAGAAATAGGGTTGGGTGTTAACCTAGGTAGTTGGGCCTTGGTCAACATCCTTGGGATGAGCTTGGCTTTACATATAGGTCTTTGGAGGGCTAGGATTGCATGGTTTGAAATACAAAGATAGGGTTGATGAGGGGGTAATGTTGAGTGCTACACACTCCAAAAATCATAGAGAAAATTCATATGAACAAATAATGAAGGGAAAATGGGTTTCTTCATGTATTGAGTCCAATGGTGTGGACACCTCAATGCACTTTTGCATAAAAGCGCCCAACAATTAAAAAATTATACAAAGATAGAATTTGGATTAAATTAATTAAATTTAATGCACAAGGTATTCTAAAATTAATTAGAAGTACATGGGGCTAAAATTAGGTGGGATACAAGTGTCATGAATAAAGAAGACTCAGAGTAAACTATTATCATAATTTGGGTTGCACAAAATGGGTCAAGATTGTGTCTCCAATTTCGATTGGAACGTACAAGGATACAAAGTTGAATTTATATAGAATTAGGAATAAACGTATGAGACGAATATTATACGACTAAAATAAAGCACAAGAGAGCATAATTATAAGTTACACAAAGGCCAGAATAGAAGACCGGCACGTCTAGGACAAGAAAGTAAAATTTGTAGGAAGGCAATGGCTAGTGTAGTGCTCCAATTATTGGAGCAACGGTAAGGTACACTTTGGATATATATAAATATCATAAAATTATATAAAATACTGTGTTCTATTTATAATTGGATTCAAACTAACTCTAGTCTCTCATTCTAAGCCAAGTAGGCCTAATTTTGGGTGAGGGGGTTTACAGTTCACTTGCTTACACTACACGTCCCTAGATCATGTCGTTCGGTATGTCCCTTTACGGTTTTACTCCTCGCTTTACCCTAGACCCTTGCCAAACGTGAATGCTTATATTTACACAAATGCATGCTTGTCTGCTTATATGTTAACTTGTATTTGTTGCCTCATTTTAATGGTTGTCATATAATCTATACCACAATCAAGTAACACTATCCGTATCATGCATGCATTTAATTATCTAGAAGACTATCGAATAGTCTATCTGTGCAATATGAACCTGTAAGTATCTGGGACCGTTAGGTCGCCAAGGCAGTCCCTGCATTACGAGAATGCATCAAGTCAAGTTAAACTCTGAACGAGTATCATGTCAAGTTTATATCTGAACGAGAATCATGTCAAGAAAAATAAAGAATCATAGCTCGTGGAGCAAATGCTCGTTCAGAACAAGAATCATGGATTATCATGTCAAGTTATGAATTTGGAATGACCCAAGACTTGCATATCTCAGACAACTTGGAATCAAGGGGAATATTCGGATCTCGTTCCATAGACGGTCTCCGGGGCACTAGGGCGGATCAGATCCTGATAGAACTAACATTTAGTCTCACGTGCTTGGACGGGATGGCTTGTAGTGCCTCACATGCTTTTTGTTGCATATCATCCTCGTCATCGACTATAACTCGTCCTTTATGTCTATGCCAGCGACCATCAATTTATATAGATAAGTCATCCTTACTTAGCGGCAATCCGCATGCGAGTCATTGCATCGCATCCAGAAATCAAAAAATACCTGAACGATTATGAGTATAAGTCATCTATACATAAATGGAGCAATCCAGTGAACACTTGAACGTCTTATGTAAACACCCGATAATCCGTATAATTCGTGCACCCGAAACATAATCTCGTTCATGACACTTATGTTTGCATATACTATTGTCCCTTAATTCGTTATATAAATATACCTATGTTTGAATTAACTTGGTTTGCCTTAGACAGAGAAGGACAAATAAGAAGTTGGTAAGTCTTGCCGTATTCCTTTATATCGTACGGTGCACTGCCACACGAGTTAGGCTTTTTATATATGCCATAAAACTGATCCTTAGGCAAGATTAGAAAGATAACTTAATAGATGATGCACGGAACCTATATTATGTGTTTGGATTTATCGAGCGGGTAAGAAACCTCCCTACCAATGCATTCATGTACTGATAACCCACCAGATTGCTTGTAGGGTGCGAGAGAACCTCGTTCGGTACGGATGCCTCTTTTGTGCATGCTAAGACGTAGAGTTCACTCTGGAGCCTTGGAGTTTTGTGTCCGAAACTGAAGTACATATACAAGATATAATATTGGAACATCGTCTATGCATCATTCCACAAATATAGCTACTTGGCACGCTTTTACTGTTTCGGAGAGAGAGGCTTGAGCGACTTATAATTTTGGCCTAGCGCCGCTTGTAACACTTATTCAATATCAATAAAGAGTTTATTTTACTTCTATACTTGTGTTATTCAATGCTTCCGTTATTGACGACTCTGTAAACTTGTTACCAATCACTTATGCATTTATAATTCTGCTGCACTGGAATAATCTGTATGACTCTATAGCTTACATCTCTTACCGTCTGTATGGACCACGACCTTGCACGGGTGTGGCTTACGCTCGTGCAACATCACACCCAGATGGGTCAAGTGATTGTCTTGCGGGAGGCTGGCACGATGATTCGTGCCTAGCGGGGATGGCCAATTTGCCTGTAGGAGATTGGAGCATGACAATAGGAGCTCGGGTTGAGGATGGGATGTCCAGCTTTGTGAAAGTGAGTGGCAGAAATTTACAGCACCATCATTCAGATTTGAGAAAAATTGAATGTAGCATGCTAGAGAAGGCCATAAGCAACAACCCGCAATGAATTATAGCAACATGCAAGAACATCAATAGCAAGCATGTGCACCATGTGTACTATTGTAACTTAGTGTGTATCAGTACAATAAGAATAACAATGCACCTTGTGTAATATATCAAACAGTAGCAAGCTAGTGTGTGTATTAGTTGTCAGGTGTGAATGTGTATTGCTATATGTGTGTGAGTGTGATACTCAAAGTATTTTGGTTAAGTTATTAAGTATTAAGTTTGTTTGAGGAATTGGGTAAGGTATTTAGGATATTTTTTGGGTAGGTATTTAGGAGCAGTGCTGCAAGTAAGGGTGAGGGGTTAGCTAATGTTGAGGGATTAGATACTTGGTTTATAGGTAATGACTGCAAGAGTAAGTGATATTAAGGGGTGTAACACTGATACATAGAGTATCAATAGTGTTAGCATTTAGGTGTAGTAAGGATGTTGGCGTATCAGCCTATGAGGGTATTGTGTTTAAGTTGTGTAAGGAAGCAAGTGAGGTGTATCAAATATTAGTATCAGTTGCATCAACAACTGAGGTAGAGCGAGATCGGGTATCACTGATACCTGGTAATGCTGGTATCAGATATCAGTATGGAATTAAGTATTCTAGTGAGAAAGTGCGAGTGCCAGTGTTAGTTAAAGTTAGTATAGTGACTGTTGAGTAGTGCAGGTTAGGTTGGGGTAAAATCAGTAGCAGTCGTAACCACCATTTTGGTTTAGTTGGTATTGGTATTAGAGTTATACTAAGGTAATATTAGATAGTACTAGTGTATTATAAGTTATATAAATAAATACTTAGTATAATTAGCTAGTTTAGCTAGTACCTTCAAGGTATTGACCTAAAAACCAACCATAGCCTAGTATCAACTATTATAGCCTTGTAATCAACATAGAAGTTAGGTATGACCCTAAAATCAAGGTATTAGCCTAGAGATGACCACGTTTGACTATTTTGCCTTAGAGATGGCCTAAAGACCTAGAAATTAACTAGTTTAACTTATTTATTATTTCAAATAATGTGTTGATGTAATATTTTATATTTAGGTCTTTGAGACACCGAGACGGACACTGATTTGGTATTCATTGATCTGGACTACATGCGAGTACATTCTCTGATAGTTTTTATTATTTGATGATTTCTATTATTCTAATTTATAGTATTATTTTACCTGATTTTTTGACACTATTGATACATGAATTAGTATTATCTGGATTCACTTTCTTGTGACACGTACATTATACTTATCTGGCCTCTACTTCAGGACTAACTTACTGGCATCATATCAGGTCTCACCTACTGGCATTACTTATTTTTATCTGGCTGGACTCATATTTGTTTACGTGTCGAGACTTAGATTTATTTGTACTAGTCGGGACAAAAAAAATACTCGAGTAGACATATAAATATTCTCAAAATCTGGAAACATCTTTTTGTCTAAACAGGAATGATAGCAGTCATACACCAAGTTTGCGATGAGCTGTATTACCTCCTAGCTGTTTACATGTTGGAAGCGGTATTTCAAAATGTCCTAGTTTAGTACCTTTTTGCTGGCTTTATATTACACTTGATGGACTCACATCATATATGTTTAGTTTAGTTTTTTTGTATTTACAGTCATTATTGCCATGCTCTCTGGTTTACCCTATTTACTTTCATTGCTCTTTAGATAAATATTGCTTTATTTTATTCCCTGATTCATTCTCTTTCCTGCTCATCACGTATTACTTACTATAACTGTTTATAGACTTTGTCAATTAATTGGAACAACTATTGGGTTGTATTCGCTCCATCCTGATTGGATTTTTTTTAGATGACTATTTAAAGGACTGGTGTCCCACATACTATATAGCCGAGGAGGAAATAACAACCATGGATCCTGATACTCATGAGTGATTATCGAAGGGCTTAGTTATTTTTATAGCAATGTGTTAGATTCATTATAAGAATTTTTGTATATTAGAGACTTTGTTTTGTATTTAAGATTTGGATATTGATGTTGTATTTAAAAGTTGTTGATGTTTATACTTTATAGTTTAATAGACTTTTTTGATATCTTATCGTGCTTTAGATTATGATTGAGTATTTAGTATTTTCATTATCATATTGTCCTCCATTGGAGTGAGATCCATGACAGGTATAATATATATATTGTGTGAGATATTTAGATAGTATTGAAGACCTAGACAACGTTCTACCATCGATGTTGCGGCGTAGGCTGGACGTTGTTCACGTACTCGTACCCCTATACCGGATACGGGTCATGACAACAACCATGCTTATTCTGATACATACGCACACACTTGCATTAGATGCTTCTATTGCTCTCCCATTGGACACATGAGTTTTACTTGCCCTATTCATAGGAATTTTACTACCAATGTTAGATTAAATTCTATTTGGGTTCCCAAGGCTAACAAATATTGATCCAAGTTTATTTGGATACCAAAGTCTTCGCCTCATGTTGTAGGTGAAGCTTCTTGTGCCGAAAAATAGTACCGTGGAGCATGTTGGTGATTGCAAAGTTATAATAGTCATCATCTAAGCAATTGCACCAACACAAATATGGCCACTAGAGACACTTTGGTAACATGCTAAATGATTCTTCCTAAATTGTCTATATTTATAGAATCTAGCATGTTTCTTTTTTATGTCTTGCTACTAGCTCTCATTGATTTCTTTTAGTTGCTTATTATATGAATCAATGTGAGATATATGATACTAGCATGCTTTGTGTATTTCTCTTGTAACCACTTTCATCTAGCATGACAAGTTGCTTAACTTAAAATAATTAGTTCACACAATGTAGTCTATCAATCATTTTTTATTAGTATGACAAATTTATATATGCATGTTATAATTTCTTTGTCCTTATTTATAAAGCATGCATATTACTCTAGTCCATAGGATCTTGAGATTTTGACGAGTATTTTTTTTTCTCTTCGCCTTTGTATCGTTGAGAATGTTACTCCTCACCAATTTGTGTTTAAATGTCATTTTAATATAATCAGTTCTTATGAATATATTTGTTTAGCACTAGTTTCTTATTGCTTGAAAAAATATATATTTATACTTTGATTTAACCTTATGCTTGCATAATATATTTACTATTGATTCTTGTGCTTCCTTTGGACAAATCTCTTGTGAATCAATTATGTTGTGCCTAATAAAGCTTATTTATACATGTTTGATTTTGTGATTGCATTTAAACTTTCATTAATGATGTATGACTTTATAATTAATCTCTTATATTCATATAATTTTTATGTATTTCTTATATTGTTATATATTTTTATGTAAATATCTTTATATAGGCATATGGGTTAAGCTCAAGTTTTACTTTGATTTGAAGAGTATTCTATACTTGTATCTTTAAACTTGTGCTTGTCTCATATTTTAGCTATTAATTCTTTTGACAAATTTGTGCATGTTTCTTTGAATCAATTAGTTTCTTTCTTAAAGTTGTTTTCTTTATTTTATCTTCTTGGCTTTTTGGTTGACAATGTGTATACATGCTTTTATTTGGTTGGACGTTTTCATGTATGCCTATTTATGATATATATAGCTTTATATATATATATTGATGATTCCTTGATTTTGAGTTTTCAAATTGATCTATCTTTGAAATAGGGTTGTTGAGAGAAAATAGTTATTATTATCTTCCTCATGACTATATATGGATGTTTATTTAAGAATTACATGTACTTGTACTTTAACTTGTGTATCTTTTTTTACCTTATTTATTAGTGCATTCTTTCAAAACCTTATTTCTATTGTGCACTACGAAAGCTTTTTGAAAAATATTTTTGCTTTCTCTAGCATCTAGCTTTCTCGATCTTGATGATTCATTCCTTGGATTTTATGCTTGGTTTATAGTTATTGTTTCCAATGATGTTGTAGCACATAAGGATACATGTAATTGAAACATCAAATATCTTATGCCTCTTGCTACTATTTGTTTGAGCACTTGTTTTGAGATCTATCCAATTCTAAAATATACACTTATTTCTTTATGGTAATCATATTTTGCATTCTCTAGATCGATCTATGATTTTATTGTCATGGATTATTCTCAATACTTGATAAAAAGGTTTGTATTATTGTTATCTTCTTGTAAATATTTTAGCCTTTATTTTGATAAGAGTCTTTTTCTATATATTGTGTTTATTCTTGCTCTTATCATTCCTTAGTGAAGAGTCTATAAATTATTTTGATCTTTCAAAATGTATGACCTTATTGGATACTCTAAGATTAAGCAAGTATCATGTGTATTAGTGACTCAAGTTTTAATGAGCATATTTATCTTATTAATGGGTTATCTCATTAATCATAATTGGTTATATAGCTTTCTATGTTATAACAAAGTGTTAAGCTATATAATCTTAGTTTACTTTTACTCATATAGCTATTTATTTTTATTCTAATCTATATATGTTATGCTAGTTTATAAAAAAAGTTTTGTGAATTATCTTGATGTGATTTATTTTCTACATTAGATAGATATGTTTATTCTATAATATTAGTTTGACAAATCCTTGATTTAATCTTGAGGTTTGTGATTCTTTATAATTATTCTCCTTTCTTATTAGTCATTAGTAAGTATCTCTTGAAATTCTCACACTTTTGGTTCATGATTTTATCATATCAATATTTCCATCTCATGTTGTTTAAATTTGTAATATTTCAAATAATATTAACTCTTTTCCATATGCTTTTTTTGATTTGTGAGTTTTTATTATAGTATGGACTTGGGATTTCTATTGAAGTTTAGTGATGAGATATTTATGATCATGCATGTTTCATTTGTCTCTCTTGAAAAATGATCCTAATGATTGGGTAGTTCAAGATTATCTAACTATGTAAGATTTATGTCAAATATATTACTCTACCTTGACTAATCATGGATTACCACATATGAGCCTTTGCTATTTTGAACTTAATTGGTTTTCATCTAAGTATTAACAATGTTTGGTCCTTACCATTGATTGATTTATATATCTGGTAAAGCATATTATGTCCATGTAAAATAATCAATTGATTAATTCTTGCTTAATTAGTTAATCATGGACATATTTTTTATATATTTTTGAGCTATATTGTGATGTTCATCATGTTTGGTTTGTTGATTGATTATACTTTTAGCTTCATGATGACTTTTTCTCAAAAGATAATATATATTGACCTAAATTATTTCTTTATAAGTTTATCCTACTTAGGTCAATATTTCTTATCCTTTAATTTATATGCTTTATTGGATTTTTTTATGCTGCTCATCTTTAAGTGCCTTTTACATTGTTCTCTCTTTTCTTAAAGAAGATAGTTTTCATTTTTGTGACGATTCTTTTGCCTTGTATGAATTGAGTAAGGGAGAGAAAATCTATAGTTGATATATCCCCTAGATTTTTTATTTATCTATTATTATATTATAAGTGCTTTTGAACTAGATACGCATATTCTTACGGGGAGCAAATTAATTTATTTCTTGGATTTATAGTTGGTAAACCTATTATTGTATTATTCTCATCTTTCCACATTAATATTACCAACTACCTTGTGTTTTGATAAGCACTATTTTAATTGGTATTATACATTAATTGTGTATTTTCTTAAACATGTCTTTACACACTTCTCATATTGCTTTCATAACTGATCTTGATCATGATTGTCTATACCTTCCTCCTGCTCTAATTTATTTACTTGAGATTGAATTCATTGCATCTAATAGTAGGGGGAGTTTATTTTTGATCATGTCAATGGGGGAGAAGTAAGTTTAAGTATGTGCTATTATGTTTAAAAAGGGGTAGAAGTAGTTTAAACATGTCACGCCCCAGTCCCAATAATACGTAGGACTAGAACACGTAAGCATGCCAGCCGCATGGGTATGGAAACTCCAATATATGGAAACCATAACCCATACGTACGCTGTAATATGAATATAAACTCACATGTGGTATATATAATGTCACAAGTCACAGATACGCTAATCTCATCCACACAACAAGTCATAGAAAAGAAATACTAACTAGAATAAGGAGTCTGAAATATCCTGAAATAATAGTCGGGTGGAGACAAATCCACTACCAAAGACTATATCCAAAACTAAAATGAGAGAGGAGTAATAAGTCTCCAATATAAAATAATGTGAAGACAGAAGTGCATCAGCTAAAAGAATCCATCGCCAGATAATCAACGATGCTCAGAAGGTAAGACCGCCTCGACAGAAAATAATGCGTCAGGTCCAGGCCCGTACTCCTGCAAATACTCAAGAGCAGATACACCTGGCAGAGGACCAGGTCCTCAGAGGGACGTAACAAGATACAGAAAATACGAGCCAATTTGAATACAGTAAACATGCATATGGTTTAAAAATAGATAAGTACGCTGTACAAGACAATCTATATGAATGCAAATGAGGACAACTTTTTGACGTATGGGCAAGGGTAGGCTACTCGATCTAAGCCTCACAACTCACACACCCGTCAATGAACATCAGAAATCGACATACCTCTGGGGTAGCGACCAGTGCGACTCTACAGAAATTGACATACCTCTGGGGTAGCGACCAGCGTGACAAACGCCCATAGTGCGAACTATATACTACGGTTTACCAGAGTGGTTAAAAGCCCATACGCCTAATGATTGTCCTTCCATGATACTAGGTGCCATGTGTGTGTCAACATATCTAATACATAGTAATGACTGGAGAAAAACTACACATGCAAGAACTATACATAAATAAAATAAATAAAAGAAATATAAATAGCATGCAAAGTACTGTAAATAATTTGGCAAGGTATCTTGCCTGGCAAGAAAGCTGCAAAATATAGTGTCCCAATGTCAACACCAAGAGTCAGAAGCTACGGCCTCAGAATGAACGTCTTCGGATGGTAAAATAAACATCACCAACGTTCCCAGAATGAGCAAAATAGCTAAAAAACACTTTCCTTTCGTCCAATTTGGACACAGGAGCAAAATAGTAATTTCGGGTAAAAGTAGGGTCCACCTGTGGCCCACTTTGCACCGAAAAGCGTGCCAAGGGTAACAGTCTCTAAATGGGAAAAATTATAGGTCAAATAACTTTAGATGTTAATACGAACCCAACGGTATGTCCAAATGTGGATTCCGATGAGCCAAACACAATTTTGTCCAAAAAGTCAACTGTGTGGCCCGCCAATTGGCGATCTGGTCAACCATCTCAGAATTGCATGAAAATTGGGTCACGGTATCAGCGCATTACTACGAGTCTAGTGGAGCAAGTTTCGTCGTAATCTGACAAGCGTGCAAAAAATACGCGTGAGTTCCACAAAAGTTACGACACAGGGTGTGTCCGCGGATACGGCCTGATTTTGGCGCGCACACGCGTCCGAATCAGTTCCCACGAATTTCTTTTTCTAGATTTTGGCGGTCCCGTTTGGCGGGGAGCGCTCCGTTTTTCAACTTTTGGAAATCTGGAAAAAGTGGGTTCGCATAGTTTTATGACAAATTTAATTATGTCCACAGCAGCTAATAATATAGGGTTATTTAACAGAAAATAAACTAGGTCAAGTGTTCTACACATATAAAAAAGAATCACCGAATTCGGATCTCTGTGGTGGGAGATATGAACTCGGCAATATGGATGATCACCGCAGTTTTTTACGATCCCAGAATTGGGTCTGCTCGCGCCCACTTGGACGTTATTTTCGCCTATGGGTACACGTTGTTCGAGGTCTGCTATTATACAAATATGAAAGAGGGTTAAGGGATAAGCATACCGGTAAAGACGGAACGGCGTTTGGTTGAGCGAGTCGACGAGAAACCACTCCGGAGCGAAGGTGCCTCGTGTGGGAATCTGTAGTGCGCGAGGTCGGGGTCGTCGGGATGGTTTGGACGGCCTGGCGGGGTTCTCTGACTGCGGTGATGGCTCTAGATAAGAAGAGGGGGTCTGGATATTTTAGGTTAAGGTTTTATGAAATAATATATATATATATATATATATATATATATAATAGGGAGAGAGAATAGGAGTGCTTCGCGGATCCGTGGAAAAAAAAGAAAAGGGAAGAGACTGCTTGTGCTAATGCAAATGGGCGGGTCCCTGGGAGTAGCAATTGCTAAAGGATGAAGGGGCGGGTCTTTAGCATTGTTATTATGTTGCTGAAGGATGGTGGGTCTTTAGCATTGTTATTATTATTATTATTATTATTATTAGTTAATTCTTATTTAATAATTCTTTTTCTTTCTTTTCTTTTCCTTTCTAAATATATATATACATATATATATTTGTGTATACATATATATTATATATATACTCATAAGAAAATTCATGGATTAGAATAATGCAACCATTAGGCTAGCAACTGCTTAAGGGGGTCTCCTACATGGAATAAATTCCGAAAAAATCCTGATGGTCCCATAAATCCTCTAAGTGCCCGAACACCTAAAATAAAAATTATTAAAAATCTATTTCTCCTATTTAGCCCCTAATTACTATAATTTAATTAATAATTAATAAATAAAGGGTATATACGATTTTTAGGAAGGGGGTTTTACATTCTACCCAACTTACAAAAATTTTGTCCTCGAAATTGACACTAACCCATATTCATAATAATCACTATACCTATTACACTACATAGCTATCTAGCAGTGCTTCCTAAAAGTCATGGTCTATCATTCTAACACTTCTCATTTATTGTCCATACACTATCCTGTTATCCTCTAACTCGTCTACACTATCCAACTTACAAAAGTTCTACTAGTAGTCACAGTCTCTTGAGGCTATTGTCTAGGTTGTAAGATGAATATATTTATTGGGTCAAGAATCTTGGGGTACTTGTCTTGAATCTCACAACCATAATTTTCTTTTGTAACCGTCAAGTATCATAGTCTAATACTGCCATGCCACCTGACCAATATGTCTGCAAATACTTCGACTACTTTACTCTAACGGTCTAGCTGCAGCTGTCGCTACTTTGCCAGCGATTTGTCATAGTTGTCCGTTCGTAACAAGTGCCTTCAATTCTTTCCTAGGCATAGTCTAAGTTTTTGGGCAACAGTTAAAGTCTTGACTAACTTATAAAACTATTAAAAGTATGAACTATTTCAAACAGTCTAACAAATTTCTATTAGGCTAAATGATGCTATACATAGTTTTTTAAAATAATAAAAGGATACAGATATTGCTATAGGTCATATACATAAGGGTTATTATTAAGAACTTATCCTTTAGTTATTAATCATCTACTAAACCATTTACGTTTTAACTAACAAAACTAAGGATGGGGTCGAAGTAGACCAACAATTCATGTTGGCACGAAAAAGACGTAACTACGATAGGAAGAATTAAGCACGAGATAATGAATGGATAGAGAAGATAAGATGAGCCACCCAAGGGGGCGAGATGATGATAGAAAAAGAATATTACTACTGCTACTCGCGTCATCTATTAGCATCGCGTATATGCCATCTGGGTAAACTATCAGTATATCCTCATAACTGCTAAACCAACACCTATATAATTCTACGTCTACTATGCAACTAAGATCGCGTGTCATAAAGGGGGTCATGAGTATGCAATGACTCATATAACTAATGTTGTACCTGTATCTACGGCTTTCTGTGGCCGCGCTCTCTTGTTTGTCATCATGAGTGCTTGGCCTATGGGGTATATCTAGTACTATTCGTGTATCAAACTTATACTAAGCACGAACGTTCGTCTTGCCGAAATAGGGGAAGACGGAAAACAATAATAAAGGGTTCAAGGAGGAGGTGATATAATACAAGTACGGGATTCGAAGGGATTAAAGAATTTTGAAAGGGAGTTGCCAAGGCAGTTGTGGATTAAAATCTTATTTTGGTAAATTCTTATATGCATGTTCATATCAGAACAGTTATGTACCTGACATGATATGCTCTGACCAGTCTAGAGGACAAGTATATTCGTCTAACAAGTTGAGTCAACTATATCTCAATCCACATAAAGTAGTGATACAAGGAGCGAACCAAGTGCACTATGGTTGATCAGACCATAATACACCGATTCTGATTTAGACAATGTATTAGTGTGGGCCCCCAATAATACATATGTCATGAACAAGCTTAATAAAAGAATAAGCTTGCAAAACTAGGCTATAATAGCAGCATAAGTCGATGTAGTAAAAATATAAGTACGCTTGATTATGATGGAGGAAAGTACTGAATAATCTAAGTTCACCAAGAAGATCGGTGTTGTGCCTCTACAATTTCCATACTAATTCCTTGTCTAAGTCTAAAGTCAACCAAATGGGTGTATGGGCCTCTAAGTTCTACAGTCCAGAATAACACTAAAGTTCTATAGTCTGGATAAACACTATCTTTTTATGTAAGTCTATAGTTGGTGTCATTCAATTACACTTTATTAATGGGACAATAGGTCTATGTGTTACTAGGTTATGAGGCATACTACCCAACTTACAATAATTTAACTAATAGTGTTATTGCACACTAGAGTATATATTTTTAGTATAAATCTTCTTCATAACCCCTATCAAACTCGAAAGATAAGATAAGATTGACGTAGAGAAGGGATCACGCAAGATGCAATAAAAGCAATCAAATGAGAATGCGATATGAAATCAAGGGAGGTGATAAATAAGTGGATGAGATCCTATATTCTAATCCTATGCGCAGGCTTGCTCGGTACAGTGACGTA
Source organism: Iris macrosiphon (assembly GCA_036927795.1). Taxonomy (NCBI): domain Eukaryota; kingdom Viridiplantae; phylum Streptophyta; class Magnoliopsida; order Asparagales; family Iridaceae; genus Iris; species Iris macrosiphon. The sequence continues at coordinate 63,411,119 of JAYESA010000011.1, read as the reverse complement.
ACCGAGACAATATGCTCTCGACCTGTATGGGCCACCACAAAAATATGTCATGCCCCAGTCCCAATAATACGTAGGACTAGAACACGTAAGCATGCCAGCCGCATGGGTATGGAAACTCCAATATATGGAAACCATAACCCATACGTACGCTGTAATATGAATATAAACTCACATGTGGTATATATAATGTCACAAGTCACAGATACGCTAATCTCACCCACACAACAAGTCATAGAAAAGAAATACTAACTAGAATAAGGAGTCTGAAATATCCTGAAATAATAGTCGGGTGGAGACAAATCCACTACCAAAGACTATATCCAAAACTAAAATGAGAGAGGAGTAATAAGTCTCCAATATAAAATAATGTGAAGACAGAAGTGCATCAGCTAAAAGAATCCATCGCCAGATAATCAACGATGCTCAGAAGGTAAGACCTCATCGACAGAAAATAATGCATCAGGTCCAGGCCCGTACTCCTGCAAATACTCAAGAGCAGATACACCTGGCAGAGGACCAGGTCCTCAGAGGGACGTAACAAGATACAGAAAATACGAGCCAATTTGAATACAGTAAACATGCATATGGTTTGAAAATAGATAAGTACGTTGTACAAGACAATCTATATGAATGCAAATGAGGACAACTTTTTGACGTATGGGCAAGGGTAGGCTACTCGATCTAAGCCTCACAACTCACACACCCGTCAATGAACATCAGAAATCGACATACCTCTGGGGTAGCGACCAGCGCGACTCTACAGAAATTGACATACCTCTGTGGTAGCGACCAGCGCGACACACGCCCGTAGTGCGAACTATATACTATGGTTTACCAGAGTGGTTAAAAGCCCATACGCCTAATGATTGTCCTCCCATGATACTAGGTGCCATGTGTGTGTCAACATATCTAATACATCGTAATGACTGGAGAAAAACTACACATGCAAGAACTATACAGAAATAAAATAAATAAAAAGAAATATAAATAGCATGCAAAGTACTGTAAATAATTTGGCAAGGTATCTTGCCTGACAAGAAAGCTGCAAAATGTAGTGTCCCAATGTCAACACCAAGAGTCAGAAGCTACGGCCTCAGAATGAACGTCTCCGGATGCTGAAATAAATATCACCAACGTTCCCAGAATAAGAAAAATAGCTAAAAATTACTTTCCTTTCGTCCAATTTGGACACAGGGGCAAAATAATAATTTTGGGTAAAAGTAGGGTCCACTTGTGGCCCACTTTGCACTGAAAAGCATGCCAAGGGTTACAGTCTCTAAATAGGAAAAATTATAGGTCAAACAACTCTAGATGTCAATACGAACCCAACGATATGTCCAAATATGGATTCCGATGAGCCGAACACAATTTTGTCCAAAAAGTCAACTGTGGGGCCCGCCAATTGGCGATTTGGTCAACCGTCTCAGAATTGCGTGAAAATTGGGTCACGGGATCAGCGCGTTACCACGAGTCTAGTGGCGTAAGTTTCGTCGCAATCTGAAAAGCGTGCACAAAATACGCGCGAGTTCCACAAAAGTTGCGACACGGGGTGTGTCCGCGGATACGGCCTGATTTCGGCGCGCACACGGGTCCGAATCAGTTCCCATGAATTTTTACGTGTCTGTTTACGCTGTGTGCACCGTTCGGTATACTTGGTACACGGCGGGGCGGTCCCGTTTGGCCGGGCTCCGTTTTCCAACTTTTGGAAATCTGGAAAAAGTGGGTTCGCGTAGTTTTGTGACGAATTTAATTATGTCCACAGCAACTAATAATATAGGGTTATTTAACAGAAAATAAACTAGGTCAAGTGTTCTACATATATCAAAAAGAATTACCGAATTTGGATCTCTATGGTGGGAGATACGAACTCGGCAATATGGGTGGTCACCGTAGTTTTCTGCGATCCCAGAATTGGGTCTGCTCGCGCCCACTTGGACGTTGTTTTTGCCTATGGGTACACGTTGTTCGAGGTCTGTTATTATACAAATATGGAAGAGGGTTAAGGGATGAGCATACCGGTGAAGATGAAACGATGTTTGGTTGAGCGAGTCGACGGAAAACCACTCCGGAGCGAAGGTGCCTCGTGTGGGAATCTGCAGTGCGCGAGGTCGGGGTCGTCGGGATGGTTTGGACGGCCTGGCGGGGTTCTCTGACTGCGGTGACGGCTCTAGATGAGAAGAGGGGGTCTGGATATTTTAGGTTAGGGTTTTATGAAATATATATATATATATATATATATATATATATATATATAATAGGGAGAGAGAATAGGAGTGGTTCGCGGATCCGTGGAAAAAAAGAAAAGGGAAGAGACTGCTTGTGCTAATGCAAATGGGCGGGTCCCTGGGAGTAGCAATTGCTAAAGGCTGAAGGGGCGGGTCTTTAGCATTGTTATTATGTTGCTGAAGGATGGTGTGTCTTTAGCATTGTTATTATTATTATTATTATTATTAGTTAATTCTTATTTAATAATTCTTTTTCTTTCTTTTCTTTTCCTTTCTAAATATATATATACATATATATTTGTGTATACATATATATTATATATATACTCATAAGAAAATTCATGGATTAGAATAATGCACACCATTAGGCTAGCAACATCTTAAGGGGGTCTCCTACATAGAATAAATTCTGAAAAATTTTTGATGGCCCCATAAATCCTCTAAGTGCCCGAACACCTAAAATAAAAATTATTAAAAATCTATTTCTCCTATTTATCCCCTAAGTACTATAATTTAATTAATAATTAACAAATAAAAGGTATATACAATTTTTAGGAAGGGGGTTTTACAAAATAATATATTTTTAGTGATATATACTTATATCTTTTACATGTTAGTGACATATACATCTATTGTCTCCTCTTAAACTTAACCGATTTGCCATAATAAAAAATTGGAAGATTGTTAGCTCAATGATTGTATTATATTAATGAATATGGTGAATCGATTAAGTTTAGCCATTTAATATCACTAACCAATCATGAAATCATTATAGCATTTATATTATTCTTCCACCTTTAGTGATATATGCTTATTGTTTTACATATTAGTGATATGAGCTTCTATTAAAGTCATCTTAAATAGAACCGATTTGCCATAATAAAAAATGGGAAGATTGTTAGCCCAAATATCTAACTATATTTTTGAATATGGTTAATCTATTCTAATTAACATGATGACATCACTAATATTCATGCTATCACTACTTTGAATACTTAAACTTAGTATAGTCCAAATATGCATTAAATGTTATCATACTTGCTACTATGTATATTATTTTGTTTGCCTAACTTGTATTTGCAGAAAAGTAATAAGCAACCTCAAACATGGACATATGCAATAAAAAAATCATGATGGGCCAAAGACGACGTCATCCCACAAGATTTCTTTGAACCGCCTGTGACATATCCGGAGCTACGCACTCAGGGATTTCGCTGCTCGATCATCGGACAGGGGTCGAGGGGGCAGCGGCCCCCGTGGGGGTTCGACGGTGAAACCCCTAAAAGGTATTCAGATTTTATAATATTGGTATCTCAGGACAATTTCCATCAAGGTAAAAAGCCATCATCTATCAAGGGAAGAAGCCAAGTTATGCCATCATCATTTCTAGACAATGAAGAAGCATGCACCTACCATAATCTGTCTAGAGTCTATAATAACTCTTAGAAATTATTATAAACACAAGTAATGGATGGAAAAATTGAAAGCTAGGGTAGAAAATAACCTATGATCATTTTTGTGCTAAAAATCGGCTTACTGACGGTATACTAGAGTATACCGACGATATATCGATTTTATGTAAATGTTGCTCTCTATCGTTTGGACCGGCATACTGACGGTATACTGGTCTATACCGACGGTATACCGGTTCATCATAGTTGAAAATTCAACGATTAAATTATGTGCATTAAATGATCCCAACGGTCATATTTATAGCGATTGCTACTGTAGATCGATATACCGACGGTATACTGTATTATACCGGCAGTATACAGTTCATAGACTGAAAGTTACATTTTTGCTCTTTCTTTGTGTTGGCTTATATAAAGTCTTGAACCCCTTCTTTCAAGGTTGACCCTTTTGAGCCTAAAATTTTTAATCTACCAAAGGCCATCCACAAATACTCCACCAAAGCTTTTATTTGCCTAACCACAAATTGTGTTAGAGTGTTCTTGAGTTATAAAAGTTAGATCTTTATATTTGTTGTAAGAAGATCAAAACCATCTTGTAAGAGTTTAAAGTGTACAAGCCTTCAGATCAAAGCTTGTATGAAGTTAGAGAGCCTTCGGATCAAAGCTTTTGTGTAAGAAGTCAACCGGCCTTCGGATCAAAGCTCATGGTGTAACTATTTTGCTAATAGTGGATTCAAGCCGGACAACGGTTTTCGTGACTAGAGTGCCTCAAGGAGTATACCAGGATACATCGGGTGTCAGTATTCTTATTGCTTTACATCTTGTACACTTAATTTTTAAATTGTCTATTATTAATCATTTGTGCTTGATTTAATTACTTGACCCTATTCACCCCCTCTAGGGTTCCTACATCTTCTTGCTTCGGATTTTGCTTTGAGATTGTAAGTCCTGAGGCAAATCTAAGTTGGTAGAACACGAGCCAATAACAGAGCTACAAGCGAAACCCTAAAGTTCGCTCTCTACTAGAACCCAAATTATCTTCGAGACAGAGAGTTTTCGGCAAACAAGTTTGCCCTATGAAGAACTCGATTCCAACGGATCACAAAGAATCAAGGGAGAAGTTGGCATAACAGAAACTGCAAGTGTCTCTGTCCAAGTGATGCACAACTCCAAAGAAGCATATCTCCAACAATAGGTTACAAACTGACAACAAGAAAAAAATAGATATAAAAGATTGTTCTTCTCTACGTTCGCAGACGCTACAATGAGATAGAACAGAACAAAGAGAAGTAGAAGAAAGACTAAACAAAACTCCTGCTGGGGTGATCAAAACCACCGGCGCTCAAAGCAAGATTCGCCCTATCCACGATATGCTCCCAGGATCCAGCAAGCTCTCGAAGAACTTCTGGAACGCTCGTGTCACCTCCCTCCTGGACTCGCACGAACTTCTGGACTCCTTGGTGCAGCAATCTCTCTTCAACTCTCCCTCTCTCGAAATTATGAATTATACTTCAAAGAGCAACGAAGGAGAGTATATATAGAGGAACCTGGCCACATAGTCGGTTACAAAAAGATTACAAAGAAATTAATTCAAATCCCTCAAAATCTGATCTGAATTAAAGACGCAACCTTTCTATAACCGACTATGAACTGCCTTAAGTAAGTACAGCAGCGCATCAGGACAACGACGCAACGACCCATCGGGCATCAGCCAGCACCCACCTGAGCATGCGTGCTAGCCGCACATGCGCCCGGGCAGCACCCTGCTCAAGCATCCGTACATGCAACCACGCTAGCAACAACGCATGCAACTCGCGTATAAACGAGCGCATGCTAAGTGCAAAGTGCGGCAACAAAGCACCATTTTGCGACCTTGCACCCTTGAGTTCGAGTCCGAGCCGCTAAGCCCCTTTGGCCTATGGAATAAATTTCAAGAGCATGACAAAAAGCATAAATGCTTTCATGAGTATTTTTTCTCCTAGAAAAATATCCTCACATGGCACCCATGCGCCTCACCACACCCCATGTGCATACCTCAACAGAAGCAAAACATTATATTGAGATACCCACTTGGTGGTGTAGCCGATGTGGGACTATCTTTCACTAGTCCAAAGGCAAAAACACTAACATAACATTGTTCCGTACATCTATGGTTGTATGCACCAAGTTGTGTATTTTCCATTGTCGAAGCATGTCTAGGTTTCTTGACAGAAAATAGGAATAAAAATAATAAAAATATAAAAAGGACAGTGGGGGACTTCACATTTTAGTCCAAATTAGCAAATCTTTTGAAATAAGAAAGGTACTTTTAGTAATTACACTGAAAAATAGGAAGCATGTACCCATAGCTGGCAATTCAAAATTCAAAACACATACAACCGTTAGCCCAGCGCCTCTCCCCCACCAGCAGCCTCTTCGTACATTGAACTTTCATACATACATTGAACGGAACCCCTCTCTCTCCCCATAACATCAAATTTCCAACAAAGAGAAAGAAGTGGTAAAATTTTCCCTCATTAAGCTTGTCCAGTCTTTAGAGAGAGTGGCAATTCTAACATTCTCCTCTTTCTTGATTTAAGATTTAGAGAGCATGCCGATGGACGGAAGGCCTCCGCTCGCGGTGTCCCCGCGCCGCCTTCGCCCCCGCCGCACACTCCGCGCCGTCTCCTCCGATCTAACTCCACCAGGTACTTGGTCTTGAACATTATTTTATTTTTATTATCTACGTTGTTCATATTTTCGTAAAATCATATTGTCTTTATCAATGTCAGTGTGATCTTGAATACTTGAAATATATTTTAGAAGTAATCATAGCATGCTTATTTGTGTCATTCCAATCACAGCATACGCCAAAACAAAGACGCCAGTCCGGTCCTCTCTCCCCTGCGACCGGCTCCAGCGTCCCGGACACCCGATAATCTCTTCGGAACTGATCAAGATGGCCAAGAACGTGGAGGAAGAAGACTTTGAGGAGATCGCTGCTGATCTAGGCGGCTACGGTGGTACCGTTACAAAGATTTCCTGCGCTAGTCCTCTGTTCGAGAGAGGGAGGTTCTACGAGCTCTACTCCGCCCGAAGGAACGAGAGGCTGAAGAGGAAGCAGGTGGAGGAGATCATGATGGATGAGAGCGTCGTGGCACACGATCCATGTGTGGCGGTCGAGCTGGCCAAGAAGAGGTATGCCAAGAAGGCGGAGAGCGTGAGGAAGTCGGAGCCTGCGAACTTCTCGGTGAGCCGGGCGAGCAGCCTGCGGTCGTCCGTCAGGAGCAGCAAGGAGATGAAGAAGGGGGCATCTGTGGCTGGCGGGAGCTACCTGAAGCCGACTGCTCCGATCACGGGGAATAGGATCGGGACTCGATCGGTTAGAAGGATTTGAGTTCTATTTTATTCTTATGTGATCTTGGTCCTTTTAGTTTATGCTGGGTTTTTTTTTTTTTTCTGCCAAAGTTCAGACATAAGAACTATTATACTCATCTTTGTTCTGTTTTAGTTTATATTTCTCAATTGGCCATGGATGAATTTTGATGTCATCTCTGCTTGTATGATATATGGCTCCTAAATCTTCGATATATATTGTTCAAGAACAGAGTATTTAGGGGGCCGGGTGGTTGCTGTTGTTTGATCCTCTGGCTCAAGGTCCATTTGGTAATGAGCGCTGGACCAATAATGCAGTTATGTACTTTCTTTCTTCTTATACAAATTGCCTGAAATAAGCGTTGCAGGGGTTGGAATCTGTTCTCTATAATAGCATGTTCGGGTCATATACTTTTATTTTTAACATCATTGGAACCAAGCAAGCTCTGGTTTCTCCCATGTTGTTTCTTCACTGGGAAAAAAGAGAAGGGAGATGTGTTAATGCTTAGGCAGGGGCAGGGCTGGCCGGGGCATTTTAATGTGCATGACGAAATTTTGTTCAAAAGATACATTGAAAATAAGGTATCAATTTGTGTGTGTGTGTGTGTGTGTGTGTGTGTGGAAGAAAACACCATGATTACTAATTTTGAACAATTTTTTAGTTGCAAAGAATATATATGAAGGATGTTGGCATCTTGAGTTTATACTTAAAAGGAGATTATCCAAAGGAAGTAGATGTATATGCATTCAAGTTTGCTGCACAAAACTGAAAAATTAGAGTGTCCAACTATGGAATTGGCTCCAGGGATTTATCGATAGTTTTTACTATGATGATTTTTCTCTCTCTAGGAATTCTAAGATAATACAGTAGCAATCACATCTACAGGTAATCTAATTCATTACTCATGAAAGATATAGCTACTCCACTAGATGTGCAAAGTATATATATTATCAAAGATCACAATAGCCAGAATTTCAGTTTTCATTAACAAGTCAAACCAGAAGAAAAAAAATTGCTTCTGGAATTAATATGATGCGAAAAATTAAACAACAACAACAACATAATCAGATTTTGTCAGATCGGTACTACTAAAAAAAACCTCAGTTTTCTTGCTCTCGACATATTTTTAACATGTTTAAAAACAATCTTCAAATAAAATTATAGAGGATAAAATTTTTGCCTGTAAGCATGGAAGATTAGAATTCAAAATACACCTATCTCACCTTTTCGCCTCTTTGGTTCAAGGCTCAAGCAGGGGTAAAGTGCAAAAAATCCCTCTTTAGATTTGCGTTTTTACATTTAAAGATTCCTTATTTCAAAAAATCCTCACATTTTTATTTTGGCTCAGTTTGCACCCATTTTGAAATATGTCGTTAACAGACATTAAAATACGCCAGAAAAGACGATTTTACCCCTTCCTATTCTCTCTTCCCCCTCTCTCTCCGGTGGTGGTGGTGGGGGGGGGGTGGAGGGGGCGGGTGGCCGCGCAGGGAGGAAGGAGTGGGGCGGGGAGTGGGGGGGGGGGGGGGGAGGAGGAGGGTGGCCGCGGGGAGGAGGAGGGGGCTGCCGCCACCGCGGTGGGTAGGGGGTGAATGGGAAAGAGGGGGAGGATATTTTGGATATTTTTTATTTTTTAAAACAGCCATTAATTGTCAAATCTGACGGTTTGTAATCGGTAGGGAAAATTTTGATCGAGTTATATATTGCGAGAGGGTTTATTTGCTATATTTGTCTATATAGTCTCATTTTGCAAGGAGAAATTTTTTGCACTTTACCCCCTCAAGCAGAGGTCAGAGAGAGTTTTGTTAGTCTAAATAGTCAATGGTCAACTTTATTTTGATATTCGATAAACCATGATTCGATATGACTCGTAGCAAAATCGTACAAAAAGAAGTCAGCAAACTCGTACAACTAGTAGCCAGCATTTCAAGCTCATATTTCAAGACGGTCGTCTCAATTTTCTTTATTTTTTATTATGTATTTTCTATTCATTTTTAGGACTTATGTAAATCGAGTTCACACTGGCAGTAGGAAGTTCATATCCCACTCAAACCAAGTCCTAGTCCACCTAAATAAACTATGACCCAAACCCAGTTTTTAACCAAAATACATTATGTTAAAATTCAACCAAACTCAGGATGAATTCGGTTTTGGACCATCCCAAGGTTCTGGCTGAAAACAACCAAACTAGGACTGAGTTCGGTCCCACCTGAACTCGAGCCGAATTCAGTCCCTTTGACCCAGTTTTCATATTTGATCCATTCCCTCCTGAAGAACTAGTCTCTAATGTTCAAATTTTTGAAAATTTGGGCTAACCGAACTAAGCCCGAATTCGGTCATAATTAGCTTAGGTTTACTCTATAAATAGATATAAGTTTTCATTAATTCTTGTGTAGCTTTTTACTTGCAAACTCTATTATATTCTGAGCTCTTAAAACCTTCACATTCCCAAGAACAACTTTTCAAGCTTCTATAGTACAAGTCGTGGTTCAATTAGAAGTCGGTCAAGTTGTAAAAGCTTCGATTTCTAAGTTGTTATTTCCATTTCGTTGTTGATATCGGCGAGCTCTTCGGATCAAAGCTCGTGGTGTTGAAAGAAGTCGGCGAACCATTCAGATCAAAGCTCATGGTGTATTTATGTTCAATAGTGGATTAAAGTCGGACAAGAGTTTTTGGGTCAAGACTGTCTTCCATGAAGTATACCAAGATACATCACGTGTTTGATCTTCTAAACTTTTGTATATCTGATTTATTGCTTGCGAAATTTTTAATTGGTACCTTTTATTGCTTTTCTTAGTTTTATTGTCTTCACACTATTCACCCCACTAAAGGGTGGCCTACACTTGGTATTAGAGCAAGGGCTATTATTTTTTGGATTAAAATTCTAAGAGTAAATCCATGGCAACCGTATATTTTGTCAACACCAACTATGGTCAAGTACATTATACCAATAGGCCTCTCAAATTTGATGGGACAAACTATACTTACTGGAAGATACATATGAGTATTTATTTGAGATCACTAGATTTTGATCTATGGCCTTGTGTTATTAATGGCTACAAAGAGACTACTATTTCTATATTCTCACTTCCATAGTAGTTGATAAACCATATGCTAATTACACGGAGGCTGGAAAGAAGGAATCTAGCCTTGATGCTAAAGCAATGAATGTTCTTTACTGTGTTGTAGATAGAAATGAATTCAATCGTATTTCTACTTGCACTACATCACACGAGATCTGAAAACTTCTTAATATTACTCATGAAGGTACTTACAAGTGAAGGAATCCAAGATCAGTAGATTAACACAAGAGTATGAGGCCTTCAAAATAAAGCCAAATAAGATAATCACTCAAATATTTACTAAATTTCTTGACATTATTAATCCTCTTAAGTCTCTTGGCAAGGAATATATAAACTGTGAGAAGATTCGAAAAGTTCTTAGGGGACTTATAAAGAACTGGAACCCCAAAGCTACAACAATCATTGAAGGGAATGATCTCACCATCATGACCCTCGATATGCTCATAGGAAAGTTGATGACTCACAAACTCGACCTCAAAGAATTTGAAGAGTCAACTCCCAAGGAAAAGTTTATAGCATTCAAGGCACATCACAAAAGAGCTTCTAAAGATGCATCTAAAGACGATAAAACTGACGATGATGAACTGGCTCTAATTTCCAGAATCTTTAAGAGATTCATAAAAAATATCCAGAATCTTTGAGAAATAAAACCACAAGAAAAAAGATCATTAAGAAGTGTTTGCTACAACTGCAAAAGAATTGACTACATCAAGAAGGAATGTCCTAGTGCTAAAAAAAGGAATCGTCATGAACGGTCAAGCAAATGAGGATCTTCGTCTAAAAAATATGCAAACACAAGCATTTGGTACAAAAGTGACCTAGCGACTCTGAAGAAGAAAGTCCTCGCCATGATGTAAATGTATGCCTAATGGCATTAACCAATGAGGTACAGAAAAATCCCCTATTTAAAGAATTTTCATATGATGAATTTTCTAATGCCTTTAATGACTTGTTTGAAAATTGCAAAAAACTTAGAAACAAGTACAAGCAAGCTAGGAAAGATATCATATCACAAAAGCTTAAAAATAAAAAGCTTACTTTGCTATTAAATGATGTTAGAAACACCTCTTCTTCTAGTAATTCTAGTGATATTTTTGTACTTAAGCTTAGCTTGCATGAAGTACTTGAATGCATTGGGAAAAGTGTATAAGAGAATATTAAACTTAATGACGAACAAGAATCAGAAAATAAGAAGTTTTCTATTGTCTCTTTTAGAATTGATGCTTTTATTGCTAAGTAAGATGAAATCTATGCCATCAATAAGAGATTAGAAGTTAACTACATTCATAAAAAGGTTATTCAACCTACCACTCAATCTAGCACTAAACATGTGACTTAACAAAAAGTCACCTCCACAAGAGTCCTTTAAAAAGGAGTTAAAAAGGCTAGAAATTCACATAATCATGCCTTCTTTTATACACAACCAAGAAAGAATATTCATATCACACATCGCACTTATACTACTGCTTGAAACACAAATGTTCATGCTACTTGTCACTATTGTGGTTTAAAAGGACACTTATCTAGTTAGTGCTATGTTAGAAAGTAACTTGATATGAATTTATATAAATAGGTTCCCAAGAATAACATTTCAGGGCCCTCCAAGAAGTGAGTACCAAAGATCACATCTCCAACTTGTGTTGTAGGTGGACCAACCTCTGCATGCTAGAAACAAGTGGATTCTTGATAGCAGGTACAAACGACATATGATAGGTGATGCTATAATTTTTGCAACACTATCGATGAAGAAATAATGATACATTTCCCTCAAAAATAATCTTAAAGACCACATTATCGGTAATGGTGATATCGATAAATCTAATTTTCATGTTATTAAAAATATTTGTTTAGTAACAACGTTGAAACATTACCTAATGAATATTTGTCATTTGGTTGATATTAATGGTTATGGAGTTAATTTTGTTAAAAATAAATATTTTCTTACAAAAAAAATCTAGTGGCAAAATAATAAATGAAGGAATTAGAGAGAGCAACATATATGTTTATTATCTGTCAGAAAGTACTAATCATGTAGGGATATATCTTCTGGCCAAAAATGATGAGAGTTGGCTATGACATATGCGAATAGGAGACGCAAGTATAGACATCATTGCAAAACTCTTAGCCAAGAAGTTGGTAAGAGGATTACCAGATATTTCCTTCAAGAAAGACATGGTATATGTAGAATGTGAAAAGAATAAACAATCCAAGTCTTCCTTTAAATCCATTAACTCTTTAAGTACTTCTAGACCTCTCAAACAACTTCATAAGTCTTGGCGGTAAGTTATATACTTTTTTTATTGTTGATAATTTTTCTCACTTTACTTGAATTTTCTTTCTTGCAAAAAAAAAATGATGCATTTTTAGAATTTGTCACTTTTTGCAAAAATGTTCAAAACAAAAATTTTTCTATGATTACTTTTGTCCGAAGTGTTCATGGAGGCGAATAAAAAAATGCTAGTTTTAAAGATTTTTGTAATTCAAATGGTTTTACACATGAATTTTCTTGTATTAGAACTGCTTAACAAAATTGTAGTGTGGAGCAAAAGAATAGAACTCTAATCGTATGGCTAGAGTGATGCTCAATAAGTGCAATCTTTCGAAATACATTTGGGTAGAAGTTGTCAATATAGCATGCCATATTTTAAATAGGATTATCATTCGACCTATATCAAATAAAACTCCTTGTGAGCTTTGGTTTAATAGAGTACATTTTATTGGTTACTTTAAAGTTTTTGTCTGTAGATGTTTTATTTTGAATACCAAGGATAACTTCGAAAATTTTGTTGAAAAACTAATGAAGGTATTTTCTTGGACATGCTTCTAAAAGAAAGGGTTTTCGTGTTTTCTCTAAGCGTTCTCTTATTGTTGAAGAATCTATTAATGTCACATTCGATGAGTTGAATTCTCAGTTGTCAAAACCCCCACCCTAAAATATTCTTACTAGTATTTAAGTAGCTAGCCTATTTAAATCATGATTGTATGTATGGTTTAGTATGTTTATATATAAATATATATAGTACTATATATAAGGGTTCATGTTATTAGATAATACAATGTGTGACGTAGGCTTTGGACTAGTTTAGATGCACTAGAACAAGTTTAATTTTAGCCTAACTATTTTGGACTAGTGGTTAGATTATGCTAGCTAAACATATTCAAATCAAGTCCAAATGAACCCAAACTTGGACCACATGAACTCAAGTGTGCAGGGACCCAAAACAACTCATCATTGGACCCAAACCATGCTCACATGCTACTGTGGATAGCAGCTCAAGGCTGACTACACCAGGCAGCCCTAATTGGGTACCCATCATTTTGGTAGTTGCCTAAACTACCTCCTCACTCATCCATTCCCCCCTATAACTCATCAAACAACTCTCCCTCTCCCTTAACTACAGCCAAACCCTTCTTTTCCCCTCATTTTTTCTCCTCAAACAGTCCTAGCTTGGCCGAACACCACTAGGATGGCATGCTGAATTCTGTTGGACACAACCATGCAAACATGGTTGTACCTCACCTAAATTCAAGGTAAACCTCTATAATCCTTCACTACCTTCATCCTTAACCTCTTCCCCATCCTTCTATATATTTTTATCACCCTTTTCTTTATGATTGGAACCTCTAGTTGATTTCACAAGCAAGGGTGGTTTTGCTGAAGTGCTGCCAAATTTTAAGGGGATAGATCGGGGTGTGCACACCAAGTTGAGCAGTAAACCAATTCCAAACCTTTTTCTCCTTGTACCTATGCATTTCCCCTTAGTTTATATATACTTTTATATATGTTTCTTTTATTTTTTTCCGTAGACTCAGAGGAATACAAGTGTACGCTGCTGAAATCGTTGGAAAGTAATGTTGTCCACACCACAAATTGGTAAGTAAACCATATTCTCCATCATTTTATATAATGTTGTCCACACACCTTAAATTGGTAAGTAAACCATGTTCTCCATCATTTTATGACTCCTGACTTAGGGGAAAATTAAATACTTCGATACCTTAGGTAAAAACCATAATTAAAATGTGAAAACACTAGTTTAACGGTGCTAAACTCCCTCTCGAACACAAAATTCCAGAACTGTGACATATTTTTGTGCTTTTTATTTCAAGTGTAAATTTTCATTCTTTAGGTACGAAGATTTTACAAACATATCCCTACCTTAACCCCCTATCATACCATAATTTTAAATCATGTTAAATTCATGCTAAAATAGACCATGTATTTATTCTGACAAGTTCTAAATTTTAGAATTACAATTTAGCATTATGTCATGTTAAACCTACCATTTTATGTGCAAATTTTTCTCGAATATGTACCAACATTTTGTCTCATCATTAGAACTCAAATCCATGTTGGAAAAAAATATTTATTTCATGATTTTTCATGCCCAATATTAGGTATTTGTAACGTTAATTTTAGCACCTATTTTTTGCTAATACCTGCTCGTTGTTAGAATGAGTTGACCATGTGCTAGGTTTATATTCTGATTTGGACTCATAGTTAACATATTGTAACATATTAGAATGATGTTCATAAGATTAGAAGACTATCAGAATGATCACTTAGGGTTGGTACTGTCCAAACTAACAAGTTATAGATGTTGTCATTCACTAGTGCACATGTAGCCCAACTTGACTAGTTGTAGGAATAATCCTAGTTAACCCTATTTGTGACATGTACATATGTGTTAGGAAGGTGAAGAAATGGTGAAAACATGATTTTATAACATTAGTTAGCTACTTGGTAACCGGGGACTTTACCCTAGAAAGTGTGATGATAGGTTGACCTTTCAATATAAAATTTTGGGTATGATAACTAATCCTATTAGAAAGCACGCTAACTATCACATATTGAATAGATTAGGAACTAGGTTGACCTAGAATTATTTATTGGTATTTGAGGTTATTGAGTTGCTAGGTGACTTGGAGGTTAGGTTACCCTTATAATGCTTTCCTAAATCAGACTAGTTAGAATCATTTTCTTTGAACTAGTTTTCTTAATTTAGTCAAACCCTTAATTTTATAATAGACCATGAGTATATGTAGTAGTGTTATTATGCTTGTGTAGTAAACTATGGAATATAGGCTAATGTAGTATTATTATTATATAGGCACTCAGGCCGGTTTAACTTTAGAGACAGGACCGGGTTTGCTATATACTCATCTTGGAGTTCCAGACAAGTATATCTTGCCTTATTTTACTATTTAAACTTGAATATTAATGTTTATGTGTTTCTGCTCTAAATATAATATAGTTGTACATGTTTGAGAATGCCTCGGGTGCACTCGACGAAGGGCATCGATGTTTGGTCTTGTGTATTGGCCTAGTTTCTAATGGGCGTACATAAAGTTGTGGAGTTATCGTTATGTCTCCCAAGGACTTGACACGTATCATGTCATGACATAAAGTGAATTCATATTATTCCATGGGCTTACGCACTTGATTAGCTACCGGTGCGAGTAGCACATGTGTCGGTTTATTGCATAGCTGATTTAGTTCTAGTTATATTATGACTTGTATTATAGTTACGAGATGTCCATGTCATATTCACAACTTATACATTGGCATTGGATGGGAAAGACCAATAGTAGGCATATGGGAAAGACAATTGTCTATCGTTAGTCTCCGGATAGAACTACGGAGTTATGAGCCATCATAGTTACCCAGTTATGGGCATTCATAGTTACATGTTTATGGGCATCATAGTTACCAAGTTATGGGTGTATATGCTGGTCTGTATATCAGGCGATGGTCGCTAGCTCTGAGCTATGTCGGCTGAGATATGGCAGCATATATATATGGCCTCTAGTCTTGTACTATGCCAGATTTTCTACTTTATCTACCCATTCGCACCAAAATTGTCTTCAAAGTGCATTCATATAGATGGTTATTTCACCTTATGTTTACACAATATTTATATTATGTCATGTACTTTTTGTATCTTTTTACGTCTCTCTGAGGACCTGGTCCCCTGCCAGATTTTGCAGTGTTGATTAACGTTGTATCTGCTGGAGTTGTTGTGGCATTTCATCTCGGTATACAGGTATCGCTATTAGGTATTGGTAGCATTTTTTCATTGTTCATCTATTATCTTCTTATTGCTTATTACCTGCTGTTATAGCCTAGTTTTGTAAGCTTATTCTTTTCTGGAGCTTGATGGAACTAAGTTTATTATTAGCGACTGACTCTAATGCACACTGTTCATTTCTTGATTTTTATTCTTGACATGTAGATTGAGATATAGTTAGTTGCTAGATCATATAGATTTATGGTTTGATCACTTGACCGTGGACAATGCAAGTATACTTCAACGGGTCCATTAAATTGGTAAACCATTTAGAGTCTTACCAGCTGGCCATTGCCACGTGGCCTGATCTAGTGTATTTTGGGACAGGGGCATGACATGGTCAGAGTATATCATTTTGGTTATATTACTGTACTGAACGATCCCGCGTTAAGATAAGAGCATTAAGATCTTAATCCACAACTGCTATTGAAACCTCTTTGTATCGTCCTTGAACCTCGTATTTGCATTCAATCAAACCTTCTTGAACTCCTTATTATTGCTTTTCGTCTTCTCCTGTTTCATGAAGATGAACACTCGTACTCGAAGAACATTTTCTATGATATTTTATTGTAGCATAGAAGCAAGGTTAATAGAGTATTTATAAGCAAAGTGATTATCTAAGTTAGTAAATGTTAGGATAGACACCTCTAATAGCTAGAAGATTAGAACAAAATGATACTTTGGATTTATATATGAGGTGTAGCCCTAATAGATTTTTTTTATTTTTGTCATTGGATCTAACTCCTAGTATTTATTTGAGCAGAAATAGTTGTTTTAGAAATTGCACATTAGTGAAGTTTAGTTAGAAGGTAAAATAGCTTTCTTGATGTCCGAAATGACTAGGTATATGATCTGAGGGCATATATAGTTAAACTTTGGGACTAGTTGTAGCTCTCAAAATAAGATAGGACCAACCATATGGAAGACTTAAGAAGCAGGACTTGAGGGCCTCGTTATAGATATAATGATTTGATAGACATTTACGACTGGATATAAATACTTATAGAAATTTTTATAGATGTATCGAGTTTGAAAGAATACCCTCTCACCTGGAGGATATAAACTCGTGACACTATGCTTAAGTTAGGAATGGACTTTGAAATAAGATAGTAGCCTAGTCGAACGGACTTTCACTTGAGGGATAGATCTTAAGTAATCAAATAATGATGTCGTGAAAGAGGACGTTAGGCAAGGGCGGACAATAATGCAATGGGATATTTGGAAGAGTGGATGCGTATAAATTTGAACAAGTAAGATACATCCTAAACATGTTAGACTAGATTTTGAATAGTACCTGCTTAATGTAGCCTTGGCCTTTACCTATTAAGTTAGGTATAAGAGTAGTTAGACGTATTTGTAAGAATTGTATAGCTTGTTTATGGTTAAAAAAGGGGCAAATTGATGGTTGTACTGTTAAGAAGATTTGTTGTATAACTTATAGGAGTATAGTATAATAAAGAGTTTAAGGGTTGAATTTAATTTTTTTTTAGTTACATGAGTAGTCCTAAATAAGGATTTGTGATTAGAGTTAGATGTCATATCATTGTAGTCTTGTACCTATAGTTATGTTAAGCTATTGACTGATTCAGGTTAGCTAGGAATCCTAAGAGATGATAATTGGAGCAGTTATGTGGAATTAAGAAAATATAATAGTTATGAGGAGGGAAGAGTTATAAGGGAAGTATTAAGTTTAAGTTGAATGATAGGAGGGGAGCAAGGATGAAATTGTAAAAAAAATTTATAGGATGAAAATTGAAAAGTGTCAAAAGATAAATTGAGTCAAGGATTACAATAAAGATTATCTATAATGGTATAATGGATTATGGATAGTGTATGACTTAAGCAAATATGTTGCTATAGATTCAACCATAAGGGCCGAGACTCAAAGAAAAAAAATAGACGTTAACTCAAGAGAATAGATGATACAATTCCGTGATGAATGATAAGAATGCTAGAAATCGACATTTATACAAGTCATGATAATGTAGGAATAAACTGGTACATAGTACCATAGATTAATTAAGATCTAGGATTAAGATCATGATTGAAGAGTTTTAGGAACCAAACGAGCAGTAAAATGGCTCGATTTGGGAAGAATAAATTTTCAATATTGGAATACGAGAATAAAATAGAATTGGGGTATCCATTAATGGATTGTTAAATGGTACCTAGAGTTTGAGTAGTGAACTGAAGAAAGAAAAAGTGTTGGAAATTGAGTTGCTTATAAATAATGAAAGGCAAGAAGTTAAAGACTGTGCTAAAATTTTTAAAAATCAAGGTTGGTTAGAGGCTTTGGTAGGTTGGAAACCTTGGTAAATTATGTTTATAGTAATATAATGCTTTGTGGTTGGAAGCAACACTTGATGAAACTAGGCCCTAGAAGTAAGTGAACTGGTTGAAACTAAGATAAAGGAATCACAGAATGATATAAGATAGATTCTAGTTTGAGTCTTGTTAGTCGCATTTTATTTTTTAATCAGATGTTATCCTATGAAACCAGAATATTTAGACTATATGATAGTATGGATAAGAGTGGAACGTATTTAATATGTTTGATCATTTGAAACCCTAGATTGTTCCATGATCGATAGTAATATTCGTCATCGACCTTACTGCTATCTTATCATAATGTAATTATTTATCTTATTTTGCAATCACAGCCTTGTGATTTTGTTGCAACAAATTATTCTAACTATGCGATTGAGTAGATCCTTTCTTCTTTTCCTAGTCTTGCCTTGATTGGAATCTCTTCTGGTGCTTAATATCGATATTAGTGTAGAATAGTAGATATCTCATATTCTATTTTTTTGATCTAGCAATATGACTTAAATATCCATATGTCTAGTTAATATATCGTGCCAAACCTTCGAATCCAATCCTAGGAGAATACTTCTTGAACTTAATATCATTTCGCTTATCTTAGTTTATATATTATTCTTTTCATGATTCCTTTTATCTTGTCACTCTATCAACCATGCAATGGGATGATCGTAACCTTCTGTACCCTTTCACCCTAATTATATTTAACTAAGTCATTTCTTATTATCTTGTTGAAGCCATGACTTATATAGGAGCAACATTGAGATGGTAATAATTTCTCTTATAAAGCTATTGACCCAAATACCCCATATTAGTACCTACATCTCCTCTGAAGGTCTGTGATTACAGTCAGAAGTACCTAATAATCTCATATATTTTCTTAGAAGTATACTTTTCTAGAAGCCTTATAAATAGGATCATGGCTGGAGTTGCACTACCAACTTAATTTTTATAAGTTGGGTAACACATTAGACTAAGTGTACCCTTGATCTTAGAATATGACATCAACTAAGATTCCATTGGTATTTGTATCCCCCATCTTTCGAGTATCAGGGTATGACCTTGCATACTTAAATTCTTTTATACTGCTGTGTACTCTTTATCTTTAGATCGTGCCTTATTTTTAATATCAAAATCTCGATATAACAAGTCAAATTTATAGTTGCTCCTCAATGAATTCTCTTATTCTTTACTACCATGATTATTTTAATTTTGAAACAAAATTCTTAAAATTTGGGTAGAATGTTAACCCCCACACTAAAATATTCTTACTAGTGTTTATGTAGTTAGCCTATTTAAATCATGAGTGTTTATATGGTTTAGTGTGTTTATATATATAAATATATGTAGTACTTTATTTAAGGGTTCATGTTCTTAGATAATACAATGTGTGACATAGGATTTGGACTAATTTAGGTGCACTAGAACAAGTTCAATTTCAGCCTAACTAGTTTGGACAAGTGGTTAGATTAGGCTAGCTAAACCTATTCAAATCAGGTCCAAATGAACACAAACTTGGACCACATGAACTAAAGTGTGTAGGTACCTAACCCACCTCCTTATTGGACCCAAACCATGCTCACAAGTTGTTATGGACAACAATTCAAGGCTGACTACACCAGGCGGCCCTAGCTGGGTTCCCATCATTTTGGTAGTTGCCTAAACTATCTCCTTACTCACACATTACCCGTACAACCTAGCCCACAACTCCCCCTATCCCTTACCTATATCCAAACACTTCTTTTCCCCTCATTTTTCCTCCTCAAATAGTCCCAACATGGCCGAACACCACTAGGATGGCATATTGAATTTAGCTGAACATAAACTTGCAAACGTGGTTGTACCTAACCCAAATTCATAGGTAAACTCCTCAAATCTTTCACTACCTTCATCCTTAACACCTTTCCCATCTTTCTATATATTTTTATCACCATTTTGTTCATGATTTGCACCTCTAGGTATTGTCACAAGCAAAGGTGGTTCTGCCGAAGTGCTGCAAAACTTTGAGGGGATAAATCGTGGTTTGCACACCAAGTTGAGTAGTAAAACCCTTTCAAAACTTTTCCTTCTTGTACCTACGCCTTTTCTTCCCAGTTTTATATATATTTTTATATATATTTCTATCATGCCCTAGATCTAGAATACTAGAGAGCAGAAGAATGGCTTAGCCAACCACACCTTGCGGAATACCGAAGTAACCCACAATGTGTTAAGGTTGTCTAGAGATAAGGGATACATACTACAATCAAGTCTACTAAGGTCAAGAACTTCTATGTCTCAATTATTCAAACAAGTAGCAATAAAATAGAATATTTCAAAATAAGCAGTAAGGTGTCCCAAATGCCACATCAGAATGTTCTTAGAGATCTAATAGTACATAATGATGTGCCAGATACAAGATCAAAGTATACATGACAATGATTTTGCTATAGTATGAATATATACAGTCATGTAAGGAACTAGTGTCTAGATTTTTTGGCTAACAGGTGTCGGATGGCTAAACATCCAAAAGAATATAGTTTAAAAAAGATGAACGGTAAATAAAGGAACCCACTAGTTGTTTGTGGTGGAAAACGAAAGAATAAAAATGTATTCAAGATGGGGTTTACATAAAACCCGTCTTCTTTGGTTTACAAACAAACTTGTACAATTTGATCCTATACGAGGATATGGGAGTACAATTTATTTAATCTGGGTAAATATTGCTATAGGTGTCTGATCTGCAGTCGATCACTTTAGCCCTTGGACCACACGATGTTGAAGAAGTGCCGTGGAAGACAGGTAGCAGCTTCGAAGGTTGCAGAAGAGGGTGGATGTACGATGCCAAAGTCGTCGAGCCCTGCTCCTTGCCTGAGCTCCGGATTCTCTCTCTCTCTCTCTCTCTCTCTCTCTCTCTTTCTCTCTCTTGACCTCTGGTTCGATCTTTCTTGGAAGTTCGACCTTGGGTCTGATATTGGTTTTCTTGACCAATTTTCGACCTCCCAATCTGTCGACCTTGGATCTGATATTGGTTTCTTGACCAATTTTTTGACCTTGTTCCTCATTGATAGAGGTCTCTATTTATAGAGTTTTAGTGACAGTGACCACTCCGTCGGTGTAGAAACCGAGGAGTGGAAAGTACAGCACCTTTTTACACAACGGTTAAGATAACCAATGCCTGCGTATAGATGATCCTTTGAATGAGTGTGTGACGCGGGTCCAACTAAGGGACAAAATGCGTATAATCGCTACGAAGATCATGGCATAGAAGCCACGTTGGTAGGTATCCCTCGTGTAGAAGAGGTGGACGTAGAAGCCAATGTCTGTCACCATGGCATAGAAGCCAAGTAGGCATAGAAGCCGAAATAGGCGTAGAAGCTGAGTGGTCATAGAGGCCGAGTGGGCGTAGAAGCCGAGTGGTCATAGAGGCCGAGTGAGCACCGGAGCTGAATGGGCATAGAGGCCGCTGCGTACCGTGCCAGAGTGCTGATGTGGACGTCTTAGCCGAAATTACGACTTTGGAAGATATAATCAAATCTCTTGCATTAAATGCCGAGATTTTCCACCATCCTGTGCATTAAATGCGAAAGCGTGTTTTGAAGGTCTGCAGCCCTTCTGCGCATCAGTCGCAGAGACGTGCCTTGAGAAACTGTCATCGCTCTGTGCATTGGACGTAGAGACGTGCCTCGAGCAACTGTCATCGCTCTGTGCATTAGACGTAGAGATGTGCCTCGAGCCCCGTATGGAGTGCATCTTTTGATGTGGCAGGGGGTTTGTCTACCACAGAGCGTAAATAACTCATGTTCGCCTGTGTAAAACAAGGCAGCGTATCCCTTCGTGCACGTAAAATCAGTTTACGCAAAGGAGATGGCGGTAAATGACAGCCTGGGTCGCAGTGCCGTGCCATCATTATAGCCGTCGTCTGGGTAGTCGAGCAGTATCCCTGGGTAGTCGAGCAGTATCCCTTTGTCAGAAGTTCAGATGTCAGGTTCATTGCAGGATCTGACAGGTTTACTTCGGAGAATACGAAGCGTCTCTCGTACACTTCAATGCTGCGTTACAAGAGGATGGGTTTTACGCCCAAGGGTCGACGAAGCACCCTGTTTACGCTGAAGCAGTTTGGACGTACTGCCTTACGTTGAGCTTATATTTCATGCTGTGTTTGGTAGAGAAAGCTCTGTTGCACGCTTGATGGCTCTTAAGGCCTCTGTTTACGCTGCTCTGCATCAATATGCTGCGTATAGCCATCCAATATATTTTTCATGCTTCTACAAGACCCCCTTCAAAGCTTTTAAATTCCTCAGAATTTGAAACGCTTTGAATGAAGCATGAACCGCTCCTCGTAACTCGAAACGTTTCTGAATGGAGCGTTGAAACGGTCGATGCTGTCTTTATGGCAGATTTATTGGGGACCGATGTGACCTCTTTTGCCTATTAAAAAGCTGAGGGTTTAACCTGTTCTCCCCATATTCCCATCACCACGCAGAGATGATCGCCGGAGTTCGTCGGGTCGACCTGAGAAAGAAGGAGATCATGTTCTTCCAGCGTGTAAGGAGCCGAAAAAGATGGCATCTTCGAGCAAGTGTCCACTACAACGATGGATCATGAAAGGATATCTTAGCCTCCCTTGCTCGGGATAACCAGCAACTTTGTATGGTGGTTCTTCGGGAGAGGGGAAGGGTCATATTTCACCATGCTACTTGTAAGTGGCACCTTCTCCCGTTACCTCTGGTGACGAGAGGCAGACAGACCAGCTCTATCCCGGCTTGAGTGGCGGTGGTCTGTAGGACAGCAGATTTACCCTGCTTTCCTTCTGTTGGAGGATGGGTCTATGCTCATTTTTGTATCCTCCCACCACTGATCATCTTCTTGGAAGAAGAGGAAGACCATCACCAACGTGAGAACCTGTCAGAACAGCTTCTCGGTGTGATCTTCAGACGATGGTGGGGAAATCCTTTTATCGATGGAGTTTCCCTCAGATGTAATCACGAAAATAAAGAAAAACCCTTGTAGATTGGATTTCTCTCATATGTAATCATGACTTTAATCTTTAATAAAATTGCCTTGCTTCTTCATATGATCATCTTGCCATACGTTGCTGTGAAGTCTGAATATGTATAGCTTCGACACGTCTGATTCTTTACGCCGACTCCGTTTAGAAAGAGTGCTAGGTCCTGTCCTTTTGCGCATAGCGAATAGTCCATAGAACGCTGTTTGAGCATTTTGAACATTTAGAACTGTCCTGCTGCTAGGACTGAGGAACTGTGTAGAGCTCCGAACTGTTGTTTTTATTTCTGATGAACAGTATTTTTGTTCAGACTTCGTCTTCAAGAATGATTTCTCAAAAATCCCTTGGAACAGGGTCAAGAAATGGCTGTCAAACTGAGTTTCCATCTTCATAGACGAGATATTCAGACTGGAGTCTGGATGACCTCCAATTGACCCGAGAAGAGTAATTTCTCAATGTTTGAACTCTGTATGTTTCGGGTACTTGGGATATCTTGAGGTCAAGAACGAGTATCTTCTGTGTGAACTCTTTGCAATTGACCGCCTTGAGGACTGTTCAGATGTACGCGCAATCTGGCCGGCGTATCTTTCAGATGTGCGGGAAGTCGTGGAGCGTGAAATCATTAGTCTGTAGCCTCTGAGCATAAACTAAACACCATCGAGCGTGAAATCATAAACTTATGGTTCCTGAGCGTGAAGTCGTAGGTTTGTGGCCTCTCGAGCATAAAAGCTACTGAGCACAAAGGCATCTGGGCGTAAAATCCGACTTGTAGCCGTCGAACGTAAAGCCGTAGATTCGTAGCTATCGAGCGTAGAAAGCTTCTTAGTGTAGAACTGTAGATTTATAGCTTCTGAAAAGAAAATTTCTCCGAGCGTGAAGTTGCGGATCTGTTGCTTCTGAGCGTAAACTAAGCACCACAGAGCGTGAGATCATCGATTTGGTATCTGCTGAGCGTAAAGTCGTAGGTTTGTAGCCTCTCGAGCATAAAAGCTACCGAGCACAAAGGCATCCGGACATAAAACTATAGACTTATAGCTTGCGAGCTTAAAAACCGTAGATCTGTTGCTGTCGAGCATATAAAGCTCTTTAGCGTAGGAACCGCTGACCTGCTTTGCGCGAAAAACTTTTCGAATTCGCTGACTGTCCGCCTTCTCTGAATAATAGGCTGACGTAGGACCCAATCATAACCAAATATTTGATTGTGAGATTTGGTTTGGGGTTTCGAGGAGTCCGTCCAAGGATTCGAGGAGTCGACCCGAACTCTATATATATCCCAAGCTTTTGAGAGAAAAACTTTTCATCCGTCTTCTGCGAAAGAGAGCCTTCGACTGTTTGAGTTTTTTCTTCTCGTTCTTTCTCCGAGCATTCCGAGTTTTCAGAAATGGTGCCAAAACAAATCCCCTCCGCTAAGGGAAGAGTATAGGTTCTTCTTCTCGTTCTTCTGCCCCAGCGAGAGAGTCTTCGGTCGGGCAAGGTGAACGTTCTTCTGAGCGAAGTATCCCGCCGACGAGTAGCGCACCCGGCCTTAGAGGTAGAGTCTTTGGGATGACAAAGAATGACGAAAAATCCTTTGCACACGTTGAACGTGACCGCGCTAGGTCGTCTTCTGTGCTGATAGCCTCTTTGAGGAAGATGACGCGCAGAGACGTTTTCATCTTTTACGCCCACATTTATAATGTGCCAGCTTAAAAGCTCCATGTTTTCGCAGTTTTGAGCGTAAAAGCTCTGACTGTCGAGAACTTGGTATATACTATAAAATTTTAGTTTTACGCTTGTGGATGGGACCTCCAGCGTAATAACTAGAATTTTTGGCAGTCTGGAGTAAAGCACGGACTGTATACCGCCAATTACGCTTCTGGATGTGACTTCCGGCATAAAATGACCAAATTTTGTACAGTCTTGGCGTAAAGTACAGACTATCGTTTCTTGGTTTTTTTTATGTTACAAGATTTGTAATGACGTATTTTCCTTGCACTTTTGCAGTTGACTTGCATGAGTCTCCACTGGCCGAGGTGATGGGTTCCGCTGCCGGGATGCTGCACTTAAACTATTTGGAGGATCTGTCCCACGTGACATTTCCTATCTCCGGACCCCAGTATCCTGAAGGAAGGGAGATCTTGATATCGGCTCAGGGCGAGCGGACGATGCTGAACATGATTAATGGGGAGCCCCTGACGTACATAGACGGGGACCAGTACATCAAGCCGGCTTTTCTCTTTGGGGACATGA
This sequence comes from Iris macrosiphon, assembly GCA_036927795.1. Classification (NCBI taxonomy): domain Eukaryota; kingdom Viridiplantae; phylum Streptophyta; class Magnoliopsida; order Asparagales; family Iridaceae; genus Iris; species Iris macrosiphon. The sequence continues at coordinate 63,385,441 of JAYESA010000011.1, read as the reverse complement.
ATGACAAACGGTCCCAGACAAAGCCCAAGAGAGAACCTTGGGTTTTCCCTGCCGTGAGTGTGGTCTTGTATCTGCCAACGATGCCGAGAGATTATCCCATCTCGGCTTTCTCCCATGCGATACATTCCAGGAGGATGTCGTGGACGCTGACTCCCGATCTTTACGGTAAGCCGGGGAAAATCTTTCATCTGAAAGGAGCTGACCAGGGGTCGTTTGTCAGCCGCCCTTCCGGCGTTGTGACGCTGTTCAGGGGACTGTGCCTGGGCAACGTCCAGAGTGAAGACAGTTCTGTGATCCAGCCGGTCCAGTTGCCGACTTTCTGCAATGACTTCATAGTGCGAGGAGGTGTATACCCCAAAGAGAATCCTCGGTGCAATGGGTGGATCACCCCAACAAACCTCCGATGGGCTTGCCTAGTTGACTGGGCCTTGAAGCATTTTCGGAGAAAGCTGGAGGGCATTGGACTGTATGCTGCTGTGAGTGCGATGAGTGTCGGGTTGCCTCCCAACCCTAACCTGTTTCTAGCACTGATGGAGCGATACATTTCGCTCACCAGGACCTTTGCCACTCCACTAGGGGAGTTGGGGTTGGCCCTCCACGAGATGACAGTGATCTCGAGACTGCCGATGGGGGATACCCCATATGAAGAGTATGTTCCCACTAACCGGGAGTTGGAGGACTCGGACCCTCGGGTTGTGGAGGTGTATCAGGAGCTGATGTGCCACTACTTCACGTGCACCTGCTTTTTATGATGAGCCTTCTGATTTGGCTCATACCACTAAGTGGATGTCCTACCTCTTCTTCTACCGGGCGAGGACCGCCAAGTCGGAGAAAGTTTCGGGGGCAAGAATGAGCCCGTGAACTGTTTGGGCGTGCTCAGTGCCCAGGTCGTCGAGGATCTTATGGAGGATGCTAAAGCTCCAGATCAGATTCTCAATGACGGGGTAGGAAAGTATCCTGAAGGCACTAAGGCCTATAGTTACTTGAGGCGCGCTAAGGAAGCCCGGCTGGCTGGCTTTCTCTCCATATGGCTGCGTCGAGTAGTGGTGCCCGGCATCGCGTCCGCGGACCGTATTCACCGAAACATCATATGGCCTGCCATGCGTCTGGTATTCGGTGCAAGACTGGGCTTGCTCCCTGCCATGGTGTACCGTATACAGGCTGGTTTGAGAGCCATGACTGATGGACTGCTCATCGATGAAGCTCGACGTGATAGCTTTCCCCGGGTAGAGTTACCATACCTGTACTTGATGGGATGGTTAATTCTCCATAACCCCCGGGTGATGTCTCCCGGCCCTGGCAGTAGTTCGGGGGGTAGTTTCTTGCTGAACTACAAGGACTCTCCCTGGAACGTGAACACAGTTTTAGACTGTCGGCTGGCGCTGAACCTCGGTCATTGCTGGAAGCTCCTCTGCACTGTCCCCTCTGTACATCGCAATCAGTTGGGTATTAGGCTTGAGGATTTAGGTAGAGAGAAGACCAATCTTTCTTCGGAAGCTTTTAATTGGTTGGTCTGCATCGGACCCTCCCATTTGCTGTACAGAAGCGAAGATCATTATTTCTTCGAGCCTTACCTACCCAGTCGGTTCGCCATGCAGTTTGGGTACGATCAGCTGCACGTGGGCAATGCCGTCACCAGCTTCAGGTCCAGGGGCGGACTCATTGATGGAGCCAGAGGATGGCGGTATTTTATCATGGGTTGCACGGGAGCAATCTTTATCGTGCCGGTCATCACACTCTCCACGGAGCTGCGCATCCTCCATTCGTATGCCCAGTTCTATGTGGCGATCAACACCTTCCATCGCGATTTTGATATGTGTGGAAGCTTTAGGGTTCCTTCTCCCAAGTCTGGGGGAAGAGTCGAAGTCCCCTCGGTTTTGTCTGACGAGGGTGAGGGGTCCGTTACTCCAGATGAGCCTCTGGTGTTAGTGCCGAGGTGTGAAGTGCCTCCGCCTGCGGAGGCTTTGGCAGTCTCTGGGAAGCGAAGGGCTCCTGCTTTGAAGCAGACTTCCCCTTGCAAGAGGAAGAAGAAGACGGTTGCTCGTTCTCTTCAAATTCCTGGTATCGAAGCTCCTAGAGAGGAACCTGCTGTCTCCCCTGTTGGGGATATCTTTTTGATTGGAGGTTCCTCGCCTTTCGGAGAGGGACCCTTAGTTTTGGCTGGCGATGCCGGAGAACTCCTGCCTGAGGCTGCCGTTGCTGCCACCGCCTCCGGTAGTGGAACAAAATCGCCTGCGTGGCCGAGGCAAATGAGAGAATCTTTCCCTGGACCACCAACAGATGAAACTCCTGCCGTATCCGTGAGCGAGCCTGGCGAGATTCCGGCTAACGAACCTCGACCACGTCTCGGTGGAGGCTCGGTAGAGCACCTGGTGGTATCGGTGGGCCCACCCCCTTCTCCAGGTATGACAGTTCGTATTGCGTCATTAAGGCGTGATTTAGCTATGTGGGCTGCAGATGCGACATATATACCGTTGGCTACGGGTAAATATCATCTTTATGTCTCCTCTTAGAAAGATTACCATCATATTGATATTAACTTTCTTGTCCTCTTCGCAGGGGACGGCGTCCACGGGGAGTATAGCGTTAAAGCGCCTTCTGGCTCTGCTCGGGCTCCTGGCGATGATACGGAGGTGCCCGACTTCGAGGAGGAAATATCTTCGGGGGCCAGCTCGCCCGGAGTGGTTTCGTCACCTCAAGAGAAGGACGAACCCGTCGTCGTGACCTCGCCTCTCGCGAGTATGCCGATGACTTCGACCGTCGTTGTTGCACCTCGTTCGGTCGCACCACCTGCCGAGGCGGCGGCTGTGGCCACCGCGTCTGCAATCATTCCTGGAGGAGGACTTTCCAATATCGCGGCCACTCCTGGCGTCCAATCGGATCTAGTCGCGCTGACCGAGCAATACACCAGCCTCTTTTACACCAGTTTGAAAACGCTGATATCAATGGTGTTGGCAAAGAATCTAGACTTCGAGCGTCTGAAGAAGGCTTCTCAGTTTTCGATCGGGGCGGTCAGGGAGTTCGGCAATTCTGGTGTAGCTGATGCCCTGGAGGCGATGGTTAATGGTTTGGAGCAACCTATTAACGAATACTTGCAGCTGGCTCGGGGCAGCCTTGAAGCTGAGGTTCAGGCCAGATATGACCTCATGACTGCGCGACTTACTAAACAGCTGGAAAGCCTAGATGACTCCATCAAAGCGCATAAGCTGGAGATGGATGAAAGAAAAGTTGTCATGGAGGAGGCTCTTGCTATTCAGACGAAGTGCCAATCCGAGCATGAAGGGAACGTAGCGAGGGCCCGCAAGTTGAAAGAAAAACTTGCTCTGGCAGAGGAGTGGGCTTCTTAGTCGTTGGCGGGTCTAGATGTAGCAACTGGTCGACTGAGCACAGCACGACGGGATCTGGAGCACGCGAAAGCTGCCCGTGTTGGCTCTCTTCGGGCAAGGGTCGAGCTGTCCTTTATGAACAATCCTGAGGCACGGCTGGAGCGGGCCCGCGCTGATGCCTTGGTTTCCAGGGATGAGAGGATAGCTACACTGGTACAGCTGATTCGTGATCTGACCGCTCCCCCACAATGATGTACCCTTTCTTCTTTTTGCTTCCCAAATGTAATTCTTCTTTTTTTGGGAATAAATAAAAGCGACTCTTTTCTGACTTTATGGACCCATCATTTCGGAATGTAAATGACAGATTTGGACGAGAATGATATCAGAGGTAGTATGAATGTGATAGACTCTTGATAACCTTTTAGCAGGATATATCTATTCAGAGGTCATACAGACATGATAGAATATGACCCAACTAGTTTCGTTCTGGAAGTAGTTTTGTCAGAATTGAGATTCTCGCTATATTCCACTTGAGCAGGGGAGTTTAAGCATAGTACCTTTTCAGGAATTTACCGTTGATAGGAGCCATTAATAGTCTCCATTAGGCTGGGCTAACCGGTAAGCGCCGTTTGAGAACGTTGTCTCGATCACATAAGGGCCTTCCCACTTGGGCTGGAATTTGCCTTTACTCCTGTGAGTAAGGATCATCGGCCTTCTTACGGCTAAAACTAGCTCGCTGACTTTGAACACTCTTTCCTTTACTTTATGATTGAAAGCTTTGGAAATACGTGCTTGGTAGAGCGCGATGCACTGTTGAGCTTGGAGGCGTTTCTCGTCTAATCCTTCTAGCTCTTGAAGCCTTAACAGGTCATTCTTTTCTTGAGTCAGCTCATTAGCCACGGCTATCCTGAGTGACGGGATCTGGATTTTAATGGGGAGAACTGCTTCGCTCCCGTAGACCAGTAAAAATAGGGTACAACCTGTCGGTGTTCGTACCGTTGTGCGGTATGCCCAGAGGCATTCGCCCAGCTTCTCATTCCAATCTCTTTTGTTTGAAGAGACGAACTTCTTCAAGAGTTTGATAATGGTTTTGTTGAAAGTTTCCGCCAAACCATTAGCAGCTAGATAATATACCGTAGAGGCAATATTATGTATCTGATTTTTATCCCAAAATTGATAAAACGCTTGGCTGATAAACTGAGGCCCATTGTCATGGATTATCCTTCGGGGAATCCCAAAGCGATAAATGACGTGATGCTTGATGAAGCTGATTATATTAGACGCCTTTACCTCAGCAAGAGGGATCACCTCTGCCCATTTGGAGAAGTAATCCGTGATAGCCAGTATGAACTGGTGACCTCTGGAAGAAGACGGGTGAATAGGACCAATAATATCCATATCCCATGCTTTGAAAGGCCAGGATACAACCGTAGGATGTAGATATTCAGACGGTTGATGTATGAAGTCTGTATGAACCTGACAGGCTCTGCATTGTCTTGCATAGTTGATCGCGTCTGCGATCATAGTGGGCCAGTAATAGCCCATTCTCCTGATACTATCCTGTAGCTTAGGACCGGGCTGATGTGCTCCGCATACGCCGTCGTGAGCTTCCCGGATAATCTACTGTGCTTCGTCGTTAGAGAGACATCTCAATAGCAGTCCGTCGTAGGTCCGACGATATAGGCATTGTGAAGTTGCCTCGAAGTAGAAGCGTAATGATCATCTTTTGACGGATACTGCTTCTTTGGGGTCCTCCGACAAGATTTCGTATGCGACAAAATCTATAAAGGGACTTCTCCAGTCTCTTTTAGGGGGATCTGTGTTCACAGCGTAGCTGCGTTCTATGTGAAAGTTGTTCTTCACACAGAATAAATCTCTGTTAAGAAGGATTACCGAATCCTGCCTTCTTATAGGAGTGGCTAAATCCGCAGCTAGACTGGCTAGGGCATCAGCATCCAGGTTCTGAGATCGAGGTACATGCTCTAGGAAGAACCCTTTGAATGCCATGGCTATCTCGACCGTTGCTTGGTGATAGGGGATGAGGTCTGGATTCTGGACTTCTATATTCCCCTGACTTGATTGACTATAAGCAGAGAATCACCGAAAGCTTCCAGGGACTCGACCCCCAGCTCTTTGGCGACTTGGAACCCGATTAGCAGAGCGTTGTACTCTGCCACATTGTTGGAGCATGGCTCGCTAAGAGAATATTCTCGGTAGATGACAAGTTTATCAGGAGTGACCAGGACGATTCCTACCCCTAAAACCACGTTTTCCTTGGGACCAGTCCTGGAGGCGCCGTCGAAGAACAGTTGCCATGTGTCACTTTCCATTGCGGAATTACATTCTGCAACTTCGTCAGGGATGTCCTCGTATAATTTGGAGGCCTTCGGGATCGGATGAGCAGCTAGGAAGTCGGCCAGCGCTTGGCCTTTGATGGACTTCTGCGGGACGTATACCATATCATATGGTGTTAACATCATCGCCTAAGTCGCGAGTCAGGAATTAAGAGCACTTGGCTTGCTCATCAGTACTCGAAGAGGGTTGATCCTGGAGATGATATGAATAGTCTAGCCGGTGACATAGTGCCGCATCTTCTGGATAGCGAACATCAGAGCCAAGCATTCTTTCTCCACTGGGTTGTACCGGTGTTCCGCTCCGACCATCATCCTGCTGAGGTAGTAGATAGCCTGTTCATGACCCATATCGTTCTTCTGTGCGAGAAGAGCTTATAGCGAATGATCCATCGCTCGGACGTACAACAAGAATGGTCTTCCCATGACGGGAGGCACTAGAACTGGCGGATTGGTGAGGTAGCATTTGATATCTCCGAACGCTTGCTGACAGGTTTCGTCCCATACGAAGGATACACCTTTCTTCATGAGATGCGAAAAGGGCTGACATCTTCCTGAGAGGTTGGATATGAACCTCCGGATATAAGCCAGACGGCCTTAAAATCCTCGGAGTTCCCTCAGATTGTGGGGCGGTCGCATTTCTACGATGGCCTGGACTTTGTCAGGGTCCACTTGGATGCCTTTGGCGGTAATGACAAATCCCAGAAATTTGCCACTAGATACACTCAGAAAGGACTTCGTAGGGTTCATCTTGAGTTGATGTTGGCGCATTAACTCGAATACCGTCCTCAAGTCTTGAATGTGATCATCTTTGAGGCGGCTCTTGACGGCTATGTCGTCCACATAACATTCTACTGTTTTGCGTAAATGCTCATGGAATATGTTACTCATAGCCCGTTGGTATGTAGCCCCGGCGTTCTTCAATCCAAAGGGCATAACCGTATAGCAATATACCCCCAACGGGGTCCGGAAGGCAGTGTGCTTCTCGTCTTCAGGATGCATCTTAATCTGATTGTATCATGAGAATTCGTCCATGAAAGACATGCGTTCAAAACTGCAGGTGTTGTCGATCATGATGTCCGTAATGGGAAGAGGGAACTCATCCTTGGGGCAGGCCGCATTCAGATCTCGGTAATCGATGCAGATACATATTTTCCTAATTTTCTTCATGACCGGGACAACGTTGGTGACCCAGTCGGGATGTTGTTCTTCCCGGATGAAACCGCAGGCTATCAACTTCTTGACTTCAGCTTCGATGGCGTCCATCATATCCGGGCGGAATCGGCGTTGGTGCTGCTTCACAGGATTTGAATCGGTTAATATGTTGAGTTTGTGAGTAGCCACCTTTAGGTCAAGGCCTGGCATGTCCTCATAACCCCATGCAAAGACGTCGATATACTCTTTTATCAGCTGGATAACTTCTTCCCTTTCAGCTGGGGAAAGATTGTTACTGATAAATATCGACTTTGGCGAAAGTTTACCCCCAACATCAACCTGGATAACTTCGTCTTTGGTGGAAGGTTCCCTTTGCTCGAAGTGGAATTCCCACTGCGTATCCATTTGCTGGGCCCAAGAGTCATTCTCAAACGGCTCAGGATCCTATTCATCTGCTTCAAAGGGATCTGCCACTACCATATTCACTGATAGTGTTTGTTCGAGAGCATCAGGTGAGTCGGAGGGTGACGAGCCATTCTGAGAAGAGGATGGCACCGAGTTGAGATATCAACCGATGTGATAATCGATAGCCAAAGAACTCGGAGAGTTTGTTCGGAGGCAATATGAACATGACAAACTTCTTGGACGCAATTCCATCGAGGACGGAAGTGTATATCTGCTCAGAGGTAATATGGACATGGCAGTCTTTGTGGACCTAACACCACTGGCGTACTTAGAGTTAAGTACGGGTGTTAAGTGTAGATGGCAACCTATATCAGAAGATAGTGGATAGCTGAAAGTTTATTCAGAGGTAATATGAACATGACAAACTTTTGATCGTGACTCCTTTGGAGATGGAGGTACACGTCTGCTCAGAGGTGATATGGATATGGTAGTCTTTGTGGACCTAACACCACTGGTGTACTTAGAGTTAAGTACGGGTGCTAAGTTGAGATGACAATCGATATCAGAGGTAATATGAACATGATAATCGATAGCCAATTTTAGGAAGGTTTGTTCAGAGGTAATATGGACATGACAAACTCCTAGGATGCAATTCCATCGGGGACGAAAGTGCATATCTGCTCAGAGGTAATATGGACATGACGATCTTTGTGGACCTAACACCACTGGCGTACTTAAGAGTTACGGGTGCTAAGTTGAGATAACAATCGATATCAGAGGTAATATGAACATGATAATCGATAGCCGATTTTAGGAAGGTTTGTTCAGAGGTAATATGGACATGACAAACTCCTAGGATGCAATTCTATCGGGGACGAAAGTGCATATCTGCTCAGAGGTAATATGGACATGGCGATCTTTGTGGACCTAACACCACTGGCGTACTTAGAGTTAAGTACGGGTACCAAGTTGAGATGACAACCGATGTGATAATTGATAGCCAAAAACTCGGAGAGTTTGTTCGGAGGTAATATGAACATGACAAACTTTTTGGCTTTAAGAAATAAAATGCTTGGATGATGAACATAAGCTTATGTCTGGACAATTCACAGTGGAGAGTTTTTTTCTTGAGTGAGGATAGTCCTGAAGAATCCACTGGAGAGACCTTTTTAGGGACTCTTCCTTAGGCACTTTTTTGAATAGAGCAAATTGTTACGTAAAAATAAAAATCTAATTGGTGAGGACCGTCCCCTTGTTTACAGATTCAAAGTGATGACCTTGGCCTCGATCAACTCCTGATTTTTCTTTTTTAGCACATAACATGCCCTTGTGGGGTGATGAGTGTACCGATGGAAGAGACAATAATCTGGGTCATCCACTTTGCCAGCTCTCTCAGGATGTCTGATGTCGGGTAGCTGAAGCTTGCGCTCTTTTATCAATATATCGAAGATTTCAATGATGTCGTTTTCATTGAAGGAGGAAGTCCCTTTCGGTTTTTGGGTTCCTGATGCCTGAATTTTACGGTTTTGCAGGAAGATCGTCATCGTTGCATCATCTTCGGATATTGAGGGAATTCTACCCCCAGCTTGGGATGTCGCCCTGTTTTGCTGAGGTAGGCTACCCCCAGACATGCCGTGGCATCTGTCCACAGAAGCTGATTTAGAAGGAGCTGCCTCTGGTTGTACAGGATTAGACCTTGAAGATTCAGGTTTTGCAAGAGATGCAGTATACCCCAACCCAAAACGAGCTTGTTGACGATAAGAATTACCATGCAGCGGTGTTCGTCTGCCCTTTCCATTGTTGAGGCCTAGCTTTAGCTTCAAATCATAACCCATGTTTTGTATAATTTTTAATGCTTGCGGGCTATATATGTGGATTTGTATTCTGCCAATTTCAGACTCGCAAAATTCTTCCTGCATGATCGGGCTGCTTCGTATGTGACCGAAGACTATTGGATGTTGGTCGTTGCGAGTTGGAGGGATAGTAAAGATGGAATCTTCACGTGGTCCACCTGTTATGACGATATTAGATGTTGAAGCATCCTCCCACAAGATCTCCCCACGTTTGACCGTTAGGGGAACTGAAGCCTGTTTATGATCTTCGTCTTTGTGTTTCTGGATCAGATAATTGCGCAAGTCAGGAAGAGTAGAAGAAGAAGACGACGGCTTGTTCCTTCCGTTCCCATCAGTAGGCATGCGGAGACTGGGCACCGTGGTTTTCCCTGTGCCACCTGTGTACAACAGGTTGGCCATCTGGTGGCGGATAATCCCTGGGGAGGGTGTCTTCCCGCAATCTGAGCTTGCTTTACGCCGTGGGACTTCGCCTGGCGTAATTTGGAGATTTGTTCAGACTGGCGTAAAGCTGAAGAGGTCCTCAATCGGCCATCGGCTTCCCGCATAATTCGGAGAGTAGGCAGATTGCTCCCTCGCTGGCGTAAAGGCCGAGAAGTTGAGTACTCTGCCGCTTGCTTCCCCTCGCGGAAATCACAGCGCTCATCTGGTTCCCCGTAGAGGTCAGATGTTGTCTTGCGTACGGAGCATGATTTGTACTTCCAATTTGGCGCTGAGGCATCATCAGAAGTTTTGTCTGTACTACGCGTAGCGGGAGACTGGTTTCTACGCGTAGAGCGCAGTGGATACCTCTGGGTTAGCGCTGAGGCTTTGCCCGAAGTTTTGTCTATATCGCGCGTAGCGGGAGATTGGTTTCTACGCGTATAGCGCAGTGGATACTTCTGGGTTAGCGCTGAGGCTTTGCCCGAAGTTTCGTCTGTACCGCGCGTAGCGGGAGACTGAATTTTACGTGCAGGGCACGGAGGGAGCAATGCTACAACCTCATTGGTCGGAGAGATCGGAGAGATCGAAGAGTCCACAGGAATGGTAGAGGATGTCTTGGGCATCTAGACCTTGCGCAGCTTCCTGTTGTCTTGGACGGAGAGAGGGTGAGAGCTACCCCCGGTTCGAAGCATGTCTTCGTAGGCAGACTGGTCGAATTGACGACCAGTGTCTTCTTCACGGTTTCTACAGATACCGTATCGTGTTGAGCAATTACTTCCTCATCAGAAGAGAAAGACTTCCCCAGCAGAGTCGCCATCTTGTTTGTGGTGGAAAACGAAAGAATGAAAATGTATTCAAGATGGGGTTTACACAAAACCCGCCTTCTTTGGTTTACAAACAAACTTGTATAATTTGATCCTATACGAGGATATGGGAGTACAATTTATTTAATCTGGGTAAATATTGCTATAGGTGTCTGATCTGCAGTCGATCACTTTAGCCCTTGGACTACACGATGTTGAAGAAGTACCGTGGAAGATAGGTAGCAGCTTCGAAGGTTGCAAAAGAGGGTGGATGCACGATGCCAAAGTCGTCGATCCCTACTCCTTGCCTGAGCTCCGGATTCTCTCTCTCTCTCTCTTTCTCTTTCTTGACCTCTGGTTCGATCTTTCTTGGAAGTTCGACCTTGGGTCTGATATTGGTTTTCTTGACCAATTTTTGACCTCCCAATTTGTCGACCTTGGATCTGATATTGGTTTCTTGACCAATTTTTTGACCTTGTTCCTCATTGATAGAGGTCTCTATTTATAGAGTTTTAGTGACAGTGACCACTCCGTCAGTATAGAAACCGAGGAGTGGAAAGTACAGCACCCTTTTACACAACGGTTAAGATAACCAATGCCTGCGTATAGATGATCCTTTGAATGAGCGTGTGACGCGGGTCCAACTAAGGGACAAAATGCGTATAATCGCTACGAAGATTATAGCATAGAAGCCACGTAGGTAGGTATCCCTCGTGTAGAAGAGGTGGGCATAGAAGCCAATGTCTGTCACCATGGCGTAGAAGCCAAGTAGGCATAGAAGCCGAAATAGGCGTAGAAGCCGAGTGGGCATAGAAGTCGAGTGGTCATAGAGGCCGAGTGGGCGTAGAAGCCGAGTGATCATAGAGACCGAGTGGGCGTAGAAGCCGAGTGGTCATAGAGGCCGAGTGAGCACCGAAGCTGAATGGGCGTAGAGGCCGCTGCGTACCATGCCAGAGTGCTGATGTGGACGTCTTAGCCAGAATTATGGCTTTTGAAGATATAATCAAATCTCTTGCATTAAATGCCGAGATTTGCCACCATCCTGTGCATTAAATGCGGAAGCGTGTTTTGAAGGTCTACAGCCCTTCTGCGCATCAGTCGCAGAGACGTGCCTTGAGAAACTGTCACCGCTCTGTGCATTGGACGTAGAGACGTCCTCGAGCAACTATCATCGCTCTGTGCATTAGACGTAGAGACGTGCCTCGAGCCCCGTACGGAGTACAACTTTTGATGTGGCAGGCGGTTTGTCTACCGCAGAGCGTAAACAGCTCATGCCCGCCTGTATAAAATAAGGCAGCATATACCTTCGTGCACGTAAAAGCAGTTTACGCAAAGGAGATGGCGATAAATGACAGCCTGGGTCACAGTGCCGTGCCATCATTATAGCCGTCGTCTGGGTAGTCGAGCAGTATCCCTGGGTAGTTGAGCAGTATCCCTTTGTCAGAAGTTCAGACGTCAGGTTCATTGCAGGATCTGACAGGTTCACTTCGAAGAATACGAAGCGTCTCTCGTACACTTCAATGCTGCGTTGCAAGAGGATGGGTTTTACGCCCAGGAGTCGACGAAGCACCCTGTTTACGCTGAAGCGGTTTGGACGTACTGCCTTACGTTGAGCTTATATTTTATGCTGTGTTTGGCGGAGAAAGCTCTGTTGCACGCTTGATGGCTCTAAAGGCTTCTGTTTATGCTGCTCTGCATCAATATGTTGCGTATAGCCATCCAGCGTATTTTTTATGCTTCTACACTAGTGACCATCAAAAGTCATCCTTCTAGTGCGTGCCATCAGTGAGGGTGAGATAAGCTAGATCCTCAGGTACTAGCTCTAAACCTGGCTATGCAAAACCACTGGGGTCAGACCCCAAATAGCAAGTACCACAAAGGAAGCACAAAATGATAAAACAAAACCAGATCTATAGCATGAGATGCGTGAGCCAACAATCAATGACATATATCCTATCTATGACATAATATGATACCCTTTTACCAAACAAGGATAGGAAGTGTCCTATTATGTCAAGATAGAATACGTCCATTGATTATGGTCAAGCTAAAATAACTCAGCGTCATAGTTTCAGTCCATAGCCTATTGTAACACAACAGTGCAACCCAACGACCAAATAAGAACATGAGTTGAACCATTATGCCATAACAGTTAATGTCCCTAATTCTACTCAACAGAAGGCAGAATACACAAACAACGATATAATTTAGGAGAAATAATATAGCTTCAGTCCATGGAGTATCGTAATACAATGATGCAACCCAACAACCAAACAAGGACATGGATTGAATCATCATGCCATGATAGGCCACTTTCCTGGCTAGGCATATATTACAAGCAATTTAAACGGCCAATCATATATTATGGGTTGGTATGTGATCTCTGAGATATCCCAGTAATGCAATATATAAGTATCCTCAGATCGTGCCATAATCAAGCTGGGCTGGCTGAACCAATGATATATGAGCCAGAATATATGTAAAAGTTACGTTAGTCCGTCGCAAGGGCCTGAGCTAATTAATGATCAATAACAGTTCCAAGCTTTCTATAGGAAAGATTCTAGCTTGGTCTTATATTTAGATAAGATACTTCACTCCACTAGTGCGGATGATATACAGTATCCGTGGTGGCCAACCTTTACTCCTAGCTAATTTAGGATGGCTCGATATGCACGATCTCGAGATACCGTTCCCTCTCAATACTCTACTAATTAAGTTGCTTAGTTAACCCTAGGTTAATTAGAATCTCATGTTGTTGTCACAAGAATATTCCTTCTTAGATGTCGGACCTTAAGTACGGGCACTCTTGATACGAACCCATATTATCACTCGAAAGTTAAATCTGGATTCACCCAAGTGTGATGCAACAATCAATACTATCTAGCCAAGACTAAAGTCACCGTCCAACTACCAGATCTGTGCATGGAAATAATTACATATATTATGTAGTAGGAGTATGTGGCATGATGGCTCGCTATATATCATGTAGCACTCTTGGTTCGATCAAGTATATTAGCACATATACGATAGTCAGGATAGGAACAAGTTCTAGTATCAAGATCATGGACAAGTTATCAAGTAGCAAGTTATTCCGGATAGGATAGTCTAATATTAGTCACGTTAATTTTTTACTTTACTATATCGATGAATGAGGATAAGAGTAGTGCGAGAACCCCTTGAGATCAGATCGGACCGGGGTTGCAGAACGTCACCCGAGTTGAACTATGCCTCTTATTCTATCCAATGTATAATAAGGTGATCAAGAAAAAGTAATATAATTAACAAGTAAAATAGCAAGTGCATATAGGGCCACATCTACATGGCTCATGCCAGGTACTTTGCCAATTTAGCATATAGTCATAAATATGTCATTAGGTCCATATACATTTATGATCGAAATACATGTCATCCACATCCTCACAATTATTAAACCAACAAAAATGTTAAACCAAGCAAGTTGGCACACAAATACACAGAAGTAAGGCTGGTACACAAACTCACAGAAATAAGGTTGGTGCACAAACTCACAGAAATATGGTTGGTACACTTTCGCAAAAAAGTGCGCGAGCTACAAAAGGGTGGCACACTTTGTCAAGTTGACAAACACGACGCATTTGACAAAAGTTCGTGGGAAAGGATAAGATGTGCGTTCAAAGAAAGTGCGCGAGCAAGCTAGCAAAAAGATAAAACACGCAATCTGAGGTCAAAGCTCGACAGTCGAAAAACTTGTCAGTCGAGGAGCATACAAATCAATAACAAAAATTAAGAAACCAACCAAAGATTCGTCCCTTAGGAAACGAATAGGAAAGAAAGTGCATGAGCAGACCAAACGTAAGAAAAGTGCTACTACCAAAATAATACATATTCGCGACGTAAAAAAATATCGCTAATAGGTAAAAAATGTCGCTAAAATATATTAGCGACGTAATTAGCGACGCTTTGGTATTGTCGCGTAATACATTGTCGCTGACAAGAAATTCATCGCTATTCGTCACTATAGCGACATATATTTGCGACGCGTACACGTCGCCAACTATTTTGTCATTAGCGACGTTCAGCTACGCGACGTCGGTATATCAGCGACATTGTATATTGTCTCATAACGTTGCCAAATCAGCGACATTATCATCGATATTTTGCTACACCAATGCTGACATAGTAGAAATTGCCATGTCAGCTTTTTAGCGACATGTAGCAACATTTTAACATAGATTAGCGACGTCCCTGATAGCATTTAGCGACGTTTTAACACAAATTTGTGACGCACTGTCATGTCGATAAACGTTGGTAAACATCGCAGAACGTCGCTAAATTTTAAAAAAATAGAAAAAAGCATGTAGATTTTAAAATTATTTTCCAACAAAAGTCTGGCTACAGTTATAAAATTATAGTTTATATAAATAGACCCGGAGCAATCCTCCATTGAAATTCTTGGGTTTGCCGATCCCTTCGATGAAATACTCAACAACGGTACATACACAAACACGTCAAGAATATCGAAACACGTAGAAATGTACCAACAAATAAATACATGAATCTAAAATAATGTCACATCCATCTCATCCAAATAATGTAGTAAAAAGTATGAAATAAGTACATCAACGATCCAAGAATGGGCCAATACACATAAATATACTAAAAAGTTCCAATAAGAACTACTGTGAATCAGATGGAGGAGAAATACTATTGCGTATCTGGGATAAGAGGAAGCCATACTACTCTTGAGAAAGCATCACCGGTCCCGATATTGGAGGCATTGGAATCGATGGAGTCGGTGTCGGTGTCAGTATCGATGCCGGCTGACCAGGAGGACATTTTTGCTCCAATGCAAGAAGTCGAGCATTGTATGAATCTATGGCAGATACCATCCTCGAATTATTCGTCTCCACCGTCCGACTCAACAAATTTTGCATCATATGTATCCTCACAAGTGAGTCGCTCACGGCCATATGCGACCCCTCCAGCTCCGTATGTCTGTGCTCGGTAGACGAGGCCAAAGTTGCCAAGCTGTGCTCTGTCATATGGCTCATAGTTCTGAGCTCTATAAGGTTGTGCTCCATCGTCTAGCTCAGAGTCCTAATCTCCAATAGGCTACGCTCGAGCGCATCAAAACGTGCGGTGATCATCGCATTGTTTGTCTGCGGCTGGGACTGGGGCTGCTCTGTAATCCTCCATAGCAACTCATCACGCCGATCAACAATTACACGGTCAACGCTCTTCTGAGCTTGTGCCGACGCCTGCGAAGGCTGCGAGGAATACAAGTTGTCAAAGGGGGCCCTAGATGACTGCGTCACAATAAAGGAGCCGTAGGATCCCGTAATATAGTACGTACCCCTCTGAAGACCAGCAACGATGGTCATCTAGAGCTCGTCCGCCGACGGAGGTGTATAGGGCTGCAAGGAAGTCCCTCCCTCTCTAGGTGCACTAATAGTCGCCCGCTCACGTAGTCTAAGATACTTGTCTTTGAAAAATGGTTGCTAACGTCTAAGGTACTTATTACTAACTATATAGATATATATTTGCATATTTTCAAAGTTATATTAAAACTAACACAAGATAAAGTAACGTACATAGGTCTGCTTGGCCTTCTCATCGATGAGCTTTCCGCCCTTCTGATGGGTGGCCAGAAAGATGGTCACCATGTTGGGGTCCTCACCCCTCTGTACCTATTAGAAATTATATTGTTTGTTATTAAAAGTAAATATTTTATCCTTCTTTTATTAAAATAATATATATTCAATAAAATACATACCAGACAACGAAAATATTTCGTCATGGGAATCAAGCGACCTCTCCATGTACCTGGGTTCGCTGAATCTCTCCTTCATCACAGTCCACTGCTCAGGCATGATCCAACCGTGGATCGGGACTCCGTCGTGATCACGAGCCTTTTGATCGTTGATCACATTACGGATCAGCTTGGCAGCGACGGAAGGAAACTGCTCCTCAATGTTCTCAATCCGGTGTGGTGGATAGAAATAGGTTTTCTATACAAAGTAAGATAGAGAGTTATATAATATGCATAAATAATTATTGATATTAAAAGTAAATATATTTTTACCATGAAGTGGGCAAACTAGAATACCTTCCTATCTTTAGGAGCATCTGAGTAGTTGATCCAAGGCCCACCATAGTTCTGCCTCAGAAATATCCCTATTGCTCTCTGTACCGCCGACGGACGATATCTATACAACGATAATTAAATTCATGAATATAAAGATATAATTATTTGTCCCGTCGGTCCAAATTGTTAACTAATTAACTTATTTTTGAGGCTCGTCGGTCCAAATCTCCATTATCGTCTCGTCCGTAGGCGCACATGGAGGTTCGTTCTGAACATGTGCAGAAGGAGTTGGCTCGACCTCCTCCATATACTCCTCTGCCTCCATGGAGCCGTCATCTGGAAGAACGCTGGAAGAGGGAGTAGTCTCAGGCTTGGAACTACTCGTCCCAGGAGTACTTTTACGTTGTATCATCGAGGAGTCAGAGATGCAAAAGATCGGTATACTAGAGTACTCTGCGAGTAGGATCCAAAACCAGTAGCCCATGTTGGAGAAGCACTCCGTCTAGAGGATCGACCTCCGAATGATCTGCTTTGTCCGACCATACTTGATAATAACATATAATAATAAAATAAATATACAGACTTATAAAAGTTTATAAAAATAGACAAACCCGGAGCAACCATTCATTGAATTTTCTGGGTACAAAATATCATAAAAGTATATGAAATATCACAGTCACACAATAAAAATAATATAAAAATATCACAGTTATACAATAGACACAATATAAAAGTATCACAGTCACAAAATAAGCATAATATATAAGTATTAAAGTCACACAATAAGAACAATAAAAGTATCACAGTCACACCATAAGTTTTAACAGTAGCAGGTACCACTTCCTTCTTGACAGTCACTTCCTCCTTAAGAGTATGAGGTACCTCTCTCAAGCGATGTGCACATGCTCAGGTCATGAGTGCCATCTGGTAAGATAGATGAAAACAAAGAATATAATTGACAACAGATATAAATATATGCATCCATACAGTTAAAATAGATATTACATTCCATATTAAAAATATTGTACATGACTAGAGTTCTAAATAGATTTTATTTTATTTTCAATCATCTTCTGAAAATTCATCTTCTTTATTTTCCTCGTCCTCCTCTTCCTTCTCATCTTCACTTTCATCTACTTCGTCTTCCTCTTCGGATAATTCTACCTCTGCTACACGATTAGACGTGTAATGAGCAACTTCCGTTGAGTCAACATCTATAATATTTGTTACAATAGGTAGCTAATCCTCATGATAAGCTATTTTATTAACGTCAAAGGTATTTCTAGCTTTTGTTTTGCATACTGCCCTCCAGTTTGACCTTGTTTATCCCCGTTTATAATAAATTGTGAAGTACACGAGCCGAGCCTGACTTGATAGGATAAATAGTTCATAGCCTTGATATCGACGATGGTAGTTTATATCCATAAGACCATGCTTGTCTATTTTCTAACCCTGATCTTGGATCGGATCGAACCAATCACACCTGAATAATACGATATTAGCAGGCGCTGTTCCATAATTATATGTCAACTCCACAATCTCTTGTAAGACTCCATAAAAATCATTGCCTGGACCTATATCTTTGTAGCTCAAAGATCTGATACACAAACAACTATTTTTTATAGAATTGAGATCCAAGAAGCTGTCTCTTATCAGGGGTTTTGTTGACTTGAAACTAAACCCATTCACACAGTAGCTTGACTAAATTTTGATGGCTTAAATTGGTCCATTAGCTAGAGTTCTAATAGACTCATTCTCGAGTGTTGTGTGGGGACGATCGACCTAAATACCAAGGAAACGATATTAAGTTCAACGTTCTATTAAATATTGTGCAAGTACATACACAAAAAGATCCTTACATATGCACTGAACCAAGAAGGAAAATGAAGTCTCATTCCTGTTCAACTTCTTCATCTGTTATGTTGTCTCATAGACCTCACCTCTTCATTAAATGTGCCAAAAAATAATAAAATACCGTCCGATTAGTGTAACAATATTAGCGTATATTATTACATTAAGATAACTTAAACATTAACGTATTAAGT
Source organism: Iris macrosiphon (assembly GCA_036927795.1). Classification (NCBI taxonomy): domain Eukaryota; kingdom Viridiplantae; phylum Streptophyta; class Magnoliopsida; order Asparagales; family Iridaceae; genus Iris; species Iris macrosiphon. Next base: position 63,367,019 of record JAYESA010000011.1, on the reverse strand, counting down.
ACTTACCCCTCTAGCTTTTCTACTTCATCCTCGTCGTAGTTGAGTAATATATACAACTGAGAAGCCCTTAGCTCATCGTCATTCAGATATCTCTTCATCATTTTTCTCTAAAGCTTACAGAAAGCATTGAATACTTTTAATATTGCATCATTAGATTCCTGATATCCGTCATCGTTTCTTGGAGCTCTTGTTCTATTAGTAGAAATATGCGGCTTGAAATACATCGAACAAAAGTTTCTAATCTCCTCAAGAACATAGGCTTCACAACTAGAACCCTCAACCCTTACCTTGTCTTTTACCTTTCTCTTTAGTTTGTTTAGTTTACGTTCGAATGGGTACATCTACCGATAATCGACAGGGCTACTGACACGTGCCACGTAGGAAAGAAGAATTGGTAAATGCTCTATGGAGTCAAAGAATCCAAGAGGGAGCACTCTTTCAAGCTTGCACAGTATTACTGCAATGTCCTTCTCTTGTTTTTCTAAATGATTGACAATCAACTTGGTAGAACAAAGATCTATAAAGAATATGCTATCCTCTGTTAAAGGATCCCAAACTACCTAAGGTAAGAATTCCTGAAATACAATCAGAATTAACCTCTCCATGAATACTTGACAGTCGTAGCTCTTCATACCTATCAGTTTGTTCTTCTTCTGGTCGACGCATCTTCTCAGATTTGACACATACCCATCTGGATATTTTATCCCCTAAATCCACCTACATAGTCTTCCTTTATCCTTCTTGTCCAGTGAAAAAATTGTCTTAGGCTGCTTATACTTCACATTCCCATCCTCTATCAAATGTAATATAGGGCATCTGCATATTTCTTCCAAGTCCAACCTGACCTTGGGATTGTCTTTCGCCTTCCCCTTTACGTCCATCACAGTATTAATTATGTTGTTAAATACTTTCTCGATATGTATGACATCAAGGTTATGTCTGATCAGATTGGTGCTCCAATATGGCAGGCCCCAGAAATGCTCCTCTTCGTCCAGTTATGAGTGTGACCAAATCCATCGCACTTGTACCCCTTAGTAGGCTCTTCGATAGTACTTGGTAAGTCTTTAATCTCTTTCCATATTGTGTCTCCGGGCCACCATGGAGGTAGATTTTTCTTCTCCGTAATGTTGGCACAAAATACATTCATGTTCCTCTGAAATGGATGATCCGACAGCAAAAATTATCGATGACAATCGAAGAAGCACGTTTTTCCTCCGTATTTCAAATGGAAAGCCTTAGTACGGTCCATGCAATACGGATATGAGAGACAACCATGTTTGCTCAATCCTGATGACATGCCATAAGCCGAAAAGTCGTTGATGGTCCACATAAGTGCTATCCTCATCTGAAAATTCTGCTTTTTTGAAACATCGTACGTGTTGGCACCTACTTTCCACAGCTGATTCAACTCATCTATCAACGATTGCAAGTAAACATCAATGTTCCTCTTTGGATTATTCAAACCCAAAATAATGACGGTTAAGAACATAAACGGAGTCTTCAAGCATATCCAAGATGGTAGGTTGTATGGGGTGACGATCATAGGCCACCACGAATACTGGGAGCCTGAAAGTTTGAATGGAGTAAAATCATCGGACGAGAGCCCCAATGTTACATTATGTGGATCAGAAGCAAAATCGGGATACTCTCGATCAAAGTGCTTCCAGGCTTCTCCATCGGGTGGTCGATCAAACACTACTTCAATCTGTTCTCGTCTGTGCCAATTCAAGTTTTCGGCAGTCTCCTTCACCATAAACAACCTTTGCAACAGCATGTCAAAGGCAAGTAGTACAACGAATCGGTCGACTTTCTTGTACCGGCAGGCCTTCCTGTACTAGTTTTCTTGTAGCGATCAACACCACAAAATTGGCACACGTCTTCATCTTTGTCATCTTTTTAGTATAAAATGCACCCGTTGTGACATGCATCGATTTTCTCGTATTCCATCCAGAGCGATCTCACCATCCTCTTAAACCGGTAGAAGTCTTTAGGTAACTGTTACTACCACATTTCTAAGTAGGAGCATTGTTGTTATTTGTAATATCTATATATATATTGTGTTTATAGTTACATGATATGTATAATATATTATATTATTATTATTAATGATATGGGTTAGTGGACTAGACTTGATGTGACCATGGACTTTACATTAGACTAGTTATATTTGAACCCACTAATTAATCCCTATCCTTTTTAAAATTAGGATATAGTTAGACCCCTCATTAGGAATGAAGACCCCTATTAATTAAATAAATCTTCATGACAACCATATGGGGGCACTATGGACTTTGTGCATTAGCCAAGCCCTAGGTTTAGTGGCCGGCCCTATATAGGAGAGAGGGAGCCTCCCTTTAGTTCATCATAGCTCATGAAGAAAATCCTAGAAATAGTTCTTTATCAATCCCTTTCTTTCCTCTACCAAATTTTAGAATTTTAAATCCCAAACCCTATCTTTTTCCTCATCTAAGAAGCCTACAAGCTTAGTTTTCAACAACCTTGGGAGAAGAAGAAGTTTGCATTAGAAACCCATCTCCCAATAGGTAAAAATCTGAAATCTTTTCTTTAAATTCTATTTTAATTATTTGTTTGGCCATTAGGAGCCCACCCATGGTTTAGGAATAGCTACAAGGGGGGGGGGGTTCCTATAGTGTTTTCTTCATGGTGTTATATGTATATTTGGGCTTTTGTGTGTTTAAGGGTATATTTTTCCTTATTTTTTATAACAACTAATCATACTATATATATATATATATATATATATATATATATATATATATATATATATATATATATATATATATATATATATATATATATGTGTTATTAGTTGTGATTGGGGGTTTTGGGCATGAGATTGATAGTGTATCATGACACTATAGATAGTATCATGACTTATGCATACTAGGTATTTGTTTAAATGTATAAATGTGTATGTGTCTGGGTATGTGTGTGTAGTTGTGGTTTGAAGTAAAGGAATGTGTTGTTTATGTTAGTGTTAGTGTATTTATGTATATAGTATGAATTTGGTTGTAGTGTGTGAGGAGAGAGTGGGATTGAGTGCCTGGTATCAATTATTTGGTGTGGGTGAGTGTGAGAAGTGAAGGGGTTCTTGAGTATCCTACTCACAACAGGGTTGTATTTGTTGACAGCAATGTACCTGTATTTTGTTGCAACAACAGCAGTTGAAGATATCAATGGAGTATACCAGTGCTGGAGGGTGTCATCCATGAAGAGTGAGTGCACTATTTTAGGACTATACATGTGTTGCATTTTAGTGCATGATAGCAAGTGGTTACAGTAGATATAGAGGAGTGCTTTTGATTTTGTTGTGTTCACACAAATTTAAGGATTGTGCATATGTGTTCAGTTGTGTGGACTAAGATGACTCTAGGGTAGGTATTTTAGTGTATTGTTAGTGTGTGTGTCTGTGTATAGGGTTGGATGTTTGTGTGACTGATACCAACTTATCATTGAGTGAGAAGAGAGTTCACTCTAAGGTGCAGGCCAGGGGAGATTAGGATGAGGGATCGGATTCCATGCCAAGTAGCAGCATGCAGTATATAACTGCTGTCACGACCCGCACCCGAAATTTGGGCATGAGTCATGGGTACGTCCAGCCTACGCCGCAGCATCGGCGGTAGAACGCTGTCTAGGTCTAAACATAATATATCCTGTCAATAATCTCAACTCCGAACGGAGGACAATGATAAATAAACCACAGTTCTATGATATACTCAATCACAAGCTAAGAGAAATCATAGCACGATGAGAACAGAAAAGAGTTCTAAAAAAACCAACCATAATAATCCAACTCAATCCTGGGTCTAAATGACCTCGCAAAGTCACAAATAATAAATACATCTCAGTCTCTGTCTAAAGCAATAATGCAGAAAAAGTAGTCTAAGAGCAGCCAGGTACGTTCTCCTCTAGGCTAGGCAACTCCTCTGGGGTTTCTGGAGTGAAATCACCCTCTAATCCTGGGCCGTAATGAGTGGGGCAAAAATCCTCCAGGTCCTCTGAAAAATGTTATCCAGTCAGGATTGGAGCGAAGCACAAGCACTAACAGCAGTTTCATTAAATTGACAAAATCTATAAACAGTGTAAGAGATACAAGATGGAAATAAATGCTGAAACTGAGAAGTACAGGAGAAAATGAAATAGACAATAGAGCATCTAGCAATGAACAATAATAGTGAATGCTAGAACAAGTAAATCTGAATAAAGATAAACATCTAGCTAAGTGTTTGAAATATTAGTTTATTATGTGATCGACTTGGGACTAGATCAGGCTGGTTATATATGATTAGCTATGATTCTTGAAGGTCAGGCTAACCATATGGTTAGCTATGATGCATGATAATGGTCAGGCTAATCATATATAACAGCTATGAAGCATGATGATGGTCAGGCCGCACCCGACGTGAGAAGTGGGGTGAGCTATGATGCATGGCAAGGATTTGGATATGATCACATAATCTACTAATAATTCCCCATCCCCAGCTAGCACGGTGGATTCCAATCACGACTCCTCATGATGGGGATCTAGGGTGCTAACTCGTGTATCCACAGTGTCGGAATCAAGTATGTAATACACTACAATTTATAGAAGTAATCAACAATAAAAACTGTCAGAGAATGTACTCGCCTGTGGTCCTGAGCAAAATGTGAGGATCGATGTCCAAAGTGGGATCACAATGACCTATTTGGAATATTAATGTCAAAATATTGAAATAAAAGAATAAACATGCTTAACAAATTAAATACGAGGTTTCTAGGTCAATACTAGCTAAACTAGGTCTTAGCTAGGTCCAACTAGGTTAACTAGGTCCACTAGTCAAATCTATACCATAATAGTCTACATTAGACAACATCTAACTAAAGTAGTTATTATCAGTTATACTAACTATTTATTGGTTATACTAAATGTTTTAGTATATACTAGTTAATACTAGTTACTACCTTAACTACCTTAGTGTACCCTTACCTTACTCATTAGCATATCCCCTCATCAGTACTACCTTATGTGTGCTTACCTCACACAGAATTCCAGTGTTACACTCTAGTTGATACTCTAGTGGCTATCTCCACTAGTTATCTGCTACTCTATGCACCAATCCCCAAATTCCTAAGTATCTATCTACTGATACTTGCATTAAGGAACTGATACACTATGTTTTTCATAGCCTCACCCAGAATACTTTACCACAGACACACCCCCCATCTAGACACACACACACAGGCCTCTTCATCTCTGAAATACTGATACACTGTCATTGGGACACAGGTTACCACAAGCTATACTAGGCCATTAGGACTAATACACAGTTTACACCAATCTCCCTAGGATTTCTGCTACCCTCACTCATACACTGATTTCTCAGTCACTGAAGGAGTACACAGTACTCTAATTCTGGATGCACATTAGTTCATTCATTTACACACAGTATCCATACACAGGTATACACTCTCTGACCCAGATACACCTATACTAACACAGTACTAAACTGCACTAATATGGTTCACTGCACATACACAGGTTTAACTGACACAGGCACTTACTCTACACATACACACATAGCACTCACTCACACAGGTACACAGTGAACTACTGATACACAATGAGGAACACAAGTATCATCTTCACACAGACATTAACACACTGAAATTCACACACACAGGTAGCATCTACCCCTACTGCACACACAACCACCTACCCAGAATCCTGCACACTGCACAGTTCTTGCTCACAACCTATCTATACCCACATAAACCAACTGACACCAAGTATCCCATCTCAAAACTGAAACTGAAATCCAATAGGCTACACCAACTGCTGTGCTCACCTATAGAGGCAGTACACAGGTAAAACTGAGGAAGGAAACACCACAAGAAAACCTGAAATTAGATGCAAGGTTGCTACTGATACTTAGCTAACTCAAGGGCCTGTTTGGCTTACTGAAAGTGAGGTATAATCCTAACATCTGCATACAGCTACTACACAGTCAACCTTAAGCAAAACAACACTCAAAATCTAATACCTTAACTGCTCACTACCCTTGATACTCTCTACTCAGAGATTTCCCCAATTCAGATATACTGATACATATACAGTGAGACACACCTATATTTCTATTACCCAGTCAAATACTGCCTCTTAATTACCTATACACAGGTACACACTGACCTGCACATCCTCCTCAGGAAGAAAATACCTAGATATGGACACAGGTATACACTGAATACACACTCTACACAACATTATCTCACATGTTCTCTAGTCTTAAGGGAACTAGGATACACACAGTCTATATACACACAAGTATAGAGACACACAAACATAGGCACATGCATTTTATATAGGTCTAGATACACAAATCTCACTGCACACTATCTAAACTCTTCTCACACAATCCCTCTCTACCCATCACTGCTCAAGCACCTATACACTCTGATAATCTATTAACACTAAATTCCTAACTGACACACAGACACAGTTAATACACAGGATACATAAAAACCCTACACACATATAAACAGCCAATTAAAACCCTTATTCATTGATTCCACAACTTCCTATACTACCACACAGGCACTGAAATGTGAAGGAACCTAGGACACACATTTGTATACCCAGGTGTATCCCTCTCAGAATTTCACAGCCAAAAACACCCAAAGACATAAACTCAGGTCCTCACTACACATGAACTCATCTACACATCACTCCCTATCGTGTCCGATACTCTGAGACTCAGGGACACTGCCCAAATGGACAAGAACCAAACACATACACAATAACCCGACTGTGCACACAATACACAACCGACTGTACAGGAAATACCCATATACCTCTGTACAGTGAAAGCCCCTAAATCAACCCTAAAATCGAGATCCAACCCTACATACATGAGATGAAATCTGTCTACACACAATTACCTAGGGTTAGGGTTTACGAAATTAGGGGAAAACCAAATGTTGGTCACCAAAACCCAATCCAAACCCTAAAATCAAAATCTAAACAATAGGGTGGGTTCCTAATGGCCATTAACATCTGAAAACAGGAATTTAATGAAGAAAAATGGGGTTTTACCTGCAGGGAAGGTTTCTCCAAAGGAAGTTCTTCTTCTCCAAAGCTTTTTGACCCAAGTTCCTTACTTTCCTTGCTTGGAGAAGGAAGGTGGAAACCCTAGGGTTAGGATTTCAAAATCTGGAAGAGGGGAGATGGTTTCTCTTGTGGAGGCTAGGGTTTCCTGTTTTCTATGTGAAGAATGAGAGGATTCCTTTTTATATTAAACCTAATTAGGGTTTCAATGCATTGCTTAGGTTAAACCCTCCATGGTAGGTCATGTAAAACCTAATTGACTCAGGTTTAGGTCTGCTAGAGTTTGAGGGTTCACCATAAAATTTGTATTTCTAGGGTTTCACTAGAACTGGTTCACAATTAGGGTTGACCCACTAGGGTCTGTCCTAATGAGTTCTAGGGTTTGACCTAAACTAAACATTACAAATAATAATATAATTAGTTACAAAACTCAGCAATTAATTAAATTCATAATTATTTAAAATAGCTAAATTACACAAATGCCCTTAGTTGGAAAAGTGGTAGTGACAAGTCTACCCTCCTAAAAGAAATTTTGTCCTCGAAATTGGACTAAACTAGAACAAGAATGAAATCAGAAAAGGAAATACCTCAAGTCTAGAAGAGATACGAGTATTGCTCGTGCATTTCGTCCTCTCTCTCCCAGGTCGACTCCCCTGGAGAGTGATGTCTCCATGCAACCCGAACCAAAGGAATAGTTTGGTTCCGCAACACCTTCTCTCTGCGGTCCAAGATCTCTACGGGCTGCTCAGGATAGCTGAGCGTCGGACCAACCTCAATCTCCGAGTGGTCAAGTACGTGACTAGGGTCTGCCACGTACCGTCTTAGCTGCGACACATGGAACACATCATGCACTCCCTCCAATGCAGGCGGCAAGTCCAATCTATACGCCACTGCACCTACCCTTGCAAGAATACCAAAGGGTCCGATGTAGCGTGGGCTAAGCTTCCCGCCTCTGCCAAAACGAATCGTTCCACGCGTCGGAGAAATTCGTAGGAAAACTAGATCGCCAACCTAAAACAAAACAGTCTCAACACGCAGTCTAACAAACAAACACAAGCCAGAAAACAACAATCTATACCTGAAACTCAAGGGGTCTACGGTGGCTATCGGCCCAATGCCGCTGTCTGTCCTGCGCCACTCTCAGTCTGTCTCTGATGAGTTTCACCTTTTCTGCTGCATCCACGACCATTTCTGGTCCTAGCAAGGCTCTCTCTCCAACGTCGTCCCAAGATAGCGGTGTACGACACCTTCGTCCATAAAGAGCCTCAAACGGCGATATCTCGATGCTGGCCTGATAGCTGTTGTTGTAAGCAAACTCTACCAGGTGCAGATGATCCTCCCAAGAACCTCCGAGATCTAGAACGCAAGTGCGTAGCATATCCTCGAGAGTCTGAATAGTCCGTTCAGACTGCCCGTCTGTCTGGGGGTGATATGCGGAACTGAACTTGAGCTGAGTGCCCAAGCTAGCCTGCAGACTCCTCCAGAAGTGGGAAGTGAAACGACTATCCCGATCCGAGACGATGCTCACAGGAACTCCATGAATCCTAACAATCTGTCGCACGTACATCTCTGCTAGCTTCTCTGTCGACGTGCCCACTTTGAAAGGTAAGAAATGGGCTGATTTGGTCAACCTGTCCACGATGACCCAAATCGCGTCCTTCCCTCCTGGAGAACGTGGAAGCCCTGAAACGAAATCCATGGTCACGTGCTCCCATTTCCATTCTGGAATCGGTAATGGTTGAAGCAAACCTCCTGGCCTCTGCCGGTCTGCCTTTACCTGCTGGCACACTAGACACCGAGATATGAAGCATGCTACCTCGCGCTTCATTCCATACCACCATACGTGCTCCCTCAAGTCTCGATACATCTTGTTGGCACCGGGATGCATCGAGTACTGAGAGCGGTGTGCCTCCTGTAAAACCTCCTCGCGCAGCTCCCCGCTCGGCACACACATCCTTGTGCCGTGCCATAAAGAATCGTCATCTGCGATAGTAAAGTCGTCCGACAATCCCATCTGAACCTGTGCCCTGATACTCCTCAGAGCCTCATCATCGTACTGCGCAGCTCTGATCCTGTCCATCAGTTCGGACTGTATCTGCAATCTCCACATCTGAATCTCAGTACCGGGAACTAACACTTCAATCTCCAAGCTCTCCAAATCAGCCAACAAATGCCTATCTGTCGTCAAGTACATAGCCGTCGGATACCTGCTCAAGGCATCGGCGACTACGTTAGCCTTTCCTGGATGGTACTGCAATGAGATGTCGAACTCCTTCATCAACTCTAACCACCTCCTCTGCCTCATGTTTAGCTCCTTCTGTGTGAACACGTACTTCAAGCTTTTGTGGTCTGTGAAGATCTCCACACGCTCTCCGTACAGATAATGCTTCCACAGCTTTAGAGCGAAGATAACTGCTGCTAACTCCAAATCGTGGGTGGGGTAGTTCTTTTCATGAGGGCGTAACTGCCTGGAAGCATAGGCAATTACCTTCCCGTGCTGCTGAAGAACGCATCCCAGACCCTTCCCTGAAGCATCACTGTATATGGTAAAACCACCTGTCCCTGCTGACAACGTCAAAATTGGAGCTGTTGTCAACCTCTTCTTTAGTTCATCAAATGCAGCCTGGCACTCCTCCGTCCAGACAAAATCTACATCTTTCCTAGTCAATCTGGTCATCGGCGCTGCAATCTTGGAGAAGTCTTGTACAAACCACCTGTAGTATCCTGCTAGCCAGAGAAAACTCCTGATCTCAGCTACCGAACTGGGGGTAGCCCACGACTCCACTGCCTCGATCTTCTTTGGGTTAACCGAGATTCCGTCACCCGACACCACATGCCCAAGAAATTCGACCTTGTCAAGGAAGAATTCACACTTAGAGAGTTTTCCGTACAGCTTCTCCCTCCTGAGAGTCTCTAAGACCAATCTCAGGTGCTCTTCGTGCTCCTCCGGTGTCTTGGAATACACCAGAATATCGTCGATGAACACCACCACGAACTTGTCAAGGTACTGGTGGAACACCTTGTTCATCAGGTTCATGAATACTGCCGGCGCATTGGTTAAACCAAATGGCATCACCAGGAACTCAAACTGGCCGTATCTGGTCCGAAAGGCTGTCTTCGGCGTGTCTTCTTTCTTCACATTCACCTGGTGATAGCCTGACCTCAAATCTATCTTTGAAAATACCCTCGCCCCGCTCAACTGGTCGAAAAGATCGTCTATCCTCGGCAGCGGGTACTTGTTCTTGATAGTGATATTGTTCAAAGCTCTATAATCAATGCACATGCGCACCGTGCCGTCCTTCTTCGGTACGAACAATACCGGAGCTCCCCATGGTGATGAACTGGATTTGATGAAGCCTTTGTCCTGCAGCTCCTCAACTTGCTTCTTCAGTTCTGCCAGCTCGCTGTTGTTGACTCTATAGACATGTTGTGAAATGGGCTCCGCTCCTGGAACCAAGTCTATAGAGAATTCAACATCTCTGTCTGGCGGCAAACCTGGCAACTCTTCTGGAAATACATCCAGGAACTCCGCTATCAGAGGATGTGGCAACTCCTCTTCTTCTGCCCTGGCTCCGCAAAATGTGCTCCTGCTCTGTTCCGTTGCTCCTCTGACGACCTCAAACTCCGGCTCTCCTGGTGGTCTAAATAATACTCTGCCTCCATAACAATCTATAGTAGCATGATGCCTACTCAACCAGTCCATTCCGAGTACAATGTCATACCCCGGAAGTGGCATGACGAGTAAGCTCACGCTCAAGTCTCGGCCTCCTACTGACACCCTCCGGTCCTTGCAGTGATCACGGACTAGGATAATACCTCCACCAGTCGTGATCTTGCAAGTCCTAGCTAATGGTTCTGTGTCTAAATGATGTCGAAGTGCATATGATACAGACACAAAACTATGGGAAGCGCCAGAATCGAATAAGGTAAATGCGGGAATACAATCGAAAAGAACCGAACCTGTGATCAAGTCTCCTGCTGGCTCGATCTCCTCGACTGCCATGGCGTATGCTCGCCCCTGGGGTGCACTTCTCTGCTGCTGATGCTGGGCGAACTTCTGATGTTGCGGTGGAAGTGGTCCCCTCTGTTGTTGGCCTCCTGGTGCGGTAGGCACCCTGTCTGATCCTCTCTGGGCGGCTGCTCCACCCTGACCTGGACGAAAGGTAGGACAATCCTTCAGCTGGTGTGTCGTCGATCCACAGGATAGACATGAGCCCAATCTCTTCCTGCAGATATCTCTAGTATGTCCCATCTTCCCGCAGTAAGCACACTGGATGGCGGGCTGGTTCTGTCTCTGTTGCTGCTGCTGGACCTGCCCTCGGGCTGGTGCCTGATGCTGCTGCTGAAAGGGTCTCTGCTGTTGCTGCTGAAAGTGTGGACGCTTGCCCGGTCCCGTACTACTGTTTGCTCCTCCGGAACCATCGCGTCCCCTCTTGGGCCTGAGGCCCAAGTCGTCCTCGGCTACTTGGGCATCCATCAATATGCCCTCGTAGGTAGCTGTGCGACGTCCCGACATGCGAGACTTGATCTCCCTTGTCAGTCCCTTTCTGAATTTCCGGGCCCTGTCCCCCGGATCTCTAATCATCGATGGCGCGAAGCGGCTCAGGCGGGAAAACTCCGCGGCATACTCGTCGACGGACGAGCTCCCCTGGGCTAAGTCATGGAACTGACTCTCCAAAGCTCCCAGGGCAACATCAGGAAAGAACTTTTCTTTGAAGAGCTCCTTGAAAGCCTCCCAAGTGAGTCCTCTGCGCAAGAGTCTCGGCTCCGTGCGAAACCATGTCAGGGCAATGTCGAACATCTGGCTGCCAGCGGCCTCGATCTGGAGCGCCTCTGGAATCTGCGCCAAACGCAAGTTCCTCTCGATGTCCTCTAGCCAATCATCGGCGTAGAGTATCCCTTCTGTCCCCTTGAACTCCCGAGGCATCATCCTCTTGAAGTCCACAATGGTGCCTGGCCTCTGTTGTTGCTGACCAGGTTGCTGCTGCTGCTGAGTGACTCTCTCCACAGCCTGAAGAGCCACTTGGTGAGCATTCTCCATGTTCACCCTCATCATCTCTGTCTGGGCCTGATGTGCCTCAGCCTGCACTCTCTGGGCCTCTGCCGACGTCCTCTGGGCATCGACCATGCCCTGAATCAAAGCGAACATCTGTGCTCCATCGACGGGCACACCTCCTGGATGCTGAACTGGTGGTGGTGGAGGTGGTGGTGCCGTCGTAGCTGTGGGGACCCTCTGAACTGGTGGTGGTGAACCCCCGAATGCTGCAGACACTCCCACATGTACTGGAGATGTAGGAGGTGCTGCTGATGTCTGTCCGGCAGCGCGAGAGGTGGCAGACCTCTCTGAATCTGCTGCTCCGAGTCTCTGGGACCTTCTCGGCCGCATCCTGAAGACAGATTGAAAGATTCAATTAAGGTAATAAATACGATATCATCAAGGAAGGACAGTAAATTTCTAAAGGAAAATCATTAAGAGTAGTATTATAAGAATCAGAAAATTCCTAATTGTGATTGAGCATATCCTCGGCCTAATTCTATTTCCTAAAACAGGCTCGCAGTAGTACAACTAAGTTGTCGCACTACCATGACACCGCACAACTTACGAAGCTAGACCTGCATGGGCCACCACTAAAAACGTGTCACGACCCGCACCCGGAATTTGGGCATGAGTCGTGGGTACGTCCAGCCTACGCCGCAGCATCGGCGGTAGAACGCTGTCTAGGTCTAAACATAATATATCCTGTCAATAATCTCAACTCCGAACGGAGGACAATGATAAATAAACCACAGTTCTATGATATACTCAATCACAAGCTAAGAGAAATCATAGCACGATGAGAATAGAAAAGAGTTCTAACAAAACCAACCACAATAATCTAACTCAATCCTGGGTCTAAATGACCTCGCAAAGTCACAAATAATAAATACATCTCAGTCTCTGTCTAAAGCAATAATGCAGAAAAAGTAGTCTAAGAGCAGCCAGGTACGTTCTCCTCTAGGCTAGGCAACTCCTCTGGGGTTTCTGGAGTGAAATCACCCTCTAATCCTGGGCCGTAATGAGTGGGGCAAAAATCCTCCAGGTCCTCTGAAAAATGTTATACAGTCAGGATTGGAGCGAAGCACAAGCACTAACAGCAGTTTCATTAAATTGACAAAATCTATAAATAGTGTAAGAGATACAAGATGGAAATAAATGCTGAAACTGAGAAGTACAGGAGAAAATGAAATAGACAATAGAGCATCTAGCAATGAACAATAATAGTGAATGCTAGAACAAGTAAATCTGAATAAAGATAAACATCTAGCTAAGTGTTTGAAATATTAGTTTATTATGTGATCGGCTTGGGACTAGATCAGGCTGGTTATATATGATTAGCTATGATTCTTGAAGGTCAGGCTAACCATATGGTTAGCTATGATGCATGATAATGGTCAGGCTAATCATATATAACAGCTATGAAGCATGATGATGGTCAGGCCTCACCCGACGTGAGAAGTGGGGTGAGCTATGATGCATGGCAAGGATTTGGATATGATCACATAATCTACTAATAATTCCCCATCCCCAGCTAGCACGGTGGATTCCAATCACGACTCCTCATGATGGGGATCTAGGGTGCTAACTCGTGTATCCACAGTGTCGGAATCAAGTATGTAATACACTACAATTTATAGAAGTAATCAACAATAAAAACTGTCAGAGAATGTACTCGCCTGTGGTCCTGAGCAAAATGTGAGGATCGATGTCCAAAGTAGGATCACAATGACCTATTTGGAATATTAATGTCAAAATATTGAAATAAAAGAATAAACATGCTTAACAAATTAAATACGAGGTTTCTAGGTCAATACTAGCTAAACTAGGTCTTAGCTAGGTCCAACTAGGTTAACTAGGTCCACTAGTCAAATCTATACCATAATAGTCTACATTAGACAACATCTAACTAAAGTAGTTATTATCAGTTATACTAACTATTTATTGGTTATACTAAATGTTTTAGTATATACTAGTTAATACTAGTTACTACCTTAACTACCTTAGTGTACCCTTACCTTACTCATTAGCATATCCCCTCATCAGTACTACCTTATGTGTGCTTACCTCACACAGAATTCCAGTGTTACACTCTAGTTGATACTCTAGTGGCTATCTCCACTAGTTATCTGCTACTCTATGCACCAATCCCCAAATTCCTAAGTATTTATCTACTGATACTTGCATGAAGGAACTGATACACTATGTTTTTCATAGCCTCACCCAGAATACTTTACCACAGACACACCCCCCATCTAGACACACACACACAGGCCTCTTCATCTCTGAAATACTGATACACTGTCATTGGGACACAGGTTACCACAAGCTACACTAGGCCATTAGGACTAATACACAGTTTACACCAATCTCCCTAGGATTTCTGCTACCCTCACTCACACACTGATTTCTCAGTCACTGAAGGAGTACACAGTACTCTAATTCTGGATGCACATTAGTTCATTCATTTACACACAGTATCCATACACAGGTATACACTCTCTGACCCAGATACACCTATACTAACACAGTACTAAACTGCACTAATATGGTTCACTGCACATACACAGGTTTAACTGACACATGCACTTACTCTACACATACACACATAGCACTCACTCACACAGGTACACAGTGAACTACTGATACACAATGAGGAACACAAGTATCATCTTCACATAGACATTAACACACTGAAATTCACACACACAGGTAGCATCTACCCCTACTGCACACACAACCACCTACCCAGAATCCTGCACACTGCACAGTTCTTGCTCACAACCTATCTATACCCACATAAACCAACTGACACCAAGTATCCCATCTCAAAACTGAAACTGAAATCCAATAGGCTACACCAACTGAAGTGCTCACCTATAGAGGCACAGGTAAAACTGAGGAAGGAAACACCACAAGAAAACCTGAAATTAGATGCAAGGTTGCTACTGATACTTAGCTAACTCAAGGGCCTGTTTGGCTTACTGAAAGTGAGGTATAATCCTAACATCTGCATACAGCTACTACACAGTCAACCTTAAGCAAAACAACACTCAAAATCTAATACCTTAACTGCTCACTACCCTTGATACTCTCTACTCAGAGATTTCCCCAATTCAGATATACTGATACATATACAGTGAGACACACCTATATTTCTATTACCCAGTCACATACTGTCTCTTAATTACCTACACACAGGTACACACTGACCTGCACATCCACCTCAGGAAGGAAATACCCAGATGTGGACACAGGTATACACTGAATACACACTCTACACAATATTATCTCACATGTTCTCTAGTCTTAAGGGAACTAGGATACACACAGTCTATATACACACAAGTATAGAGACACACAAACACAGGCACATGCATTTTACATAGGTCTAGATACACAAATCTCACTGCACACTATCTAAACTCTTCTCACACAATCCCTCTCTACCCATCACTGCTCAAGCACCTATACACTCTGATAATCTATTAACACTAAATTCCTAACTGACACACAGACACAGTTAATACACAGGATACATAAAAACCCTACACACATATAAACAGCCAATTAAAACCCTTATTCATTGATTCCACAACTTCCTATACTACCACACAGGCACTGAAATGTGAAGGAACCAAGGACACACATTTGTATACCCAGGTGTATCCCTCTCAGAATTTCACAGCCAAAAACACCCAAAGACATAAACTCAGGTCCTCACTACACATGAACTCATCTACACATCACTCCCTATCGTGTCCGATACTCTGAGACTCAGGGACACTGCCCAAATGGACAGGAACCAAACACATACACAATAACCCGACTGTGCACACAATACACAACCGACTATACAGGAAATACCCATATACCTCTGTACAGTGAAAGCCCCCAAATCAACCCTAAAATCGAGATCCAACCCTACATACATGAGATGAAATCTGTCTACACACAATTACCTAGGGTTAGGGTTTACGAAATTAGGGGAAAACCAAATGTTGGTCACCAAAACCCAATCCAAACCCTAAAATCAAAATCTAAACAATAGGGTGGGTTCCTAATGGCCATTAACATCTGAAAACAGGAATTTAATGAAGAAAAATGGGGTTTTACCTGCAGGGAAGGTTTCTCCAAAGGAAGTTCTTCTTCTCCAAAGCTTTTTGACCCAAGTTCCTTGCTTTCCTTGCTTGGAGAAGGAAGGTGGAAACCCTAGGGTTAGGATTTCGAAATCTGGAAGAGGGGAGATGGTTTCTCTTGTGGAGGCTAGGGTTTCCTGTTTTCTATGTGAAGAATGAGAGGATTCCTTTTTATATTAAACCTAATTAGGGTTTCAATGCATTGCTTAGGTTAAACCCTCCATGGTAGGTCATGTAAAACCTAATTGACTCAGGTTTAGGTCTGCTAGAGTTTGAGGGTTCACCCTAAAATTTGTATTTCTAGGGTTTCACTAGAACTGGTTCACAATTAGGGTTGACCCACTAGGGTCTGTCCTAATGAGTTCTAGGGTTTGACCTAAACTAAATATTACAAATAATAATATAATTAGTTACAAAACTCAACAATTAATTAAATTCATAATTATTTAAAATAGCTAAATTACACAAATGTCCTTATATGGAAAAGTGGTAGTGACAACTGCAACCACTTATAGTACAAAACCTATATTTAGCTCAGCAGTTGTAAGCATTGTTACACTGCTAAGTGTAGTGGTAGTAAGGATCTAGGGTTGGCATTAGACTGTGCAGGTAAGGTGGAGTGTAATAGATGAGGTTGTTTTTGTTGGTGTGGCAAGAAGTATCAAAGGGTATCAAGTATTAGTCAACAGCGGATACTGAGGTGCAAAGGCATATTGGAGGCTCAAGTACTTCAGTCAGGTGAATAAGGTACAATGAGGATTTGAGGATGAGACTGATACCCGGGTGTGTTTGTGTGCTGGTGCAGTAAGGGCTAAAGTATCAGTGATCATGTTAGGTGTTATATGGCTACTAATATAGGTAAGTAAGTAATTAAGGATAGAGGGGAAGCTGAGAATAGATAAGGTATGAGTAGTGGTGTATTATGATTTTAGGGTGATTAGGATTCCTTGCAGGTATGTCATTATTAGGAGAAAATATTCATATTCAGTAACTATAAATGGCAACAAGCATGGAGTAACACATGCTATGTTGGTGTGAGTGCAGAGTGTCAGTCTTGAGTTAGTAAGGGTAGAGTATCAGTGATATGTTCTCAGTGCACATGTACCCAATAGGTAGTCAAGGCAAGGTTGAGGTAATAATCTAAGTACTAAAGTATGGTTTAACTAGGATATTTTAATTTGTGGGTTTTATACTAGGTATAAACTAAGGTATTGCTTATAGTTAGGATACTAAATAATACTAGTATTTATAAGTTAGATGTATATATATAAATAGTAGAGATATCTAGGATAGTTATACCCATAAGGTATTTACTTAGTATTGACTAAGTGGGAGCTAATATAAACAAGTATGGATCTAGTATCACACTAGAAACCCAACCCTTAGTTTAAATGGACTCAAACCTTCGAATTAGCCTTGTATGAGACCAAGTGATCTTGAGAAAACCCAAATACCTAATTTAGAGCTAGTTAAACATGATTATCTTTTTAACCACTTATTAACATTGATATTCCATATATAGGACTCTTGGACTCCAGTTGAGCATTGTTTATTATTCCTTGCTCAGGACCATAGGCAAGTACATTCTCTGACAGTTTTTATTATTTTGATCATTACTATGACTCTAGTTGTAGTATATACTTGATTCTGATACAGCAAATATACAGGCTAGTATCATAGATACCTGTCATGAGGAGTCGTGATTGGAATCCAACGTACTAGCTGGGGACAAAGAAATATTAGCAAGATTATGTGATCATATTCCACTTTACATGCATCATAGCTCACCCCACATATCACGTAGGGTATAGCCTGACCATTTACATATCTCATAGCATGTTATATATGATTAGCCTAACTTTTGCTTGCATTATAGCTAACCAGATGGTTAGCCTGACCTCACATGTATCATAGCCAATCATATATAACAAGCTTGATCTAGTCCCAAGCTGATCACATAGTAAACTAATATTTCACAACACATAGCTATAATTCCTATTCTTTTATTTCAGTACACTAATTTTTAGCATTCCCATATATTTATTCATTGCTAGTTAGTTTTATATGCTAATTACATGTCTCTCCAGTATTTCTTACTTTCCAGCATTTCCTTCATCATGTATTTTCTTGCACTGTTTTATAGTTTTTGTCAATATAACTGAAATTGTTGTTAATGTTTGTGCTTCGCTCCAATCCTGACTGGATAACATTTTTCAGAGGATCTTAAGGATTTCTATCCTACCCACTATGGTCCAGGAGTAGATGGAGATTACATCCTGGAGATTCCAAATGAGCCACTCTTCTTAGAGGAGGCACCACCCGCAGCCGTTTAGGCAATATTTAGCCTAGTTTATTATGTATTGGATTATTCTAAACGATGAGACTTGGGTTGTATTATGTTAAGACTATTTATGTTGAGATAGCTAGACTCTAAACTTTTATTATTTGAGTTATATTCTAGACTTATGTCAGAACTTCTTTATATCTTATCATGTCATTTACCTTCTTATAGTTATTGTGATTGACTACCTTATGTTTTGATGATCAATATGCATTATTCATTGTTCTCTTTATGGAGTTGAGATCATTGACAGGTTATTTTTGTGAGTTGTGATTAGTAGTTTTGAGACCTAAACAGCATTCTACCGCCGATGCTGCTGCGTAGGCTGTACGTACCCAGGACTCATGCCCAAAATTCGGGTTTGGGCCGTGACACATTTTAGTGGTGGCTATGTAGGTCCAGTCTAATCTAGAAGAGTAAGATTAGGTCGCAACTAGTGCAGTATCGTAGTAATGCTCAGACTTAGAGTACTAATACGAGTATGAGATAGGGTATAAATGAGAGTATGCTCAATCACAACTAGAAAATCTCCAATTTTATTTTTGCTATTCTGAATAATTGCTTCTTTTATATTTTACTATCTTTCATTGATGATATCGTATCTTTTGCCTTAATTGATTCTTTTTTGGTCTGTCTTTAGGATGCCACCGAAGACTAGGTCGTTGAGATTGGGACCCATAGCTTCTAAGAGGTCTGCCACCTCTCGACCTGCCACCCAGATAACTGGAGTTGCTCCTCCTACTTCACCTGTTTGTGTAGGAGTTTTTGCAGTTTTTGGGGGTCCTCCTCCCCCACCTGTCCAGAGGGTTGTCCTGGCTGTTACGGAGGACCTTCCACCACTACAGATTCTTTTTCTAGGAGGTATGCCCGCTGATGGAGCATATATGTTTGCTTTAATCCAGGGTATGGTGGATGCTCAGAGGACTCGGCAGAGGCTTAGTAAGTTCTAATTGAGGCACAGAGGGTACAGGAAGAGGCACATTAAGTGCAGACTGAGATGATGAGGGAAAGCATAGGGAATGCTCATAAGGTGGCTCTCCAGGCAATGGAGAGAGTCGCACAGCAGCATCTAGGCTTGCAGCAGCAGCAACAGAGACTAGGCACTATAGTGGACTTCAAGAGGATGATACCTCGGGAGTTCAAGGGCGTTGAGGGGATACTCTACGCCAATGAATGTTTGGAGGACATAGAGAAGAACTTACGCTTGGCTTATATTCCAGAGAGTCTGCAGATCGAGGACGCCGGTAGCTAGATGTTCGATATCGCGTTGACTTGGTATCGTGCGGAGCCGAGATATATTGCTAGAGGACTTACCTGGGAGGATTTCAAGGAGATTTTCAAGAAAAATTTCTTTCTTGACATGGCCCTCAGAGCCTTGGGGAGTCAGTTCCATAACTTGGTCCAAGGGAACATATCGGTTGACGAGTATGCCGTAGAGTTTTGTCGCTTGAGTCATTTTGCACCGTCGATAATTTGGGACCCAGAAGATCGAGCCCGGAAGTTTAGGAAGGGGCTGATTAGAGAGATCAAGTCTCGTATTTTTGGACGTCACACTGCTACCTTTGAGGACATTCTGATGGATACCTAGATTGCTGAGAATGATTTGGACCTCAGGCCCAAGAGAGGATGCAATATTTTTGGAGGAGCGAGTGGTAGCGCAGGACAGGCCAAGCATCCCCACTTTCAGCAGCAACAGAGGTCGTATCAGCACCAACAACACCAGGCACCAGGTCGAGGACATATCCAGCATTAGCCGCAGAGGCAGACCCAGCCCGTTGTCCAGTGTGCGTGCTGCGGGAAGGCAGGACACACGAGAGGCATCTGTAGAAAGAGTCTGGGTAATTATTTTTTTTGTGGATCATCAGCGCACCAGTTGAGAGATTGTTCGTCTATTCAGACTCGTCTAGGTTAGGGTGGAGCAGCCACTCAGAGGGGTCCTGCCAGAGCACCTACTGTACCAGGAGGCCAGCAGAGGGGACAACCCCTTCCACCATAGTAGCAGAGGTTTGCCCAGCACTACTAGCAGCAGAGAAGTGCACCCCAGGGACGAGCATATGCCATGACGATCGAGAAGGTCGAGCCTATAGAAGACGCGATATCAGGTTCAGTTCTTCTCGATTCTATTCCAGCACTTGCATTATTCGATTATGGTGCTTCCTATAGTTTTGTATCTGTATCTTATGCTCTTAAGCATCATTTAGAGGCAAAACCCTTAGATAGGACTTGCAAGATCAAGACTGGCGGAGGTATTATCCTAGTCAGTAATTTTTGCAAGGACCAAAAAGTATCATTGGGAGGCCAAGAGTTGAGTAGGTGCTTACTCGTAATTCCACTTTTGGTTTACGATATTATACCCGAGATGGATTGGTTGAGTAGGCACCATGCTACTATTGATTATCGTGGAGGCAGAGTGATATTCTAACCGCCAGGAGAGCCAGAGTTCGAGGTCGCCAGAGGAGCATCAGAGCAGAGCTGGGGCACCTTTTATAGAACCAGGATGGAGGAAGAGGAGTTGCCACATCATTTGATAGCGGAGTTCCTGGATGTCTTTTCAGAGGAGTTTCCAGGTTTTTCACCAGACAGAGATGTGGAGTTCTCTATACACTTGGTGCCAGGCGTAGAGCCATTATCACAGCACGTCTATAGGGTCAACAAGAGTGAACTGGCAGAGTTGAAGAAGCAAGTTGATGAGCTACAGGATAAGGGCTTCATCAAATCCAGTTCATTACCATAGAGAGCTCCGTTATTGTTTGTACCAAAGAAGGATGGGTCAGTACGCATGCGTATCGACTACAGAGCCCTGAACAATCTCACTATCAAGAATAAATACCCGCTGTCGAGGATAAATGATCTCTTCAATCTGTTGAGCGGAATAAAGGTATTCTCAAAGATAGACTTGAGGTCAGGCCACCACCAGGTAAAAGTAAAAAAAGAAGACATTCCGAAGATAACTTTTTGGACTCAATATGGCCAGTTTGAGTTCATGGTGATGGCATTTGGGTTGACTAATGCACCGACAGTATTCATGAACCTAATAATCAAGGTGTTCCATCAGTACCTTGACAAGTTCATGGTGGTGTTCATCGATGACATTCTTGTGTATTCGAAGACCCTGGAGGAGCATGATAAGCACCTAAGGATGGTTTTGGAGACTCTTAGGAAAAAGGAGCTTTACGGGAAGCTTTCGAAGTGCTAGTTCTTCCTTGACAATGTTGAATTCCTTGGGCATGTGGGGACCGATGATGGGATCTCAGTTAACCCGAAAAAGTTCATGGCAGTGGAGTCGTAGGCTACTCCCAGTTCATTAGCTGAGATCATGAGTTTTCTTGGACTAGCAGGTTATTACAAGAGATTTGTACAAGACTTCTCCAGGATTGCAGAACTGATGACTAGGCTGACCAGGAAGGATGTGGATTTTGTCTGGATGGAGGATTATTAGGCCACATTTGATGAGATAAAGAAGAGATTGATGACAACTCCAGTTTTGACATTGCCATCTGGGACATATGGATTCACTATCTACAGTGATGCTTCAGGGAAGGGTTTGGGCTGCGTTCTTCCGCAACATGGGAAGGTGATTGCCTATGCTTCTAGGAAATTATATCCTCATGAGAAGAACTACCCCACCGATGATTTAAAGTTGACAGCGGTTATCTTTGCTATAAAGCTGTGGAAACACTATCTGCACGGAGAGCGTGTGAAGATCTTCACAGACCATAAAAGCTTGAAGTATGTGTTTACACAGGAAGAGCTGAACATGAACCAGAGGAGGTGGTTGGAATTAATAAAGGACTTCGATATTTTATTACAGTACCACCCAGGAAAGGCCAACATAGTCGCCGATGCTTTGAGCATGTATCCGATGGCTATGTACTTGACGACAGATAGATACTTGTTGGCCGATCTTAAGAGCTTGGGAATTGAGGTATAAGTTCCTCATATCAAGATTCAGATATGGGAATTGCAGAGACTGTCTGAGCTGATGGAAAGAATCAGAGCTACACAGTATGGAGATAAGGCTCTGAGGAGTATCAGGGCACATGTTAGGACAGGATTACCAGAGGACTTAACTATTGTTGATGATGGATCGTTACGACATGCTACTAGGATAGGTGTGCCGAGCGGGAAGCTATACGAGGAGGTTTTACATGAGGCGCATCACTCTCAGTACTCTATGTTTGATAATAAACGGAAAAAATAAAACTAGGTTTATACAAAACCCTTTCTTAGGTTTACAAACAAGAAGTACTATTAATCCTATGCGAGGATGTTAAGTACAAAATTTAATCTGGATAAATATTGCTATAGGAGTCTGATCTGCAGTCGATCACTTTGTCCCTTGGACCACACGATGATGAAGAAGTGTTATAGAAGACGAAGAAGCTTCAAGGATTGCAAGAAGGAGTGGATGCTCGATGGCAAAATTGTTGATCACTGCTCTCTGTCTGTGCTTCGACCCTCTGACTTCTATTCTCCAAATTTTTGACCTTAATTCTTCAACTCTGGAATTTGCGACCTTCTTTCGACCTCCGACCTCTGTCAATAAAGGTCTCTATTTATAGGGTTTTAGTGACAGTAACCGTCCAGTCGGCGTAGAAGCCGGATAGTGGAGAGTATGGCACTTTTTACGCGGCGGTTATAATAACTGCCACCCACGTATAAATGATCTTCTGAATCTGCGTGTGACGTGCGTCCCATCATGAGATAATGTGTATAAATGCTGCAAAGATCATGGCATGCGAGCCACGTAGGTAACTGCCTCTTGCGTAGAAAAGGTTGGCGTAGAAGCTAATAACTGTCACCATGGCGTAGAAGCCAAATAGTTGTCAGGTTGGCATAGAAGCCTTGTAGGCGTAGAAGCCTGATGTTGCGTGGATATGTAGCAAGTGCAAAAGATAGCTGATCCTCCTTCCTTGACTGAGATCTTGAGCATATTCTGGACCAAATAGCCTTATCACGCACAAATACAAATATAGCCTGAGTTGGCGTATTTCAAGAAGATAGCGTACAACGTGCTCCTTATAGTTGCAAATAGCCCGATGGCGTATTTCAAGGAGATAGCGTACAGCATGCTCCTATAGCTGAAAATAGCCTAATGGCGTAATATGCAGAGGTGATGATGTGGACGTATTAGCCGTAATTATGGCTTGCCCAGTCTTTGGAGATATAACCAAATTTCGTGCATTAAATGCAGAGATCTACCCCCATTTTGCGCATTAAATATAGAGACGTGCCTAGAACTCTGTACGAAGAGCAGCTTTTGACGTGATAGTTTGTTTTGTCTTCTGCTGAGCGTAAAAGCTCACATTTGCCTGTATAAAACTAGGCAGCGTATTCCCTTATATGCGTAAAAGCGCTTTATATTAGGAAAATGTCACTAAACGATGGTTTGGGTCTGTGTGCCGCACTATCATTACAGCCGTCGTCTGGATAGCTGTGCAGTACTCGTTGTCAGGAGTCAGTTTCACTGCATGATCTGACAGATTTATTCGAGGAATATAAAGCGTTCCCCGTACAACTTCCCACCGCATTAAAAGCAGGTAGGTTTTATGCCAAAGTGGTGATGTAACAACCCTTTTACGCTGAAGCAGCCTAGAAATACTGCATTACACGGATAGTCCTGGAGCTTATATTTTATGTTGTACTAGCGATAAATCTCTGTTTGTACGCCGATGGCTCTGAAGTCACGTCTTACGCCACCTAGCACTGAAATACTGTGTATAACTCTACAGCGTATTTTTCATGCTTCTACAAGACCCCCTTCAAAGTTTTCAAATTCCTCGTAATTTGAAACACTTTGAATGAAGCATGAAACGACCAAGTCTGACTCGTTCCTCGAGGCTGATTTCTTGGTGGATTTTTGGGGATTTGTTGGGATTTGATGTGTTCTCTTTTGCCTATATAAAGGCTGATGAGTTAACCTGTTCTTCTCACATTCCCATCACCACAAAGAGATGATTGCCGGAGTTCGTCGGGTCGACTTAAGAAAGAAGAAGATCATGCTCTTCCAGCATGTAAGGAGCCAAAAAAGAAGGCATCTTCGAGCAAATATCCTCTGTAACGATGGATCATGGAAGGATATCATAGCTTCTTTTGCTCGGGATAATCAGCAACTTCATATGGCAATTTGTCCAGGAGAGAGGAAGGGTCACATTAGACCACACATCTTGCAGGCTGTATTTTCTCTCGTTGTTCCTGGACGAGGGCAGACAAACTAGCCCTGTCTTCCATTATTGAGTTGGGTATAAAACCTTAACTCAATCTGTCATGGCGTATGGAGGATGGGCTCTTGAATAATTTATACAGGCCTAGTTTTGTATCCTCCCGCCATTAATCATTTTTTTGTTCATCGACTGTGGAGGTCGATGAACTGCTGTAGAAGACGAAAAAGATCTCCACCAATACGAGAATCTGGCAGAACAGACTCTTGGTGTGATCTTTAAATGAAGATGGGGAATCCTTTGTAGACGAGATTTCCCTCATATGTAATCATGAAGATGAAAAACCCTTTGTAGACTGGATTTCCCTCATATGTAATCATGATTAATAAAATCGTCTTCTTTTACGCATCTGATGATTTTGCCATATTTTTTGCTGTGATGAAGTCTGAATATGTGTAGCTTCAACACGTCTAAATAACTTTATGCTGACTCTAAAAAAAGAGTATTTGGTCCCGTCCTGTCTTTTACGCGTAACTGAGGACGCGTAGAAAACTTCTTAGCATTTAAGTCGAATATCCGAACTGTCATGTTGTTTTGAACGAGGGATTGTGTAGAATTTTAAACT
Organism: Iris macrosiphon; assembly: GCA_036927795.1. Lineage (NCBI taxonomy): Eukaryota > Viridiplantae > Streptophyta > Magnoliopsida > Asparagales > Iridaceae > Iris > Iris macrosiphon. Next base: position 63,341,616 of record JAYESA010000011.1, on the reverse strand, counting down.
TGTCACTTCTCTGATAAGAAGAATTCTTGTTCAGACCATCATCTTCAAGAATGATTTACCGAAAATCCCTTAAAATAGGGCGAGAAATGGCTGTCTAAACTGAGTCACCATCTTGAACTGTAGAGAAAATATTCAGACTGGATTTTGGATGAACTTCCAATTGACCCAAGAAGAAGAGTCATTTTCAATGCTGAACTCTGTATACTTTGGGTACTTGGAAAATTTTGAGGCCAAGAAGGAGTATCTTCTGCGTGAACCCTTGTAGTTTGTCGTCATGAGAATTGTTCAGATATACGCATACTCTGGCCTGCGTATTTTAAGATATACGGAAAGTCATAGATCCGTAGTGTAGATGAGCGTAAAATCGTAAGTTTGTAGCCTCTCGAGCGTAAAAGATGCTGAGCATAAGAGCATCCGGGCATAGAACTGTAGATTTATAGCCTCTGAAAAAAAAACTTTCGAGCGTGAAGTCGTAGATTTATCGCCTCTGAGCGAAAAAAACTTATGAGCGTGAAGTCATAGATTTGTGGCTTTTGAGCATGAAGTCGTAGGTTTGTAGCCTCTCGAGCGTAAAATCTATCGAGTGTAAAAGCATATGGGCATAAAACCATAGACTTATAGCCTCTGAGCGTAAAATCATAGATTTGTAGCTTCCCGAGCGTAAAAAGCTCTTTGGCGTAAAATTACGAATCTGCTCTACACGAAATTTTTTTGAATTCGCTGACTGTCCGCCTTTCCTGAGTAATAGGATGACATAGTCCCCAATCATAACCGAAATATTAAATATCGGATTTGGTTAGGGATTCGATGAGTCCATCTGAACTCTATAAATACACCAAGGCTTTCAGAGAGAAGACTCTTCACCTGTCTTTTGCAAAAGAAAACCTTCGTCTCTTTGAGTATTCTCCTTCGTTTCTTCTCTGAGCATTCTGAGTTTTTAGCAATGGCACCAAAACCAATCTCCTCCTCTAAGGGAAAGAAGGCTGCCTCCTCTTCTCGCTCCTCTGCCCAAGCAAGAGCAACTCCCATCGGGCAGGGCGAACCTCGCTCTGAACGAAGTGTCCCACCATCAAATTGTGCACCGGGCATTATAGGTAAAGCTTTTGGGACGACAAGAACGAAGAAAACCCTTCGCACACGTTGTACGTGAATGCGCTAGGTCATCTTCTGTGCTGAATGCCTCTTCAAGGAAGATGATGCACAAAGATGTTTTATCTTTTACGCCCACATTTCTAATATGTCAGTGTAAAACTCCTATATTTTCGCAGTCTGGCGTAAAAGCTTTGACTGTCGAAATTTGGCGTATACTATAAACTTTGAGTGTTACGCTCTGGATGAAAATTCTGGCATAATAACTCAAACTTTGGCAGTCTGGCGTAAAATACAGACTGTCAGATTTTTGTGTATACTGCCAATCTTGAATTTTACTCCTTGGAATGAGATTCCAGCTTAAAAACTTAAGTTTTTACAATCTTGGCGTAAAAGTAAAGACTGTTGCTCTTTGGCATAAGCTGCAAGATTGTGAGGTCTAGTATAGAAACTGACATATTTTTCTTGCACTTTGTAGTTAACTTGCATATATCTCCGTTGGCTGAGGTGATGGGTTCTGCTGCTGGGATGCTGCACTCCAATTACCTGGAGAATTTGTCCCATGTGACATTTCCTATTTCTGGACCCCAATATCCTGAAGAAAAGGGAATCCTGATATCGTCTCAAGGAGAGCGAATGCTGTTGAGCATGATCAATGGAGAGCCCCTGGCGTACATAGACGGGGCAAAATACATAAAACCAGCTTTCCCCTTCGGGGATATGATCGATAAATAATCCCAGATGAAGCCCTGGGTTTTGACTGGGTTTTGACTGTTGGTGGCATGGTCATGTACCTACCCAAGATGCTGAGAGATTACCCTATCTCGGCATTCTTCCCTGCCACGCATCCCAGGAGGATGTCGTGGACCATGACTCCCAATCTTCACGGCCAGCCGGGGAAGATATTTTCCCAGAAAGGATCCGACCAAGGGTTATTTGTAAGCCGTCCTTCCGGCCCGGTCATGCCGTTCAGGGGATTGTATCCGGACAGTGTCCCGAGTGAAGATACTTCATTGCTCCAACCAGTCCAATTATCGACTTTCTACAATGACTTCATGGGGCATGGAGGAGTATACCCCAAGGTTAATCCTCGGACCAATGGGTGGATTACCCCTACAAATCTTCGATGGGCTCGTTTAGCTGCCTGGGCCCTGAAGCATTTTTAGACTGAGCTGGAGAGCATTGGTCTGTACGTGGCTGTGAGTGCTACCAGTATTGGGTTACCTCTCAACCCCAACCTATTTTTGGCTTTGATGGAGCGATATATCTCGCTCACTGGGACTTTCGCCACTCCACTGGGGTAGTTGGGATTGGCCCTTCACGAAATGGCAGAGATTTTAAGACTGTCGATGGGGGATACTCCTTATGAAGAGTATGTTCCCACAAACCGAGAGCTGGAAGATATAAACCCTCGGGTGGTGGCAGTGTACCAGGAGTTGATGAGCCATTACCTTGCGTGCACTGCCTTCTATAATGAGCCCTCTGATCTGGCTCATACCAACAAATGGGCGTTCTACCTCTTCTTCATCAGACTAGAGATGCTAAGCCCTACAAAGTCGTGGATAGTAGGGATAGGCCTTTGAGCCTTTTGAGCGTGCTTAATGCTCAAGTAGTCGATGACCTTATTGAAGACGCTGGGGCTTCAGATCGAGTTCTCGACGAAGGGATAGGAAAATATCCTGCAGGCACTAAAGCCTACAGTTATTTGAGGCATTACCACAGGCCTCTATCAAGGGAAGCTCAACTGGCTGGCTTCCTCTCTATATGGCTGCGCCGATTGGTAGTACCAGGCATTGCATCTTCGGATTGCATTCAGCGCAACACCTTATGGCATGCAGTGCGTCTGGTATTTGGGGCAAGACTGGGCTTGCTCCCTGCCATGGTATACCGTATACAAGCTGGCCTGAGGGCCATTACTGATGGGCTACTAGCCGATGAAACACAGCGTGACAGCTTTCCCAGGGTAGAATTACCGTTCATGTATTTGATGGGATGGTTAATTCTCCATAACCCCAGGGTGATATCTCCTGGCTCTGGCAGTAGTTCGGGGAGTAATTTCTTGTTGAATTATAAGAATTCCTCCTAGAATGTGACCACAGTTTTAGACTGTTGGCGAGCGTTAAATTTTGCTCACAGCTGGAAGCTCTTCTGCACCGTCCCCACTGTACATCTCAATCAACAGAGGAGCAGGCTTCAGGACTCAGGTGAAGGGAAGACCATTCTTTCTCCTGAAGCTTTTAATTGGTTGGTCTGCATTAGACCTTCCCATTTATTATATATAAATGAAGACCAATGCTTTTTGGAGCCCTACCTGCCTAGTCGGTTCGCCAGGCAGTTTGGGTATAACCAATTGCACGTGGGCAATGCCGTCACCAGCTTCAAGTCCAGGGGTAGACTTATTGATGGAGCGAGAGGATGGCGGTACTTCATAATGGGTTGCACTGGGGCGGCCTTTACTGTGCCCGCGACTTCTCTTTCCATGGAGTTACGCATCCTCCGCTCGTACGCCCAGTTTTACGTGGCCATCAATACCTTCCATCACAATTTTGATATGTGTGGAAGTTTTAGGATGCCCTCTTCTAAGTTTGCGGGAAGAGACAAAATTCTATCAGTTTCCTCTGATGAGGGTGAAGACTCTGTCAATCCAGATGAGCCTTTGCTGGCAGTACCGAGAGACGAAATACCTCCGCCTGCAGAGCCTCTGGTTATCCCTGGTAAGCGAAGGGCTCCTGTTCTGATGGAGACTTCCCCTCGCAAGAAAAAGAAGAATGTTAGTGGTCCTGACAGGACTTCCAGTCATGAGGCTCCTAGGAGTGAGCCTGCTATTTCCTCTATTGGGGATGATTCTTTGACTAGAGGTCCTTCGCCTATTAGAGAGGGAACATCCATAATTTCGGCTGGCAGTGCTGGAGAATCTTTGCTCGAGGCTGCTGTCGCTGCTACCGCTTCAGGTAGTGGTACAAAATTGCCTTTGAGACCGAGCCAAATAAGGATATCTTTATCCAGACCAGCAACGGAAGAAACCCCTGCCGCGTCTGTAAGTATACCCAGCGAGATTCCACCCAATGAGCCTCGAGTGGATCTCGGTGAAGATCTGGAAGAATACCTGCCAATGTCAGTTGGTACATCCCCTTCTCCAGGTATGACAGCTCGCTTAGCATCATTAAGAAATAATTTAGTTGTACTGGCTGCAGACGCGACATATATACCATTGGCCATGGGTAAATGTCGTCTTTATGCCTCTTTTTAGAAAAATTAACATCATGTTGATATTAACTTTCTCTTTTCTTCTTTTCAGGGGAAGACATCTACGGGGAGGGTAGCGTCGACGCAACTTTTGACTTTTTTTCCGCTCTTGTCTATGGCACGGAGGTGCCTGACTTTGAAGAGGAAACGTTTTTGGGTGCCATCTCGCCTGAAACAGTTTTGATATCTCGAGAGGAGGATGAGTCTGTCATTACGACTATACCTTCTTTGAGTACGCCAATCACTTCGACCGTTGTTGGCGCTTCTTCTTTTGCCGCGTCATCTGTTGAGGCGACGACTGTGGCAACATCGTCTGCAGTCATTCCTGGAGGAGGATTCTCCGATATTGCAGCCACTCCCAACGTCCATTCGGATCTCGCCATGCTAATAGAGCAGTATACTAGTATTTTCTATACCACTTTGAAAACGCTGATATCAATGGTGCTGGAGAAGAATCTAGGCTTCGAGGCTCTGAGGAGGTCCTCCCAGTTTGCGATAGCGCCGATCAGAGATTTCAACGATGCTGGAAGAGCTGATGTATTGGAGCAGATAGTTAATGGTTTGGAATAACCCATTAATGATTATTTGCAGCTATCTCGTGGCAGCATTGACGGTCTCGTTCAAGCTGGTATGACTCCTTAACTGCAGAACTTGCTGGGCAAATAGAATCTCTAAAAAAATCTGTCTAGGAACAGCAGCAGGAGATGGATCAAGAGCGTGCCGAATTAGAGTATGTCATTCCCCAGCTGACTTAGTGCGAGGCCGAATATGAGGAAGAGACAGCGAGGGTCCGCAAATTGGAGGATGACCTCGCTAAGGCCAAGGAGAAGGCTCTCTCTTTATCGATAACTCGTGACGTGTTGAAGGATCGGATGGAGACGGCTCAGCAGAACCTGACACATGTGGGTGTCATCCACGCAGGTTTTGTACATGCTCGGTCCAAGATATCTACTTTGAACAATGAGGGGGCAAGGTTGGAGCGGGCTCGCGCCGACGTCGTGAACTCCAGGGATGAGAGAATGGTTACTCTGGCGCAGCAGATTCGCGACTTAACTGCTCCCCCCAAATGATGTACTTTTTTTTGCTTTTCTATGTAATTTCTCGGAGAATATAAAGACACATTTTTTGACTTTGTAGGCCCATCATTTTAGAATGTGATAGGCTAGGGTGAAAGTGATATCAGAGGTATCATTAACATGACATTCTTTCATTAAGGTTTTGCTGAATGTAAATCTATTCAGAGTTTAACATGAACCTAAAAGAATATAATCCAACTAAATTTGTATACTAAACACTATCAGAGGTATCATTAACATGATAGGCTTACAAATTAGTTAAGGATATCTATTCGGAGGTTACATGAACCTGATAGAATATGATCCAGCTAACCTTTGTGCATGGTATTGTCAGAATAAGATCTTCGTCATACTCTATTAAACGAAGGAGATCAAGTATAGTACTTCTTCGGGATTTTTGTAGTTGATAGAAGCCATGCCAAATTTCTATTAGGCTTGGATAATCTGTAAGCGCCGTTTGCAATCATATAAGGACCCTCCCATTTCTTTATGATTGTTTGTACGAATTACGGATATTATACTAGAGGTAATATGGACGTAGTACGATACCGTATTTGTTGAGGACATCCCACTGGGAGATTTTTAGTGGACCCATTACTTTTTGCGCACAAGAGTACAAGTAATAGGTTTGAGACAAATCCTGACAGAGGTAATATAGACGTGATAAAATATGACTCTGTAGGGATGAATAGAGACTGACTCTTTCTTCGCTAGGAAAATAATGATAGTTCAGAGGTAATATGGACATGAATATTTCATTTTCCATTGCGGGCATTCCACAGAGAAAATTTTTGTGGACCTATTACTTTTTATGTACGAGAGTGCAAGTAATAAGTTTAGGACATACCCTGCCAGAGGTAATATGGACATGGCAGTTTTTGTGGACCTAACACCACTGGCGTACTTAGAGTTAAGTACGGGTGTTAAGTTGAGATGACAATCGATATCAGAGGTAATATGGACATGATAATCGATAGCCGAAAAACTCGGAAAGTTTGTTCAGAGGTAATATGAACATGAACAAACTTATGAGTTATGACTCCATTAGGGATGGAGGTACATATATGCTCAGAGGTAATATGGACATGGCAGTTTTTGTGGACCAAACACCACTGGCGTACTTAGAGTTAAGTACGGGTGTTAAGTTGAGATGACAATCGATATCAGAGGTAATATGGACATGATAATCGATAGACGAAAAACTCAAAAAGTTTGTTCAGAGGTAATATGAACATGAACATGAACATGAACAAACTTTTGAGTTGTGACTCCATTGGAGATGGAGGTATATATCTGCTCAGAGGTAATATAGACATGGCAGTTTTTGTGGACCTAACACCACTGGCGTACTTAGAGTTAAATACGGGTGTTAAGTTGAGATGACAATCGATATCAGAGGTAATGTGGACATGATAATCGATAGTCAGACTAGGATGGTTTTTTTAGAGGTAATATGAACATGACAAACTCATCTGGGGAGATAACAAAATGTTTGGACAATAGTTCAGAGGTAATATGAACATGAACTCATGTCCAAAAAATTCACTGTAGAGTGATTTTCTTGAATGGGGATAAACCTGAAGAATCCACTGGGGAAACTTTAGGGACTCATCATCCGGTATTTTTTTGAGGGAGCAAAAAGTGAAATCAATTTGCAGTGACTGTCCCCTCGTTTACAGATGCAGAGTAATGACCTTGGCATCGATCAACTCCTGAATTCTCCTTTTTAGTACATAGCAGGCCCTTGTAGGGTTATGAATGTACCGATGGAAGAGACAATAATCAGGATCATCAACTTTGCTAGCCCTCTCAGGGTATCTGATGTTGGGTAGCCGAAGTTTGTGTTCCTTCATCAACATATTGAAGATTTCAATGATGTCATCTTTATTGAAGGAGAAAGTCCCTTTCGGCTTTCGGGCTCCCAATGCTTGAGTTTTACGGTCTTCTGGGAAGATCGTCATCATTGCATCATCTTCAGATTCAGAGGGAATTCTACCCCCAGCTTTGGATGCTGCCCTATTTTGTCGAGGTAGACTACCCCCAGACATGTCGTGGCATTTGTCCACTGAAGTTGATTTAGAAGGACCTGCCTCTGATACTACAGGATCAGACTCGGGAGATTTGGAATTGATAAGAGATACAGTGTACCCCAACCCAAAACGAGTTTGTTGACAGTAAGGATTACTATGCAACGGTGTTCGTCTACCTTTTCCATAGTTGAGGCCTTGTTTCAACTTCAAATCATAACCCATGCTTTGTACAATCTTTAAAGCTTGTGGGCTATATCTGTGAATTTGTATTTTTCTAGCATCAGATTCGCGAGATTCTTCTTGTACAATCGGTCTGCTCCGCATACGACCGAAGACTATTGGATGCTGGTCGTCGCGAGTTGGGGGAACAATAAAGATAAATTCTTTATGTGGCCCACATGTCATGACAATATTAGATGTTGACGCATCTTCCCACATGATCTCCCCACATTTGACAGTTAGGGGAACTGAATCCTGGTTATGACTCCTGTCTTTGCATTTCTGGATCAGAAATTCACGCAAGTCAGGAGTATTAATAGAAGAAGAAGAGGAGGAAGGCCTATTTCTCCTATTTACATCATTTAGAATGCGGATATTGGGCACCCCAACCCTTTTCCTGCCGTAGGAATACAGCAGTTCAGCCATATGAGCAGCACATGATCCCCGAGGAGCGTATCTATCCACAAACTGAACCTTCTTTACGCCGAGGGGCTGGACCTGGCGTAGTCTAGGATTTTGTTCAGGCTGGCGTAAATATGAGGAAGTCCTCAATCGGCTATCAGCTTCTCGCATAATTTGGTGAGCGGGCAACTTCTTTTCTTGTTGGCGTAAAGGCCGAGAAGTTGAGAAGTCCGTCACTTGTTTTCCTTTGTGGGGATTACTGGGACTCTCTGCCTCCTTTTGAGTGAGAGAGATATTTTTATGCGCGGAGCATATTTGAATTTTCTGACTTGGCGCTGAGGCCTTGTCAGAAACTATGTATGTCCCATCAGCGATGGGAGACGAGTTTTTATGCGCAATGCACGATGTGGACTTCTGGATTGGCACTAAGGCATTACCAGAAGTTTTGTCTGCCCTGTCAGCGACAGGAGACTGAGTTTTACGTGCAAGGCACGAAGTGGACTTCTAGATTGGTGCTAAGGCATTGCCAGAAGTTTTGTCTGCCCTGTCAGCGATAGGAGACTGAGTTTTACGCGCAAGGCACGGAGGGAGCGATGCTACAACCTCGTTGGTCGAAGAGATCAGAGAGTCGACAGGAATGGTAGGGGATGTCCGGGGCATCCAGACCTTACTTAATTTCTTGTTGTCTTGGACAAAGAGAGAGTGAGAGCTACCCCCTACTCGAAGCATATCTTCGTAGGCGGATTGGTCGAATTGGACGACCAAGGTCTTCTTCATTGATCCTACTGCATCGTGTTGAGCAATTGCTTTCTCGTCAGATGAGAAAAAGGTCTCCAGTAGAGTCGCCATCTTGTGTTTGATAATAAACGGAAGAAATAAAACTAGGTTTATACAAAACCCTTTCTTAGGTTTACAAACAAGAAGTACTATTAATCCTATGCGAAGATGTAAAGTACAAAATTTAATCTGGATAAATATTGCTATAGGAGTCTGATCTGCAGTCGATCACTTTGTCCCTTGGACCACACGATGATGAAGAAGTGCTGTAGAAGACGAAGAAGCTTCAAGGATTGCAAGAAGGAGTGGATGCTCAATGCCAAAATTGTCGATCACTGCTCTTTGTCTGTGCTTCGACCCTCTGACTTCTATTCTCCAAATTTTCAACCTTAATTCTTCAACTCTGGAATTTGCGACCTTCTTCCGACCTCCGACCTCTGTCAATAGAGGTCTCTATTTATAGGATTTTAGTGACAGTAACCGTCTAGTCGGCATAGAAGCCGGATAGTGGATAGTATAGCACTTTTTATGCGGCAGTTATAATAACTGCCACCCACGTATAAATGATCTTCTGAATCTGCATGTGACGTGTGTCCCATCATGAGATAATGCATATAACTGCTGCAAAGATCACGACATGCGAGCCACGTAGATAATTGCCCCTTGCGTAGAAAAGGTTGGCGTATAAGCCAATAACTGTCACCATGGCATAGAAGCCAAATAGTTGTCAGGTTGGCGTTGAAGCCAAATAGGTGTAGAAGCCTTGTAGGCATAGAAGCCTGATGCTGCGTGGATAGGTAGCTAGCGTAAAAGATAGCTGATCCTCCTTCCTTGACTGAGATCTTGAGCGTATTTTGGACCAAATAGCCTTATCACGCACAAATACAAATATAGTCTGAGTTGGCATATTTTAAGGAGATAGCGTACATCGTGCTTCTTATAGCTGCAAATATCCCGATGGCGTATTTCAAGGAGATAGCGTACAGCGTGCTCCTATAGCTGAAAATAGCCTGATGGCGTAATATGCAGAGGTGATGTTGTGGACGTATTAGCCTTAATTATGGCTTGCCCAGTCTTTGGAGATATAACCAAATTTTGTGCATTAAATGCAGAGATCTGCCCCCATTCTGCATATTAAATGCAGAGACGTGCCTCGAGCAGCTTTTGACGTGACAGTTTGTTTTATCTTCTGCTGAGCGTAAAAGCTCACATCTACCTGTATAAAACTAGGCAGTGTATTCCCTTATATGCGTAAAAGTGCTTTATATCATGGAAATGTCACTAAACGATGGTTTGGGTCTGTATGCCGCACCATCATTACAGCCGTCGTCTGGATAGCTGTGCAGTACTCGTTGTCAGGAGTCAGGTTCACTACATGATCTGACAGATTCATTCGAGGAATATGAAGCGTTCCCCGTAAAACTTCCTACCACATTAAAAGCGAGTAGGTTTTACGCCAAAGTGGTGATGTAACAACCCTTTTACGCTGAAGCAGCCTAGAAATACTGCATTACGCGGATAGTCCTGGAGCTTATATTTTACGCTGTACTAGCGATAAAGCTCTGTTTGTACGTCGATGGCTCTGAAGTCACGTCTTACGCCACCCAGCACTGAAATACTGCATATAACTCTATAGCGTATTTTTCATGCTTCTACACTCTATGCATCCAGGTGCCAACAAGATATATCGAGACCTGAGGAAGCACGTTTAGTGGTATGGTATGAGGCACGAGGTAGCACAATTTATATCCTGGTATTTAGTATGCCAGTAGGTAAAGGCAGATAGACAGAGGCCAGGATTATTGTTTAGTTTGTCAACAAGTCAAGGCTGAACATCAGAGGACTGCAGGATTATTTCAGCCGCTTCCCATTCCCGAGTGGAAGTGGAAACATATTACCATAGAATTCGTCACAGGATTCCCACGGAGCCCTAACAGGAAGGATACAGTTTGGGTTGTCGTAGACAGACTCGCCAAGTCCGCACATTTCTTGCCCTTCAGAGTTGGGCAGTCCACGGAGATTTTAGCTGACATGTATATGAGATAGATAGTACGACTACATGGAGTGCATGTCAGCATCATATCGGATCGTGATTCTAGATTCACGTTGCATTTTTGGTGGAGTATGCAGGAGAGTCTAGGAACTCGTCTCAAGTTCAGCACTATAATCATCCACAGACAAATGACCAGTCAGAGCGTACGATACAAATACTAGAGGATATGTTGAGAGCGTGCGTGATCGACTTTGGAGGATCTTGGGAGGACCATCTATACTTGGTGGAATTCTCCTACAATAACAGCTACCAGGCTAGCATACAGATGGCACCTTATGTGGCACTGTACGGCCGAAAGTGTGGGTCACCAGTATGTTGGAGTGACTGGGAGAGCGTCAGATACTTGGTCCAGAGTTGGTGACACAGAAAGTGGAGAAAGTCAAGCAGATTTAGAGCCATCTGCGTGCAGCACAGGAAAGACAGAAATATTGGACAGATGTGCACCGCAGACCTTTGGAGTTCAAAGAAGGTGACCATGTATTTTTGAAGATATCGCCTACTCGTGGTACCATCAGATTCGGAGACAGAGGCAAGCTGAGTCCGAGGTACATCAGACCTTTTGACATCTTGGAACGAGTTGGCGAAGTGGCTTATCGTCTTGCATTGCCTCCATCATTAGATGGAGTGCATGACGTATTTTATGTATCGTAGTTGAGGAGATATGTGGCAGACCCTAGCCACGTGCTTGATCATTCGAAGATTATAGTCGGGCCCAGTTTATCTTACGTAGAGCAGCCAGTGGAGATACTCGATCACAGTGAGAAGACTTTGAGAGGTCAGACTATTCGACTGGTTAGTGTTGCATGGAAGCATCATTCGCCAGGCGAGTCTACCTGGGAGCACGAGGATTCCATTCGACAGTGTTTCCCATATTTATTTGAGGACCAAGGTACAAATTTACGTACCACATATGATTACCAATTTGCTTTTAAATTCTCTTAGCTATTATCGTGCTTTACTTTTAATTTCGGGGACAAAATTTTTCTAAGTTGGGAAGAATATAAATCCCCTCATTTAATTCTATAGATAGTCAGGGATAGATTGGAAAATTTTGGTTTAGCAGCAGATGTTTGAGGTTTAGAGTAGAGTTGTATTTTGTCTGTTATTTAATTATTAAATCCTTGGCTCGCCCTACCGTTGCTAATTTATTCGAAGCACAATATCAACCAATAAATTCTATCGGACTATTGTACTTCTGACATGACTCGCCAATTTAGGCACTGGACTTTTCCGTCACACAAAAATCAAATCCGTTGTGCCTTAAATTAATCGCACAATTTCCCGTATCCCAAATCCCATATTTAATTCCGTGTCGGACACCTATGTCGTTCCCCTTAATTTTGACATACCAACTTAACCCGTTGAGCCGGACCAACTAAAGGGTCCAAGACTGACTCCAAGCCCCCACCATTTTTGACCTTTGTATCATTTCCAAATTTTGACCCAAGTGCCCCCATTTAATTTAAAAGTGCGGGATACTTTAATTCTATTTAAATCGGGGATACCAATTTTGTCTAATCCTATTTTAATCCCCAATTAATCCCAATGTCCATTTAATTAAACTCATACCAAACACACAACACCCCCTCACCATGCAAAACACCAAACACCGTTTCCTCCATAATTTTTGCATCATTTTATGTGTTTGTGCAATTACCCAAATTTAAGGGACTTAGATGCAATTATTGAATTAGGTATCCTCACCTCATTGGACAAGACCAAATGGAGAGCCTACCCTTCTTTGACCGTAGTCAACATTCTCCCCCTTCCTTTGCATGAAGAAAACCAATCCTCCATGATCAATCCTAGCCACTCATTTGAATTTGGAGCATCCCCACCACACACTCACATCACCAACCCCTATAAAGTGTCTCTTCCTACACTTTTTCCCAAGCAGGCCCTAATCCCAACACCTAGGAAAAACCCCTCTCTCTCTCTCCTCCCTCCTCTACCTAAAAAATTGAACCCATGCATATTTCTTCTTTTTCTTCCTTTCTCCTTCTTCTTTCTTTCTTCTTCCTGGAAAGGATCTTTCCATCCGGCCACCCACTCCGGCGATTGACGACCGACTCCGGCCTGTGCAGCTGCTCTCCGACTTCACGGCGTCCGCCACATCCCGCTGCTCTCCGTCGACTGTGCAGCGGCTGACCCTCCTCCGGCCAGTACAGCGGCTGACCCAGCTCGAGCCGTACTCTCCAACCCGCGTTGAGCCGCTCCCCATTCTCCTTCACTCTGCCACTCGAGCCATTGGTCCGGCGAGCCCTGTCCGGCCTCTCCTCTTCCACGAGCTATCACCACCACCACCATTATATCCACCCCGACCTCAGTCCGACTATTACCACCACCACCACAAGCCCACCTCGATACTCTGGCCAGCTGCTATTCCCACAGCCACCATTTTCTTCATCGATGCTCCGGCCAGCTGCTCGCCCTACGACGTCTGCCATCATCATGACCTCCCCCTCACAGCTGCTCTCCTCAACACTACCCGCTAATCCCAGCACCTCGATGACGAGTCCATGCCCGCACCGGTTCCTCGTTGACCTTCGGCGTAGTACGGAGAAGTCGTAATGCTCCAGCGATCTTTCCTTAACCACTTTCTCGAGTGTGACCCAACATTCCGAGCGTTCCCTCGTTCATGGTACCCTCTTAACACTCCTTTGTAATCTCCATTCTTTGTTGGTTCTTAAGTTTAGAATGTTAACTAGTTAGATGCTTTTTCCAAGCTGAAATGCATGCAACCACTTGTTTATAGTAGTTTTGTAATGAATGGGGGTTTAGTGATGCTCATATGGATACATGGTGAACACATGGGTTTTCTGTGTGTGCATGGAGTGGTTAAATCAATGAGGAACAAAGTGATGGCTAGGGGATCTTTCTTGTGCATTGGTGGAATAAACATGGGTGTGTGCATGGATTATATGGTGTGTATTAAAGATGTGGGTGCCTGTGATTTGTCAGTTTATGCTTGAAATCCTTTAGCACACATGAACAGCCATCATGAGTCGTGTGTATTTGTAGTTACTTGTAAGCCCCCTGATTTTTTTCAAAATTTTTTCTGGAATATTCCTGGATTTTTCCATAATTAAAACCTAGGTATTTTCTAACTAATAATTTTTAATTGCTATTAATTAATATTAAAATATTATAGAAATAATATTTTATGGTATAAAATGGAAAACCGGACATAGGATAATTTTCCGGGAATTTATTGGACTCCGGAAGCGCGTTTAAAGCCCTAAAAACTATTTATAAAATAAACCCTGAATTAAATCAGTTTATTCAAAATAAACCGACTGAACCAAACCTGACTGAACCAAACCGGACCCAAAACCCAAATTGAACCCTAACAGCCGGAAACACTGTAGCCCTATTAAAGCCCCTCCCAGAAATCGTATATACCCTTTATTTATTTATTATTAATTAAATTGTAGTAATCAGGTCCAAATAGGAGAAATAGATTTTTAATAATTTTTATGTTAGGTGTTCGGGTACTTAGATGACTTGTGGGACCATCAGGAATTTTTCGAAATTTATTCCATGTAGGAGACCCCTTGAGCTGTTGCTAGCCTAACGATGTGCAATACCCTATTATATAAATTTTCTTATGTGTGAATATATATATATATATACATATATATATATATATATATATATATATACAAATATATATGTATATATATTTTATTCAAAGGAAGAAAGGAAAGGAAAAGAAAAGTTAATAGAATAATATAATACTAATAATAATAATAATAATGATAATAATAATATAATACTAATAGTATTAATTCTATTAGCCTTAGGTATTCCCTGGCAACCAACTTGGCGGAAACCCCCCTTCAGCGAACGCTAATAGTATTAATTCTATTAGCCCGACCCTTCCTTTTTCTTTTTCTTTTTGCATTCAGCGGATCCAAACCCGCGGATTCCAACTATTCCTCTCTCTCTCTTAATATATAATATATATATATATATATATAATTAGCTCCCAAAAACCCTAACCTATTTCCAGACCTCCTTTTCCCATCTAAGAGTCATCACCGCAGCCAGAGAAACCTCCCCAAGCCATCCAACCATCCCGTCGACGCCGACATCGCAGACTGTAGTCTCCCACTCGAGGCACCTTCGCTCCGGCGTAATTTCCCGTTGACTCGCTCGACCAAACGCAGATCCGTTTTCATAGGTATGATCTTCCCTTAACCCTCTCAAATACTTGTTTTATAGTCAACCTCAGATAACGTGTGCCCCTAGGTGAAAAACAGCGCCCAAGTCAGCGCGAGCAGACAGAATTCTGCAATCGCAGAAACTTGGGATGACCACCCATATTGTCGAGTTCGTATCTCCCACCACAGAGATCCGAATGCGACGATTCTTTTTGATACCTGTAGATTGCATGACCTAGTTTATTTTCTGTATAATAACTTTGTGCTATTAGTTGATGTGGACAAAATTGTAGTCGTCACAAAACTGCGCGCACCCACTTTTTCTGGTTTTCTAAAAGTGGGAGATCGGAGCGCGCCACGCCAAACGGGATCGCCCCGCCTTGTGCCAAGTATACCGAATGGTGCACGCAGCATAATCGGACACGTGAAAATTCGTGGGGACTAATTTGGACGCGTGTGCGCGCGGGAATCAGGCCGTATCCGCGAACACATTCCGTGTCGCCACTTTTGTAGAACTCGCGAGTATTTTGTGCACGCTTGTCAGATTGCAACAAAACTTGCGCCACTGGACTCGTGGTAACACGCTGGTCCTGTGACCCAATTTTCACGCATTTCTGAGATGGTTGACCAGATCGCCAATTGGCGGGCCCCACAGTTGACTTTTTGGACCAAATTATGTTCGGCTCATCGGAATCCAAATTTGGACATACCGTTGGGATCGTATTGACATTTAGAGTTGTTTGACCCATAGTTTGTCCCATTTAGAGACTGTTACCCTCGGCACGCTTTTCGGTGCAAAGTGGGCCCATCTATGGAATCCGCTTTGGCCCGAAACTGCCATTTCTGCCCTTGTCTCCAAATTGGACCCAAGGACAGGCATTTTTAGCTATTTGATATTTTTTGAATCTAATGGTGATATTTATTTCAGCAACCGGAGTAGAACCTGCAGATCACACTGAGACCAGAGTTACAGTTGGAGCCAGGACCCCAGGCAAGTGTACCTCGCCAACTTATAGTATATTGATTCATATTATTCTCTTGCTTATTCTTGTGATTGTTGTGCATGCTTAACTTAGGACCGTGTGACGTACTTAGCGTCCGATTATCAGTCGGGTGCCAACACTGTACGCAGTGTTGGGTACGGTCATCTAGAGATGGACATTCGTGACACTTTATATTCTAGTACTTGTCTTACCAAGTACACTTTGACCCAGGACACTTGACACTGTTCATGAGACAGGATCTTCCGAGATATTCGTGGTGATTCTGTATAGGATACAGTTTTATGACATATACAGTTTACATGCTTAGATTATATCCGGACTTGTTGCATTAGTCTTGATCATGCGTGTCATGGACATGAGACGTGAGATTTTATTGGGTGGGGAGAGTATTACCATATGAAAGGCTGATTATATTATATATTGAAATCTGGATGTGTCTTAGTCTCTGACACAGAGCTATGGCACCAGTTCTGGCCCTTCGAGAAAATACTGCTATGGGTTTCTCCGACACTGATCCTGTAGTAGTCTCAGCCCGAGTATGGAATAATGTTCTCAACTTGCATATCACTTAGCTGGTTATATATTTACCCTATTGTTCATTTATTGCTGCACTGCATTTAGTTTGGCTTGTATTTTCTGTACCTTGCTGTCCCCTGAGGACCTGGATCCGGATTATGTCCCCAGATATTGCAGACGAGATCTATCCCGAGGTTTACGGGACCGGAGCATTGGTATTAGCAGGAGTAGGTGCCTACATTGGAGCAGAACCAGGATCTGAGGACGAGATCGTACCAGAGGACTTCTCTTGAGTATTGGCTTGAGATACTCATTTATTCAGTTTATAGTTATTTCATTTCCAGTCTATTTCATTGATGCACCAGACTTGTACTCGGATTGTTCTCCGAGACAATTTTATTGAGACTTGTTAGTCATTTATTTATTTATTTTCTGTCTTTTGATCTGTGATTATTTGTTGTGGATGAGATTAGTATAGACTGTGACTGGTACCACTTATTATTGCATTACAGCTTAAGCATGCCCTGATGGATCCATTAAATTGGGTTTGTCCATCGGTGTGTGCTGCTGGCCATTATCACGCGTCCGGTCCCTCGGTATTTTGGGATTGGGGCATGACATGGTTTTTGTGGTGGCCCATGCAGGTCAACGACTAAATTGTTCGATTTCAACTTAGGGACCGAGCAAGCCTGCAATAAGAATAGAATAAGTTTTAGGATCTCATCCACATGCTTGAAACGTTCTTGATATCTATATTGTATTCGAATTAAATTTCTTGCATCTTGCCTTGATTCCTGTGCGCCTCTTATAGTTTATTTTTGATGCAGAGTAATGGATTCAAGAGCAAACGACGAAACTCCCGCAAACACACCAATAGGTGTGGTAGCCACCTACGGAGAAGATGAAGTGGCACCATTGAGTGGAGATCCCTCTACTCACCAAGGCAGCCAAGCAGATCAGCATGCTCCTAGATTTCGGCGAGACGATATCCCACTGCCTCCGCAGTTTGTCCCACCAATGCCTGTATTCCCACCAGGACAGCCTATGGACGGGCAGCAGATGTTCCAAATGATCTACGCAATGATGCAAGCCCAACATCATATTTATCAAGAAGCTCAACGTCGTGAAGCAGATTACTTAAGGAACAGCATAGTAAATGCACTGGAACAGGCCAACCTACTAACTCGACGACAACCGACGGGCTCTATCACCGACTTTCGCCAGCTGAAGCCCCGTACCTTCTCAGGCAAGGAGGAACCTACGGAAGTTCATGAGTGGCTTACCAACATACGACATCAATTAGAAGCAGCAGAGCTACCAAAGGAACGTTGGATGACTGCCGTCAGAATGTAATTGACGGATAATGCACATCACTGGTGGCTATCCGAGGAAACCCGACTCGGACCAGACCGAGTCACCTGGGAGGAGTTCTCCAGACTCTTTCAAGAGATGTACATTCCAGCTACCGCTCGATCAGAACTCAGAGACAAGTTCAACCACCTTATCCAAGGCAATATGACAGTGGAAGAGTACAACGCTGAGTTCATTCGTCTAAGTCGCTTCGCCCCTACCTTGATTCCGACAGAAGAAGAGAAGGCCGAGAAGTTCTTCGATGGACTAAACTTCGAGCTACAGAAACTAATTGGATCCATTGCGCCCACATCTTACTCGGACGTCCTTGCTGCAGCCCGACGCTTGGAGCTCGTCACCAGGAGAGAGACCAGTTTGAAGCGGACTTCCACATCAGCACCAGCCAGAGCACCACAAGAAGAATCTGCAAAGAGACCTCACCTACAGCAACAGCAGAGCGCATCTACACCACAAGTAATAGTCCTCTCTACTTGTCACTACTGTGGCAAAGCAGGCCATCTCGCCAGGGAATGCAGACGCAGGTTAGGACTATGCTTAGGTTGTGGATCCAGACAGCATGCAGTGAGAGACTGCCCTGAGCGTAAAGAAGGAGCACTAAGAACAAACCAACAAGCTCTACCAGCACCAGAAGGATATCAACCAAGGCCACCCTTGGCACCTCGACCAGCACCCTTCCAGCAGGCCCAGCAACAACAGAGGGCACCCCTTCAAGGACGCGGACAAGCTTATGTGATGACTTTGGAGGATGCGCAAATTCATGGAGTAGCTAATGCGCGTAAGTTTTTATAGTTTCTGTTTCTTGTATTGTTCTAGTTTTGCATGTTGGTTCATGACCCTAGCCTACACCTAGTAATTTTGAGATTACTTAATAACCTAGAATGTTTTATAATTGATAACCTAATATGTTTTAAGTGATAATCTAGTTTTTCTGAACTGTAGTCTTCTAAATCTCCTTCATACGGGAGATTGTATAACTTTTAATGCTTAGGGAAATAGTTTTTCCTTTGTATTATTCTTACACCCTCAACCTTGACTATCCTTGATCATGATGTGCTTCGAACAATATTTGCAACCGTGTCATCTCTGTTGATCGGTTATTCTTTTGATTGCGAGGACGCAATCCTCTTAAGGGGGGTAGATTGTAAGCCCCCTGATTTTTTTCAAAAATTTTTCTGGAATATTCCTGGATTTTTCCATAATTAAAACCTAGGTATTTTCTAACTAATAATTTTTAATTGCTATTAATTAATATTAAAATATTATGGAAATAATATTTTATGGTGTAAAATGGAAAACCGGACATAGGATAATTTTCCGGGAATTTATTGGACTCCGGAAGCGCGTTTAAAGCCCTAAAAACTATTTATAAAATAAACCCTGAATTAAATCGGTTTATTCAAAATAAACTGACTGAACCAAACCTGACTGAACCAAACCGGACCCAAAACCCAAATTGAACCCTAACAGCCGGAAACACTGTAGCCCTATTAAAGCCCCTCCCAGAAATCGTATATACCCTTTATTTATTTATTATTAATTAAATTATAGTAATCAGGTCCAAATAGGAGAAATAGATTTTTAATAATTTTTATGTTAGGTGTTCGGGCACTTAGATGACTTGTGGGACCATCAGAAATTTTTCGAAATTTATTCCATGTAGGAGACCCCTTGAGCTGTTGCTAGCCTAACGATGTGCAATACCCTATTATATAAATTTTCTTATGTGTGAATATATATATATATATATATATATATATATATACAAATATATATGTATATATATTTTATTCAAAGGAAGAAAGGAAAGGAAAAGAAAAGTTAATAGAATAATATAATACTAATAATAATAATAATAATGATAATAATAATATAATACTAATAGTATTAATTCTATTAGCCTTAGGTATTCCCTGGCAACCAACTTGGCGGAAACCCCCCTTCAGCGAACGCTAATAGTATTAATTCTATTAGCCCGACCCTTCCTTTTTCTTTTTCTTTTTGCATTCAGCGGATCCAAACCCGCGGATTCCAACTATTCCTCTCTCTCTCTTAATATATAATATATATATATATATAATTAGCTCCCAAAAACCCTAACCTATTTCCAGACCTCCTTTTCCCATCTAAGAGTCGTCACCACAGCCAGAGAAACCTCCCCAAGCCATCCAACCATCCCGTCGACGCCGACATCGCGGACTGTAGTCTCCCACTCGAGGCACCTTCGCTCCGGCGTAATTTCCCGTTGACTCGCTCGACCAAACGCAGATCCGTTTTCATAGGTATGATCTTCCCTTAACCCTCTCAAATACTTGTTTTATAGTCAACCTCAGATAACGTGTGCCCCTAGGTGAAAAACAGCGCCCAAGTCAGCGCGAGCAGACAGAATTCTGCAATCGCAGAAACTTGGGATGACCACCCATATTGTCGAGTTCGTATCTCCCACCACAGAGATCCGAATGCGACGATTTCTTTTTGATACCTGTAGATTGCATGACCTAGTTTATTTTCTGTATAATAACTTTGTGCTATTAGTTGCTGTGGACAAAATTGTAGTCGTCACAAAACTGCGCGCACCCACTTTTTCTGGTTTTCTAAAAGTGGGAGATCGGAGCGCGCCCCGCCAAACGGGACCGCCCCGCCTTGTGCCAAGTGTACCGAATGGTGCACGCAGCATAATCGGACACGTGAAAATTCGTGGGGACTAATTTGGACGCGTGTGCGCGCCGGAATCAGGCCGTATCCGCGAACACATTCCGTGTCGCCACTTTTGTAGAACTCGCGAGTATTTTGTGCACGCTTGTCAGATTGCAACAAAACTTGTGCCACTGGACTCGTGGTAACACGCTGGTCCTGTGACCCAATTTTCACGCATTTCTGAGATGGTTGACCAGATCGCCAATTGGCGGGCCCCACAGTTGACTTTTTGGACCAAATTATGTTCGGCTCATCGGAATCCAAATTTGGACATACCGTTGGGATCGTATTGACATTTAGAGTTGTTTGACCCATAGTTTGTCCCATTTAGAGACTGTTACCCTCGGCACGCTTTTCGGTGCAAAGTGGGCCCATCTATGAAATCCGCTTTGGCCCGAAACTGCCGTTTCTGCCCTTGTCTCCAAATTGGACCCAAGGACAGGCATTTTTAGCTATTTGATATTTTCTGAATCTAATGGTGATGTTTATTTCAGCAACCGGAGTAGAACCTGCAGATCACACTGAGACCAGAGTTACAGTTGGAGCCAGGACCCCAGGCAAGTGTACCTCGCCAACTTATAGTATATTGATTCATATTATTCTCTTGCTTATTCTTGTGATTGTTGTGCATGCTTAACTTAGGACCGTGTGACGTACTTAGCGTCCGATTATCAGTCGGGTGCCAACACTGTACGCAGTGTTGGGTACGGTCATCTAGAGATGGACATTCGTGACACTTTATATTCTAGTACTTGTCTTACCAAGTACACTTTGACCCAGGACACTTGACACTGTTCATGAGACAGGATCTTCCGAGATATTCGTGGTGATTCTGTATAGGATACAGTTTTATGACATATACAGTTTACATGCTTAGATTATATCCGGACTTGTTGCATTAGTCTTGATCATGCGTGTCATGGACATGAGACGTGAGATTTCATTGGGTGGGGAGAGTATTACCATATGAAAGGCTGATTATATTATATATTGACATCTGGATGTGTCTTAGTCTCTGACACAGAGCTATGGCACCAGTTCTGGCCCTTCGAGAAAATACTGCTATGGGTTTCTCCGACACTGATCCTGTAGTAGTCTCAGCCCGAGTATGGAATAATGTTCTCAACTTGCATATCACTTAGCTGGTTATATATTTACCCTATTGTTCATTTATTGCTGCACTGCATTTAGTTTGGCTTGTATTTTCTGTACCTTGCTGTCCCCTGAGGACCTGGATCCGGATTATGTCCCCAGATATTGCAGACGAGATCTATCCCGAGGTTTACGGGACCGGAGCATTGGTATTAGCAGGAGCAGGTGCCTACATTGGAGCAGAACCAGGATCTGAGGACGAGATCGTACCAGAGGACTTCTCTTGAGTATTGGCTTGAGATACTCATTTATTCAGTTTATAGTTATTTCATTTCCAGTCTAATTCATTGATGCACCAGACTTGTACTCGGATTATTCTCCGAGACACTTTTATTGAGACTTGTTAGTCATTTATTTATTTATTTTGTCTTTTGATCTGTGATTATTTGTTGTGGATGAGATTAGTATAGACTGTGACTGGTACCACTGGATCTACTTATTGTTGCATTACAGCTTAAGCATGCCCGGATGGATCCATTAAATTGGGTTTCTCCATCGGTGTGTGCTGCTGGCCATTATCACGCGTCCGGTCCCTCGGTATTTTGGGACTGGGGCGTGACATTACTAGTTCAATGGCTAGGGGACAAAGTTGTATTGAGGAGACTTAATTAATGACTCATGGCTATGGATATTATGGATGTATGAGGATAGAGGTTATTCATATGATGGCATATGGAGTGGTATATGAGCCTTGAGAAGGAACTATTAGGATTCATAATAAAATAATATGTAAACAAGAAAACTAAGTTGTGCTTGGTGCTGTGCTGATGGAAATTTAGTTGACCTAGTTAGACCCCTTAACTTGAGTAGCTTCTAAATAACCAATATTGTACGTAAGTTATACTTTGTGCATTAGTGTCCTATAGCGTGGCTACTGATTATTATATTACTATATTTAGGTTCTTGGGATCGCATGAACGAGGAGTCAGGAGCAGGAATCGTACCATTACAGCTTGGAGATCCAGGCAAGTGTACCTTGCCACCCTGTATTTTAGTTTACAGATATTTATTGTTTCTTTATGTACATTGTGCACGTATTTATGTTGACGTTCGATACTTCACGTCCGGATCACAATCGGGTGCAGACGTTTATTGTAACATCTTAGAATAAATGTTAGATGTTCGTAACACCTCGATGTACGTACCTGAGTATATCGACACCCTAGGATACACTCATATACTGTGATCGTGCCAGATTCCTGTATCCTGATACTGACATCATGACCAGATACTGGGACGACCTTAGGGTCGTGTCTATTGAGTTATTTCTGTGTGTAGAGACTGTTAGATAGAGGTTCAGGTTCAGCGCACCATCGTTGACCGCTTGGGAAGGGGAAGACAGTTACTAGACGTTTGGGCTCCTACGCACGCGCTTATATATGTACATGTACTATTTCTATAGTGATCCTGTATCTAGTATATTTGTATCACCCGTGTGACTCTTTGCCCGGAGCTGCGGTACGTCCCGTGTGTCTCCGTATCCGGAGCTACGGTTTTATTTTGGATAGCCCACGCGTCGAACGTTGCCTTCAAACTGTGTCACACTTAGTTGGCTATGCTAGATTACCCTATCGTTGCACTTGTACTTTCTGATATACTTGGCATGCTGTATTTCTGTACCTTGTTACATCTCTTTGAGGACCTGGTTCCCTGCTAGTTTTGCATCCTAGACGGTTACGGAGCATTTGGAGTTACTGATGGAGTTGTACGTCTTGCGGGCATTGTACCATGTACTCATATCATTTCCACCGGCATTATGGTTACTTTATTCTTGTTGTTATTCATCTGCTGTTGTAGCCTAGTTTTTATAGACTCATCTCTTCTCGAGTCTATTCGAGTTTGTGTGTTATTGGACGGCCGACTTTAGCACATATAGCTCTTTTTTGTATACTGCGGTACATTGTGGATTGAGACATAGAGGTTTACATTTATGGGATATATAGATAGTGCCCTTTATATTATACAGCTTATTCATATTTGAGTCAAACCGGAGTCTGGTCGAATGCGTAGCTGGCGTGTCACGTATTCCTGGTCCTACGTATTTTGGAACTGGGGCGTGACATATTTTTGTGGTGGCCCATGCAGGTCCGATTTAAATCGTCTTGGTCACCTGACTGTGCCAAGCAAGCCTGCAAATTAGGAATAGATATTATGATTATTGAATAGGATCTCAATCCATAATCGATTTTAAAAACTCACTTTTTATGTGATTATCGCCCTTGGACTTCCAATTTGTATTTGTTTAATTTTCGTCAATATCGTTATCATTGTTGTTATCCCCTATTATTCGCGAAGAAGGATGCTTGTGCCTGATGATTTTACTCCAGAAGAAGATCGAAGACCAGACGACAGAAGACAGAATTCGTATAACATTCTCTGAGAAGATTGTTACCCTGAGTAGGATAGATGGATAGGTTATTTTGGATTCTAGAACTAGTATGGAAGGGTAGCAAGAGAATTGGAACCAGTAATACCCTATTCGTACTTGAGATAGCAGTGGTCTTGGAAGTACTGGGAGCTGGAAGGATTGTTGATCATGACCTAGAATAATTTATGGAAATGCATAGTCCGATGCTAGGAATTAGTTGTTGTAAATGATAGCGATACCAGGAATGATATTATGGACTAGAGGAGATAAAATTTCAGGCTCTCACTTGGAAGATAATTCCAAAAATTTTAATATGTGCTTGAGTGATACCATTATTGTACTTGTGACTTGGAGAGATAAATAACAAAAAAAAGAAATTCGAGGGATAAAATTTTAGGGAAAACCTTGAGGAGAAGAGAAATTATACTTTAGACAGGGAAGAATTTTTCTTTTAGAGGATTAGTGTGGTAAACAGAACAGGAGAATTTATTTTGAGGTTAAGTCTAGACGATGACACCGTCCTAGCATGTGTTGATTGAGCCAATACCACGCGACACTAGATTGTCGACGTAGTTGCATTATATTTTTAGGCCGCCAGGTTACCCTGAGTTGAGTTTCTTCAGGGAGCCAGGAGTATGGTGCCCATCTACCTTAGGGGTATACAATGCAGGAGGTGAACCAGTATACCACTGTATTATATCAGAGTTTGAGGATGTGTTTCTAGAGAATCTACCAGGCCTGCCACCTGACAAAGAGTTAGAGTTTGCTAAAGAGTTGACTCCCAGAGCCGAGCCAGTTATTTTCTCGTCTTTAGACTAGCACCGATAGAGTTGGTTGAGTAAAGGTCCATAGTAGAGGATCTCTTGGACAAAGGTTTCAGTCAGGCTAGTATTTTTCCATGGGAAGCAACCATCTTATTAGTGCCGAAGAAGGGTGAGACAGTATACTTGTGTATCGATTACAGGGCATTAAATATCGTAGCGATAAAGAGCAAGTACCCATTGACGCGCATCGCTGATTTTTAAATCAGCTAAGTGGCGCATATGTATTTTCGAAGATCGATCTCAGATCAAGCTATCATCAGATCAAGGTACGGAGAGAGGATGTTTCGAAGACGGCTTTTCGGACGAAGCATGGGCTCTATGAGTTTCTAGTCATGACCATTTGGGTTGACCAACATGCCAGCAGTATTTATAAGCTTGAGAAACAATGTTTTCCACCAGTACTTGGATAAGTTCGTGGTGGTAGTTATCGATGATATCGTGGTATATTCTAAAAAGAGATATCTCAGGATCGTGTTGGGGACGCTGATATGAGTTCTGCTTAGATAGGGTACCATTTTTGGGATACATAATCACCGGAGGTGGACTATCAGTTGACCTGGAGAAGATAGCTCCAGTTGAGACATGGCCTACCCCTACTTCAGTTACAGAGGTTAGGAGTTTCCTCGGACTTGCCGGATATTATCGGAGGTTCATGGAAAACTTTTGGAGGATAGCTGCGCCTATGACGCGACTGACGCATAAGGGCGAGGAGTTTATCTGCACCGACGAGTGTCAGGCAGTTTTCGATGAGCTAAAAAAGCATCTGACATCAGCACCGATTTTGACACTACCTTCAGGATCAGGAGGATTTGTAGTGCACAGTGATGCATTTGGGAGCGGATTAGGATGTGTACTGATGCAACACGGCAAGGTGATAGCCTACGCATTGAGACATTTGAGAGTTCATGAGAAGATCTATCCGACGCACGATTTGGAGCTAGCTACAGTGATATTTGCACTAAAGCTATGGAGACATTACCTTTATGGTGAGCGTGCTGAGATTTACACAGATCATAAAAGCCTAAAGTACGTCTACACGCAGAAGGAGCTCAACATGAGGCAGAGACGCTGGCTAGAGTTGATGACAGATTATGACATTGAGTTACAGTACCACCATGTCAAGGCGAATATAGTAGCAGATGCCTTAAGCAGGAAGCCCATAGCATACTTTTTGATGACTCAGCGATAATTGCTAGAGGATCTCCAGGAACTTGGGATAAAGATTGTATTGCCAGGCATGGATGGACAGATGGCCAGTCTCGAGGTTCAGTCTAGACCGATTGAGAGGATCAGGGCAGCCCTGCCTACAGATGCGAGGTTTCGACGTCTACGAGAGAGGACAGAGGCCGACATACAGATGGGACTCAGGATTCAGGAAGATAGAACGTTGAGGTATGGAGATCGCCTATATGTTCCGAGTGACGAGCTACGCTAAGAGTTGATGACCGAGGCACATATCTTGATTTATTCCATTCATCTCGGGGGTACGAAGATGTACCAGGACTTGAGGCAGCATTTATGGTGGCATGGGATGAAGAGAGAGGTTGCAAGATTCGTAGTGAAATATTTAGTTTGTCAGCAAGTCAAGACTGAATATCAGAGGACTGCAGGATTATTGCAGCCACTTTCCATTCCCGAGTGGAAGTGGGAACATATTACCATGGACTTCATCACAGGATTCCCGCGGAGCCCTAGCGGGAAGGATACAGTTTTGGTTGTCGTAGACAGACTCACCAAGTCCGTACATTTCTTGCCCTTCAGAGTTGGGTAGTCCACGTAGATTTTAGCTGACATGTATATGAGGCAGATAGTACGACTACATGGAGTGCCTGTCAGCATCATATCGGATCGTGATTCCAGATTCACGTCGTATTTTTGGCGGAGTATACAGGAGAGTCTAGGAACTCGTCTTAAGTTCAGCACTGCATATCATCCACAGACAGATGACCAGTCAGAGCGCACGATACAAATACTAGAGGATATGTTGAGAGCGTGCATGATTGACTTTGGAGGATCTTGGGAGGACCATCTACACTTGGTGGAATTCTCCTACAATAACAGCTACCAGGCTAGCATACAGATGGCACCTTATGAGGCACTGTACGGCAGGAAGTGTGGGTCACCAGTATATTGGAGTAACGTGGGAGAGCATCAGATACTTGGCCCAGAGTTGGTGACACAGACAGTGAAGAAAGTCAAGCAGATTTAGAGCCACCTGCGTGCAGTACTGGACAGAAAGAAACATTGGGCAGATGCGCACTGCAGACCTTTGGAGTTCAAGGAAGGTGACCATGTATTTTTGAAGATATCGCCTACTCGTGGTACCATCAGATTCGGAGGCAGAGGCAAGCTGAGTCCGAGATACATCGGACCTTTTGACATCTTGGAACGAGTTGGCAAAGTGACTTATCGTCTTGTATTGCCTCCATCATTAGAAGGAGTGCATGACGTATTTCACATATCGCAGTTGAGAAGATATGTGGCAGACCCTAGCCACGTGCTTGATCATTCGAAGATTACAGTCGGGCCCAGTTTATCTTACGTAGAGCAGCCAGTGGAGATACTGGATCACAGTGAGAAGACTTTGAAAGGTCAGACTATTCGACTGGTCAGTGTTGCATGGAAGCATCATTCGCCAGGCGAGTCTACCTGGGAGTGCAAGGATTCCATTCGACAGCGTTTCCTATATTTATTTGAGGACCAAGGTACAAATTTATGTACCATATATGATTACCAGTTTGCTTTTAAATTCTCTTAGCTATTATCGTACTTTACTTTTAATTTCGGGGACGAAATTTTTCTAAGTTGGGAAGAATGTAAACCCCCTCATTTAATTCTATAGATAGTCAGGGATAGATTGGTAAATTTTAGTTTAGCAGCAGATGTTTGAGGTTTAGAGTAGAGTTGCATTTTGTCTATTATTTAATTATTAAACCCTTGGTGCGCCCTACCGTTGCTAATTTGTTCGAAGCACAATATCAGCCCATAAATTCCATCGGACTATTGTACTTCTGACTTGACTCGCCAATTTAGGCACTGGACTTTTTCGTCACACAAAAATCAAATTCGTTGTGCCTTAAATTAATCGCACAATTTTTCGCATCCTAAATCCCATATTTAATTTCGTGTCGGACACTTATGTCGTTACCCTCAATTTTGAGATACCAATTTAACCCGTTGAGCCAGACCAACTAAAGGGTCCAAGACTGACTCCAAGCTCCCACCATTTTTGACCTTTGTGTTATTTCCAAATTTTGACCCCAAGTGCACCCATTTAATTAAAAGCGCGGGACACTTTAATTCTATTTAAATCGGGGATACCAATTTTTTCTAATCCTATTTTAATCTCCAATTAATCCCAATACCCATTTAATTAAACCCATGCCAAACACACAACACCCCCTCACCATGCAAAACACCAAACACCGTTTCTCCCATAATTTTTGTATCATTTCATGTGTTTGTGCAATAACCCAAATTTAAGGGGCTTAGTTGTAATTATTGAATTAGGTGTCCTCACCTCATTGGCCAAGACTAAATGGAAAGCCTACCCTTCTTTGACCGTAGTCAACATTCTCCCCCTTCCTTTGCATGAAGAAATCCAATCCTCCATGATCAATCCTAGCCACTCATACTTACATCACCAACCCCTATAAAGTGTCTCTTCCTACACTCTTTCCCAAGCAGGCCCTAATCCCAACACCTAGGGAAAACCCCCCTCTCTCTCTCCTCCCTCCTCCACCTAGAAAACTGAACCCGTGCATATTTCTTCTTCTTCTTCCTTTCTCCTTCTTCTTCCTTTCTCCTTCCTAGAAAGGATCTTTCCATCTGTCCACCCACTCCGGCGACTGACCATCGACTCCGGCCTGTGCAGCTGCTCTCCGACTTCACGGCGTCCGCCGCATCCCGCTGCTCTCCATCGACTGTGCAGCGGCTGACCCCCCTCCGGCCAATGCAGACTGACCCCGCTCGAGCCGCACTCTCCAACCCGCGTCGAGCCGCTCCCCATTCTCCTCCACTCCGCCGTTCGAGCCATTGCTCCGGCGAGCCCTGTCCGGCCTCTCCTCTTCCATGAGCTATCACCACCACCACCATTACATCCACCCTCGACCTCAGTCCGACTATCACCACCACCACCACGAGCCCACCTCGATACTCCGGGCACCTTCTCTTCCCACAGCCACCATCTTCTTCATCGATGCTCCGGCCAGCTGCTCGCCCCACGACGTCCGCCATTATCACGACCTCCCCCTCATAGCTGCTCTCACCAACGCCACCCGCTGAACCCAGCACCTCGATGACGAGTCCATGCCCGCACCGATTCTTCGTCAACCGTCGGCGTAGTACGGAGAAGCCACAATACTCCGGTGATCTTCCCTCAACCTCTTTCTCGAGTGCGACCCGGTATTCCGAGCGTTCCCTCATTCGTGGTACACTCTTGACACTCCTTTGTAATCTCCATTCTTCGTTGGTTCTTAAGTTTAGAATGTTAACTAGTTAGATGCTTTTTCCAAGCTGAAATGCATGCAACCACTTGTTTATAGCAGTATTGTAATGAATGGGGGTTTAGTGATACTCATATGGATACATGGTGAAAACATGGGTTTTCTGTGTGTGCATGGAGTGGTTAAATCAAAGAGGAACAAAGTGATGGCTAGGGGATCTTTCTTGTACATTGGTGGAATAAACATGGGTGTGTGCATGGATTATATGGTGTGTATTAAAGATATGGGTGCCTGTGATTTATCAGTTTATGCTTGTAATCCTTTAACACACGTGAACAACCATCATGAGTCGTGTGTATTTGTAGTTACTAGTTCAATGGCTAGGGGACAAAGTTGTATTGAGGAGACTTAATTAATGACTCATAACTATGGATATTATGGATGTATGAGGATAGAGGTTATTCATATGATGGCATATGGAGTGGTATGTGAGCCTTGAGAAGGAACTATTAGGATTCATGATAAAATAATATGTAAACAAGAAAACTAAGTTGTGCTTGGTACTGTGCTGATGGAAATTTAGTTGACCTAGTTAGACCCCTTAACTTGAGTAGCTTCTAAATAACCAATATTGTACATAAGTTATACTTTGTGCATTAGTGTCCCATAGCGTGGCTACTGATTATTATATTACTATATTTAGGTTCTTGGGATCGCACGAACGAGGAGTCAGGAGCAGGAATCGTACCATTACATCTTGGAGATCCAGGCAAGTGTACCTTGCCAACCTGTATTTCAGTTTACAGATATTTATTGTTTCTTTATGTACATTGTGCACGTATTTATGTTGACGTTTGATACTTCACGTCCGGATCACAACCGGGTGCAGACGTTCATCGTAACATCTTAGAATGAACGTTAGATGTTCGTAATACCTCAATGTACATACCTGAGTATATCGACACCCCAGGACACACTCATACACTGTGATCGTGCCAGATTCCTTTATCCTGATACTGATATCATGACTAGAGACTGGGATGACCTTAGGTTCGTGTCTGTTGAGTTATTTCTGTGTATCGAGACTGTTATATAGAGGTTCAGGTTCAGCGCACCATCGTTGACCGCTTGGGAAGGGGAAGACAGTTATTAGACGTTTGGGCTCCTCTGCACGCGCTTATATATGCACATGTACTATTTCTGTAGTGATCCTGTATCTAGTGTAGTTGTATCACCCGTGTGACTCTTTTCCCGGAGCTGCGGTACGTCCTGTGTGTCTCCGTGTCCGGAGCAACGATTTTATTTTGGATAGTCCACGCGTCGAACGTTGTCTTTAAACTGTGTCACACTTAGTTGGCTATGCTAGATTATCCCATCGTTGCACTTGTACTTTCTGTTATACTTGACATGCTGTATTTCTGTACCTTGTTACGTCCCACTGAGGACCTGGTTCCCTGCCAGTTTTGTAACATAGACGGTTACGGAGCATTTGGAGTTGCTGATGGAGTTGCATGTCTTGCGGGCATTGTACCAGGTACTCATATCATTTCTACCGGCATTATGGTTACTTTATTCTTGTTGTTATTCATCTGCTGTTGTAGCCTAGTTTTTGTAGACTCATCTCTTCTCGAGTCTATTCGAGTTTGTGTGTTATTGGGCAACCAACTTTAGCACATATAGCTCTTTCTTGTATACTGCGGTACATTATGGATTGAGACATAGAGGTTTACATTTATAGGATATCTAGATAGTGCCCTTTATAATATACAGCTTATACGTATTCGAGTCAGACCAGAGTCTGGTCGAATGCGTAGCTGGCGTGTCACGTATTCCTGGTCCTATGTATTTTGGGACTGGGGCGTGACACGTAGACCCTTGGAGTTTGAGGTATAGGTTTTATTAAGATTACTTGTGATTGCCTTGTTTTAGATTACGTGTTAAGGCTATATTTCTTCTTGGTTGGCGATTTGATGTTCTTACATATTTCTCTGACACGGGACACGATTCATTTTGGTGGAGGTGGGAAGCTTAGTCCACGGTATATCAGACCTTTCGGTATTCTTGCGAGGGTCGATGCAGTGGCCTACAGACTAGACTTGCCGCATGCACTGGAGGGAGTACATGAAGTGTTCCATATGTCATAGCTGAGATGGTATGTGGCAGATCCTAGTCACTTATTAGATTACTCGAAGATCGAGGTTGATCCGACTCTCAACTATCCTAAGCAGCCCGTAGAGATTTTGGATCACAGGGAGAATGTATTGTGGAACCAGACTATTCTTTTGGTTCATGTTGCATGGAGACATCACTCTCCAGGTGAGTCAACCTGGGAGAAGGAGAAAGAAATGTGCGAGCAATACCTGTATCTCTTCGATCCTTGAGGTATGGTTCTGGTTGTTCTGATTGTGTTCTTGTGCTAGTTTAGTTCAATTTCTAGGACGAATTTTTTTTTAAGAGAGTAGACTTCTCACAACCACATTTCTAGAGTAGGGGCATTATTGTCATTTGTAATATCTCTATCTATATTGCGTTTATAGTTACATGATATGCATAATATTATATTATTATTATTAATGATATTGGTTAGTGGACTAGACTTGATGCGACCATAGATTTTATATTAGACTAGTCATATTTGAACCCACTAATTAATCCCTATTCTTTTAAAATTAGAATCTAGTTAGACCCCTCATTAGGAATAAAGACCCCAATTAATTAAATAACTCTTCATAACAACCATATAGGGTACTATAGACTTTGTGCATTAGCCAAGCCTTAGGTTTAGTGTCCGGCCCTATATAGGAGAGAGGGAGCCTCCCTCTAGTTCATAATAGCTCATGATGAAAACCCTAGAAATAGTTCTTCCCTAAACCCTTACTTCCCACCACCAAATTTTAGAATTTAAAACCCCAAACCCTCTCTTTTCCCTCATCTAAGAAGCCTAGTATCTTAGGTTTCAACAAACTTGGGAGAAGAAGAAGTTTGCATTGGGAACCCATATCCCAATAAGTAAAAATCTGAAATCTTTCTTTTAAATTCTATTTTTATTATTTGTTTGGCCATTAGGATCCCACCCATGGTTTAGGAATAGATACAAGAGGGGGGATTAGTTTTCTTTGGTTCCCATAGTATTTTCTTCTTGAGTATCCTACTCACAGCAGGGTTGTGTGTGTTGACAACAATGTACCTGGGTTTTATTGCAACAACAGCAGTTGAAGATATTAATAGAGTATACCAGTGTTGGAGGGTGTCATACATGAAGAGTGAGTGCACTATTTTGGGACTGTACATGTGTTGCATTTTAGTGCATGATAGTAAGTGATTGCAGTAGATGTAGAGGAGTGCTTTTGATTGTATTGTGTTCACACAAATTTAAGGGTTGTGCATCTATGTTCAGTTGTGTGGACTGAGATGACTCTAGGGTAGGTATTTTAGTGTATTTTTAGTGTGTGTGTCTGTGTATAGGGTTGGATGTTTGTGTGACTAATACCAACGTATCAGTAAGTGAGAAGAGAGTGCACTCAAAGGTGCAGGCCAGGGGAGATTAGGATTTGGGGTCAGGTTCCATGCCAAGTAGCAGCATGCAACCTATAACTACAACTACTTGTAGTACAAAACCTGCATTTAGCTCAGTAGTTGCAAGCATTGTTACACTGCCAAGTGTAGTGGTAGTGAGGATACAGGGTTGGCATTAGACTGTGCAGGTAAGGTAGAGTGTAGTAGATGAGTTTGTTTTTGTTGATGTGGCAAGAAGTATCAAAGGGTATCAGGTATTAGTCAACAACAAGTACTGAGGTGCAAAGGTATATTGGAGGCTCAAGTACTTCAGTCAGGTGGTATCTAAGTTGCTTTAGTTAGCTAAGATTAATATATGTATTGTCTTGTATATATATATATATATATATATATATATATATATATATATATATATATATATATATATATATATATATATATAAATCAGTATTTTTATATCTAAAAACTTGCGTATCCTATGATACGGTATTTTGTGTGTATCCTAGTATCTTAGTCTAGCTAGTGTGGCCTAGTTTCATAGTGTATGGACATAATATCCTAGAGATAGACTCATACAACCTAGAAATAGTTAGTTTGACAAAGTTTGACTTAGAGTTGACCTTGTTTGACTATTTTGACTTAAAAATAGCTTTTTGACCTAGAATTGAGCTAGTTTAACTTATTTTTATTCCAAAATCTTGTATTGATACACATACCATATATAGGTCTGTGTGACACCAGTTTGGGCATCGAGAGACACACCTTGCTCAGGACCTTAGGCGAGTACATTTATCTGTTAGTTTTTTTTTTATAATAGTATATATATCTCATGTTCTAGAACTGTATACTTGATTCTGACACAGTGGTTTCACGGACTGGTATGACATAGATCATGTAAGGAGATGTTATTCCCTACCGTGTTCAGTGGGTACTCCTTCACATGTATTTCATCGTGTGTATTAGCTTTTGATTATTTATATTTTGTGTTCACACACTGCTTGTGTTCAGTGTGCTTATATTCGTGTACACACACTGCTCGTGTTCAGTGTGCCCATATTCGTGTTCATAACGTGTCGTGATTGGATCCATTGGTATTAGTTGGGGATGGGGGAGTAGGAGTTGATTATGTAATCAAAGCCCTAGTGTATTCGTGTACATGTCGATTATATACCATACTTTTAATCGAGTTACCTTATTGTATTCATGTTCAACCTAAACCGATCACATAATAAACTTGTATTCTGAGGCACATTAGTTAGATTTCAGTTATTCTTTTATATTGCATATATTCATATTGCTTGTTCTTTATTCCAGTACATTACCTGTTCACTGTTGTTCATTTCATTCATTTATTTAGTTATCTTGTATTCTTTCTATTATTTGTTTTATATGATCGATTATGTACTTAAAACTGCTTTCAAAGGTATGTACTTCGCTCCAATCCTAACTGGATATATTTTTCCAGATGATTGGCTCATAGATCAGTGTCCTACATTCTACGAGCCGCAGGAGGGCTTAACATTAGAGGGTACTCTTATAGACCAGGAAGACTTAGTTTCAGAGCCTGAGGAGTTTTAGTTTATTTAGTGAACTTGTATTAGACTATTATTGAGATTCATGGCATGTATATTTTTTTAGACTTGTGGATTATATCTTGTTTATTTTCTTCGTTATTCCATTTGTACTCTATCTTTCTTAGTTTGTACTATGATTGAGTATAGTTACATTTGTGAGATACATATTATTCCTCCGTTTGGAGTTGAGATGATTGACAGGTACCATATTTATATTGTTGAGATGTTAGTTAGTTAAAGTTGACCCAGACAGCGTTCTACCGCCGATGCTGCGGCGTAGGCTGGGCTTACCCACGTACTCGTGCCCGAATATTTGGGTGCGGATTATGACATATTTTTAGTAGTGGCCCATATATATACATCTAATTATTAGACTAACAATATATTTATATATATATATATATATATATATATATATATATATATATATGTATGTATGTATGTATTGGTAAAGTTAGTGGTTTAGTTAGTTTGTTAAGGTTAGCTAGTAGTTATTAATGGTCTAGTTAGTTCTTGTAAGTTAGTTAGTAGTTCATGATAGTGTAGTAGTTAAGTGCATAGTATAGTAGTTGTATTATCTAATAGTTATATGTATGTACATACTTGTTAGACTAAGTAGCTATATGCAGGTATGTATTATATATATGTATTGTATGTTCGGTAGTTAGTAGTATTCTATATAGTTTAGTTAATGGTAGTATGTAATTAGTGTATTAGTAGTTAATTGCATATTAGGATTTGATTTACCTTGTGATACCAATGTAATGTCAAAGTATTTTGTGGATACTCAAGGTATTGAGTTTGAGTATCAAGATGGGTATGTAGGTAGTGAGCGCATTGGTTCAAAGCCAAGGTATCCAATTTGCATTAGTTAGCTTACATACTATATGTATTGTCTTATATATATATATATATATATATATATATATATATATATATACATATATATATATATACATATATATATATATATATATATATATATATATATACATATATATATATATATATATCAGTATTTTCATATCAAAAACTTGCATATCCTATGATATGGTACTTTAGGTGTATCCTAGTATCTTAGCTTAGCTACTGTGGCCTAATTACATTGTGTGTGGACCTAATATCCAAGAGTTAGAGTCATACAACTTAGAAATAGCTAGTTTGCCCTAGAGTGGACCTAGT
Source organism: Iris macrosiphon (assembly GCA_036927795.1). Classification (NCBI taxonomy): domain Eukaryota; kingdom Viridiplantae; phylum Streptophyta; class Magnoliopsida; order Asparagales; family Iridaceae; genus Iris; species Iris macrosiphon. The sequence goes on along the minus strand of JAYESA010000011.1, from coordinate 63,305,915 downwards.
TTGACTGTTTTGACTTAGAAATGGCTTTATCACCTAGATTTGAACTAGTTTAACTTAATTTTATTCCAACACCTTGTATTAATGTGATATTCCATATATAGGTCTGTGTGACACCAGTTTTGACACATACTGACATTTATTGCTCTAGACCACAGGCGAGTACATTCTCTGATAGTTTTTATTATTTGATAATTACTATAATGTAAGTATTTAGAAATATTTTACATGACTCTTGACACATTGGTACACGGACTAGTATATACATGGATCAGTCATGTGATATTATTTATTGTTTTATTGTTCCTCATGTTCTTATATAGTTAAAAGACAATATTTAATATTAGAAAATATTCAATGTTCAATATTCAATGTTTAATGTTTATAATGCCTTGAGTATCTTGTATCGTAACATGTCATGGTTGGATCTATTGTACTAGTCGGGGGAAAGGGGAAGTATTAGCTAGATATGTGATCAAATCCTAGACAATATTCAATGTTCAACTTTTAACTTAGACAATGTTTATCCAACATTAATTAGACAATGTTCAACCCAAGCCGATCACATATCTAACTAGTATTTTAATCACTTATTATAGTTACTGTTCTTCACCATATTCAAGTTTATTGCCTTATTCTATTTTATTATCTTGTTCTATTTTATTGAGATCGGTGTATACCATATTCTCTTGTTTACTTGTTTCTTCTACCATAGTATGATATTGTTTATAGTTTTTTGTCATGTATTATATTCTCTATTTCTGTTTATAGTCATTATCAATTAATTGGAACTACTATTGGGTTGTACTTTGCTCCAATCCTGACTGGATATATTTTTCAGATGAATGGATAGTGATGATGTGTCCCACTTACTACGGGCCAACAGATGGATTGTCACCTGAGGATGTAGTGCCAGATACTGAGGCCATTTAGATTTCCATATCTTGTAGTGGTTGTTTCTAGTTAGATTTTGGATTGTATTATTATTTTGAGATCTTGGGTTGTGTTTAGATGTTGAGTTGGACCTGTGATATTTTAAGACTTGTACTTCTTTTTCTTCTATTCCATATCGTACTTACATCTTTCTTTAGTTTTTATATGTGATTGAGTATTGACTATCCTTTGTTATATTATCATATTGCTCCTCCATTTGGAGTTAAGATGGCATGAAAGATATTATATATATATATTGTGAGAGATGTTAAACAGTATAGAAGACCGAGACAGCGTTCTACCGTCAATGCTGTGGCATAGGCTGGACGTACCCACGTACTCGTACCCCTACACCGGGTGCGATTATGACAAGGTACAATAAGGATTTGAGGATGAGACTAATACCCGGGTGTATTTGTGTGCAGGTTAAGTAAGGGCTAAAGTATCAGTGATCATGTTAGGTGTTATATGGCTACTGATATAGGTAAGTAAGTAATTAAGGTTAGAGGTGGAGCTGAGAATTGATAAGGTATGGGTAGTGGTGTATTATGATATTAAGGTGATTAGGATTCCTTGCAGGTATGCCATTATTAGGAAGAAATATTCATATTCAGTCACTATAAATAGCAACAAGCATGGAGTAACACATGTTGTGTTGGTGTGAGTGCATAGTATTAGTCTTGAGTTAGTAAGGGTAGAGTATCAGTAATATGTTCTCAGTGCACATGTACCCAATAGGTAGTAAGGGAAAGGTTGAGGTAATAATCGAAGTACTAAAGTATGGTTTAACTAGGATATTTTAAGTTGTGGGTTTTAGACTAGGTATAAACTATGGTATTGCTTATAGTTAGGATACTAAATAATACTAGTATTTATGAGTTAGATGTATATATATAAATAGTAGAAATATCTAGGATAGTTATATACATAAGGTATTTACTTAGTATTGACTAAGTGGGAGCTAATATAAAGTAGTATGTATCTAGTATCACTCTAGAAACCAAACCCTTAGTTTAAATGGACTCAAACCTTCGAATTAGCCTAGTATTAGACCAAGTGACCTAGAGACGATCCAAATACCTAATTTAGAACTAGTTAAACATGCTTATCTTTTTAACCACACATTAACATTGATATTCCATATATAGGACTCTTGGACTCCAGTTGAGCATTGTTTATTATTTCTTGCTCAAGACCACAGGTGAGTACATTCTCTGACAGTTTTTATTATTTTGTTTAGTACTATAATTCAAGTTATAGTATATACTTGATTCCGATACAGTGGATACACGAACTACTATCATAGATACCTGTCATAAGGAGTCGTGATTGGAATCCATCGTACTAGCTGGGGATGGGGAAATATTAGCAAGATTATGCGATCATACCCCACTTTACATGCATCATAGCTCACCTCACATATCACTTAGGGTGTAGCCTGACCATTTACATGCCTCATAGCCTGTTATATATGATTAGCCTGACTTTTGCTCGTACCATAGCTAACCAGATGGTTAGCCTAACCTCACATGTATCATAGCCAACCATATATAACAAGCCTGATCTAGTCCCAAGCCGATCACATATCAAACTGATATTTCACAATACATAGCTAGAATTCCTATTCTTTTATTTCAGTACACTCATTTATAGCATTCTCATATATCTGCTCATTGCTAGTTAGTTTTATATGCTGATTACATGTCTCTCCAGTATTTCTTACTTTCTAGTACTTCCTTCATTATTATTTTCCTGCACTATTTTATAGTTTTTGTCAATATAACTAAAATTGTTGTTAGTGTTTGTGCTTCGCTCCAATCCTGACTGGATAACATTTTTCAGAGGATCTTGAGAATTTCTGTCCTACCCACTATGGTCCAGGAGTAGATGGAGATTACATCCCGGAGATTCCAGAGGTGCCACTCTTCTTAGAGGAGACACCACCCGCAGTCGTTTAGACAACATTTAGCCTAGTTTATTATTTATTGGATTATTCTAAACTATAAAACTTGGGTAGTATTATGTTGAGACTATTTATGTTGAGATAGCTAGACCGTAGACTTTTATTATTTGAGTTGTGTTCTAGACTTATATCAGAACTTCTTTATATCTTATCGTGCCATTTACCTTCTTATAGTTATTGTGATTGAGTACCTTATATTTTGATGATCAATATGCATTATTCATTGTCCTCCTTATGGAGTTGAGATCATTGACAGTTTATTTTTGTGAGTTATGATTAGTAGTTTTGAGACCTAAACAGCGTTCTACCGTCGATGCTATGTTGTAGGCTGGACGTACCCAGGGCTCATGCCCAAATTTCGTGTGTGGGTCATGACAGTAATTTAGCACCCGTCGGCTAGATCTCTATAATCAACTCCATCTGTTGGTTGTACCATTCTGGCAATATTTTAAAATTGGACTTGATGCTCAAACAGTCTTGTAACCACCTCCAACGGTGAATGATCCTCACAACCAGGATATAATGCAGTCCTTGCATTCTCCAGTAACTCTATGAACTTTGCATCCTTGGCATTGGGTGCCTCCTCAGTTTTATCATCATTTTCCAAATTAAAACTAGGCCCAGCAGCGTCGAAAATAATATTCACGTACCTGTCGTCGTAATTAGCGTGGTCGTGGACAACCATATACGGCTCCATATAAGGCTCTGGTTCCGATGCTAAAGACAAAAAATTTCCATGTGAGGTCCACTGAACGTAATTTAGCGTAAAATCCTTCAAGTACAAATGATATATCACATCCACTTCTAAGTGATATTTCAAGTTGCGATATCTCACACACGGACACTTAATTTTGGTACCGTCCATGTACTGATGGAACGCTTTGACGAACTGTAGGAATTACTGTACACCCTCTATGGATTTATCCTACACACCGCACATGTTATCAGGATGACGGTTGTACATCCATGAATGATACCATAGGTAGTAATTCATATATATTAATATACTTCTATAAAGATAGATACACATGATTGTTCAAGTATATATCGTTCAAAGGCTTGCAAAAGTAATAGCATGAAGACATAATTTCAAACTTAGAAGACATGTGGACTACTCCGATTTTAAACTCCATTAAAAGGGCGGCTCATAACAATAAATACGTGTTCCCTTGTGATCCATTATCTGAAAAGAAAATTTACTGAGAGTTATACAAGATTTTAAAAAATCCTAGAAAAGGCTAAGTATTATAAATTATCTGAAAAGACTGAGAGGCCTTTGTTTACTCCTCTATAAAAAACTAAAATACATGAAATCTAGTTCTTCCACGAGTATTTTTAGATATTTAGATCCTTTCATTCTTAGTCTTTTATTATATAACTCTAATAGCCTCAAAAGGCTTGCACAACTCATTTTTTTTTCACATAATGGACTACGAAGGAACACCTGACTTTGGAGTGTCCAACATAGGTAGAACCTAAGTATTCAACATGGTAGAACCTAAAAGCCTAGTCACTACTATTCTAGACCTAAAAGCCTCAAAAAATTTGTTTCAGAGAAGGGCTCACATGGAACATGTGGACTCTTATACACTTGACACACACACACAAGGTACAACCCATACCCAAGCACAATATCTTGACTAAAATATAAAATTAAATTTTCTTATAACTTAAATATGATATTGACGTACACTCACACTCATAAATCTTAACTGCACACATACATACACATAGAACATTGTATATAATACTCTCATAGGGAACTCGATTAACTTTACAAGTAATAAATGCTCGCACACTATGATTGGACATGCTAAACATACTCTACTGACTCATACGAGTCCATTACCAGAGAGTATATTCAGCCTCTCTAGCAATGCCTCGAACTCTAATCCAATATGTGTCATAATTTATGCACATACAAATAAATAGGATGCTCCTAAATTAAATAATCCTATGGCAGAAAAAGATGAAACAAGAATGTTACCTGTCACCATGTCACCTGATGCCAAGGCCTCCTCCAGATATAAGGTAAAAGCTTGCCCTTGGCCTTGCGGTGCTCCTTGTTGCTGCCTTCCTTGAATACGCAGTTGTAGCCTCTACTGCCCATATTGTTAATTCCTCTGCTAGTTGTATATATGTGTTTACGTCGGCAATAGACGCTGAGCCAATATCCTGATCGCTAGTGTTGGTCCCCTATATTGAGTTATCCCTGGTGATGACAGTGCTAACCGTTACGCCGGTCCTTCAATTCTCTGCATCATAGGACAATTGGCAATCTGATGATCTGGACTGCCATATCGCAAACATAAACAAAACTCGTCCGCTGCTCTACACATATCTTGCATATGGCCTTCTTTGCCCTAATACGTACATCCGAGTGGGGCTCCCAATCATTGTTGCTGCTGTTGCCTCAGCTGGTTCGGCCGATCTGGTGCTATTGTTGCCGATGTTACTTGCCTCCATGATGTTGTATCATGAATACAAATGCCAGAAGATGGTGCTAACATTCGTTATACTGGTCCTTCTCCTCCACTTTGTGTATGAGACCTCTTATGGCCTCCCGTCCTTGATGTTAACTTTGCATTGTCGGCTCGTGTCGCCTAGATGCGATCAACACTTGGTCGAAAGTCTGGTAGTTATAGCCCTCTACTAGTTGTTGAATCTCCAAATGAAGTCCATATTGGAAACTCATTGCCCTATCTAGTTCTGTTGCTACCATCGTCGGAGCAAATCTGTTAAGCCTGCAAAACTCCATCGCATAGATATCCACATCGTAGCATATATATCAGGTCAGGTGCGCATGAATAATCAGTCAGTCGATCAATCAGATCGGTCAATCCATCAAGTCGTCCTACTAGCTGGATTAATCTATCAATAGTTCCTCTATCCACGATGGAAAATAGATATCATGTCAGAAAAATACAAGCACTATACACTAATCCAATCTCCATGAATAATACCAGATCCTCTGGCTCACATGAATCCACCGAACCGGTGATCACATGCTATCAGTCGATAAATCCCATAACATCCAATTATAAAATATAGATTCTACCTAACAAGGTTGTCCATTTATAAGTACTAGTACTAGTAGTCACTAGGGTAGTAAGTTAGCCATATATTCTCCTTAATCCACCGTGTCATGTACACCATTCTTTGATCTACCATGTACATATATATATATATATATATATATATATATATATATATATATATATATCCTCCTTATAAAATAAGGGATAAAATATGGGATAAAATTACTAAATATGATGCTGCTCAATCATACAAGATCTAGAAACGTATAGAGATACCAAGTATCTGGCACTTGGGAAGTCGGGTATAATCAAATATTGATACCCTCGATGTTTGCCTCATTCCGCAAAAATACTTGCACAATAATCCAAGTCCAAGAATCAAATAATAACAAAATTATGCCTTTTATCCAGGCCTACAAAGTCCAATAAAGTACACAAAAGCTTGCCAAGTTAATATCCTAAATCATACTTCCAATGAAAATGATATTCAATCCTCGAATTTATCCAAAGTTCACAATCACGATGTAAGGCAACTGCTAGTCCAATCAAGTTAATCTATAACAACACCTAGAGAGAATGATAAGAAGACATAAACCTAATAATTAATACCATCAGACATGGGTAGATAAGTAACTACACGTCTAATATAAAACCAAATCTTGAATCAAATCCCCAAATCGAATCCCCAAATCAAATCATGAATCTCCGAATCAAGTTTCTAAATCAAATTCCTAAATCAAATCCCTAAATCAAATTATGAATCCAATCCCGAATCAATATCTCGAATCAATAACCTGAGTCAAATAATCGAATCAAACCCCCAAATCAAATCATGAATCCAATTCTTGAATCAAATTCCTAATCCAAAATTCTAGAAAATTTAGGTAGAACCTTCCCTATATTTCTAGGACCGGAACATAACCTGCAAAACAAAATAAATAGAATATCCACCCGGTGCAACCAGCCGTAAAATCCCAAGCAAAGTCCAATAAAATCCATAATAAACAAGTCCAATAATATAGTGCCAAATCGTAACCCAACTGCGAGTCGGACACGGGGCATATAGGAACGATGCTCATAACCAGGTCATGATCGTGTCCTCAGAGGTGTGGATGTCCCGTCTGAGTTGTTTAATATGGGTATCGATTCGATATCGAACCATTATAAAAAAATAGCAATAATTACCAGTCCACTATAAATATACAAGTACAATAATTTACTAAAAATAAATGCAGAATGAGAAGCACATAGCACGAAACCATCACAAGAACAAGGGGCACTTGCCTAGAGGGCTCGGCTAAATATACAAGTCTTCGGCAAACCAAGATCCAAGATGTCACGTCCATCGGGGTCCTCAGAACACACAATAAACAATCATTAGTACCAAACAATTATATATAAATAAAATCACAAGGGATAGCAGAAGGCTATACCGTGTGGCTCCCGCAAGTGATGCAAGGATCTGGCATAAAAACTGAGGCAAATGGATCGATATGGGCATGTATATCGAGATGTGCACGAGATCTATAGTAGCATGAATACCGGGACGAAGGGAAAATATAACGTGTACATAAATCGAGACGCACACGAACTCCCAAAAATATGAAGAGCACAAATTAATGCGAAAAGCAAGTCAGTGCATGCGTGTAAATCAATACGACATGGGATACGAGAAAAAGGCATAAGGGCCAAGAAATATGAAAACCAAGATGATGCGCAAACCAAAGTAATATTATGCTCGAGGCAGCGCGGGGCTCGAGGCTTCCCGCTGCCCAAGACAGCACATGAACCAAGATGGCACAAGAAAAGAGAGATGACATGTCTACCAAGGTTTATGTATCCCAAGAACTACAACACAAGAACCGAGGAGGAAGGAGGAGATGGAGATGGTGACAATGGTTGTCACAGTGGAGGTGCTGGAAGTGGTGGTAGTGGCCATGGTGAAGGTGGTGGTGGAGGTGCCAGATCTGAGATGGAGAGAACAAGAGAAAGAAAGATTTGAGAGAGAGGAACAGGAATAAAGAGAGGGAGGGCTGGAAAGATCATGAGGGAAATCGAGAGAGAGAGAGAGACCAAGCGAGATAGAGAGGGGAGAGAGCTGAGGGAGAGAACGAGAGAGAGAGAGAAAGAAACGAGTGATAGAGAAGGAGATAGAGAGAGTAGGAGCACCTCGGGGGAGAGAGGGGCCGGGGGGACTGCTCCATGGGGGAGATGGGGGATGGTGAGCGGGTGAATGAGGGGAAAGAGAGGGCTACTGAGTGAGGGGGAAATATGTTATGGTTCGGATTTGGGTTAGGAATTGGGGTAGAGTTAGGTAACAACAACAACAACAACAACAACAATAATAATAATAATAATAATAATAATAATAATAATACTAATAATAATTACAAGAAATACAAATAATAATAATAACAATAACAATGGTAATAAGAATAGCAATAACAATTAGAATTACAATCGTCCAAATAAAATGCCAATTCACCCACAAATATAAATAATATTAATAATTAATACAAATCAATAAATAAAAGCAGCAATAATAAAAGTTAAGCCTCAACAATCAAGACAAATCAAGATCCAAAAATCTAAATAAAATTTAAAAAATACAAAGAATTGTAAATCCTCCAAATCAAAAATACAGTCATATAATTATTCAGAAAAAATAGGATTATGATAACCTCTAACTCTTCGATTTCTGCCTTTGTCAGCTGTCAGTCTGCTGCATTAAATATTGAGAGATAGTAGATCATTTGTGCGTCATCCTTCGTAACATTAAGAAAGTGTGCCACTTTTCTACTCTCTGAATAGTGCACCATCCTTTGAAATTAGTAGAAAGTCGCCAAAGTAAGAAAATATGCATCTTTCTTCTGGAACAAGTAGAAAGTGCGCCATTCTTTTACTGTTGGATTTATTTGTAGAAAACTGCACCATCTATCCGAGGCACACTTTTTATGCTTCTACAAGACCCCCTTTAAAGTTTTTAAATTCGATCAGGTGAATTCAAAATTACTTTAAATTAGAAGCATAAGAGTTGTTGAGTTATTTTGTGCGCACACTCTGGACAGAATCCTAACGGATTTGGTGACGTGGCTGACATGCACGTATCTTTTGCTTGCTTTATTTGGTTTTGACACGTTCTTTGAGGAGACCCCGAAGATTTTTTCGGAGATGCGGGCAGCATTTTAGGAACAATGTAACTAGCACTTTCCTGAAGAGGGATATTTTTGTCTTTTCCTATTTAGTCTTATTGTTAATAATTATATTTCATATTAATTATCTTGATTATATTTTATTACAAAATAATTAGAATTGTTGTGTATATATAAATATTTGATATAGTTGATGGTTAGTTGTTAGCCAATTGTTAAACTAGTTGTTAGTAAACCTAAATGAACCTAACTAGACTTTTTATGACAAATAGAGTAACCCAATAAATTAATTTTGGTTAATTAGTTAAAATAGAGGGAATGAATAGAATCCTCATTCATTTAATATTAGAACCTTTATTAGTTAAACCCATCATTAGCAAAACTCTTCATGACAATCCTTGGAGGGCATTTTGAATATTTTTCATAGACCAACCCTAACCTTAGAGTGACCGGGCCTATTTAGAAGGATGGGAGCCTCCATCTTCTTCATTATTGTTCATGAAGAAACCCTAACTTTAGTTCTTCCCTCCAAGCATTCTTTCCTCCACCAAATTCCTCCAAATTAATCCCAATCACTCTCATTTTTATTCCCATGGAGAGCTAGAAGCTTGGAGACTTTAAGAGGCTAGAAGAAGAAGGGTTTTTCAAGGAGTTGGTATCCATTTCTTATTCTTATGCTCATTGGAAGGAATCACATTGGGAATCCATCTCCCAATAGGTAAGAACCTTATTTCCCCTTATCATTTCAGATTTGAATGGTGTAATAAACTCCTAGGAAACATTCCTTGATTTAAGACTATCCATAAGAAGAGAAACTAGGTCAATATGAGGCCTATGTTGGAAGTTACATTGAGTTTTGTATCCATTTACAGAAAACTCTGAGATGACACACCAAGTGTTTGATGGAATGCCTAATGGACCATTCCCTATTATTTTATATTGCATTTGGTATATTAGGAGATGTATAATGTATTTTGAGTAGTGGTATCACATGGAATGGATATTAGAAGAGTGTATCATAAATATCAAAGGTCTGTGGATATTGCACTTAAGGTATTTGTTTAATTATCATTGCTAGTGTGTGTTTATGTGCTATGGTAAGGGGTGTGAAGATCAGTGCACAGAAGAGGGAACTGAACTATGTGTCCAGGCAAGTAAATGTGCAGCAGACCCTATATGGTAAATGAATGTCAGTCATTAGTGTGCGTTGGTCTTTAGGGGAAACATATGATTAACTGTTGCAATCATATGAACTGTGGCAGCAGCACATATGTGCAAGCACTACACATCAAGTAGGTAGTGGGGGAAATGCTATTGGCAGTGATGTTGGTAATATGGTTGCTGTTGTTCTTGTATGGTCTGGCATGGTTGTAATTATTGTTATTGATATTGCTGTTGTAAAGGGACAAGAGGGTGAATCTTTCACAGACCTATGCAAGTTGTAAGAAACTAAGTTGCAGTGTTATTTAGGAGGTTAGAGGATATGTAGTATCAGGTTAGCATAGCTCAAGTGTGGGTATGAATTGGAGGCTCAAGTATCAGAAATTGCATATGGTGTAGGATTGAGTGTTAGAGTGCACATATAGAAGTGTGTATCATGTGCCAATGAACTTCATGTGTATCAATATGGGGTAAAAGGAGTAATTTTGAATTATGAGTACTGTAGTTAGTATCCAGAATGATGGTATTTTAGTGAGCAGTGTGTGAAGTAGCAGTGAGTGTATTGGATATGGGTGTACAGCTGTAGATATGATAAGGGTATGAATAATCTTAGTGCACCAGTGAGGGCTAGGGTGTCAGTCCAGTGAGTGCAAGTGTAGGTTATGTGGAGAGTATGGTGTTAGCCGGTGTCATTGAGGTATAGCAACAGTTGAGTGTTAGTGGTTGAGTGTGTATCCGTGATTAGTGGGTTGTGTATTGGGTGTGCAGGCCAGGTAAGGGCTCACGCAAGAACTATAAGGTGTGGGGCTAAGGTGGCATTCAATATTGTAGTATAATGCATTAGAGGAGAGGTAGTTTGCTTGTTTGTGGGCTTGAGTAGTGCAGAACTTTGGGGCACTACAAGCTACTTGTTTCAGTGTTAGCTTGGGTTCATGGGACTTTCAATACCTGTAATGAGAAATAGGAGAGGCTCAGGTATGCACATAATAGAGTGGGCATTAGAAGAGGGAAGAGGTCTGATCTCAGACATGGTAACAACAACAGTTGAGTTAAGTGTGAGTATCTATATGTGGGGGTGCAATATGCTCTAAGGAGTGACTGATTGGACATCTAGAGGGGCGATTAGACCTGGGATGATTAGTATCAGGTGGGGTTTGATCTATCAGTAGTGTGGTTGGGAGCTCTAGCACTCGAGTGCTAGTTCCAGTAGGTGATCAGTGAACACTGATATGTATCTGATACATTTATGTGAGTCAGTGAACACACATAGATAAGTATCAGTATAGACACTGAGATATGAGTCTCATATCAAAGTGGTGTGCATCAATGATCAATAAGTAATGGGGTATATGTCTATCATGTTAGGATGTTGCAGCAACTGGAAAGATGGCTTAGTGTGTTAGTTTAGGTAGGTTCTCAAATGGCAAGGTAATGTGTTGGGGGTCTTTGAGTGTGATATCAGAGGATATATGTGGGGTATCAGAATTGAGGGTCTAGTGTGGTTTTAAGTTGAGTGTTAAGTCAGTGTTTAGTATCAGTGAGTGATAAAGTGTGTTTGGGTGTATCAGTCGGGTAGGGCCAAGTGTTGACAACAACCACTTGGTATTAGAGGGAGCATGTGGCCAACCAGTATATCAATCCTTAGAAGATAGCAGTGAAATAGGGTTGGGCAGCAACTATTCGAGGTAGGTTGCTTCAAGGGGGTTGTGCACTGATGTGCACAACATATAGAGGAGGTTGGGGCAGGTCTGAGGTATTTTGCTAAGTCTGATTCGTTGGTTAGATGGTTAGTTATTCACTTGTTAGTTGATAAATAATAGATATTAGTTGAGTTATGTTAGTTCATAATATACATGTTAGCTAGTTAGTTGGGTTAGTTATTTAGTTTAGTTAGATTGTTAGATAAGTGTTAGTTCGTTTGAGTGTTAGTTATTAGTTGTATATTAGAAGTTAAGTATTGAAAAATTAGTTGTATGTTAGTCTGTAAAGTATTAAACAGTTAGTTAGTTATGTTATGATAGAAGTTAGATGATGATAGTTATATATATAAGAATAGATATTGAATATATAATATATGATATCTAGTATCCCTATACCTATGAGCTATAACCTAGAAAACCTAGTATTGACTAGTATTAGTTAGTATTACCTCATAAATCAACTTGCTGGGTATTTTGGAACCCAAAATTGGGTGTTGACCCAGCTTGACAATAGTGACCTAGAAATGACCTAGAAACCATAGTTTAACTTATTTTAACTTGTTTATCCCTTCATTACACCAAATAACATATAAATTCGTATATAGGTTTGTGTGACACCAGTTCGGACACCATTATATCTTATTTTCTCAGAACTACAGGCGAGTACTTTCTCTGATAGTTTCTATTATTTGATATCGATTGTGATTTTGGTTTATAGTATTATTTTACCTGATTCCTCGACCCTATGGATACACAAATTATTATTATATGGATTTACTCTCTTGTAATACATATGTCATACTTGTCTGGCCTCTACTTCAGGACTCATTACTAGCATCACATCAGGACTCACCTACTGGCATTACTTATCTTTATCTGGCTGGCCTTGTACTTGATTGCTTATCGTGACTTGGATTCATTTATACTAGTCGAGCGGAAAAATACTTGAGTAGACATGTAAGCATTCCCAAAATCTGGAATTACCCCCCTCTGGTCTAATCAGAAATGATAGCAGTCGCACACCAAGTGTGCAATGAGCCATATTACCCCCTAGCCATTTACCTGTCGAAAGCGGTATTTCAAACAAACTAGTTTAGTTACATTCTTGCTGGCTTCACATGATACTTGCTGGACACACATCATATCTATCTTAGATTAGTTCTCATTTATTTACAATCTTTATTACCATACTTCTTGATTCACCCTGCTTATCCTTCTTGCTTCTTAAATTAACTGTGACTGTATTGTATTCCCTGATTCATTTCTTTTTCTTACTCATCATATAATACTTGCTATAACTATTTTATTGTCTTCGTCAATTAATTAAAACTGCTATTGGGTTGTACTTCGCTCCAATCCTGACTGGATAATATTTTTCAAACGACTTCTTAGAGGAGATGTGTCCTACATTTTATGGATCACAGGAGATAGATGGTCAGACTTGGACCTAGTAGCTCATGAGTGATTGCCAGGAGTCCTAGCTGGAATAACTAGTAATCCTAGTTAGTTTTTATTAGCATTTTGGTATCGAATTTATTTTCGACTTATATTTTGAGACTTGGATATTGTTGTTGTTATTAGATGTTGTTGATGTTAGATTTCATAGTTATGTTAGACTTCTTTGATATCTTATCGTACTTTAGATATGTGATTGAGTATTATGTTGCCTTAATTATATTTTCCTCTATTTTGGAGTTGAGATATCATTGACATATTTTATATATATTGTGTGAGATTGATAGTTAGTTAACCTAGACAACGTTCTACCGCCGATGCTATGGCATAGGCTGGACGTACCGACGTACTCGTGCCCCTTTACCGGGTGTGGGTCGTAACAAGCAGTTTTTGAGAGCTATGCCATACTTGCCACGCCTTCTCCTATAACTAGGAGTAAAATTTTACCAATATTCCCAGACTTATATCTTTTTTGCTGTGAGATTTGATCAGGGCCACTGTTGTGCGAGTCTTCAAAGATGACTATAGTAGTGTGGATCCATCAAGTTTTCTATCCATCAAGAAGACGCAAGAGGAGATGCTTCTCAATGATGGGTGAGAGGCTCGTTTGGAGATCATTGTCGTTGAGCTCTATGTGTGATAGAGCATGGAAGCATATCATAGGCTTTGTCATTCGTGTTGAACAAACAAGTTACCTAGAAGGCTGTTCATTGTCTTTAAACCCAGCTCGCTGGAATCACTCTCTTAATATAGCCCCTGTACTGATTACAGGGTTAGGATTAGAATCCCAACCGGGGCTTCCAACGGTGGTGCTGGATGGCGATAGCGGAACAATTCCGGTTTGACTTGCCATGTCCTCCATCGAGTTCGACAAAAATGGGCCCATGCTAATTTAAACAGGCTCAGTCATGTATAGCATCATCGCCCATATTATGGATTTTTTTATGTACTGTGGTTTGTACTTTGGAGCCTATTTCTTCTGTGCCTCAGTTCATCTGCATCAGGAGCAAATGACACGCAAAGATGGGGATAACTCTGTGATAGATCCCCATCATATAAAAATACAGATGTAATAGATATTTATATGTATCATCATGATGTTTTTAGATTGAAAATCTAGATGTGATACATCTCCATCATTTGTAATCATGATTAAGGTTTAATAAAATTTTAATTTTTGACTTCATTATGCTGTATGCGTATTAATGAATGAAGGCTTTAGTCAAAGTGTGCCAGAAAAGACTGAATATGTTGACTTTCCCTTATCATCCTACTGAGACACGCATAAATGCATTGTGTGATTTATCGTGCGCATTCTTGCAACTTGTCTAGTCATGCGCACTATGCAATATTTTCTGTCAATCAAATAAATGTGCGCATATGGGAATCCCCAGACCAACATTGTCCTTTTCTCATAATTTTTTTTTCTTTTACCTTAGTGATACTTTCAAATCGAGACCCATTGAATATATATTTGTTCAGAGGTATTATGGACATGGCAGGATAATTCTGTGGAAGAATTTGGTGGATGTATCATTAGAGGCATACTCGTGCTGAGTACAAATAATATGATACCATACTATCAGAGATGATATGGACGTGATAGTTCACTAGTTTACTCCACTGGAGAAGAAAAGAAAGAGTAGATCAAGGGTGAACTATCATCTCCTCTTTAGGGGAAATAAATAAAATATGATTAAGAGGTAATATGGATGTGAATCATATTTCACTTATTGACTGGTAAGTAAACAGGTTAGATTATTCCCAATCCAACTGGGATCAGGAAAATGATATCCTTAAAACAACTGGGCTTTAAGAATATAACATTTTGGTTGGGGAGAATTGTTTAGGTGATCTCTACGAGAGTGTTCCATTGGATATGAGTATTGTCCCGCTGGGGAACTTTGAGGATCTATTACCCATATCTTATTCAAAAATGAATATAGGTAATAGTTTGAGAGGCCGTTTAGGTTATGAGTTGCTGGAGATTAAAAATATATCTTGCTTTAATCAGCTGGAGATGGAGAAGAATATGTTGTGCTTAGACATAATACTTCTTGAGGAATTTGCCGTTGACAGGCATTATTATCAAATCTCTATTAGCCTTAGCCAGCCTGTAGGCTCCGTTAGAGAATACTTTTTCCACCACATAAGGACCTTTCCAGTTAATCTAGAATTTGCCTTTGCTCTTATGGGTTGTGATCATAGGTCTCCTCACTGAAAGGACTAATTCACCGACCCAGAATATTCTTTCCTTGACCTTTAGATTAAAAGCTCTTAAAATGCGTGCTTGGTATAGTTCAATGCGTTGTTGAACGTACAGGAACTTTTCATCCAATGATTCTAATACTTGAAGGCGTAATCAATCATTATTCTCTACTGTAAGCTCATTAGCAATAGCTATTCTGAGAGAATGTATCTGGATTTTGAATGGAATGACCGCTTCACATCCATAGACTAGAGAGAATTGTGTACAACTAGTTGGAGTTTGAACTGTCATACGATAAGCCCATAAACACTCTCCGAGTTTCTTATTCCAATTGTGTTTGTTGGATGAGATACTTTTTAAGGATTTAATTATGGTCTTGTTGAAGGCTTCCGCTAAGCCGTTGGCTGCTGGATCGTAGGCCGTAGATGCTACATTCTAGATTCGATTTTTGTTACAAAAATGATATAATGCTTGACTGGCAAATTATAGCCCATTGTTATGTATTATCCTTCAGGAAATATCGAACTATAGATAATATGGTATTTGACGAAGTTAAGTACGTTGGATATTTTAACTTTGATAAACGAGACTGCTTTCGTCTATTTGGAGAAGTATTGGTTATTGAAAGTATAAACCGATGTCCTATAGAAGAATAAGGGCTGATTGGACCAATAATATCCATTTTCCAAGATTCAAAAGGCCAGGAGGCTGCTGTAGGGTGTAAGAACTTTGCTGGTTGGTGGATAAAATCAGCATAAATTTGACATAATCTGCATTTACGGACGTAGTCTATAGAATTTGCCCCCATGGTGGGCCAATAATAACCCATTCTCCTGAGACGGTCTTGTCATTTAGGACCCGGCTGATGTGCTCCACAGATGCCATTATGAGCCTCATGGAGTGATTGTTTCGTTTCAGGGTTGGAAAGATAATGTAGAAGAATCTATCATAAGAACGATAATATAATATCTTAGATGAGGCATTATAGTAGAATCGGAGTGAGCATCTTTTGATGGAAGTGGCTTCTTTCGGATCTTCTGGAAGAATTCTATAAGCAGCGTAGTCTATAAAAGGGTTTCTCCAATCTTTATCCATGGAGGTTAAAGTTATGACGTAACTCTATTCAATATAAAAATTATTTTTGTACAAAATAACTCTCGTCCTGTTATCATAATTGAGTGTCATCTCTTTAGGAGAACAACAAATGATGCTGCTAGGCCGGCCAAAGCATTAGCTTCCATATTCTGTAAATGAGGCACATGCTCGATGAAAAATCTTATGAAAGTATAAGCCAGTTCGATCGTTACTTGATGATAAGGGATGCGATCTTCATGCCGAACCTCGTACTCTCCCCTGATCTGATTGACTATTAGTTTAGAATCTCCATAGACTTCAAGATATTCTATGTCCAATTCTTTAGCTAATTGGAGACCAATGAGTAGAGAATTATACTCTACCATGTTATTGGAACATGGTTCACTGAGTGAATATGCTCGATAAATGAATAGTTTATTAGAAGATACTAGGACTATGCCAACTCCGGCTACTATGTTGCCTTTGGGTCCTATTCTTGAAGCACCATCAAAGAATAACTACTAGGTGTCATCTCTCATTACCATACAAGATTCTAAGACTTCATCTGAGAAGTCATCGTATAGTTTGGAAGTTATTGGTACAAGATGAGCTGCCAAAAAATCAGCTAGCGCTTGACCCTTCACTGCTTTTTGTGGGACATTTACCATGTCATAAGGTGATAGCAGTATTGCCTATGTAGCCAACCGATAATTGAGTGTGCTTATCTTGGTCATCAATACCAGGAGGAGATTTACCCTAGGTATGACATGATTGGTTTGACCTGACATGTAATATTGTGTCTTCTGAATAGCAAGTATCAAAGTGAGGCATTCTTTTTCTACAGGATTGTATCGATGTTAAGTGCCGACCACATGCGACTAAGATAATAGATCGCCTGTTCATGGCCTTCGTCACTCTTCTATGCAAGAAGAGCTCCTAGGGTGTGATCTATTTCTTGAACGTACAGAAAAATATTTTCCTACGAACGAAGGGACCAGAACTGCCAGATTTGTTAAATATCATTTGATGTCTTCGAATGCTTTTTGATATACTTCATTATAAACAAATGATATGCCTTTTCTCATTAACTGAGTGAAGGGTCGACACAGTCTCGAAAGATTGTATATGAACCTCCTAATGTATGCTAGACGACCTTGTAGACCACGGAGTTCTTTGAGATTACGTAGAGGCTGCATTTCAAGGAGAGCATTAATTTTATCGGGGTCAATGTGAATACCTTTAAAAGTTATAACAAATCCATGTAACTTGCCACTGGAGACTCCCAAAAAAGATTTAGTTGGATTCATCTTCAACTGATGGTGGCGCATTAATTCGAACACAGTCTTTAAATCTTAAAAATGATTATCTTTGTAGCGACTCTTGACAACGAAGTCATCAATATAGCATTCTACTATTTTTCCTAAATATTTCTGGAAAATCGTACTCATGGCTCGTTGATACGTTGCACCTGCATTCTTCAAGCCAAAGGACATGGCTGTATAACAGTAAACTCCCAACGGTGTATGAAATGAGGTATATTTTTTGTCATTAGGCGACATCTTGATCTGATTGTTGCTCTTTTCGAAAATCTACATAGACCCGAACTTTTCTATTTTTCTCCATGAATGGAATGATATTAGCTACCCAGTCTGGTTGTTGCTCTTTTCGAATGAAGCAACATGCTATAAGTTTCTTGACTTCTACTTCAATTGCATCCGTCATATCCTGACAGAACCGTCGTTGTTGCTGTTTTACTGATTTAGCATTCGAAAGAATATTGATCCTGTGTGTAGCTATTTGAGGATATAGGACAAGCATATCCTCATAACTCCAGGTGAAGACATCGATATACTCCTTCATTAGCTAGAGTAAAACGTGTTGATCTTCTTCAGGAAGACCCTTGCTAATGAAGATTGGTCTTGGGGAAGATTTTTCTCCTATATCAATTTGGACTATTTTATCCTCTGTAGGCGGTTCACGTTGCTCGAACCGAAGCTCCTATTTAGTATCCATTTGTTGTGCCCATGGAAAATTTTTGAATGGTTCTAATAGTTCAACATCTTTCTCATCTAGGGTAGTTGACCCCATATTTACAAAGAAAGCCTGTTTGAATATGTTACCTATGCTTTCGTCAGAATCCCACAATGATGAGTCAGAGGAATGAGAATATGTCTCTTCTTCTGATTATGAACTTTCAGGACTTGTTGGTGGTGTAACATATCCTAAACCATAACCAGTTCATTGGTAGTATATTTTTGGCTTGCCTTTAGGAGAGAGGTGATGTATAGGAGTCCGTCTGCCTTTTCCATAATTTAGTCCCAAGCTAGGTTTTAAGTTATAGCCCATCCTTTATATGATGTTCTTGGTTGGTTGGCTGTAACGATAAAGTTATATCTTCCCAATAACCTTATCAGAATCATCAGTCTGTACGGCTCTTATATTTATAGCTTTGCCAAAAATTATATGATGTTGCTTATCCTATCTAATTGGGACTATGAAGTATGCTTCCTTATATGGTTCATATAACGAACGATATTGGAATGGAGATGCCTCGGGTATGGACAGAGGTTCGTAGAACATCAATATAGTGCGAAGTAGAGTCTTCTTTCTTCATGAAATATAAAATTTCTTCATCTTCCACATAGTCGACAGAATCATCAGCCTTGACAGGAGGCTTGGCAAGATTAATGACTTGGGGATAATTCACTGATGTTGATGTTACACTCCAGTCCCAAAATACCGAGGGACTAGCCACGTGGCAATGGCCAGCAGCACAACTCTAATGGGCAAACCTAATTTAATGGACCCTTTAGAGTGCACTTAAGCTGTAATCAACTATCATGGTCGACAATATATGTCATAGTCTATGTATCTAATCTCATCTACAAATTCATAAATAAGAGGAAATATGATAAACCAGTCTCAACCATCAATGCCATAAATGAAACTATCTATCATAATATAATAAATAAATATTACGGAGAATAACCCGTATCAAAATAATGAGAGAGAAAGTATCCAAATCCATAACTAAGAATCACAGGGCATCAAGCATAAAGATAATTCGAGAACTCAAGAGAAGTCCTCCAGTACCACCTCGTCCTCGACTGCTGGTATTGCTCCGATATCAGCTCCTGACCCGTAAACCTCAAGATAAACCTCGTCGTCAATACCTGGGGACATAATCCATATCCAGGTCCTTATGGGACATAGAAAGGTACAATAAACACTCAAGCCATAAGTAAACAGTATATTGTTGTAAAAATTGGGAAAGCTATAACAACCAACTATGTGATATACAAATGAGAGTATGGTATCGTACTCCTGGCTTGTACTCACGGAAGAACTCAAGGGACACTTCCGTAATCTAATAGTACACTCAAGGCTCCGTATGGGAGAACCAGGAGGAAGCTGTATATATAAATATAATACCTTAGATTCCGCATAGGGAACATAAAGCCTAATACACATAAATAGTAATAAGTAAAATATGCCCAGAGCACGATGAAGACTCTCCCCACCCAATGTAACCTCATGTCTCAATCAAGATACGCAAGATTATGACCTCTAACTAACAACACAAGTCATAGTCAATATGTATAACTATCCGTATCACTATAACATGCATCATGTAGTCCTATCCAGAGTCCAAGAACCACGAACAAGTCGAGAGAGACTTTGCCAAATAAATATCGTGTCAAGAATCCTATGGTCAGATGTGCAAATAACATATGCAAATATCATGGGTTTGAAAGAATAACTCTCTAACTACGATACTCGACTTCGGAGAGGATGTCGATACCCGAATCTTGTTCGGACACAAAGTATCGTATAACGACCTTAGGCTCAACAAGTATATCAATCAAGCCACACAATTATAATATCTAATGCATAAATAATATCAAATAAATAATATATAACTGTAAACATCTTGGCAAGGTACACTTCCTGGTTCTGCAGTCAGTGATGGTAAAGATGATCCCGCGTCCACTCCTTCGGAATTCAGTTGACCTAAAAACCAATTAAATACTTAAGGGTCCAATCATGAATTCTTGTAATTATATCTTATTCCTATAATTTCTTCGATGCCATGCAAAACTAAGTCCGTTATTATTCCTAACAACTTTGCTTACTTTTACAGGGTATCGGGACCTAGTTTTTTGGTTTTTGACTTCCAAAATTTAAGTTTAAGTTCCCAATTAAAGGAAATGGACATAAATCATAATAAATTATATATTCTAGATTTAAACATTATTTATATAAATTTTTAGCAATAAATTACAGATTTGATAAAATCAACATATTTCAAGATTTTGGCCACTTTAGGTTGACTAGTTTTGTCCGAAACTTATTCGAGACATTGTCAGTCCATTATTATAATTTATATTTTAAAAAATCATTTATAATATTATATTAGATTCTATTCTAATCTCAAAAAATATTTACCTCTTTATTTCAGCCAAAATATCATCTATTTACTAGCAAAATAATGCCTCAAAATCACCAAAAAACCTACGCTAGTGGCCCCTAATTATAGGGTTCAGATTTGACATTAAAATAACAGAGAATAAATTTTAAAATAATTATTTTTCAGCAATTAAACACCTATCAATTCAGTTTTAATAATTAATATGATTCTCTCAAGAAATCGCATCAAAAGTCCTAAACTAGTTCTACCGACAAGCAAATTTATCACCAAACTATCATGAAAAATCCATATATTCTAATATAAGGACAAGATAGAAAATATGGGTTCTAAATCAATAATTTGGCATAACCTAAAAGTATCATTCCATGGAATTTGAGAAAGAAGGATTTAAGATTTACCGAAACCTTTGGAGGATATGAGTATGGTACTTCTTCTTGTCCAAGAAACACTCCTCCTTGCTTGTGCTTGGCATGCTACTCCCTTTGTGATAGGTTGTTGATGATGAAAAGAGTTCTTGATATATTTAAGGGAAAGATGGGGTTCTTCTTGAAGGTTTTAATGGTGTTTGGATGGAGAGATGGTGGAAGAATGATGAAAAGTGGAGCTTTTGGAAGAGAGGAGGGGATTTTTGGTGAAGGAGATGATGTTGAGAGGGCGAGATGGCAAGGGGGGCTATTTCCATGCATGAAAGAGAGGGGAGGGGTCGGCTATCTTCTGGGAAAATGATTTGATATGGTTAGGGTTAGGGTTTAGTGGTAAGTTGATATATATATGACCTTTTCAAATAGATTTAAATATAGGAGGGGTTTTTCTAATACTAATGAGGTTCGGCCAAGGAGGGTTGCTCTCGGCTAAAAATGAGAGAGTGGGGTTAATTGTTATGGTTAGGATTGGATAAAGTTTGGTTGTTGTGTTGGTTAGGAAATTGGTTAGGTGGTTATTGGCCAACTAGGATGCCACCTATACCACTTTCTATAGATAGAATTCCTATAAATAGAAATAAATAAATTTAAATATAATATATATATATATATAATATTTAAATTGGGATATTTGGGTGTACTATATTCCTACATGTGTATGGGTTATTTTTGGATCAAGTTCTAGTCAAAAGGAGAAAATTTTACGGTAACCGTAATTCTAGACGTTCGTTAATATTTTTGGAGCATGGGAGAGATAAAATAAATGCAACATCCATGTTCCAACTATATTAGACTCAATTAAAATTATTATTATAAATTTTGTTGGAAGAAAAAAGGTCGTGCATTGCTCAAAATATCAAAGCCATGACAAATGGTCATATATCTAAAAGAAGGTTTTAAGAATTACTACTCTAATCTATTTAAATTAAATTAAATAATTAAAATTAATTAAAAATATCAAAATAACCCTATTCAAAAATGAGGGGGCTTAAAATCTATCCACCTTAAAAGAATTGCGTTCTCGCAATTAAGAATAAAGCTACTCTATGAAGTTATAATGACATAATAACCAAGGCGGTTCTGAGGCCATACCTGCGTCCTCGAATAAGTGAGGATAACGCTGTCGTACGACATCCTCTTGCTCCAAGTGGATTCACCTGGAGAATGATGCTTTCAAGCTATGTGAACCAGTCTGATTATTTGACCCCACAGCGTCTTCTCACTAGTATCCAGTATCCCTACGGGCTGCTCCTCATATCGCAAACTCGGACCTACCGTAATCTCGGAATGATCAACTATGTGGCTTGGGTTGTTCATGTACTTCCTCAGCTGTGAGACATGGAATACATCATGCACTCCCTCTAGAGATGGGGGTAATGCAAGACAATATGCCACCTCACCAATACGCTTTAAGATATCAAAAGGTCCAATGTATCTTGGACTCAGCTTGCCTCTATTTTCGAATATAATGGTGCCTTGAGTAGGTGAGATCCTCGGAAATACATGCTCGCCTTACTTAAACTCTAAAGGTCGTCAGTGCGTGCCTGCCCAATGCTTTTGCCTATCCTGGGCTGAGCAAAGATGGCTCTAGATTTGCTTCACCTTCTCAACTATCTGTGTCACCAACTCTGGACCGAGTATCTATCGTTCACCTATATCATTCCAACATATAGTAGACCTGCACTTTCTACGTTACAATGCCTCAAAATGTGCCATTTGGATGCTCGCCTGATAGCAATTATTATAGGAGAACTCTACCAGATGCAAATGGTTTTTCCAAGACCCTCCGAAGTCTAAAATGCAAGATCGTAACATATCCTCTAGGATCTGTATCGTGCGCTCTGACTGGCCATCTTTTTGCTGATGGTACGCAGTATTAAACTTGAGTCGAGTGCCTAAACTATCCTGCATACTCTGCCAAAAGTGGAATATGAATCTAGAATCATAATCCGATATAATACTAACTGACACTCCATGCAACCTCACAATCTGTCGCATATACATGTCAGCTAGAATCTCTGTGGACTTTCTGACTCTGAACGACAAGAAATATGCCAACTTTGTGAGACAGTCCTTAATAACCCACACTGCGTCCTTCCCACTGGGCTTCTCAAAAATCCTGTCACAAAGTCCATTATGATATGTTCCCACTTCCATTCAGGAATGGGAAGTGGCTGTAACATACCCGCGGTCCTCTGATGCTCGGCCACAACTTGCTGATAGACCAAATATTTTTTTACGAACCGTGCAATCTCTCTTTTCATTCCATGCCACTAGTAATACTGCCTCAAATCTTGGTACATCTTCATACCTCGTGGATAAATAGAGTAAATAGAACTATGTGCCTCCTTCATCAACTCCTATCTCAACTCTCCATTCGGTACATATAGGCGATTTTTATACCTTAGTGTTCCGTCCTCATGGATCTGAAGTCCCGTCTGCATACCGGCTTTCGTCCTTTTTCTTTGTCTCCAAAATCTAGCATCTGTCGGCAAAGATATCTTGATCCTCTTAACTAGTGAAGACTGAACCTCAAGGTTAGCCAATTTTCCTCCTTGTCCTGGCAGAATAACCTCTATCCCATGCTCCTGAAGGTCCTCTAATAGCTGGGGCTACATCGTTAAGAAATAAGCCATGGGATTCCTGCTGAGTGCATCTGCTATAACGTTTGCCTTGCCTAGATGGTACTGCAAATCTATATCGTAATCAACCATCAACTCTAACCATAGCCTCTCTCTCAAGTTGAGCTCCTTCTGAGTGTAGACATACTTTAGACTCTTGTGATTAGTAAAAATCTCCACTCGCTATTTATAAAGATAGTGCCTTCATATCTTCAATACAAAAATTATCGCAGCTAGATCAAGATCGTACGTTAGGTAATTCTTCTCATGCACCTTCAACTATTTTAATGCATAAGCGATAACTTTGCCATGTTGCATCAAAACACATCCCAATTCACTTCTTGACGCATCACTATATACTACAAATTCTTCCGATCCTGAAGGAAGGGTCAAGACCGGTACAATCGTTAACCGCTTCTTCCACACTTCAAATGCCTTCTGACACTCCTTTGTCCAAACAAACTCCTGGTCGTTATGCATCAATCGCGTCATAGGCTCTGCAATCCTCGAGAAGTTCTGCCCGAACCTCCGATAATACCCGGCAAGTCCGAGAAAACTCCTAACCTCTGCAACTGATGTAGGTCTAGGCCATGTCTCAATTGTAGCATACTTCTCTGGATCAACTGAAAGTCCTTCACTTAAAATTATATGTCCAAGAAAAGGTACTCTGTCCAGGTAGAATTTATATTTGCTGAGCTTGGCGTACAACCTCTCCTGCCTTAGCGTCTCCAACACATTTCCAAGATGCTCCGAGTGTTCTTCGTGGTTTTTGGAGTATATTAAGACGTCATATATAAATACGACCATGAACATGTCTAAGTACTGGTGGAAGAACTTATTCATTAAGCTCATAAATACAGCTGGTGCATTGGCTAAATTAAATAGCATAACTAAGAACTCATAATGGCCGTACTTGGTCCTGAAGGCTATCTTTGGTATATCTTCCTTCCGCACCTTGATCTGATGATAGCCGGATCTGAGATTAATTTTTGAGAATACACAAGCACTACTTCATTGATCGAACAGATCATCAATGTGCGGTAAAGGATACCTGTTATTGATTGTTACAATATCTAGTGCTCTGTAATCAATGCACAAGCGTACCGTCCTATCCTTCTTTGGTACAAACAGGATAGGTGCACCCTAAGGTGAAATACTGGCTCGAATAAAGCCCTTCTCTAAAAGATCATCAACATGTATCTTCAGTTCTACTAATTCCTTTGGTGCTAACCGGTACACAGAAGAGTAATGGGCTCTGCTCCTGGAGTCAATTCTATAATGAATTCTATTTCCCGATCAGGTGGTAAGCTTGGAAGATCGTTGAGAAATACATCCACAAATTCTGATATAACCTTCAGGTATTCTGGCTCCCCTTCTGCAGTAAGTGCCTTAAAAGTAGGCTGGGCACCCTGCTTTCTGGATCCTCGAATAAACTCAAACTCCAGATGTCCTGGCGGTCGAAAGATAACACATCTACGCCGGCAGTCTAAAGTTGCATGGTACTGACTCAACCAGTCCATACCAAGTACATCGTCATAGTCCGGCATGGAGAAAATCAAGAATTAAGCTCATATCTCACGACCGCAAACTACTACCGAATAAGATCTACAAGTGTCACTAACGGAGATGATACCGCCTCCCGTAAGAATTCTCATAGTCTTCGGGAGAAGTGAGGTAGCTACGATATGGGTGGCTATGAAACTTGCAGCTATGATTGAATGAGATGCTCCCAAGTCAAATAATATTGTAGCAGGTAATAAAGCAACTAGTATAGTACCTGTGATGACCTCTCATATAGTCTCCGCCTCCTCAATATTCTTGGTGAATGCCTAACCTCGTCCTTGAGCTGGTGCTCTCTACTATTGTACTTGCTGAAAATGTGCTGTTTGTGGTGCCAATGGTGGCCTCGGCTGATATCCTCCTGGAGCTGGTGGTCTGGCTCCTCCAATTCTCACCTGTGGTGCTCCTGGTGCTGGATACCCTGGTCTCTGTGGCTGCTGGACCGGACTCGGTGTTGGTAAAGCGGGTCGGTGTTCCATTGACGCTCCTCTTTGATGCACTTGGCAATCTTTGGCTGTATGATGGCTAGATCCGCAAATTAGACATAGTCCCAACTTGCGTCTATAATCCCTTGTAAGATGTCTAATCTTGCCACAGTAGTTACAAGTAGGGGTATTATAGGCTGCTCGTTGTGGTTTAGGCATCGAAGGTCGCTTCACTTGACCTCCTTGTAGTACTCGAGATAGGGCTATATATGGGCGCTTCAGGCTGGACTCCCTCATGTGGATGCATTCCATGCGTCGGGCTGCAGCAAGGATATCCGTATAAGAAGTGGGTGCAACAGAGCTAATCAGTCTCTATAATTCAAACCTCAGTCCGTCAAAGAATTTCTCCGCCTTCTTTTCTTGTGCCGGGATTGGTGCAGGGTCAAATACTTGACTAAAGCATGATGCAAGTCAAGAAAATTATTCGAGTCTGATATAGAGGTCAAGAATGTGTCAACTTGTGGATGAGATCCTATTAGCTTATCCTAATCGCAGGCTTGCTCAGTCCCTTAGTTGAACCAAGGCAATATATTCGTAGACCTGCATGGGCTACCACAAAAACCATGTCACGCTCTAGTCCCAAAATACGGAGGGACTAGCCACGTGGCAATGGCCAGCAGCATAACTCCAATGGGCAAACCCAATTTTATGGACCCTTTAGAGTGCACTTAAGCTGTAATCAACTATCATGGTCTACAATATATGTCATAGTCTATGTATCTAATCTCATCCACCAATTCATAAACAAGAGGAGGAAATATGATAAACCAGTCTCAACCATCAATGCCATAAATGAAACTGTCTATCATAATATAATAAATAAATATTACAGGGAACAACCCGTATCAAAATAATGAGAGGGAAAGTATCCAAATTCATAACTAAGAATCACAGGGCATCAAATATAAAGATAATCCGAGAACTCAAGAGAAGTCCTCCAGTACCACCTCGTCCTCGGCTGCTGGTACTGCTCCGATATCAGCTCCTTACTAGTAAACCTCAGGATAAACCTCCTTGTCAATACCCGGGGACATAATCTATATCCAGGTCCTCAGGGAATATAACAAGGTACAATAAACACTCAAGCTATAAGTAAACTATATAGTGTTATAAAAATTGGGAAAGCTACAACAACCAACTATGTGATATACAAATAAGAGTATGGTATCGTACCCCGGGCTAGTACTCAAGGAAGATCTCAAGGGAGACTTCCATAATCTAATAGTAAAGGCTCCGTGTGGGAGAATCGGGAGAAAGTTGTATATATAAATATAATACCTTAGATTCTGCATAGGGAACCTAAAGCCTAATACACATAAATAGTAATAAGTAAAATATGCCCAGACATGATAAAGACTCTCCCCACCCAATGTAACCTCATGTCTGAATCAAGACACGCAAGATTATGACCTCTAACTATCAGCACAAGTCATAGTCAATATGTATAACTATCTGTATCACTATAGCATGCATCCTGTAGTCCTATCCAGAGTCTAAGAACCACGAACAAGTCGATAAAGACTCTGCCAAATGAATATGGTGTCAAGTGTCCTACGGTCGGATGTTTGTACGATACTCGACTCCGCAGAGGATGTCGGTACCCGAATCTTGTTCGGACATAAAATATCGTATAACAGCCATAGGCTCAACAAGTACATCAACCAAGCCACATAATTATAATATCTAATACATAAATAATATCAAATAAATAATATATAACTGTAAATATCTTGGCAATATACACTTGCTCGGTTCTGCAGTCAGTGATGGTAAAGATGATCCCGCATCCACTCCTTCGAAATTTAATTGACCTAAACACCAATTAAATACTTAAGGGTCCAATCATGAATTATTTTAATTATAACTTAATTCTATAATTTCTTTGATTCTATACAAAACTAAGCATGTTATTATTCCTAACAACTTTGCTTACTTTTACAAGGTATTGGGACCTAGTTTCTTGGTTTTTGACTTCCAAAATTTAAGTTTAAGTCCCCAATTAAAGGACATGGACATAAATCATAATAAATTATATATTCTAGATTTAAACATGATTTATATGAAGTTTTAGCAATAAATTCTAGATTTGACAAAATCAACATATTTCAAAATTTTGGCCACTTTAGGTTGACTAGTTTTGTCCGAAACTTGTTAGAGACATTGCCAGTCCATTATTATAATTTATAATTATAAAAAATCTTTTTATATTATATTAGATTATGTTCTAATCTCATAAAATATTTACCTCTTTATTTCATCCAAAATATCATCTATTTACTAGCAAAACAATGCCTCAAAATCACCCAAAAACCTATGCTAATGGCCCTTAATTATAGGGTTCATATTTGACATTAAAATAAAAAAGAATAAATTTTAAAATAATTATTTTACATCAATTAAAAACATATCAATTTACTTTTAATAATTAATATGATTCCCTCAAGAAATTGCATTAAAAGTCCTAAACTAGTTCTACTGACAAGCAAATACATTTCCAAACTATCACGAAAAATCTATATATTCTAATATGAGGACAAGATGGAAAAATATGAATTCTAAATCAATAATTTTACATAACCTAAAAGTATCATGCCATGGGATTTGAGAAAGAAGGTTTTAAGATTTACCGAAACCTTTGGAGGATTGGAGGATGGTGCTTCTTCTTGTCCAAGAAACACTCCTCCTTGCTTGTGCTTGGCTTACTACTCCCTTTGTGATGGGTTATTGATGATGAAAAGGGTTCTTGATATATTTATGGGGAAGATGGGATTCTTCTTGAAGATTTTAATAGTATTTGGATGGAGAGATGGTGGAAGGATGATGAAAAGTTGAGCTTTTAGAAGAGAGGAGGAGATTTTTGGTGAAGGAGATGATGTTGTGAGGGTGGGATGGCAAGGGGGACTATTTCCATGCATGAGGAAGAGGGGAGGGGTCAGCTAGCTCATGGGAAAAGGATTTGATTTGGTTAGGGTTTAGTGGTAAGTTGATATATATATGGTATTTTTAAATAGATTTAAATATAGGAGGGGATTTTTCTAATACTAATAAGGTTGGGCCAAGGGGGGCTGCTCTTGGCCAAAAATGAGAGGGTGGGGTTGGTTGTTATGGTTAGGATTGGATAAAATTTGGTTGTTGGGTTGGTTAGAGAATTGGTTAGGTAGTTATTTGCCAACTATGATGCTACCTATACAACTTTCAATAGATAGAACTCTTATAAATATAAATAAATTAATTTAAATATTACATATATATATATATATATATATATATATATATATATATATATATATATATATATAATATTTAAATGGAGATATTTGGATGCACTATATTCCTACATGTGTTTGTGTTGTGTTTGGGTCAAGTTCTAGTCAAAAGGAGAAAATTTTACGGTAACCGTAATTCTAGACGTTCGTTAATATTTTTTGAGCATGAGGAAGATCAAATAAATACAACATCCATATTCTAACTATATTAGACTCAATTA
This sequence comes from Iris macrosiphon, assembly GCA_036927795.1. Classification (NCBI taxonomy): domain Eukaryota; kingdom Viridiplantae; phylum Streptophyta; class Magnoliopsida; order Asparagales; family Iridaceae; genus Iris; species Iris macrosiphon. Next base: position 63,276,229 of record JAYESA010000011.1, on the reverse strand, counting down.
AAATTATTATTATAAATTTTGTTGGAAGAAAAAAGGTCGTGCATTGCTCAAAATATCAAAGCCGTGGCAAAGGGTCGTATATCTAAAAGAAGGTTTTAGAAATTACTACTCTAATATATTTAAATTGAATTAAATAATTAAAATGAATTAAAAATACCAAAATAACCTTATCCAAAAATGAGGGGGTTACAGTTGATGGCTTATTACGACGAAGATCGATAACAAGTGGATCATTCTCCATTGTTGGTTGTTCATTGTATTGAAGGTTGATGACCAATGTAGATGACTTAAGAAAGTCGATGCCGAGAAGCTTTGACGGAGTTAGACGAGTAGTAGGTCCTTTGACTCTGATTATCAGAGGCTCTTCTTTTAGAGTATTTTTAGCTTTATCACTAGCTTGATTAGCTTTCTCTTTCATATACTCCGGTGTATAGAGTGCAAAGTTAGCGAAATAGGCTTCGACGCCTTTGAAAGGGTTCATGTCAATTACCTCTGTTTTGACCTTTTTTTTATTATTCACATACTTGAAGCATTGATTTAGGGTGGAGGGTATAATTTTATGCTCGTGTATCCATGGCCATCCCAGTAAAACGTTATAGGATACGTCAGAGTCAATCACATAGCATGTGACTTCAGTACGTAGATCGCCTATCTGAATTTTTAGACGTATCTTTCCCGGTGGTTTACTTCTTCCAGCATTGAAGCCTAGAATGGTAGTACTGGTAGCATACAAGTTGTGCATCGGTATCTTTAATCCTCTTAGTAGACTTTCACTACCAGAAAAAGCCAAATTAGCGACGTAAAAAAACGTCGCTAAATGACCAAAAAACGTCGCTAATAGAATTTAGCGACATAATACAGAAGTCAAAAATTAGCACGTCGCTGAAAGGAAAAACGTCGCTAAACGTCGCTACACCGACATTTTTGAGCGACTTAAATATGTCACAAAAATAGCGACGTTTAGCGACTTAATGTCGCTAAATTAGCGACGTTTTAATACATCGCTAAACGTCGCTAATTAGCGACTTATTCAGCGACGTTTAGCGACGTATAGCAACGTATTTAGCGACGTATAGTAACGTCGCTAAACGTCGCTAAATTTTATTGAAAAATAAAAAAAAGTTAAAAATTACCAATCTCCTGCAATTTATGAATTTTTAATTAAAAATAGACCCGGAGCACTCAACACCGGTAAATTAACATCATTTAATATGAATAAAAAGTATCACAATCACACAATACACACAAATATTGTAGACACACCTGGAGCAACCCTCTATTGAATTTTCAATAACACAAAAAGCGTCTATATATAAGTATCACAGTCGCACAAATTGCATAATATATAAGTATCACAGTCACACAAATATATAAGTATCACAATCACACAATAACCACAATAAAAGTATATAAAATATCACAGTATCAATCTCGAGGATATCCAATACGCTGGGGCACATACTAGTCCCTCAGATACTGTGCATAAACAACGTCTATAGGTGCTGGGTCACTGGAACTCCCTGTCTGAGATACAACCGCTATAGGTGCTAGGTGACTGGAACTCCCGGTCTGAGATACAGCAGGTGGTATCTCTTGCTCCTTAACAGTAGGAGGCATCACTTCCTCCTTAACGGTAGGAGGCATCACTTCGTCCTTAACAGTAGGAGGTGTCTCTCTCAAGCGACGTGCACGTGCTCGGGTCATAGGTGCCATCTGGTAAGATAGATGAAAACAAAGAATATAATTGATAACAGATATAAATATATTTTCTAATATTAAATATTGTGTAAATTTATATCTTAACTATTATCAACTGATACTAGTATCAACTAATACTAGTATAAACCCTAATTTATATCTTAACTATTATCAACTGATACTAGTATATCTTAACTATTATCAACTGATACTAGTATCAAATAATATCAACTGCTTCCCACATACAACTTAACTATTCTCTTAATTCTTCAAGTGGCAATTCAAATATTCTACCTCTATACTTGTATGTCACATACATAAGGGGAGTGACAGTGCTAGGAGGATCAAGATGTATCCAAAATAACTAAAGATTTGTGCTTCTTCAAAACACCATGCTTGAATTTTGTTACTTTTGCATCGAACGACCATGCTTGAATTACATTTAGTGGTAGATTAACAAAAAAATGAATTTATACAAGGAATATATAAAGGAAGAACTAAGTGTCCATATTACTAATGAACTAGGAACCGTGGACACTTCAAAAACTAGTGCCATGTCCATGTATTTAGCTCGACATGAACACTCCAAAATACTCTAAGACCTGCCAAAATTAGTTTCATGTCAAAATTTTGTCTGTGCAACAAAGCTAATGAAGTAGACATAGATTAGCAAAGCTTAATATATATTAAGTTGCTCTTTACCTACTTGCACCAATGCCATGGATCATATTTCGAGTTAGTAATCCTTTCAGATGTCAAAACAACTATTATTTTTTAATAAATATGATTCCTAGCTTTACCACCTACCTCACTTTTGTTCAGGGTCTAATTAAAGATAAATCAATTTTGAGTTTTCAGAATTAGTTCTTCCATTGAAAATGGTTGAAAGAAAATTTTAAATCATAAATTATAAATAATTTTAAATTATAAAATATAGTAATCCTAAATGATAAAAGAAAACAACTTTTAGACTACTACAAGAACCAAACTGCATAACTTGTACGAGAGCAACCGAAGAAATCTAGTGTATTAAAACTTTCAAAAACCAAAAAAAAGCTCAAAGGATTAGATAACCTTTGCTTCTTCACCAGAACATTAGCAACAAGCATCCTATTCATTAGCTTAATATAAAATAAGCGACTGTTTTAGTCTTGCAGTCATGCCCTAATGACCAAATCATATTTGATTTAGTAGTAGTTCTTTCAGATGTCAAAACAACTACTCAATTTGTTGATACATGTCTTCTAGTTTTAGGGTTCTTCTATAGCTAACTCATTTGGTAACTCGTTGATTTAGAATATCATAATTTTTTCTCATTTCTAATGTTACAAATAAAACCTCTATAAAAAAATTCTAACTATTTCAAATCATGGAGAATAAGAAGATCAATGGACTCAACTTTCCCCACAACTACAATAATTGAATGGCATGACATCCTAAAATTTGCTAGAACCAAAGCTGAAATGATCAAAGAACCTTCCATTAAGCAGAATTCACGAGATTATATACAATCTTTAAAAAGTCCAAAATTTAACTATGATATGGACACTACAACATGCCTGAGAAACCAATCTAGGTGTCTTAGTGCATTTTTTAAGTGCCTGTTGTGATACGACACAACATGCCATGGGGCCACCAACAACATTTGAGTGTTTGTGCTTCCTTGGCCGCTAGAGAATAACAACAATCAGATCCAAAATAGTCTGGCTAATTATTTCTTAAATAAGTACACACTAGGAAAGCTAAGAACAAGTTATGATTAATTTTATAATATTAGAGAAATAATGAACAAGTCAAAAACCCTAACCCTAACCCTAACCCTAACCCTAACCCCAGGTCAAAAACCCTAACCCTAACCCTAACCCTAACCAGGTCAAAAATCCTAACACTAACCCTAACCTTAACCCTAGGTCATATGTGTGTGTCGTGTAAGTGTGTGTGTCATATCTGTGTCAGTGTTTGTAACGTGTGTGTCATGTCAGTGCCATATGTGTCATGTGAGAGAGAGAGAGAGAGAGAGAGAGAGAGAGACAGCGGGTTTACCTAGAGGAGGAGGAGGAGGGGGGTCGCCGGGAGGGAGGAGGGGGCGCCGGAGGTCGGAGGGGAGCCGAAAGTATGTGTGACGTTTGGAAGAGGGAGAGGAAGAGATCGAAAGAAATGGGGGAAAGCTGCCCTAATTAAAATAAATTTAGCGACGTTTTAGCGACGTCACTAATGACGTCGCTAACTTAGCGACATCTTAGCCGTCGCTAATTACGTCGCTAAATGTCCAAAATACATACGTCGCTAAATACGTCGCTAAACATCGCTAAATAAAACATTTTAGCGACGTTTAGTGACCTAAATTAAAATTATAGCGACTAATCTTTTAAAAACTAAATAAAAGTCGCTAAACGTCGCTAAATGTCGCCAATTAGCGACGTCTAACGACGGTTTTTAAATGGAGTCACTAAATTAGCGACGTTTTATTTGTCATCGCTAAAAAATGTCGCTAAACCCGCTTATTCTAGTAGTATTTTAGGAATGCTGTTTAGTGATGAACCATGGTCGATGTGGATCCAGTTCACGATAATATATCCGATGTAACCGATATAATACAGAGGCATGTCATGCTGATTATCTTTGAGTAGCATATCTTCTTGCGTGAAGGTAATGTTAGGAATCTTCTCGATCATGCTATGGCATTGAGGACATGCTAATGGCTCTTCATCAGGAGTCTTGAGTTGAGCTAAGCATGAGTCCACATGTATCAGAGCTTTGCACAAAGTTTTACGAGCCTCCTTCAACAAATGAAGCAACTCAAATATGGAGAACCGAGCTGGGATATTGTCCAGTTATGACAATATATCAAAATTGTAGGTCTTTTCCAGTCCTTGGGATACATTCTTCTTCCGAGATTTGTCGAAGCGTACTTCTTTGTGCTTTTCTTTCTCTGTCGTAGTAAGCTTCGAAGGACCAAGTTCGGTTATAACCGGAGTCGCATGAGTTGACGAAGTAGGAAGAGTGTCAGGAATATCTTCCGAGAGAAATTCATAAGTTTTATGATAATCTTTGCCGGACCTGGTACCAGTCATCGCTTCTTCTTCGGGCATCGGTGAAAGAAGTACCATGTTACAGGACTTGAGTTTCTTTTTATCATGCCATTTCTTAGGGTGAGTCTGTAGATTGGTCTCGTCGTAGCCTAATATACTACGAGATTTTTAGGCTATCCTCGGAGTTATAGAGGAATACGTCACCCTTCCGAAAATTCAAACATTCAGCATTCTGAAAATCATACCCAAATTTTTGTATCAGGAGTACAACTTGTTGGTTGTATTGATGAAATTGAGGGCGATCCTCCTCAAGCACCTAAGTCAAGGTTGATGCTTTAATGGTTGCAGAAAAAGAAGGAAAAATTTGTGTAGGAACACCTTCATAAGTACTAAAGATTTGTTGTGCCTTATATAGCGGAACGCTGCCAATAATAGACCATTTTTGGTGCGTCAAGCGAAGCTTGTGATTAGAGCTTGGTGGGACAATGTTCAGATTTAAAAATCTGACATCGAGAGATATATTTTCCTAATGTTGGTCCTGATCTCTGTCTGAATGAGGATCTAAAAAAATTATATTGCATGATTTATACTTCTTACCCTTCTTAGATTTTGAATTACAAGATACCGCTCCCTGGTCCTAATCTGACAGTAGGTCAGGATGAATCCATATAATCTCACCTTTATTTGTGGTAAGAAAGCACCAATTCCTTCGTTTGACTTCTCGGTGGCAAAATATTTACCACTTCTATTATGGCTCAAGGTATTGGGACAACGTCGTTCAGGACTTCTTGTGCTTGAAAGTCATGGAATTGAAAAGACACCATATTGGCAGTGACTTTCTTTTTTTTGTTGTGAAGGGTGATAGCTTTAGCATCTATCAAATATTGTATTTCTTTTCGATACGTAATAAGCCTTGTGTAGAAGCATAGATTATACGCGTCCATGCGTTCGACATTCGTGCGTCCCCAAAAAGAATGCTCAAATCAGGTCGCAGAGTCACCCTACGGCCCAATAGGGCTACGTCCATGCATCCTAATCAGCCAAAGGCTGCCCCGAAGAGCTGGTCGATAGTCTTCTTGAATAGATTTGGCCGCAGATGGACCTAACATGGCATCTCTAACACAGAATCCTAACAAAAAGGATTGCCTCAAAAGACGTGAACCTACTAAACGACATAAGTCTCACATCAAAACTTTACTTTTTGTCTTTTCGCTAGGTATGCAGCGCCACGTGTACAACACAAATAAGGACTCCATGTATCTCTGGCCTCATACGTTCAAGACTCCATGCATCCCAGATTCTATGCAGACTAGGCAATAGTCGTCCATGCATCCCAGGCTCCATGCGTCTCTGGCCCACGATTCCCAGATTCCCTGTGTTCCTTGCGTCTCTGGCCCCATGAGTCCCAAACTTCATGTGTCCCACGCAGTTCTGGCCACATCTGTTTCAGACTCCATGAAGACCAAGTCCAGCCGATATAACTGAAGTAGCCCTCTCCAACCAAGTGCGGGCCACGTGTCATAATTGACCAAGTCACGAAAACAAAGGACGAGAACCGCCTAGATCTTCAGCAACAACAAATCCCAATAGAACATCTATGTGGCAGCTCTCCCAGACTCCATGCGTCCAATGCGGTTCTGGCCACATGTGTTTCAGACTCCATGAAGACCGAGTCCAGTCGATAAAAATAAAGTAACCCTCTTCAACCAAGTATGGGCCACGTGTCACAATTGACCAAGTCACGAACACAAAGGACGAGAACCGCCCAGATATTCAGCAACAACACATCCCAAAAGAATGTCCACGTGGCAGCTCATCCTGGACTCAACCCATATTATGCGGCTACAGTTGTAACTATATTCTGTTGAATGAGCCCATGCGGCCACCATATAAAGGCATATGCGGCACCTATAATCCATCGACATGATGGCTATAAATAGGACCTCTTTGTACTTTTTTCTGTTTGTTATTAAAATAATCAATTTTAATGGCGAACAAGGTGGAGACTATGCTGGGGACCTCCTTATTCTCTATTGAAAAGGTCATGACGCAATCTAACAAAGCCAAGCTCAGGTCAGATCAAAAAATATTGGTGGTCTGCTTCGACCAGCAGGCTTCCGAGGATATGCTCTATGGGGATAGTGCGAGTTCTTCTCTGAGGCAAGCAAAGCCCAAGAAGACCCGCTGGACATGGGTAGCGAAGGCCAATGTCCCTCCCACAGTTGTGGGGCATATGCTCCCCATCTCTCTCTCTGCCGCAGGGACGACACATGAAGCATCCACTGATCATGCGATAGCTCCTTCCAACCACAAGGGTGCTCAGCGCCTGAAGGTCCGCAGGAGTGGGCAGCAAAGGCTGCTGAGCCTTACCTAACTGCGGAGCATGTGTTCCCTGTCTCTCTCTTTGATATTGAAGATGCACAGCATGCGTCAGCTCAGGTTGTCCCTGCTCATGTGGCCTCCTTGCCTGAAAAGGAGAATGCTCAGCACCCAAACTCTGGCAGAGAAAAATAAGACGATGCCAAGAGTTTAGGGGTTGATGCGAAGCCTATGCGGCAACAACAAAGGATGCGGACAAGAAAGCAATTTATGGCTTCCAACTCAGCCGCATGCGTCTCTAACACTCCCAGAAGATTCGTCTTCGACAATATCTCATCCGGTCGTGCTCTCATATGCCGCGTTGAGGAAAACCAGAGGTTGGACTCTTCGTAATATGCGCCTGTGAGTGCGAAGTCAAAAAATTCTAGGAAAGTAAGAGCTCATCAGGCTCAAGCAACTGTCCACTCAACTAACCGTCAGCGGGCATCGCTAACCTTTATGCAGTCCCCTGGTGGAAAGCTATACAAAATTGGCCCGTGCGTCCAGCCCGTAGCGGCAAATATACACGGCCCATCTCAAAAGTCTTTCGCTATCGATTGGGGAAAGTTCTTGTACTAACACCAGGTCAGGAAGCAAAGACAACACCCACGCACCCGTACGCTTGGTCTACCCGTACTCATGAAAACGGTACAAAGGTGGATCAACACGTGTTTGACTTACGCAATGTGATTAGTCACAAGAGCAAGACGAGGGATAAGACAACATCACGTGAAGTATCTTCTCCAAGACACCACTGTGCCAAAATTATCATCAACTGCTGCTACAACAAAGTGGCAGTACCCACAAGTAGACAGTCGGTATTCCAACGACTGCATCTGTAGGCACCTCTCCGACAATAACCCAGAGATCAGGTGAAAATACCCGATGAGAATGAGATACCATTCGCCTCATGTTATTATGCTTTGAAAGACCCTTCCAACTTGGGAGGAAAAAAGTCTAGCACCTCCAGTCCGTCAATGTTAACAAGCGCATTGAGAAGGAGACTACCCGGATGATCCGTAGGGGACCAATACCAGAATAAATAAAATTAGCGACGTAAAAAAAGTCGCTAAATGATCAAAAAATATCGCTAATTAATTTTAGTGACATAATTAGCGACGTTTTACTGAAGTCGCCTTTAAGCTAGTCGCTGACAGAAAAAATGTCACCAAACGTCGCTATGCCAACGTTTTCTAGCGACATAAATACGTCGCAAGATTAGTGACGTTTAGGGACGCAATGTCGCTAATTAGCGACGTGTATAGTAGTTACTTTATATCAAAAATTAGCGACGTACGTAGCGACGTTTATAGCGATGTTTATAGCGACGTCACTATGACCTGGCAATACTGCCATGTCAGCAAGTTATGACGGACAGCGACTTTGTTTAGCGACATTTTTAGCGACATAATTAGCGACATATTTAGCGACGCGTCTGAACGTTGCTAAACGTCGTTAAAAATGTCGCTAATGTTACAGTAAAAAATAAAAAAAATAAAAACTGAATTGTTTCCAAACTATTATTCCTATAGTTTATTAATTCACAGTCTGTACAAATAGACCCGGATTAACCCTCCGTTGAATTTACTGGGTTCGCCGATCCCCTTGGGTTGAACACTCAATACCGATAAATTAACACATATTTAATATAAATAATATAATAAAATTTAAAGAAATAAAACATTGAAATTAAAAACCGAATCAGGAGAAAATATTGTCGTAAAGAAGACAACAAATATCCATACAACTGAGCCTCCTAAAGAATACAAAGAATATAGCAAATTAAAAGCCTTGTCCTAAAGAATACAAAAAATAATGTCTAAAATACAACAATCAATAATAAAATGGTCCTAACTAGGACTACTGCGGATCTGCAGGAGGATGACCACCGGCGCGCATGAAGGATAAGAACAGATCATACTGCTCCCGTGAAATCGACACCGATGTCGATGGAGAAGACAGTGACGTTGGTGGAGTCTGTGTCGATGTAGGCGTACCAGGAGGACGTATCCGCTCCAACTCTACGAGTTGCTGGATGTAAGAATCTATGGTAGATAACAGCCTCGTACTGCTACGAACCATTGAATCCTGCATCATCGTCAACCTCTCGCCCATGGATAGCTATAATGCCTGCAGCTCCGTCACACTATGCTCTATCGAGGCTCTAAGATATGTGACTTCCATAAGCAGCGTGGTTGTGGACATCCATATACGGCTCCACATTTGGCTCCGACTCTGATGCTAGAGACACAAGTTCTTCGTGCACGGTCCACTGATAGTAATTCGACGTGAAGCCCTTTGAGTACAAATGATATGTGACTTCCACTTCTGGATGATATTTTAAGTTGCGACATCTCACACACGGACACTTAATTTTTGTACCGTCTATGTACTGAGGAAACGCCTTGGCGAACTGCAGGAACTGCTGTACACCCTCGATGAATTTATCTCGCACACCGCACATGTCATCAGGATGACGGTTGTACATCCACGAACGATGACGCAGATAGTAATTCATATCCATTTCTAGATACTCCTGCAAAAATGACAGTATGTGTCCTATAAATCATTAAATACAGTATAATTCTTTAGAGGAAGGTAAGAACTGCTCTAACTTGATACACATATGTATGTGTGTGTGTGTGCATATGGTTGTTTGAGTGATTAAGTGAGCTCGGGTCACTAGGGAGAGCAGTTCACAGTGCAACAGTGAAGAATCAGTATGCCAGCTCAGTGCTAGCAGCTATCTGTACTGCACAGTACAGTAGTGAGGAATCAGTGTGCAGCAACATAAAGGAGTTATAGTAGTTATTAGTCATGGACAACATAAGGCCTATATATTCTCAATGCTTAAAGAAAAATAATAGTTCGATGTTATTTTATATGTTCATAATTAGTGCCTCAAGCTTACCAGGTGCCCAAGGAGTTGGAATCATACTCTATAGGCATAGGCCCGAATCTAATATAAAATGGTTTGTCTCCCAGAAAAAAAGAATAAGGTTGTTCTTTCAAAACTTGGCAGTTTCAGCAATCTCTTTTGCCGTGAAGGAGGCACACTGCTTATCCCCTACTTACTTTGGTTCTATAAAGTATATATCTTTATTGCTATGATCGGACCCAGCACGATAGGTCTCCGCATAGGATTTGCTAGGTCCTTGGGCACCTAATAGTGGAGCCCTAGTCGACACGCCTTGGGTTGCATCATGGGTTACCCCACATCCGCCAACTCCTTACTAAGAGGAGGAGAGCACGAGATCTCCTTGCTGAGGGGGGGGGCATGAGAGTGTATATATATATGTATATGTATATAGATATCTATGTATCTACTTGTATTGCTCATGTGTTATATATATATATATATATATATATAGTTGTGTCTCTAAGTGGTTACATATATATGTATATATATATAGGAGTAGTTATATGTGCTTGTATGTGTGTGTGTGTGTGTGTGTGTGTGTGTGTGTGTATGTGTTTGGAGAGGGTCAGGCACTGCAGGCAGTACAGTGCCCAGGAAACAGCAAGCACAACAGAGGAGCAGTAAGCAGAGTAGGCTCGGGCAGTGCATCAACAGCCTCTTCTGTACAAAAATGCACTGCAGCAAGGCCAAAGCAGTGCAGCCATATGTATCAACATTTCAGCACTGAAATATCATTTCAGTGGCTGCAGCATTCAGCAACTACCCGAGCTACACCAGCAACAATGCAGCAAGGCCCTTCGAGCACACAACAAGCAGTACAACATTGTAGCAACAGCAAGCAACATTGCATTGCAGCAACAACAGCTTCCTTTTGTAGCACTGGAAGAACCAAGATCCTAGGTCAAAAACCCTAACACCAGGTCAAAAACCGTAACCCTAACCCTAGGTCCTGATCCCAGGTCGTGTCAGTTTTGGGTTAGGGTTAGTGTCACGTGTGTGTGTGTGTGTGTATCATCTTTCACGTGTGTGTCATATCAGTGTCATGCCGTATCCTGAGAGAGAGAGAGAGAGAGAGAGAGAGAGAGAGAGTTAGGTTTTACCTTGAGGAGGAGGAGGAGGAGGGGGATGCCGGAGTAGGCCGCTGTGGAGGACGCCGGTCGCCGGAGAGGGGGGTGGGGAATGTCGCAGTTTTTAAAATTTTGGAAAATTTCGACAGATGGGGGGAATCAAAACCAATCCCTAATTAACAAAATTTTAGCGATATTTAGCGACGTCAAATAATGTCGCTAACTAAAATATTTTGCGACGTCACAAACATTGCTAAACATGTTGCTAAATATTAAAATTATAAACGTCGCTAAATACGTCGCTAAACGTCGCTAAATTTATAATTTAGCGACGTTTAGCGACCTTAGATAACTTATAGCGACTATTCTTTTAAAAAACTGAATTATAGTCGCTGAACGTCGTTATATGTCGCCAAACAGCGACGTATAGCGACGTTAATATTTGGAGTCGCTGATATCTTTAATATTAGCGACGTTTTAACTTAACGTCGCTAAAAATGTCGCTAATCACACAATTTTTAGTAGTGGACCTACAGAAGGTGTTTTCCAAGGTACCTGCTCAAAGAAACTATCAGCCGCTAGAGGTAGTTCTTTCTCAGGACCCCTATGGGTTACACAAGCTAGGGGTAGTACTCCCCAGACCTATACAACAACTCGGCATTCCGAAAAGACGGTGATGCCCAAGAAACGGACTCTGATGTCCATGGGGGTGGCCACCTACATCAAGATGACATAGCCTCCTACACAGGGGGTAGTATCCCTCCAAATCCGAGGAAGAAGTGACGCTACCTGTGGACCGCTCCCAACAAGAATCGGAGATAAAAAGTGCGATGTCCACTACCCTACCCCATCCATCTCTCCCCATGAAAGGACTGCATATATGGAAGGGGACGATCAAGAAGGCCCCAACGATCGACAATGCCTCGAGACTCTCGAGTTCATGATACAGACGGTGAGCTCATTGATGAAAGCCCTAACCCAGGCAATATTGGAGATTAAAGCGAACATTGCTTCCCAACCATCAAGGGCTTCTGGACAGGCAAGCTTGGACCCTAGGACCAATGCGAACTTTGATGCAGTCGCTCCATCCATAGTCAAAAAGCACCCTATGCCTGGTTTATCTCCCCTTCCGCGGGAAATGGAGCCAAAGAAGCAATGAGGGAAATTTGGGAACTCTGGGCTCACCTAGATTCTATGGACAGGCGGGATTTACTACGCGATCTCAGGATATAAAAATCGTACCCCCGCGAATGGTGGGATATTCTGTACCCACAAAAGTATAAGCCCTTCAATATGAACCCATTCGACGGGAAGACTTCTTTCCGTCAATACATGAGCTATTTTGAGACTGTAACAGGGCACCTACCTGATAGTGACGCACTCCTCACCAAGCTCTTTACGAGGGCATTATGCTGGGTCTCATTCGATTGGTTTTGCAGCCTACAAGACAAATATATCTCGTCGTTTGACAACTTCAAGAGTCTTTTCCTTAAAATACTCTATGATGGAGGAAGCGACATGACGATATCTTCCCTGATGGATGTCACCCAAGGGGAAAGGGAACTCACCCAAAATTATATGGAGTATTTTTGCCAAGCAGCACTGAGGTTGCCTCCAGGCAATCCCTAGTCCACACTCCTGGACATGTGCCGCAGGAACTTACTTTCGGCAGTCAACCTCTGGATGGGCGGTAGTCAATTCAAAGACTGGGCATTATTCATTATCAATGTTATCGGTGCTAAAAAGAAGGTCAAGGACGCTCGGCTCCTGGGAATACAGATCCCTGTCACCGATGACAGGGGGAAGTCCTAAAAATAATAACAGCGACAACAACAACCGCGATATAAAAGAGAAGCAGGCCCTGGTGGGCAACTTAACCAAGAAGCCCAAGCAAAAGCCGGCTTAGATTCTAAATCCTTAGGAGACTTACTCCTTCGAAGATAATGACGTCATGCCCATATTCGTCTATTGATGAAGGGTGGTAAGCTTTGGCTCCCTGACGTCAAATGCCCTATAGAGGCAGCCAAAATGAACAATCCAAAATACTGCCACTACCATTGTAATATCCATCATGTGACAAAGGATTGTGACACCCTCAAGCGGTACATTCATCGTCTGCTCGACACCAAGGCCCTCACCTTGGATAGTGAGGATAAGACAATTGCCGCAAAATGGTGTCCCTCTAGTTCGGCAACTTTCCATCGATGGAGGCCCAAGATGGAGTAATCCCAATCCCCCGGGCAACGATGATGGTCGTCAACCTTCCGCCGACTCGTTACCAAATAGTTGGGCTGATACCTCTCACCACGCCGCATTGGGAGGTCATATGGGTTTACCCCAACCTTGCTCCAGAATTGATAGAGCGGACAACACCGTCTGCCACCAAGACTAAGGGTAAGAAATCTATACCCTACTATACGGTTTCCCCCCATCTGAGGAAGTTATAGCAGGAACAACAAGGTAAGGCCTAGTGTACCAATGAATGCATGACATCCCTGACAATGGTGCACTTCCAATAGTTGCACCAGCAACATTAGATCCGGGTCCATCCCAGCCTCTAGCAGCAGACAAGTCTAAGCCGAAATACACTCACTTCGATAAGCCGCTGCGCAAAGATTCAGTTCAGGGGCTGAAAAAGTCCTACAACTTTGATATCTTAGCCCAGCTTACCAACACTCTAGCGAAGTTCTCTATTCGAGCTTCTCCGACTCTCTAAAGACACTCGGGTCGCTCTTAGTAAGGCATTACAAAATGATGACACCTACCTGGCGCAAGTCAAACAGCCAGCTGAAGATCTTGCTGCTTGCCCCCACTGCAATAATATCATAGAGGCGATACCCAGCATCACGTTCTTATAACGGGACATATTATTAAAGAATAAATGGCACGATCGTCCCTTGTATTACACAGGATACATTGGTGCCATTAAGGTGGACCGGATGCACATCGACCTTGGTTCATCGATCAGTATTATTCTATTGAGTCTGGTTCAGACCCTAGGCATTCTGATGCATCGCCTGGCAGCCCCTATACTGCCATCACTAGCTTCAACGCAAGAAGGAGCTACCCTCTGGCAAGATTCGCCTAAAAATCCAGATCGATGACTTAAAAATGGAGGTCACCTGCTACGTCATTAACATAGATGTATCATATAATATCTTGCTCAGATGTCCATAGATATATGAATGTAGGATCTTGCTGTCGACCCTGACCAGTGCCTAAAATACATCGACGAACATGGCACGGTAAAAATAGAGTTTGCTGATGTCGACCCATTCATAGGGCTCGAAGCCTACTACTCCGAATCGATCCTTTACAAATAGGTCTAACAAAATGAAGGTGGCAATAACGCCGATGATGAGGCAGAGGCTGGGGCAATAACATAAGAGCCCTTAAGAGTTTGTCTAAAGACAAGTGCTCCTGACACAACCTCTCCCCTAGTCGTAAAACTACACAGGAAGGTACCCGAACCTTTGGTCATCCACCTTCGTAGGATGAATCGACCACCGAAGGGAGGTCCACCACCATCTGCCACATCTGAACCTTTGGTAGTAAAGCTGCACAGGAAACCGACAAAGTCGTCACTCGTACTGGGAGTAGACCTCGGGAAAGATGAGCTAGAGGGGTACGTAGCTGCTCATGCTAGCATCCCTTCTCTCGACGATATAATTTCGGAAGACGAGATACCTCATTTTATCAATAATGGGCTATCTTTGAACTACTTTGAAGATGCACACATAAGCACGCTGTATTCCATGGAGAACGGTCTAGGCCTGCGCATACAAACACATGTGACTTCCACCTATGCTGTAAATCGAATCCTCCCTAGCCAAGTTTCCTACTTCACGGTTCCAGCAAGAAGAAGGGGAGACGAACCCATCATCTTTGGCAGGGTTGAAGACCCTCAGTCCTTCATCCTGAAGGATCAAGGGCCAGAACCCGATACCGACAAAATATAACTCTACCAGTTTAGAGGTAAAAAAAATACCTTATCCAAAAGATAGGCTATGATCTTAAAAGAAAACAAGGTCTGAATTATGGCAAAGGTCGATGATGACCTGTACGCCTCGTCGTTCCATCAGGTAAGTTCGAGGACTACTACCAAAAGACCAAGCATGGCTTAGGATACTTTATGCCTCCTACAACCCCCGATGGCTCGAATCAAAAAGATGAGTTACACTCTCACTCTTCAAAGTCTTCCTCTTAGGACTCCAACATCAGTATCGGAGAGATACTCAAGCAAACATTGTCTGCCAATATGGTATCAACTGACCATGAGGAAGACGACAAAGATCCATCCGAACTCTTTGAAGTAGAACCGTGGGCCCAACACCTAGACGCACAATGTGAGATACAGTTCAAATAAAGAAAACCTCTTACCGAGGACAAAGTCGTACAAGTTAATCAGGACAACGAATCCTTCCCTAAATCTATCTTTATCAGCAAGAGCCTTACTGGTGATGAACACGGATCCCTGCTATAACTTGCTAGGGAATAAATTGATTTCTTTTCCTGGAGCTACGAAGACATGCCAGGACTGGACCCCCAAATCGTGGTCCATAAGCTTAACATCTTACTAAAGGCTAAGCCTGTCAAACAACAACAATAGCAGTTTTGGCCAGACATAATAAACGTCATCAAAGTCGAAGTCAACAAACTGATAGCTATTAGCTTTGTTCGCGAAGAACAACATCCAGACTGGGTAGCCAACACCGTGCCCGTCGTAAAAAAGAACGAGAAGATCCGGATCTGCATTGACTTTCATGATCTAACCACGGCCTGCCCTAAAGACAAATTTCCTCTTTCGATAATAAATATAATGATCGACAATACTTGCGGCTTTGAGTACATGTCCTTCATGGACGGATTCTCAGGCAACAATCCGATCAAGATGTCCCCTGATGATAAGAAGCATATATTATTCTAAATGTCGATAGGAGTGTACTGCTACACAGTCATACCCTTCGGTCTGAAGAACGCAGGTTCTACATACCAGCGAGCAATGAGCACCATCTCCCGTGAGCATCTATGAAAGACGGTCGAGTGTTACGTCGATGACATCGCTGTCAAAAGTTGCTCCAAAGGTGATCACCTTAGGGACTTGAAAACTGTGTTCGATCTCATGCGTACGCACCACTCAAGATAAACCCTACCAAATCCTTCCTGGGAGTCTCCATTAACAAATTCCTAGGATTTATTATTACTTATTAAGGTATTCATATAGACACCGACAAAACTAAAGCAATCCTTGAGATAAATCTGCCAAAGAACCTCCGGAAACTCAGCGGCCTTCAAGGAAGACTTGCATATATCAGGAGGTTTATATCAAACCTTTCCAGGTATTGTCGGTAATTCACCCAGCTCATAAAGAAAGATGTCTCCTTTGTCTAGAATAAAGAATGCCAGTGCGCCTTCGACGACATCAAGGTATACCTATCAAACCCTTCCGTGCTAGTTGCCCCAGTCGTAGGGAAGCATTTTTTGCTCTATGTGTGTGCAATAGACTACTCCTTCGGTGCTCTATTAGCCCAGAATAGTGATACAGGCCAACAGCAGGCCATCTATTATCTTAGTCGGATGATGGTTGGCGCGGAGCACAGGTACACCCCCGTTGAGAAGAAATGCCTTGCTCTTTTATTTGCTATCCAGAAGACTCAGTATTACGTAACTGGATAAACCATTCATGTAATCTCGTGAGTCAATCCTCTGAGAGTCTTCATGACCAAACCAGGGGCATTCAGTTCCCGCTTGGCTACCTGGGTGTCACGATCCGTACCCAGAATTTAGGCATGAGTCGTGGGTACGTCCAGCCTACGCCGCAGCATCGACGGTAGAACGCTGTCTAGGTCTCAATAATACTAAACATAAATCATAATCTGTCAATGATATCAACTCCATAAGGAGGACAATAAAATATATATTGTTCAACAGTCCATAATATATACACAATCACAATAGCTATAAGAAATAAATGGCACGATGAGATAAAAGATAAGAAGCACTGACAAAAGTCAAGCACAACAACTCAAAAAGAGATAAAAGATAAAGTCTAGTTATACAACATAAATAGTCTCAATAAAGTCTCAACATAAAATCAACATAAACTGGACATAAGTCTCAAAAGATGCATAAATAACTATGTAAATAGCTGCAGGTAGTGTCTCCTATAAGGGAAGGGACTCCTCTATGATCTCTAGTATGTAGTCTCTTTCTATACCTGGTCCCTAGTGTGTAGGACAGAAGTCCTCAAGATCCTCTAAAAAAATATATCCAGTCAGGATTGGAGCAAAGTACAAGCACTAACAGTAGTTCCATGTATATTGACAAAAACTATAATACAGTGTAAAAAAATACATGATGGATATAAATACTGGAAATAAGAATACTGGTGAGTATGAAATACTGGAAATAAGAAATACTAGAGAATATATCTTTATCAATAGCACAACTAGCAATGAATAAAATATAAGTAAAATGCTAGAACAATAAACTGGAAATACATGAATAGAGTATCTAGCTAAGTGTGTG
This sequence comes from Iris macrosiphon, assembly GCA_036927795.1. NCBI lineage: Eukaryota > Viridiplantae > Streptophyta > Magnoliopsida > Asparagales > Iridaceae > Iris > Iris macrosiphon. Next base: position 63,258,626 of record JAYESA010000011.1, on the reverse strand, counting down.
AAACATCAGTCTATCATATGATCGGCTTAGGACAGATTAGGCTTGTTACATATGATTAGCTATGATTCATGTAAGGTCAGGCTAACCATCCGGCTAGCTATGATGCGAGCAATAGTCAGGCTAATCATATATAACAGGCTACGAGGCATGTAATGGTCAGGCTGCACCCGACGTGATCTATGGAGTGAGCTATGATGAATGTAGAGTAGGATATGATCACATAATCAACTAATATTTCCCCGTCCCCAGCTAGCACGATGGATTCTAATCATGACTCTTTATGACAGGTCTTGACGATGCTAACCCGTGTATCCATAGTGTTAGAATCAAGTACCCTGTACAACTAGAATCTTAGAGATGATCAACATAATAAAATCTGTCAGAGAATGTACTCTCCTGTGGCCATGAGCTGGCAATACCAAAATCCTATTTTCGAAGTCTCGTCTGAACAATCCAACAGTCCTATATACATAATATAATAATAATATAGGATCAGTCGTTACACTAGCACACACACAAACACAATTACACTGAACTCAGAAACTACGCTAGGGGTGATAATTGGTCAACTAGCCAGGTCAAGTGTGCGTCTAAATACATTGGTGTCATGTCCTCAAATATTGTGCATAATAAGATAGTAAACTTACTAACACATGTCTAAAGCTCTAAATTCTGTGTAACACTAACACTTGTCTAAGTTAGTACGTTAGTGTACACCAGGCAGTCAATTCATTAATACTCAGGTCATATAGTCTTATGTAATTACGGGATACCCACAATTAACACTTATGGCCATACACATATATAATACAGTCATACATAGTACTAGCAACCAGTTTCCCATAATATATATATATATATATATATAACACGCACACGCAACTAGTTATTAGGTTTACTTACACAATACATACAATCATATTTAACAACTCCTACAAAGTAACATGCTATCCCTAGTACCATACACACATGTACACACAAACACGAAGGCAAGTTCCAAACCTGTGCGTGCATGGGGTCGAGGAGGTAATGCTGACCAGAGATGGTGCTCGGGATTGTCCGAGTGCAACAGAGTCATAAACGCATAGCGATTTGGTAACAGGTTCAATAAGTTGACAACATAGCGGAAGCATTGAATAACACAAGTTGAAGTAAAGCAACTCTTTATTAATATGAATAAGTGTTACAGGTGGCGCATAGCCGATATTACAAGTCGCTCAACCCTCTCTCTCTGAAACAGTAAAGCATGCCAAGTGGCTACAATTGTAGAATGATTGTACAGGCGATGTTCAGGCAATGTTCACAACATTATGTCTTGTATATGTGCTTCAGTTCTGGACGCAACGCTGCTTCGGAGTGATCTTCACGCCTTAGCACGTATGAAGGAGGCATCCACACTGAACGAGGTTCTCCCGTACCCTGCAAATGATCTGGTGGGTTATCAGTACATTGAATGCACTGGTGGGGAGGCTACTCGCCCGCTCGACAAATCCAAACACGTAATACAGGTTTCGTGCACCAACTATTATGTTGTCTTTCTAGTTGCCTTAGGATTAGTTTAATGCAAGATTTGAATAACCTAACTTGTGTGGCAGTGCGCCGTGCAACATGAGAGAAAATACGGCGAGACTTACCAACTTACCATTTTACCTTCCCTGTCCAAGGCAAACATTGTTAATTCAAGCACGGGCAAGTATAAACATTCAGGAGTCAGCATATGCAAATACGAGAGTCGTTATAACATAATCGTTCAGGTATTTAGTTGTTCTTTTGATACGATGCAATGACTCGCACGCGGATAGCCACTAAGCGAGGATGACTTATATATATGACATAAGTCGCTGGCATAGCCATTATGGACGGTTCACAGTCTCAAGACACAGAATGATATGCAATGCAGGTGGTGAGCCCCACTGCACCCCATAACATACGACTGCTCATACGTCCCGTCCGGATCGGATCGGTCCCAGTGCCCTGACGACCGTCCGCGAAACTCAACATAACATACCTTGTGCACAAGTTGTCCGCGATAATGCAGTCAGGGTCTATCCTTTATCCATAGCTTGACATGATAATCATGAATCATAAACTTATTCTGAACGAGCATATTGCACCACGAGCTGGGATTCACTATTTGCATGACACGATCCTCGTTCAGATACATACTTGGCATGATTATCATTCAAGTGTGATTCTCGTTCAATATTCATTATTGCTTGATGCATTCCCCTGGTTCGGGGATTTGCCTTGAGTGACCTAACAGTCCCGGATACTTGCAGGTTCAATTGCACAGAAGGACTATTTGATAGTCTCCTGGCTAACAAGAATGCATGCACAATATAATAACGTTAGATATTCGTAAGCAAGCAAGCACGTATTTCTAAGGAACATAAGCAGATACGTTTTTTCGAACCCGAAGGTAAGCCGAGAGATGAAATCGTAAGGGACTTGGCATACGAGGATCTGAATATAAGCAGTATTTTAATTTCCATGTTCTAGCACAAGCAATACAAGTTAGGATTATTCCCTTAGCTAGGTGCGTTGAATTCTTATTAACATGCAGGGGGTGATTCACCTAGCGACTAGCATGTATCGTTTCAGATTTTATGTGTGCTGGCTAAGCAAAGACAAGTTCACCGTAGCCAACCACCTTAGCGATGATTCGCCTCGGTTGAGCGATACGTCAAGCGAGCCTCTAAAAGCCTAAGCTGATTCCTGTAGGGACAAGTCTTGGATATCCTTTGCCTCAAATGAGTATTCTCGCCTGAGCAAAGCGGTTCGGGACATGCACTATTGACGTTTGAAATGGCAGTCCGCTTGAGCGGAATGGGGTGTTACAGAGTCGGGATTGCTCAGGCGGTGATGGGTCGACGGGATAATGAGGTCTGTGGGATGGAGGTCATCGGTGGCAGTGAAGTTCAGGCGGTGTAGGCAGTTAGGAGCTGCTGCCGATATGACCGGGGGACGTTGGGGTGCTCAGGCGGCGGAGGAGTCGGCTGCTCCGTCGGAAAGGTGGCAGTAAAAGAAGATGAAGTTTTGGTTAGGTTTAGGGGTTTGCGAGTAGTGGTTGATGAAAATAATGAAAAATTATATATATATATAAGGAGCAAATAGGGTGATGTAAACCTAGAAAATTGAGCCGGCCTATGTATTCATTGGGATGGGGTTGGGTGTTTCATGAAGGAAGTTTAGATGGCTAGGATTGTTAGGAGGGTGAGGTTTGAGTGTTGTACACTCCAAAAATATAGGAAAAATCACATGTGACCGGTCAAAAAAGAGGGGAATGCTTCTTCATGTGTTGGGTCCAATGGGATGTGGACACCATACTGCATTTTGCATAAAAGTCCCCAAAAATTTAAAAATTACACAAAATGGGAATTAAAAATAAATGTCTGCGACGAATATTGTGCGACTAAAATAAAGCACAAAAGGGCATATTTATGAGTTACACGAGGGTCCAAATGGAAGACTGGCACGTCTAGGACAAGGGTGCGAAATATGTTGGAAGACAAAGGCTAGTGTAGCGCTCCCAATATTGAAGCAACGGTAAGGTACAATAATCAAATAAAATCACAATAATAAATTATAATCCTCAATATTTAATCCCAAAAATGCTAATTAAAATCTATAATCCTATATTCTGGTCAGGGGTTCATCTAGTGGGTTTCTAGGTCCAGTTCACTAACTGATGTATTTAAGAAACACTATAAATAATATGTATATATATCATGCAATATATTAATACATTACATTAAATAAATGAAAAGATGAAAATACCCCTATTCTGGAATATGGTAGTGACACAGGGCAATACTACTGTCCTCATACGATATGGTATTTGTTCTACAGAAAGCTATCAAGGGTCAAGCACTGGCCGACTTGCTGGCGGCCCATCCAGTGCCAGAAATCTTAAAATTCTACGACAAGATTCCAGATGAAGTCGCAGACTCCAATGCCATAACAAACACAGAAGTTGTTTGGCGAATGTTCTTCGACGGTGCTTCGAGGATAGGGCCCAAAGGCAACATCGTCGCTGGAGTCAGAATAGTGTTAATTTTTCCAGATGATTTGGTTATCAACCGCGCCTACTCCCTCATTGAGCCATGCTCCAACAATATGACAGAGTACAATGCTCACATTATTGGACTTCAACTCGCAAAACAAGTAGGAGTTGACCACCTGGAAGCCTATGGCAATTCTAAATTAATAATCAGCCAAGTCCGGGGTGAATAAGAAGTTTGGTACGAAGACCTGATTCCTTACCACCAAGCTGCATTTGGCATCATATAAAACTTCGAGGGATTCTTTATTGAGCATGTCCCTCGGCTATAAAATATTAAGGCAGACGCCCTAGCCGAAATCACAACCTCTTTAGCTGTTCCAGCCAATACCCATGAATTGATCACTATGGTCGGTCGCCCAAAGAATAATCTTTCTGTGTGCTAGAGCTACTAAGTAAAGATGATCAATAATCTCAAGATTGGAGACTTCTATTCATCGACTATGCAGTCTATGGAATTCTCTCCGAGAACCTGAACGAAGCTACTTTCGTCAAAAGATGTTCCCTACGGTTCTAGAATGATACGGCTACTAAGATGATGTATCGCCGCTCATACGACAGTCTTCTGCTACACTGCCTATAAAATACAAAAGCCAAACAGGCACTTCGGGAATCCCATGATGGCGTCTGCGGTGCCCACCAATCTGGTCCAAAGATGCAGGATCATCTCCGGTAGCGGATGCCGTTGACTATGCAAGAAAGTGCCAAGCATGCCAAATATATGCAGACTTTATCCACCAATCCTCAGAGTTCCTACACCTGATTGTTGCATCCTGGTCGTTCGAAGCCTGGGGTAAAGATATCATTGGGCCGATTAGTCCACCTTCATTCAAGGAATATCGGTTCATCCTTTCCATCACCGACAACTACTCCAAGTGGACAGAAGCCGTACCACTCGTGAAAGTCAAAACATCCAATGTGAACAGCTTCGTCAAGCATCACATTATATACCGCTTCGTCTTGCTACGGATGATCATCCATGACAATGGTCAATAGTTTGTAAGCCATGCGTTCTACAGTTTCTATGATAAAAACTGAATTTAGAATGTAGCGTCTACTACCTACAACACAGCACTGAATGGTCTGGCAGAAGCCTTCAAGAAGACCATCATAAAACTTCTCAAAAAGTTCGTGTCTTCCAATAAACACTACTGGAACGAGAAGCTGGGTGAATGTCTCTGGGCCTACCGTACAATGGTCCGACTGCTACTTGCAATATGCCTTTCTCTCTGGTGTATGGAAGAGAAGCGGTCCTCCCGTTCAAAATCCAAATCCCTTCACTCCGAGTAGCTCTCTCCAACTAACTAACCGTCGACGACAACCACCGTCGATGACTACAAATATTAGGAGCACTTGACAAGAAACGTCTTTTAGCTCAATAACGTATTAAGTTATACCAAGCGCGTCTCTCGGGAGCCTACAACAAAAGGGTGAAGAAAAGCACCTACCAAGTGGGTGATCTCATCATGACCGTAAGGAGGTCGATGGTTATAACCCACAAGACAGCCCTCAAATTCTAACCCAAATGGGAAGTCCCGTTCGTCGTAGAATCGATATTCTCCAACAGCGTCTACCGACTCGCGAAACCCAACGGCTACTTGCTCATAATGCCTATCAATGGCAAATTTCTAAAAAGTACTATATCTAAACCTGACTTATACTCCCCTTATCACCAGCCGTGCAATCAAGATGTACATCTCTATACTCTTGGTTCTTTATCTCTTGTGATTGCATATGCATAACATATCCCCTTCTTTACTAAGCCATTATCTGTATTCAGGAGTCCTGGATATGCATCAGATGATGGATCCTCAAAGGCTCCCTAGCGGAGTAGTCCTCAGGTTCACTTGCGCACTCCTACAGTGACCACTAAAACCAATCATTTTAGATGCTATCTATCTTCACATTTACCTCTGAGCTATCATCCTAACAATCTTCCAAGTGAAGCAATCCTCAGGTCTATCTTTATTTTCAAATCGACCACACCCAGCAAATTACTTCTCAGTGAGTTTCTCAGACATTAGTTCATGTCCATATTACCTCTGAACTAATATCCTAATATTTCTCCCCACTGAGTTTTCTATGTCCATATTAACTCTAAGAAATTTTTTTGAGTTTTGCTATCAATCATCACGTCTGTATTACCTCTGATATCAGTTGTCATCCCTAGTTATCACCCGTACTTACCAAGGTACACCAGTGGTGTTAAGTCCACAAAAACTTCTACGTCTATATCACCTCTGGCAAGGCTTGTCTTAAACCTATTACTTACACTAACATACACAAAAAATAATGGGTCCCAAAAAAATTTTATGTCCATATCACCTCTGGCAGGGCTTATCTCAAACCTATTACGTACACTAAAATACGTAAAAAAGTAATGGGTCCATAAAATCTATCACGTCCATATTACCTCTGATAGGGATTATTTTTGAACTTATTACTTGCACCCTAGTGCGCAAAAAGTAATGTCTACCAAAGATCCTATAGTGGGATTTTCTCAAAGGAAGCAAACAACCATATCCATACTACCTCTCGAGCGCTTTCTTTTTCTTCTACAAAAATATCAGGATTCTACCTAACCTCTCGGTATGGCTACTAATCAGCTCACGTCTATGTTACCTCTGAGCTAACATCCTCACATCCTCCCCCAAGAGTTTGCCATGTCCAAGTGACCTCTGAGCAAAGCTCTCCCAACGACTATCACCAGTCGTTATCTCAACTTATTACATACTCTTAAATTTAAGTGCGCCAATGGTGCTAAGTCCACCAAACTTGCCACGTCCATATCACCTCTGGCAAGGCCCACTTCAAACTTATTACTTCCACTCTCATGCATAAGAAGTAATAAGTCCCCCTAAGATCAACTAGTGGGATATCTTTGGCAGCTAAGGTGTTGTACTATGCCCACATCACCTCTAGTTCAATACCCAAAGTTTATACGAATAATTACAACAAAAGGGGAAAAGTTTCTTTTATTATTTTCCCCTAAAATGGGAAACTATAATCAAACGACATTTGAGGACATACCAACGCCTCAATCAAATTAAAAGGAAGAAACAACCAATGATACTACTGATCGGTGCATAACTTCTCTAAGCATTCTCGGAGACTAGCCACTCTGGCATCAATCGGACTCCTGACTCAGCACTCGACTTCTTGAGTTACGACAGCAGGGCTATCAAGGTGAGCGTAAGACTGGTGCTTCTCCTCCAGTCTCTTCAAAGTCCCTTTGATGGCGGCAGAAGACTGGGCTACAGTAAGAGATTGCGTGCGAATAACCTTCCGTTCTTGATGGGCCTCGCGAATGTCACCCTCCAGGATATTAAGTTTGGCCTGGAGTTGTGCAATCTGTGCCTGGATCTCAGCAATAATGTGTAAGAAACCATCTTCCCGGGTGAAACTAGCTGCCTCATCTGCGTCCAACGCAATATGTTAGAGTTCCAGTTTCAAAGTTCCTACTCAAGACCCACCTTGGTTTTCCCATAGGCAGCCTTCACTTATTTTACGGAGTCCAGGAGGCATTCATACTCGGTGGCCACGGTCGCAGAGACATCAGCCTGTCGCACCTTGTGCAACTCATCCAAGCACTATTCCACTTCAAATAATTTCTGAAACAGCAGGTCAGTCATCTCCTCAGAGCCAGGGAGGGTCTTCAAAATCTGTATCTTCCCCAGGGAACCTTGTCGGGACCAAACAAATGGCATCCCATAACCAGTATATTTTGGATCCTTTACTTCAATAATATATAGAAGCACTTACAGATAACTTTCGAAGTAGCCATCACCGCAACTTCCGTAGAGGGCGTCAAGGGAGCCGAAGCCAAAGGAATTACAAGCAATATAATAGTTGAAGTAGCCTGTGAAACAGAGGTGACGGCACTCGACAAGTCGGATGGTGGAACCATAGGTGGCGGATGACGAACTGCTTTCGCAGTAGCCAAGCTCTGTTCCGCCAAAATTAGTGTCAGGATGCCAGACAAACTGGCAAGGCCAGAAATAGACCCCAATGTAGGGCTGTTGTCTCCAATAACTGAGGAATCCCTAACATCAGGTCATCCAACGTCACTCCACGGAGGCGATAAAGCAGTCGCTATACCAGGTAGACTCGCAGAGGTAGAGGCTTCCCGTACACTAATCACAATAGAAGGTTCCGTCGGATATTCTCCACCCCTGGTTGAGGGAGAAAGAATGGACTTCCTTCGAACCAGCCCCCCATCTATGTCTTTTGTTGCATCTTCCTCAGAGGCCACATTCACCATCCTTAAAGGAGAAGTTGAGTTTGCAGGGCCAAAATCACCTGTGACCGATCGCACCAACAAAATAGAAAACTGAAGATAAAAGATCTCATCCTGCGAGAAAAAGTGTAACAACATACCCGAAACAAATAATGAGATTTGTTGAGCACCTCGACAACGTTCGGGTCATTTATCGAGATGGAGGGAATAGCCGGTTCTACCAGATCCCCCTCAGAGATATGCCCACCTAAATTCTCAGGGACAAGCTCCTCAGTCGTGACCTCGAGATCAGGAGACATCAACTATTCCTCTCGCTTTGTGTAAGAGACCCTAGCAGCCATAAAATAATGAGGGTGATCCTGTCTCCCCTGTGGCTGCAAAGTATCAAATAGACCAGAAGAAAAATATTCATATAGAGGAGTCATAAGAATCAAATTAAAAGATCTTACGAACACCGCTATCGCATCCAAAGTGGGGTTCGGTTCAAAAGACACCAGCGCAATGGGTCCTACATCCTCTCTTACATCCTCCGCAAGAGGATCGAATCCTTCTATAAGCCCGATATCTAGAGCCTTCTCGACTTGCGCTCACTTGGAATGACTCCGGTCGTAAGCCACAATCGTCTTACGCTTAGAAGCAGAAGGTCCATCAGAAGGAGTCCCCTCGTTAGTCAACGGGTCGGAGTCAACAAGCAAAGGTTGGGCCACGCCCTTGCCATTTTTGGGCATTCGTCGACCTTTCGAAGATGGAGACGCAAAAACAGTGCTCGTCAGGTAGCTCGTCCTGCATTGATTGTGCAGTAGAGACTCCCTGCAACAAATAGGATGGGTGGTACGACGCCGGCCACCAGCAATCCAAACTCAGCTTGGGTTTCGACGGCGGCATAGTAGCTCCACGCATGAGCACCATCGAGAAGATTATCGCAATACCCGATAGAAGCACTAGGAGTATCCAACAAAAGTTGGAAGTACCCAAACTAACGAGCAAACCGACAGGGTAGATAGGGCTCCAAGTAGACGTCAGCCAGATTTTGATACACCAAATGGTAAGGACGGATAACGAGGAGCCAGCAGTAAAGTTTTGCCGACAACGGATGATCAACAACCCTACTGTCTGAATAACACTTATTTCTTCCTCAGTAAATTTGGGGATGGTGCTAAAGAATGTCCAACCGTTCAGATAAGCAATCTTCCTCCTATAAGAGGGCACATCCTTGCACTTTCACTTCATCCTCCGGTAGCGGCGGATAACAGCATCCCCTCCAACATTCTTTTCTGGGTGCCAGGGCGCATTAAGGACCGATGATGCAATAAAAGCCAACCTATCAAGTAGTGATAGGGTAACTCCACCCTAATGAGCTCTCCAACCCCTTTGTGGTTCTTCACCTTAGAGGCAAAATATCAGAGATTGTGTTGGATGCAACAGACCATCATAGGTAGTAGCGCAAGAGGATGGCCAAAAGCTAGTCGCACGACCGAAAGAATAAGATTATGAATGATCCTCCCAATCAAGACTGAACCCCCCGCAAACACGAAACTACGTAGCCAGATCATTAGATAGCCCACTAGCAGTGCCTTCTCAGATATCTCGTAGGTATCTATGAAGATGTAGCTTAACTCCTCGCTTTCGGCAGACAGGTCGCGAGCGACAGACGCCTCACGATACTTCTCGGTCAAAGTTATGACAGCCTCTTAGGATTGCGTTCCACAGACATAAAATTCATCTGACTCGGGTTCCTCCGGGAAAAGATAGTGCATCCATATAGTAATATGGGGGATGTTCCCTTCGGACTACTTCTCCTCCTTATACATTCTTTGGCAGATACTATGATGGCACAAATGCTCTATGTATATAGCAACTAGCTCCGGATCCTCCTTTTTGAGGTCCCCTAGTTTGTTGTTACATAGGGCATATTCCTCGTAAGGCATATCGTCCCAGGGAAGCTTCGACACCGAATGTATCTCTTGCAAAGCAATCCCCATCTTACCATCAGGTGTGAAGAAAGTCTCTGTATAGCAGTTACACATCTCCATCAATGCAATAAAGAGGTAATGGTTCATCTCCAGGCCATAACAGGTACCCCGTATAGCATGAAAGATATGGCATCCTGTAGTTCCCGCTTATAGTGTCTCAGCACCCACCGGGTCAACCGATACCACTAGGGACTGAAATGGGCCCAGCCAAGAGTCCTTAATTGAAAAAAAGGATAACTCCTTTTCTTGGCCACTGGGTGGAGGAACGTGACCGAAGCATAAGCGTCAAGGTTCAGCCCTTAGTCTCTTCTGACAACCCCCGGTGCCAACCCAAGAGAAGAGTACGAAGGTGACTCCTTATGACAAGAGAAGGTCCCCTTGCCCAGATTCGACCAGTGCCGAATATTACCAATAAGGCCCCCCCATGGCTCTGGAGTCAGGTTCTAGTTCATTTCCCTCTGGCTCATTACTACACAAAAGTTTGACAGAGGCATATGACACTCGGAATTAGGCAGCGACATATTTGCTCTGCAGTAGATGAAAGTCCAATTTTTATTAGAATTCTCCAAGTCCGAAGCAGATGTAGTCATCGTATCCCCGAAAAGAAAGAAGGGTTTCTTAAAAAAGCAAACCTGCCCAGTAGTACTTTTTTCTTCGTTCATCTGGCTTTGAAGGTAAAACTCGCTCTGGCCGGTAATTAGCTCTTGCCTCTCGGATAAGAAACCCCTATCCAGTTGGACTTGCACGAAGGTACTCAAATTCATAAAGTTTTTGCTCAATGGGACCCGCTCAAGGTTTAAAATCAACTCACCAGAAAGAGTAGCGTGCAAGCTCACTACAAAAAACATAAAAAATAGTACAAATTAGCATGTGTACCACAGTATCACAACAAAAAGTCATATTTGTCTCCCAGACAAGGCGCATACTAGATCTGTGCAAAGCAGGGTTACCACCTATGCGACAGACCCATAAACTGCGCATCACAGAATGGCACATCCATGCGACATATCATATCAGAGGTCTGCGCACTCAGGCCACGAGACCCAAGAAAAGTCTGCGCATGTCTCTTCATCCATGAGACGAACCATATAAGCAATGACTCAGGGTTTTCATTTATCATCATCCCCAGAGGGAACCCTACCTCTGACGGACTTTTGCACGTTAGAAGGAATCTTTATGGAGCCGCCCCCGATAGCAAGAATCTTTCCTTTTCCAGTGTCCTTCTTCTTTGGGACCGAATCCTCAGTAACTAAGCCCTTTCCCTGGTAGCCATGGAAGAAGAAGGATCTCGAGAAGACATGGCAGTCGTCGACGAAGAACACAAGAAAAATCGTAACAAGGGAGGAAGTAAATTAGCATAGAGTCTCTCTTTTCTGACTTTCCCTCTTTTATAGCCCAAACTGCCTCGATCCATATGGAAACCTAGAATGAGAATGGTGCTTGAATTCTCGATATGTCGTCACCCAAGAGTAAACCATCGCCTTGGGCTCCGTGTCATGAGATGGCTCAGAATCCCAATAAATCTTCCCAAGGATCGAATAGAATCCTGCATTAAATGGAGATGTGACAGCTTAGAAGCGCACATCCCTGCATCCCGCGATCATGCGGCCCATGACCAAGCGGTCCCAATAGACATATAATATAATATCCAAGCGATCGAAGACATCCCATATTTCTTATTCAAAGTATTCCAAACTTATCAATTTGAAAACTTTGAAGGGGGCCTTATAGAAGCATGAAAAATAAATATCCATGCATTCGACAGCCGTGCGTCTCCAAAAAGAAGGCTCAAATTAGGCCGCAGAGTTACCCTACAGCCCAATAAGGCTACGTCCATGCATCCCAATCAGCCGAAACAGCTTTGGCCATAGATGGACCTAACATGGAGTCTCTAACACAGAATCATGATAAAAATGATTGCCTCAAAAGACGTGAACCTACTAGACGACAGAAGTCTCACGTCAGAACTTTACTTTTCATCTTTTCGTTGGGTGTGCAGCGCTACGTGTAGAGCACAAATAATAAATCCATGCGTCTCTAGCCTCATGCATTCCAGACACCATGTGTCCTAGATTCTACGTAGACCAGGAAGCACTCTCCCATGCATCCCAAGCTCCATTCGTCTCTGGTCAACGCATCCCAGATTCCTTATATTTTATGCATCTCTGGCCCCATGTATCCCAAACTCGATGCATCCCATGCGATTCTGGCCACATGTGTTTCAGACTCCATAAAGACCAAGTCCAGATGATACAACTGAAGTAGCCCTCTCCAACCAAGCATGGGCCATGTGTCATAATTGACCAAGTCACGCACAAAGGACGAGAACCGCCCAGATCTTTAGCAACAACAAATTCCAACAGAACGTCCATGTACAGCTCACCCTGGACTCAGCCCATATTATACGGCTACAGTTGCAACCATATTCTGTTGAAGTAGCCCCCTGCGGCCACCAAACAGAGGCATATGCGGCACCTATAACCCATCGACATGATGGCTATAAATAGAAGCAAGTTGGACGTCCCAAAGGTTGACTTTTTCTGCTCCAGATAGAGACCATACCCTCCCAAAGAGCTACGTACGTGCACCCAAAATCAAGAGAGAGAAGAGAAGAGACCACCCCGCGTCGTATCGTCAACGGAGTAAATGAGCCACCATAGCAATCTTTGTCCATCGTCACGCCCTAGAATCAAAAATTTGTACTTAGATTGTCTGTCTAGGAGCTCTCTGTAATTTATTCTGTTTATTATTAAAGTAATCAATTTTAATAGCGAACACCTTGGTACAAGCAATTCTTCGGGTCGTCTATTTTACCAGCCTTATTTGGTCGTATGACTTCAGGTAACTGCAGCTTGTTGCTTTTTATCAAGTATTTAAAAATGCTGGGGATATCGCTGCCGTCAAAAGAATATTCTTTCTAAGCCTTGGAAGATTCTGGAGGCTTTTGTACTGGAGGAGAGGTGGGTCATTTTGATCGATTTATCGCCAAGGCCTTCTTTCCTTTGTAGTTACGATTTTTTGCACTGTTGGAGGGACGCTTCCCTTCCGTATTGGTCATTTGTAACCCTAAATTGCATGCCAATTTTTTGTTGCTTTCAGTAGCTTCAGCCTCGATGATGAACGTCGTCTAGTATTAAAATTGAGTTAGACCTGTCCAGAGCCCTACTATAGGCAGTAGGTTCCTTTTGTAGGTATCAATAAATACAGAGTCTAGAATACCGGGTGCTAACTTCAAATTTGCTTGCTTGAAACTGTAATGACCCATTTTGCTCAAGCGAAGAGCTGATTCAAACGGTGCTAGTGCAATGACCTGACCCATCTTGATCAGCAAAAAGACTCGATTGAGGCAAAGGATTCCAGACTTGGCCCTTCAGGAGTTCAGACTTATACTTTCAAAGGCTCGCTTAGAGTATCGTTCGATCGAAGGGAATCATCACTAAGGTAGGTGTCTATAATAAACTTGTCTTTGCTTAGACTGCACACTTAAAATATGTATGATACATGCTAGTCGCTAGATGAATCACCCCATGCATGCTAATAAAGAATACAATGCACATAGCTAAGAGAATAATCCTATCTTGTATTGCTTTTGTTAGAACATGAAAATAAAACTTGGCTTATAATTGGACCCTCGCATGCTACCTTAGCTTCGTGCAAGTAGACTCTATTATGCCTCGAGTAGATCATTAGATACTCTTTATAGTGCACTATTTTACTTGTTTATACTACTCGCCTTATGGATTATGTCACCATATATATCCCTGTACGCTTTCACTCCTCGCACTACTCCTTAGACCCATGCTAACATAAAGGCTTATGTTCTAAGGTAGACTATACAATATGTTTCCGTATACTTATGCTTCCAACAAATGCATGCTTGTCTCCTTACATTGTAACTTGTACTTGTTGCCTCATTCAATGCTTGTTACATAATTTTATACCGCAATCCAGTAACACTATCCATATCGTGCATGCATCTAGTTACCCAGAAGACTATCAAATAGTCTTTCTATGTAATATGAACCTGCAAGTATTCGGGACCATTAGGTCGCCAAGGCAGTTCCCAAACCAGGGGAATACATTAAGTCAAGTTGAACGCTGAACAAGAATCATGTCAAGTAAAGCAAGAATCACAGCTCGTTGAGCAATACTCATTCAGAATATGAATCAAGAATTATCATGTCATGTTGTGAATCTGGAAGACCCAAGACTTGTATGTCACGGACAACTTCTTGAACAAGGAAGAATTTTGAATATGATTCCACGGACGGTCTCCGGGGCACCGGGGCTGATCCAATCCGGATGAAACTTATATAACAGTCTTAATCGTGTGCAAGCAGGATGGCGTGTGCGCTTCATGCCATACAATTATCGCTCTAAGACTGATAGTCTTGTGTGCTTGACGGAATGGCTTGTAGAGCACTGTTTGCTTTTATTGCATACCATCATTGTCAATGACTATAACTCATCCTTTATGGCTATGCCAGTGACTCTTGTTCATATGGATAAGTTATCCTCGCTTAGTGATAATCTGCGTGCGAGTTATTGCATCGCATCTAGAAATCTGAATCACCTAAACAGATATGAGTATAACACACTTGTACATATTTGAATATTTGAACATCTTCTGCAACACACCTGAGTATCCGTGTAACTCGTGCACATGAATCAGAACCCGCCCGTGACACTTGTGTTTGCTTATGCAATTTTCTAGGATTTTAAATATATACATTCATGCTTGATTTAACTTGGTTTTAGCATTGGACAAGGAAGGATGAATGGTAAGTTGGTAAGTCTCACCGTGTTACTCTTATAACGCACTGCACACTGTCACATGAGTTAAGTTTTTCATCATGCCTTAAAACTGATCCTAAGGCAAGACTAGAAAGATAACTTAACAGATGGTACACAGAACCAATATAACATGTTTAGATTTTTTGAACAGACGAGAAGCCTCCCCACCAGTGCATTCATGTACAAATAATCCACCAGATTGCTTGCAGGGTGCGGGAGAACCTCGTTCGGTGTGAAAACTCTATTCGTACGAGCTAAGATGTGGAGTCTGCTCTGGAGCCTTTGTCACTACCACATTTTCTAGGAAAGTGTATTTTAGTAATTTTATATTTAATTAAATATTGTGCTTGATAAATAATTATTGTTGTATTATTTAATTATTATTAGATGTTATTTATTTAATTTGGACTTGTGTTAGTGGACCTAACTAGTTTAGTTTAGACCCATGGACCAACATAAATTAATTGGTTAGAACTTAGCCCATTTAGAAAGCCCATTGTTAAGGAGATGGATTAAATTAATTAAACCATTAGACTAGAAGCTTCCTTTCTTAATTATTTCTTCATGAGAGGCCCCAAGGGGTATAATGGACAATATATGGTAACTTGAGGGAGAGGAAAGGGGCCGACCTATTTAAAAAGAGGGGGAAATTTCTCTCTACTCTTTTTATTCCAAATCTCGATCTATAATTTTCCACTACAAAATTCCTTGATTTCTATTTCATTTCCCTACCAAATTTCATTCCAATTAATTCTCAAATCACCATTAGAGACTTGAGAAGCAAAAATCTAGAAGGGGGAAGCAAGGATCTGCAAAGAGGAGCAAGGATCTACAAGTTGGAGACAATTTTATCTTAATATGATGTTTCATTAGGAATCCATCTCCCAATAGGTACAATTCAATTTTTCCCCTTAAATTAAGTTCTAAATCTGAGTTTTAACCATGTAAAATTAACCCATATGCATAGGCTACCCATAGGATTTGGTTTTGTGTTCATAGGAGGCCTATTGAGAAAGTTATGGTACTTTTTGTGTCAATTTTGGGGGAATTCTGAGATTGACAATTGTTGTGTGTGTCAATTGATCCTATAGATCAATTTGGTATGTGTTTATGTGTCTGGGGCTAGTATCATATCCAAAATTGGGTACGTGTAGGTCGTATCCCAATAATTTGGTGATATGTGTTGTTTTGGGGGTTTTTCCTCCGACACGGGATTTTCTACATGTCATATTTTGACACGGACACGTAGATCTATATTTGATACTTCGTATTGTTCATAAATAATATATGTGACTTGTTTGTGTCCTTCGGGGTACAATTAGATGTGTGGTGGACTCGTGTCACATGCGTATCCTAGATCTAGTGGGATACGGTATGATACTCTCCATATGTTGTGTAATTAAATGTAGATCTAATTCTTGTACTCTTAATTCATGTAGATTGTATTTATGCATATATATAGATATTAAATATTATAGTATATATAATTATGTTCTTGTATCATAGATCTATGTATTATATATGTACTAAAAGAATATATATATTATGTAGCATTTCTTCTATATACATTAATATATATGTTATAGTATATAGTATGAGAATATATGCATATGTTTTTATAAAATATATATGTATGTTTAATTGGGTAATTATATTATATATAGTCGTTATATGATTATTTATATATATGTATAGATGTATAAATATAATATATTTATGTATGTGTGTGTGTTGAGGCTATGTCATAATATGTACATATTAATAAGGGGGTATTTATAGTTTATTTGGTATATATATATATATATATATATATATATATATATATATATATATATTTATAACATATATATAGATGAAAAACCCATAATATATATATATATATATATATATATATATATATATATATATATATATATATATATATATATATATATTCATGCTTTTAGCGACAGGGAGTTGGCGACAACAACAGCAGTCATAAAATAGCAGCAGCCGTTGTAGCTAGAGGCGGCGGTATTAACGACAACAGCCGCTGTCATTAATTAGCAGCAGCAGCAGCGGAAAAAGAGGCATCAACAAAGATAGTTAATAGGTTATAAACCGTCACCAAAATAGCAACAGCAGTGCAGGAATCAGCAGCAGCAGTGACAACAGCTTCAGCGATAGGCAGAAACTGTCACTAATGAGTAACGTATCAGAATATCAGTTTTCATCACAGTTTTTAGCGACGGTTGGCAGATTTTATATATTTATGTGATTATATACTTATATATATATATATATATATGTATATATATATGTATTAATATTGATATAGTATATTATTAATCGCTAAATTATTTATATGTATAATATTTAGTATATATACATATTATATATATATATATAAGGGTAATTAATATAACAAGGTATTAGGTATTACCTTGAGAAAACTAAGGTAATGGGGGATACCCAAGATTTTGGATTTGGGTATCAAGTTTGTGATTATTTTTGAGATACCAAGTTGGTTCAAAACCATGGTACCTATTTAATGTTGTAATTGTGATTCTATATTATTATAAATATTTGTTTGATTTATTTTATTGATGCTTTACCTTGGGAATTACGTATCCGGAGATACGGTATGCTAACTTTTAGATGAGGTTTCTATTGTTTAGACTTTAGTATCTTGACAAGATATTTTGTGTTAGACTTGTGCAACCTAGAAGTAGATAGTTGACCATAGTTGACCATAGTTTGACCATAGTTGACTTTTGACTTAGAATTTACTTTTTGACCTAGAAGTTGACTAGTTTAACTTATTCTCTTTTCGAAACCTTGTATTGATATTGTATTCCATATCTAGGTCTTCGAGGCACCGTGTCAGACATCTGTGAGACTATTCTTTGGACTTCAGGAGAGTACATTCTCTGATAGTTTCTCATTTATGATATCCTCTATGTTCATTGTATCTAGTATAGATATCCATGTTCTCTTGACACTATGGTTACATGGATTGGTATATCCGGATCTCGTCATGAGATGTTATTCCTTGGTATATGGTGTATATGGTGCAAGTATTGTTTTATTGGTTATCATGTACATGTACAGACACTGATTCTCGGGAAGACTAGCTATCTTCTTGGGAAATCTCGTGCCATAGTATACCGTGGTTGGATCTACTATAACAGTCGAGGGTGGGGAGTATTAGTATAGATATGTGATCAATACCCCGATTATATCAAGTACTGATTACTGAATAGTGTTGATCATACAACGCACGTATGATTAGCCCGGCCGTATTGCATCTTGCCCAAGCCGATCACATGTTAAGCTAGTACTCACACACTTAGTCATTAGTATTCTTGTTCATCAGCATATTGTTCATTATTGTATTTATTCTAGTATTTCCTTATTGTATGTATCTCTCGTATCTATTGTGCATCTTGTATAATCATTCCTATTTACTACTACATAGTTTTTATCATTGATTAGAACTGCTGCTAGAGATATACTCTGCTCTTTTTCTGACTGGATATATTTTCCAGATGACACTGAGGAGTGGTACCCTACCTATTATGGACCTCAGGATGTTTTGGATTTAGAGTCTGAGACCCTGGCTCAGGAGGGACTTATCCCAACTGATACAGTTGATCCGGGAGTTGTAGCTTCTTAGTATTCTTGTACTGGATTTGTCTCTAGCATATTTTGTTATTTCTTTCAGACTCATTGATGTATTATTTTAGACTCATGAGTTGTATTGTGAATATTCTATTCTTTATCTGATTCATGTCTATTTCCATCTTAGTTCTGTGATTGAGTATATTATCATTATTAGTAGTTCATTATATTGTTAGATAGATTATCCAGACAGCGTCCTACCACCGATTCTGCGGCGTAGGCTGGGCGTTGTTTTCGACTGGTACCCTTACACCGGGTGCGGGTCGTGACACATTTTTAGTGGTGGCACAAACAGGTCTAGCTTCACAAAGTAGGTAATGTCGTGGTAGTACGACAATTTAGTAGTACTACTACGAGCCTGCGATAGGATATAGGATATAGGCTGAGATACTCAATCACATCTAGGAAAAAAATTTCGATTCAACTATTCTCCTTTGATATTGATACTTGATCTCTTAATCTGTCCTTTCCTTGAATGTCTTACATCTTGTGCCATATTGATTCTTTCTTTCGTTTTGTCTTAGTATGTCGCCTAAGACTAAATTGCAGCAGGGGAGAGCAACTTCTGAGAGGTCTGCGACATCCTAAGGGCTTGCACCAGTCACTTCTCCTGTGATTGGAGTGTCAGCTTCTTTCGGAGGTCTACCACCTACTCAGAGGACTGTGCCAGCTGTATCTGAGGGGCTTCCATCTCCACCTCCTGTGCCATGAGAGGCGACACAGATGTTTACACTGTTTCGTGAGATGCTCGAGGCGCAGAGGGCTCAGTCAGAGGCACATCAGAGGAAGACCGATGTTCTACGACAGGGTATCGAGAGTGCTCATCAGCTTGCTCGTTCTGTAGTCGAGAGAGGAGTTCCGGTCCAGCAGCAGGATGTTTCACAGGTTGCTCAGCTTCGGCCAGGCAACATTCAGGATTTTAAGAAACTAGCGCCTAGGGTTTTCAAGGGGACATAGGGCATCATCTATGCTGATGATTGGCTCGAGGACATTGAGCGTCTTATGAGGGTGTCCCATCTTTCAACAGTTCGATGTCACTCGTACTTGGTTCAGGAATGAGCCAGTTCTGGTTGACGCAGGACAATCTTGGGAGGTATTCAAGGACCTTTTCAAGAAGAAGTTTTTCGCCCGGGTAGACAGGCTAGACTTGGGGAGACATTTTGAGAGTCTCATTCAGGAGATCATGTCTGTGGAGGAGTACGCTGCAGAGTTCGGCATGTTGAGCCAATTTACAGAGTATTTGGTGAGAAAGCCGGAGGTTCGAGCTATTCATTTTCGTGAGGGTTTAAACTGGGAAGTGAAGATTCTTATTCTATCTTTTTATGAGACATACTCGGAGATACTTGCGGAGGCACGCACAGTTGAGCGGGAGTTGGGTTTGAAGCCCAAGAGAGACCGTAAATCTTTTCTGGGGGCCAACGGCAGTGCAGTATCTGCCAAATGTCCTTATTTCCACTCCAGACCTTTCCAGCAGCCACAACAAAACTAGACTCCAGCTAGAGCGCCTTTTCACCAGGCACCTCAGCAGCAGAGACAGTTACATCAAGCTCCATGCAACTACTACAAGAAGCCCGGCAATATCTGGGAAGTTTACAGGAGGAGGTTGGGAGTTTGTTTATATTATGGTACTGAAGGGCATCAATCGAGGGAGTGTCCTCGTTGTGCAGTTCAGGGAGAAGATTTAGCACCAAGGGCACAGACGAGACCACCTGCAGCACAGCCGAGGGGACCGCTTCCGACACAGCAACAACATTTTGTCCAACATCAGCAGCAGGGAGGTGCTCGGCATGGACGAGCGTTTGCTATGACCGTCGAGGAGGACAAACCCACCGGAGATGTTATCGCGGGTTCTATTCTTCTTGATTCTATTCCAGCTTTAGCTTTGTTTGATAGTAGTCCTTCCTATAGTTTTCTATCTATTTTTTTGCTCTAAAGCATGGTTTGGTAGCTGAGTCTTTGCTTAGGACTTGAAAGATTATGACCGAGGGAGGCATTATCCTGGTTAATGATATTTGCAAGGATTGAAGAGTAACTCTGGGAGGTCGGGAGTTGAGTGCGTGTCTACTTGTAATGCCACTTTCGAACTACGACATTGTACTCGGGATGGATTGGTTGAGTAGGCACCGTGCTAGCATAGATTGTAGAGGAGGTAGAGTTTTGTTTGGTCCGCCAGGAGAGCCAGAGTTCGAGTTTGCTAAAGGAGCTGCAGAGCAGGGAGAAGGCATTATTTGTAGAGCTATGGTAGAAGACAAGGAGTTGCCACATCCGTTGATAGCAGAATTCTTGGATGTGTTTCCTGAGGAATTGGGAGGTTTGCCGCCAGATCGAGATATTGATTTTTTTATAGACTTGGTGCCAGATGTAGAACCAATTTTGTAACATATCTATAGAGTAAACAACAGTGAGCTGGTCGAGTTGAAGAAGCAGGTAGACAAATTACAGGATAAGGAGTTTATCAGATCGAGTTCTTCACCATGGGGAGGCCCAGTATTGTTTGTACCAAAAAAGGATGGATCGGTGCGCATGTGTATTGATTACAGGGCTTTGAATAATCTCACTATCAAGAATAAGTACCCTTTGCCACGGATTGATGATCTATTTGATCAGTTGAGTGGTGCGAAGGTGTTTTCTAAGATAGATTTAAGATTAGGCTACCATCAGGTGAAGGTAAAGCCGGAGGACATACTGAAGACTGCTTTTAGAACTCGGTATGGTCAGTACGAGTTTATGTTGATACCGTTTGGTTTGACTAATGCACCAGAGGTATTTATGAACTTGATGAACAAGGTGTTCCACCAGTACCTTGACAAGTTCGTTGTGGTATTCATCGACGATATACTCATATACTCGAGGACACCGGAGGAGCATGGGGAGCATTTGAGGATTGTATTGGATGTGTTGAGAAAGGAGAAGTTGTATGGAAAGTTGTCCAAGTGTGAGTTTTTCTTGGATAAGGTAGAATTCTTGGGGCATGTTATGACTGGTGATGCTATTTCAGTGGATCCAAAGAAGATCGCAGCAGTGGAATCTTAAAAGACCCCGAGTTTGGTAGCAGAGATCAGGAGTTTCTTGGGATTGGTAGGATACTGCAGAAAGTTTGTGCAAGATTTTTCGAGGATTGCCGAGCCGATGACCAGACTCACACGGAAGAATATGGAGTTTGTTTGGACGAAGGATTGCCATATTGCTTTTGAGGAGTTAAAAAAGAGGTTGACGTCTGCTCCTATTTTGACGTTGCCATCAGGGTCCGGAGGTTTCACTATTTATATTGATGCATCGGGGAAGGGTTTGGGTTGTGTTTTTCAGCAGCATGGGAAAGTGATTGCCTATGCATCCAGGCAATTGCGTCCTCAGGAAAAGAACTATCCTACCCATGATTTGGAGTTGGTAGCAGTCATCTTCGCTTTGAAGTTGTGGAAACATTATTTGTACAGAGAGCGTGTGGAGATCTTTACAGACCACAAAATCTTGAAGTACGTTTTCACGCAGAAGGAGTTGAACATGAGGCAGCGTCGGTGGTTGGAACTGATAAAGGATTTTGATATATCTTTGCAATATCATCCTGGGAAAGCAAATGTAGTGGCCGATGCTTTGAGCAGGTATCCGATAGCTATATTCTTGACGCAGGATGGATATTTGTTGGAGGACTTGGAGAGCTTGGATATTGACGTGATTGTTCCTGGTTGTGCTATGCATATATGGGGATTGCAGATACATTCAGATTTGATAGACAAGATCAAGGCAACACAGTATAAGGATGTATCTCTGAGGAGTATTAGAACTCAAGTGAGGGCAGGATTAGAAGATAATTTTACTATTGCAGAGGATAGATCTTTGAGGCATAGAGTTAGATTGTGTGTGCCTAGTGGGGAGCTGCGTGAGAAGGTATTACAGAAAGTGCATCGCTCTCAGTATTCCATGCATCCAGGTGCTAACAAGATGTATCGGGATATGCGAGAGAGTGTGTGGTGGTATGGCATGAAGAGGGAAGTGGCACAGTTTGTATCCAGATGCTTAGTGTGCCAGCCGGTGAAAGCCGAGAGGCAGAGGCCAGGAGGTTTACTTCAGCCATTACCCATTCCAGAGTGGAAGTGGGAACACATTACTATGGATTTTGTGTCCAGACTTCCATAATCTCTAGGATGAAAAGACGCGATTTGGGTCATAGTTGATAGGTTGACCAAGTCGGCTCACTTTTTGCCTTTCAAAGTGGGTTTATCTACGGAGAAGCTGGCAGAGATGTATGTGAGGCAGATCGTTAGGATACATGGAGTTCCCGTCAGCATAGTCTTAGATCAGGATAGTTGTTTCACTTCTCATTTCTGGAGGAGTTTGCAGGAGAGTTTGGGCACTCAGCTTAAGTTCAGTACTGCATATCATCCCCAAACAGATGGGCAGTCAGATAGGACTATTCAGACTCTCGAGGATATGTTGCGCACTTGTGTACTTGATTTCGGATGTTCTTGGGAGGACCATCTCCATTTGGTAGAGTTTGCTTACAACAACAGTTACCAGGCCAGTATAGAGATGTCACCTTTTGAAGCTCTGTACGGTCGGAGGTATCGTACTCCTTTTTTTGGGACGATATTGGAGAGAGAGTTTTGCTTGGGCCAGAGATGGTTGTGGATGCAGCAGAGAAGGTTCAGTTGATCAGAGACAGACTTCGAGTGGCGCAGGACAAACAACGACATTGGGCCGATAGCCATCGGAGACCTTTGGAGTTCGAGGTATAGTTTAGATTTTTGTTTTGTGCTTGTTCTTGGTTGTTTGTTATAGATTAAGTTCTTAGGGTGGTGTTTTGTTTTAGGTGGGTGGTTTGGTGTTTCTGAGGATTTCTCCGATACGAGGCACGATTTGCTTCGGTGGAGTTAGAAAGCTTAGTCCGCGATTCATCGAACCTTTCACTATTCTAGAGAGGGTCGGTGCAGTTGCTTATAGACTAGACTTGCCACCTGCATTGGAGGGAGTGCACAACGTGTTTCATGTGTCACAATTGAGATGATACGTGGCAGATCCTAGTCATGTATTGGATCACTCGGAGATAGAGGTGGGCCCTACTCTTAGCTATCCAGAGCAGCCAGTTGACATTCTGGATCAGAGAGAGAAGGTACTGAGAAATAAGACTATTCCTTTGGTGTACGTCACATGTAGGCATCACTCTCCGGGGGAGTCCACCTGGGAGAGAGAGGATGAAATGCGAGAGCGTTATCCATATTTGTTTGTGCTTTGAGGTATGTTATTTTCTAGTTATGTTTTGTTCATTATTATGTTCTGTCATAGTTAATTATGGTTCTTTAGTTCTGTTCTGTTATTTTTTGGGGGTAGTTTTCATTTTTGAATTTTGAGGACAAAATTATTTTAAGGAGGGTAGACTTATCACTACCACATTTTTAGAAAAGGATATTTTTGTAATTTTATATTTAATTAAATATTATGCTTGATAAATAATTATTGTTGTATTATTTAATTGTTATTAGATGTTAGTTATTTAATTTGGACTTGTGTTTGTGGACCTAACTAGTTTAGTTTAGACCCATAGACCAACATGAATTAATTGGTTATAACATAACCCATTTAGAAAGCCCATTGTTAAGGAGATGGATTAAATTAATTAAACCATTAGACTAGAAGCTTCCTTCCTTAATTATTTCTTTATGAGAGGCCCCAAGGGGTATAATGGATATTACATGATAACTTGAGGGAGAGAAAAAGGGGCCGGCCTATTTAAAAAGAGGAAAAATTTCTCTCTCCTCTTTTCATTCCAAATCTAGATCTAGAATTTCACACTACCAAATTCTTTCATTCCCATTTCATTTTTCTACCAAATTTTATTCCAATTCCTTCTCAAATCACCATTAGAAACTTGAGAAGCAAGGATCTAGAAGGAGGAAGCAAGGATCTACAAAGAGGAGCAAGGATCTACAAGTTGGAGGCAATTTCATCTCAATTGGAGGTTTCATTGGGAATCCATCTCCCAATAGGTACAATTCAGTTTTTCCTCTTAAATTAAGTTCTAAATCTGGGTTTTAACCATGGAAAATCAGCCCATATGTATAGGCTACCCATAGGATTTGGTTTTGTGTTCATAGGAGGCCTATTGAGAAAGTTATGCTACTTTTTGTGTCAATTTTGGGGGAATTCCAAGATTGACAATTGTTGTGTGTGTCAATTGATCCTATAGATTAATTTGGCTTGTGTTTGTGTGTTTGGGGCTATTATCGTGTCCACAATTGGGTACGTGTAGGTCATATCCCAACAATTTGGTGATACATATTGTTTTGGGATTTTTTTCTCCAACACGAAACTTTGTACATGTCATATTTTGACACGGACATGTAGATCTATATTTGATACTTCGTATTGTTCATAATTAATATATGTTACTTGTTTGTGTCCTTCGGGGTGCAATTGGATGTGTAGTGGACTCGTGTCACATGCGTATCCAAGATCTAGTGGGATACGGTGTGATACTCTCCATATGTTGTGTAATTAAATGTAGATCTAATTCTTGTACTCTTAATTCATGTAGATTGTATTTATGCATATATATAGATATTAAATATTATAGTATATATAATTGTGTTCTTGTATCATAGATCTATGTATTATATATGTACTAAGAGAATATATATATTATGTAGCCTTTCTTCTACATGCATTAATAAAAATGTTATAGTATATAGTATGAGAATATATGTATATGTTTTTATAAAATATATATGTATGTTTAATTGGGTAATTATATTATATATAGTTGTTATATGATTATTTATATATATGTATAAATGTATAAATATAATGTATTTATGTATGTGTGTCTTGAGGCTATGTCATAATATGTACATATTAATAAGGGGGTATTTATAGTTTATTTGGTATATATACATACATACATATATATATATATATATATATATATATATATATATATATATATATATATATATATATATATATATATATATATATATATTCATGCTTTTAGCGACAGGGAGTTGGCGACAGCAGCCACTGTAGCTAGAGGCGACGGTATTAATGACAGCAGTCGCTGTCATTAATTAGCGGAAGCAGCAGCGGGAAAAGAGGTAGCAGCAGCGACAGTTAATAGGTTACGGTAGCAAACCATCACTAAAACAACAACAACAGTGCAGGAATCAGCAGCAGTGACAGCAGCTTCAGCGACATGCAGAAACTGTCACTAATGAGCAGCGTATAAAAATATCAGTTTTCAGCACATTTTTTAGCGACGGTTGGCAGATTTTATATATTTATGCGATTATATACTTATATATATGTATTAATATGGATATAATATATTATTAATTGCTAAATTCTTTATATGTATAATATTTAGTATATAAATATATTATATATATATAAGGGTAATTAATATAACAAGGTATTGGATATTACCTTGAGGAAACCAAGGTAATGGGGGATACCCAAGATTTTGGGTTTGGGTATCAAGTTTGTGATTATTGTTGAGATACCAAGTTGGTTCAAAACTACGATACCTATTTAATGTTGTAATTGTGATTCTATATTATTATAAATATTTGTTTAATTTATTTTATTGATGTTTTACCTTGGAAATTACGTATCCGGAGATACGATATCCTAACTTTTAGATAAGGTTTCTATGGTTTAGACTTTAGTATCTTGACACGATATATTGTGTTAGACTTGTGCAACCTAGAAGTAGATAGTTGACCATAGTTGACCATAGTTTGACCATAGTTGACTTTTGACTTAGAATTGACTTGTTGACCTAGAAGTTGACTAGTTTAACTTATTCTCTTTTCGGAACCTTGTATTGATGTTTTATTCCATATCTAGGTCTTCGAGGCACTATGTCAGACATCTATGAGACTATTCTTTGGACTTCAGGCGAGTACATTCTCTGATAGTTTCTCATTTATGATATCCTCTATGTTTATTATATCTAGTGTAGATATCCATATTCTCTTGACACTATGGTTATACAGATTGGTATATCCGGATCTCGTCATGAGAAGTTATTCCTTGGTATATGGTGTATATGGTGCAAGTATTGTTACATTGGTTATCTTGTACATGTACAGACACTGATTCTCGGGAAGACTAGCTATCTTCTTGGGAAATCTCGTGCCATAGCATACCGTGGTTTGATCTATTATACCAGTCGAGGGTGGGGAGTATTAGTATATATATGTAATCAATACCCCTATTGTATAAAGTACTGATTACTGAATAGTGTTGATCATATACCCTACATATGATTAGCCAGGCCGTATTGCATCTTGCCCAAGCCGATCACATGTTAAGCTAGTACCCACACACTTAGTCATTAGTATTCTTGTTCAACGGCATATTGTTCATTATTGTATTTATTCCAGTATTTCCTTATTGTATGTATCTCTCGTATCTATTGTGCATCTTGTATATTCACACCTATTTACAGCTACATAGTTTTTATCATTGATTAGAACTGCTGTTAGAGATGTACTCTACTCCTTTCCTGACTGGATATATTTTTCTAGATGACACTGAGGAGTGGTACCCTACCAATTATGGACCTCAGGATATTGTGGGTTTAGAGTCTGAGACCCTGGCTCAGGAGGGACTTATCCCAACTGAGACAGTTGACCCGGGAGTTGTAGCTTCTTAGTATTCTTGTACTGGATTTGTCTCTAGCATATTTTGTTATTTCTTTCAAACTCATTGATGTATTATTTTAGACTCATGAGTTGTATTGTGACTATTCTATTCTTTATCGAATTCGTGTTTATTTCCATCTTAGTTCTGTGATTGAGTATATTATCATTATTGGTGGTTCATTATATTGTTAGATAGATTATCCAGACATCGTTCTACCGCCGATTCTGCGGTGTAGGCTGGGCGTTATTTTCGAATAGTACCCTTACACCAGGTGCGGGTTATTACAGCCTTGGAGCATTGGGTTCTGAGCTGAAGCACGTATACAGGACATAATATTGGAATATGGCCTATGTATCATTCCAAAATTATAGCAACTTGGCACGCTTTTATTATTTTGAGAGTGAGCATTTTAGCGACTTGTAATCTCGGCATAGCGTCGCATATAATACTGATTCAATATCAATAAAGTGCTTATTTTATTTCTATACTTATGTTATTCAAGGCTTCTACTATAATGACTCTATGAACTCGTTACCAATCGCTTGTTCGTTTCTTATTCCGCATGCATTCAGACTATCTGTGCGACTCTTTGACTTAGTCATTTTATCGCCTGTTAGGATTCATGACCTTCTATGGACGCAGTATGTGCTCGTATGCCATCACGTCCAGATGGGTATGATCATCCCATGGGAGCGCTGACACGGTGATTCTAGCCTAGCAGGGATGGCCGATTCATACGGAAGATAGCGGGGCATGACAGAAATGCTCAACGAATTTATGAGCATATTTCTTCTCCTTATGTTTGATATTGATGAGTAAAGATAGTCATATCCATTCCTCCCTCATAGAATCATAAGAGAAAAATATACTTCATATCATCAAACAAGGATATACAGTTATCAGGTAAACTACGATACTAATCATAGGCTTTGTCGGCCAAGCGTCCCACGAATATTCTGGTAAGGAGAGTATCCTCTTTCTATAGATGAGCCATCATCAAATTGAAGTAATTGATATATTTGCTCGGTGATGTCCTGCCTTCAAACAAGATTATCGAGTGGGTTTTGTATTTGTAGTGCCCCGCACCGCGTCGGCATTATATATCAAGTTGAGTGGGCATAACTTTGTTCTCTGATTCTTGCATGCCTTAATAATGAATCTGAGTTATTGAATGCTTATTTGCTTAAAGAGAATGATAGAACCTGCCTTGTATGCTAATAAGAGAACCCACATAGCTTGTCTTTGAAACAAACTTGCCTGCTTAACTAGAGTGCCTGAAATGCTTGTCTAAGAGTAAGTGTTTGTTTGAACATGTTCCACTATCGCTTGTGCTTTGAGAGAACCATATCATGTGCTTGAACTTGTTCAGAAAGAGGGCGACTAGTCCGCAACAAAAAAATATGGTCTGATGGTTCATCTCGTCTGCATCCTAGAGTTTATTTGATATTGTTTCATGCATTCGCATTGGTCGGACAATGGCTATTGGTGGAGAGCTGAACCTTGGTCATGACTGCTACAGAGATAGTGGAAAGCAACCATGAGTCACGCTGCTAATAGCATCAGATAAATGAGTCATTGGTTAGCAGGATTACCGCTACCGATCCCGAGTTACTCGGGGACTGCACTGTATATAAGCTAGTTCATTGTGTTGGCTTGATAGAGGAGAGTCCCTATATGTGCATTGTCCCTAGAGTCTTTGAGTATAGATTATGAGATACGCTATGCATACCCTGATAATAGAATAATCAGCTTATCTTTTCTGCTTGCTTATACCGAATATGAACTCTATTTTCAAAGATTTTTCCAAAAGAAAGTAATATGACTCTGTTCTTGTACTGCATGTAACGAACATAGGTAAAATTAGAAACATCACTAGTAATATAATATTTTATAACATGATTACTTAGTGTTGGTTTTAGTGAATGTTGCTTCTGTTCAGTTGTTTTAGACTCACCAGTACTTATAAAAGTGCTGACCCACCAACAGTTTACTTGCTTGTAGATAATGGATCGTCCGAGGGAGTGATAGGCGTGCCTCATCCCCAAGACACAAAAATCTAGTTTCGATTGCCTCGAGCTGCTTTCGTATAAAGGGGCATAATGTATGGAACGATCTTATTGTATTTAGAGAACCTAGTGCCTTGATTTGCCCCGAAAACTCAGATGGATAAATAGTTGCAACAATATCCCTCCACTACTTACTTGATAGATGCGATGATAGCCAAAACTTAAATGATGTTGCCTTGTGCGGGCGCAACCCCAGGCTCGTACGACATCACTTCCCGGTATCAAACGACCATACGCGTTCGGTCCGGCGGGGGAACGATGGTCGGGATGCCTTCGGGACCGGGGCATGACATAATGTTATCAGAGCGATTTGATTCTTGGCCCAATCCGTTGCTTCAACTTTGAGATGTTCCCGATATTGTTTTGCAATAGAGCATTCCATATAATAAGTCCATATATATTCTCAAAGTTGGGTAAAAGTTTTTTGGATTTGATTATTGCTTGAGAGTTGTGCTTTCGTGCTTGTGATTTGCTTGTGTTTCGATTATGGACGGCGAGGGATGAGGACTATCGCTGCTCAAAATATCGATAAGTTTATCCTTAAAGTTTCAAGGATGAAACTTTTTATTGGTGGGTAAGTATGTAGTGCCCCGCTCCGCGTTGGCACTATGTATCAAGATGAGTGGGTAGAACTTCGTTCTCTGATTCTTACACGCTTAATAATGTATCTGAGTTTTTAAATGCTTGTTTGCTTAAAGAGAATGATAGAACCTGCCTTGCATGCTAATAAGAGAACTCACATAGCTTGTCTTTGAAATGAACTTTCCGGCTTAACTAGAGTGCCTGAAATGCTTTTCTAAGAGTAAGTGTTTGCATAAACATGTTCTACTATCACTTATGCTTTGAGAGAACCATATCGTGTACTTGGAGTTGTTCAAAAAGAGGGCGGCTAGTCCGCAACAAAGAAATATGGTCTAATAGTTTATCTCGTCTGCATCCTAGAGTTTATTTGATAGTGGTTCATGCATTCGCATCGGTCGGACAATGGCTATTGGTGGAGAGCTGAACCTAGGTCATGGCTGCTACAAAGATAGTGGAAAGCAACCATGAGTCACAGCTGCTAATAGCATCAGATAAATGAGTCATTGGTTAGCTGGATTACCGCTACCGATCCTGAGTTACTCCGGGACCGCACTGCATATAAGCTAGTTTATTGTGTTAGCTTGATAGAGGAGAGTCCTTAGATGTGCATTGTCCCTAGAGTCTTTGAGTATAGCTCATGAGACACGTTGTGTACACCTTGATAATAGAACAATCGACTTGTCTTGTCTGCTTGCTTATATCGAATATGAGCTCTATTTTCAAAGATATTTCCAAAAGAAAGTAATATGACACATTCTTGTACTGCATATAACGAACATAGGTAAAACTAAAAAGATTATTAGTAATGTAATATTTTATAACATTATTACTTAGTGTTGGTTTTAGTGAATGTTGCTTCTGTTCAGTTTTTTAGACTCACCAGTACTTATAAAAGTGCTGATCCACTAACAGTTTACTTGCTTGCAGGTACTAGATCGTTCGAGGGAGTGATAGGCGTGCCTCATCCCCAAGACCCAGAAATCTGCTTTTGATTGCCTCGATCTACTTTCGTATAAAGGGGCATAATGTATGGAACGATCCTATTATATTCAGAGAACCCAGTGCCTCGATTTGCCTCAAATACTTAGATGGATAAATAGTTGCAATAATGTCCCTCCGCTGCTTACTCGGTAGATGCGATGATAGCCAAAACTTAAATGATGTTGCCTTGTACGGGCGCAACCCTAGGCTCGTACGACATCATATTCCAGTATCAAACAACCATACGCACCCCGCAAGAGCGCCAAGGCACGGTGATTCGCGTCCGTTCTGGCGGGGGAACGATGGTCGAGAGGCCTTCGGGACCGGGGCATGACAGTATTTAGGACAGAACGAAACATTATCCCAATGCGGAGGATTAAGCTGTTTTACCCCCAGCTTGCGGAGTTGGTCTTTTTTCTTTAAAACATCAACCTGTGCACGCAACTCTCGTATAGCTTTAAGAGAATCTTCTGATCGGAGTGGTGTGGATGACTGATAGGATCCGGGTTGAACAGGAATCATCACCGGCGTAGATCCACCCCCAATATTGAGAGGATTAAGAGTTTGTGGTACTGACTCTAGTTTTATGAACGCTTTTGGACTTGTGTTATCATGTAGAGATATTATTCCAGGATTAGGCTGCACATGTATGAATAAAACCA
This sequence comes from Iris macrosiphon, assembly GCA_036927795.1. NCBI lineage: Eukaryota > Viridiplantae > Streptophyta > Magnoliopsida > Asparagales > Iridaceae > Iris > Iris macrosiphon. The sequence goes on along the minus strand of JAYESA010000011.1, from coordinate 63,226,974 downwards.
CTTGGACGAGTGATGTGTAATAGAATATTGGGTTGTCATCCTTTGATACATATTTTGCATCATAGTGTGCATGTCCTTGAGAGTAGCCTTTAGTGAGTTAAGGCGTTGTTCAGTAGCTTCTGATGGAGAAGTGTCTTGTTCATCATCGACGATATAAATACTAGCATCCCTATGTACGACAGAGGGTTTAGTAGAAAGAACCATATAGTTGGAGTCTATACTGTCAGTTTCAGAATCGAGGGGATTGCTACCCCCAACCTCGAATTATAAGAAATGGGGATTCTCGTGATGAATGAGCTCCCATATTTGAGAACATGTATTTTGGTATACTGCGTCAAAGGAGTCGACGAGTTGGTCAAATCTTTTCTCCTGGGTGTTCTTGAAGAACTTTGTCTTGACTGTCTCCTACCACGGGGAAGATGCGAAGCCATGTGTACTGAAGCAAAAAGTGGTCCATTATCGTGCTACCGGTTGTCAACTTGCTTTGTATAATGAGGCTTAGGATACATATGTAAGTCAATCGGTCGAACACAGACTATTTTGCTGATGCACATCAATATTCGATTACAACTTTATGACAATTGCAACGATGTTCATTAGGAAACATCGTTGTAATATCATAGGGGGCCCTCTCCTTACGTTGTGTATAATAAGCTCACATAAATCAAAAGAGGGAAGAGATGAGGAGGAAGAAGGCAGAATCTGCCACTTTACATGAGATAAATTGAATCTTCTTTGCAAATTTTGGTCCCTTGCGTATAGAGTGATGTGTTGGCTTTGTTGGCAAGTGATTCTTCATATCTCAAGTTTTTGTTATTCAGGAAGGAGAGGAAGTTGTCTCTAATAGTTATTTTTTGCACACACACACAATTAGTATGTTGTGTAGAGATTGCTTCTGTTTGGCACACATTATGTTGTATAGACGAAGATTGCACGGTTTGTCTACACGTATTTAATTTTGTACGGAGGTGTTGAACTGGCGCACGAGTGGCGCATAATTTTTCTTGCATTTTGCGCGTAATCAGGATGTTAGGAGAATGATTCTTCCTGACCAATACTTTAATTGTGCACTGGTTGGTTTGGACAGCGGTGTTCATGCCTTGCTTGCCTCGTATATTACGACGAATATGCGCGGGTTAAGGAGCTTGGGTGTAAATCACCCTTTGCTCAAAATTGTGCGAGTGGAGCAAATTGTATCCCTTGTTTAACGCAAGGGACTCAGAAGCTTAGGTGTAGATCACCCTCTGCTTGAGATTGCATAAGTTTAACAAATTATATTCCTTGTTTAACGCAAGGAAATTGTCCACCAAGTCATTGATTTGAACATAATTGACAGGAGAACTCTCGTCAATCAGAATGCTCTTTCCCTTGTTGGCAAAAACTTCGGGATATGCATAACGAGGTTTGGGCATCCATACTTTGTGAGTTTTCCTCGACTTGATTGTGGATGAGGGGTGAACACTACCCCCAGAATGGAGTATTTTTTATATGCATGTTGGTAGACCTTCACGACCAAGGTCCTCTATGTTGAGCTGATAGAAGCAGTGTTGAGTTGAGCTATCGCCTTCTCATAAGAGGAGAAGGAAGTCCCCAGCAGAGTCACCATCTTTGTTTGCGAGAAAAAGTTTTTAATACAAAATTTGTGTTACAAACTGTTAAAAAGTACAAAGGAAGATCCTAAACAGGAATCTAAGTACAATTGATTCTGAAAAAGTATAGCTATAGAGATATGATCTGCAAACGGTCACTTTACTCCTGGGACCACTCAATGATGAAAAAAATAAGGAATGCTACAAAAAACTTGGAGAGTTCAACAACAAGAAAGCTTTGGCATAATGGTACAAGAAGCTTCTGTTTTTCTCGCTCTACTATTAAATTTTAAAGACTTGAAGATTGCTGCGAACAACTTGGAGAGTTGAACAATAAGAAAGCTCTAGCATAATGGCATGAGAAACTTCTATTTCTCTCACTCTGCTCTTAAATTTTAAAGACTTAAGAATTCTAGCCCCCCTCTCAACTTGTTTGTGTGTTCCCATTTATAGAGTTTATGAGCGGTTACGAGAGTATTCGCACACTATGGACTGTCAAGACTGTTTTACCATTATGCGTGCACTTTTGGTGGATTAACACCCCATGTTCTATATAAGTGGGTGCACAACTTGCAGCATTCTTGACAAGTAGCTTCCTATACAAGGAAAGCATAGATCGTGGGGGACAGTTATTTGTATACCTTTTACGAGAAGTATAGCATGTAAGACATGCATTTCTAACTGCTTACTGTCGGTTAGAAAAGAATGCGCACTTTTGAAGTCGTCTGAAGAATGGAACATTTTTAATAAGATTGGCACTACGGCACACTTTTGAAAGAAATGGCATTGCGGTTCACTTTTGAAGAAAAATGGCACTGAGGCACACTTTTGAAGAAAATAGCACTGAGGCGCACTTTTGAGGAGAATGGCACTGCGGCACACTTTTGAAGAAAATGACACTGAGGCACACTTTTGAAAGATATGACACTGTGGAGCACTTTTGAAGGAAAATCGCACTGAGGCTGGGTCTCTAAACGACAACCTGGGTCTGCGTGCTATATCTCCATTGTATTGATGACCTCTGACTCTTCATTTTTTGCCTTTGTCAGCTGTCAGTCTGCTGCATTAAATATTGAGAGATAGTAGATCGTTTGTGCGTCATCCTTCATAATATTAAGAAAGTGCACTACTTTTTTACTCTCTGAATAGTGCATCATCCTCTGAAATTAGTAAAAAGTGCACCAAAGTAAGGAAATGCGCGTCTTTCTTCTGGAACAAGTAGAAAGTGCGCCATTCTTCTAATATTGGGTTCATTTGTACAAAACTGCACCATTTATATAAGGAACACTTTTTATGCTTCTACCCTTAACCGTGAAATGGGACCTGAAGTTGTCCCATGAGATAGGTCATCTTAAACCAACGTCTTATGTTGCCCACCAATCTCTAGCAAGATCTTGGAGCTGCAATCGGACCTGATCAACTTATTCCTCAGCTAAAATCTTTGTCGTTGTTAGTATTGTTTCAATGTTCTGCAGCCGAGCATCTGCGGTAATAGTGTCCTTCGTGTTATCAAAGTACTTGGGGTTGAGTCAGAAGAACCTCACTGATGCCCCTGAGTCTATTCTAACATTTTTTTCCAAGGCAGTCTGTAATTCTTGGTTTAATAAGACATTTTGCTTTTGCTATTGAAGCTGCTGATATTGTTGCATTGTCATCACTTCTCGTATAATTTCCAACAATTTTGTGGTATCAAGTGCTACTGGCACTACTGGTACGACCGGGGGTACTGGAGCTTCTGGTATATGTTGCTCCTTGTGTCCTCTACTTATTCTACTATTATCTCTCCAGGATTAGGTGTTGCCTCTCGCTGGGGGCCAACAGATCCCTGCCCTGCTGAAACTATTGGTGCTCTGACTACTGAGGCTGGAGAAGCACTAAGGAAAAGGACACAAGATAAATTAAGAATATTACGAGAAAGGATCGTGGAAGCAATGGTACAGAGGTCAACCTGAGTTTCGAGGAGATAGGTTCAGGATCTCAAGAAGGAACATGTTTGATTGAGACATCCTATGATCAAGCCACTCCATAATTTTGAAAAGAAAGATAGACCTGCATGGGCCACCACTAAAACTATAGCATGTCCAGATCCAGAATACTGGAGAGCGGGAGAATGACTCAGTCAACCACACATTGCGGAATATCGAAGCAACCCGCAATATATTAAAGTTGTTTAGAGACAAGGGGTGTATACTATAATCAAGTCTCCTTGGGTCAAGAACTTTTATGTTTCAATCATTCAAACAAGTAGCAATAATATAGAATATTTTAGAACAATAAGTAAGGCGTCCCAAACGCCATATCAAAATGTTCTTAGAGATCTGGAGGTACAGAAAGATGTGCTAGATATAAGATCAAAGTATACATGACAATGAGTCAGCTGTAGTCAGAAAATATACAGTCATGTAAGGAACTAGTGTCCAAATTTATCGACTAACAGGTGCCGGTTGGCTAAACGTCCAAAAGAATATAGTTTATAAAAGATGAGCAGTGAATAAAGGAACCCACTCATGGCCCTCAACAGTTATCCTTCTGGTGTATAACATCAGTGAGGGTGAGATAAGTTAGATCCTCAGCTGCTGGCTCTAAACCTGGTCATGCAAAACCAGTAGGGTTAGACCCCAAATAGCAAGTACCACAAAGGAAGCTTGAAATAAAGAAACAAACAAAGATCTATAGCATGAGATGCGTGAGCAAAAAATCAATGGCATATATCCCATCCATGATATAATACGATACCTCTTTACTAAACAAGGACATGAAGTGCCCTATCGCATGAAGATAGAATACATCCCTTGATTATGGTCAAGCTAAAATAACTCTACATCATAGTTTTAGTCCATAGCCTATCGTAACACAATAGCGCAACCCAAGAACCAAACAAAGACATGATTTGAACCATTATGCCACAACAGTCTATGTCCCTAACTTCACTCAACAGAAGGCATAATACACAAATAGAGATACAATATAGAAGAAATAATATAGCTTCATTCTATGGAGTATCGTAATAGAACGACGCAACCCAACAACAAAACAAGGACAAGGGTTGAATCATCATGCCATGATAGCCCACTTTCCTAGATAGGCACATATTACAAGCAATTTAAATGGATAATATTATATTAAGTCTTGGTATATAATCTCTGGATCATCCCAGTAATGCAATATATGAGTATCCTCATATCGTATCATAATCGAGCAGGGCTGGCTGAACCAATGATATAAGAGCATGCATATGTGTAAACGTTGAAACAATCCCTCGCAAAGGCCATAAGCTAATTAATGATCAGTACAGTTCCAGGATTTTTATAGGAAAGATATTGGCTCGATCTTATATTTAGATCAGATATTGTACTCCACTAGTGCAGATGATATATAGTATCCATGGTGGCCAGCCTTTACTCCCAGCTAATTTAGGGTGGCTCGACATGCACGATCTCGAGATACCGTTCCCTCCCAATGCTCTACCAATTAAGTTTCTTAGTTAACCCTAAGTTAATTAGAATCTCATGACTTGGTCATATGAATATACCTTCTTAGATGTCTTACCTTAAGTATAGGCACTCTTGATACAAACCCATATTATCACTCGAAAGTTAAATCTGTATTCACCTAAGTATGATACAGCAATCAATAATATCTAGCCACGGCTAAAGTCACTGTCCAATTATCAGATCCATGCATAAAAATAATACATATATTACGTAGTAGGATTATGTGGCACGATGGCTCATAATATATCAAGTAGAACTCTTGGTGAGATCAAGTGTATCAGCACTGATACAATAGTTAGGGCAGGAACAAGTTCTAGTATCAAGATTATGGACAAGTTATTAGGTAGCAAGTTATTCAGGACATGATAGTCTAATTTTGGTCACATTAATTTATCACTTTATTATATCAATAAACAAGAAAAAGAGTAGTGCGAGAACCCTCGAGATCAGATCCACAGCCCTTAAACCAAACAAGGAACGGGGTTACAGAACGACACCTGAGTTGAACTACACCTCTTATTCTATCCAACGTATAATAAGGTGATCAAGAAAAAGTAATATAATTAGCAAGTAAAATAGCAAGTGCATATAGGGCCACATCTACAGGGCTCATGCCAGGTACTTAGTTAATTTAGCATATAGTCATAACTATGTCATTAGATCCATATACATTCAAGATCGAAATACAAGTCATCCACATCCTTAGAATCATTCAACCAACATAAATATTAAACCAAGCAAAGGGCCCAACATGCGCAAGATCAAAATACAAGTTATAACTATGTCAGTAGGCGAACAAAGCAAGTTGGCTCATAAACACACAAAAGTAAGGTTGGCGCACAAATTCATAAAAATAAGGTTGGTTTACAAACTCAAAGAAATAAGATTAGTGCACAAACTCACAGAAATAAGGTTGGCACACTTTTGCAAAAAAGTGAACGAGAAACAAAGGGGTGGCGTACTTTGTCAAGGTAACCAATACGGCACAGTTGACAAAAGTGCCCAGACAAGAATAAGGCATGCTTTCAAAGAAAGTACGCGAGCAAGCTAGCAAAAAGACAAAATACGCAATCCGAGGTCAAAGCTCAAAAGTCATAAAACTCGTCAGTCGAGGAACACACAAATCAATAATACAGAAATCGAGAAACCAACCAAATATTCGTCCCTAAGAAAACTAAGAGGGAAAAAAGTGCGCGAGCAGGCCAATCGTAAGAAAAGTGCGCCGGCTGAAGAAACATAGAAATAGTGCTCCAGATTGTTAAACGCAAAGAATATGTGTTGACTGACTGTGGCATAATTTCTCTTGGTTTTTCTGGGGGAATTAAGATTGAATACGCACCAAAGTGCGTCAATTGGGTTTCCTCTCGAAAGTGCGCTACTGACTCAAGGAGTGTGACTGATGCACTTTTGTATGGAGATTGAGTGCAGCATTGTTCTTGCATACTCTTCACAGAGCATATGTATTTCTACGCCAAAGGGATTTTCTTGCATACTCTTCACAGAGCATTGTTCTTCTTCTCCAGTCAGCCATTTTGGTATACGAATTGTATCAAGTTTTATCACTGAACTTAGCTAGACTCGAAATCATGTACGACCAAAAAAAAAGTTACATAAATATGGTACTCTACACTATGAGATAATTAGTTTTGTAAAACACAACATTTTGGGAAATCAAACCCTAGAAAAATAAAAGTGAACCCGTAGACCCAAACTCAGGTCCATGCAATTTTAACCAAGAAAATCAAGAACAACAAGTATTAAAGATGAAGAGGTGCTCGTTCCCAACAATATGATCTAGAAATAAACAGAAAATATTAAGAACTAAAAGCATACATAGATTCATGTTTCTTCTCTTATGCAAGATGTACTTGTCTATGAAGGGAGAAAGAAAACCTAAGAGAGACAAATAAAAAGGAAATAATGAGCAGAGAAAGAGAGAAATAGGAATATATTGGTTTAGTTTTGAGATATGGACAGTTTGATCACTCAAACCCATCCAAGCCACACATGCCACCAACCCAACCAAACCCACTCTGTCCACAACTCAGGTTCGGTCTAAACAATGGCCGGACTAGCAAACAATATGCGCCAAAGTGCACCAAGGACAATATGAACCAAAGTGCACCAGAAAAGGGGTCTGATAGTTTCTTTCATTTTATTTTCTTTCGTAGACTCGGAAGAACGAAAGCGTACGCTGATGAAATTGTTGGGAATTACTATTGTCTACACACCTCAATTAGGTAAGTAAACCCTGTTCTCCACCATTTTATGACTCTTGACTTAGGGGAAAATAAGATACTTCGATATCCTAGGTGGAAACAATAATTAAATTTTAAAAAACCTAGTTTACCGGTGCTAAACTCCCTCTCGAACACAAAATTTTAGAACTGTGACATATTTTTGTGCTTGTCCTTTCATGTGTAAATTTTTATTCTTTAGGTCCAGAACTTTTGAAAACATGTCCCTACCTTAACCCCCTATCATGAAATAATTTTAAACCATGTTAAATTCATGCTAAAACAGGGTTAAACTATGTATTTATCCCGACAAGTTCTAAATTCCTGAATTTTAATTTAGAATTTTGTCGTGATAAAATCTATCATTTTATGTGCAAACTTTTCTCGAATGTGTACAAAACCTTTTTCGCATCATTAGTACTCAAATCCATCCTGGAAAATAATTTTATTTCATGATTTTTTATGCCCAATATTAGGTGTTTGTAACGTTAATTGCAGCACCTATTTTGTACTAGTACCTTACCAAATATCGTTGGTAGAATAAGTTAGAACCTGTGCTAGTTTTATATTCTGATTTTGTCTCATAGTTAACATATTGTAACATGTTATAATGATGTTCATAAGATTAGAAGACTATCAGAATGATCACTTAGGGTTGGTACTGTCCAAACTAACAAGTTGTAGATGTTGTTATTCACTAGTACCAACTTGACTAGTTGTAAGAATAATCCTAGTTAACCATATTTTGTGACATGTACACATGTGTTAGGAAAGTCTAGAAATAGTTCAAACAAGATGTTATAGCATCAGTTTGTTAGTTGGTAACCAGGTACTTTACCCTAGAAAGTGTGATGATAGGTTGACCTTTGAATATAAAATTTTGGGTATGATCACTAATCCTAGTAGAAAGCACACCAAGTATCACTTATTAAATAGATTATGAACTAGGTTTACCTATAATTATGTATTGGTATTTAAGGTTATTGAGTTGCTAGTAACTTAGAGGTTGGGTTACCTTTATAACGCTTCCCTAAATCAGACCTAGTTAGAATCATTTTCTTTGAACTAGTTTTCTTTATTGAGTCAAACCCTTAATTTCATAATCAACCATGTGTATATGTAGTAGGGTTATTGTGTTTAGGTAGTAAACTATGGAATAGAGGCTAATTTAGTATTATTATTATTATTATTATATAGGCACTCGAGACGGTACACTTCGGAGACAGGACCGAGTTTACTATATACTCATCTTGGAGTTCCAGGCAAGTATACCTTATCTTATTTTACTGTTTAAACTTAATTATTAATATTCATGTACTTCTGGTATGAATATAATATAGTTGTACGTGTTTGAGAATGCCTCGGGTGCAGTCGACGAAGGCATAGATATTTGGTCATGTGTATTGACCTAGTTTCTAGTGGACATACTTTAAGTTGTGGAGTTATCATTGTATCTTCCAAAGCCTTGACATGTATCATGTTATGACATAGAGTGAATTCATATTATGGCACGAGCTTACGCACTCGATTAGCTACCGGTGCGGGTAATACGTGTGTCAGTTTATTGAGTAGTTGTTTTAGTTCTAGTTATATTATGACTTGTATTATAGTTACGTGATGTCCACGTTATAGGACTGTAAGGCAACTCTATAGGGGTGAATAGAATATAGTAGAATAATTTATCCAATTAAAAATTATGTAGAGTAATGGCATCTACCAACTAATAACAGTAAATAAAGTAGAGCAGTAAAATTGAGAGTGAAAGCAAATGCAAACACCGTGATGTATACTAGTTTCCCTCTGAAAGGACTAGTCCAATATCGAGAACTATTGCTCAGAGTTTTATCTACTATAATCACCAATAGTGAATCATAAGCTTTGATCCGAAGGCTTGCCACTTTTTTACTACCACAAGCTTTGATAGAAAGGCTTGCAACTTTACAACTAGAGAGAAAACTTACTGAGCCAAGCTCTTACAACTCTGATAGACTTCTAAATCAAGATCTCATTTGGCACTTAGAAGGCTAGGAATTTGATCTTGGAGATAGGAAGGTTAAAGCTCAGGGGTTTGCTCAATATAAGATAGAAAGATGAGAAGAAGACGAGTGAGTAGGAAATTAAAAAATCTATGTCTATTTATAGGGTATACTCAAACCGAGTTCGGCCAGAATTCGGTATGGAATATTTAACTTTTTTGAACGTTGGGGCCATAAAATCAAGGATTTCATAATTGGTCATTTTCTAAAATAGGCTGACCGAGTTCGACAAGAGCTCGGTCCGAGTTCGGACGGTTTATTAGAGTATGGTTTTGGGTTTGTGTATGGCTAGTTTTGGTTTGATTTGGATTTGGATATATGGACTGGTTTTGAGGGTATTTGAGTGGACTTGAGTATGCCAATGCGACTCGATGTATATAAGTCCTATAATCAATAAAAAGTAAGATTACATTAATAAACAATAAGTAACTTGATGCAGTACAACCAGCAACATCGCAGCATCGCTGGCTCTTCAGTTATATCATATTATGATATATCAAAACATAGTTTAGTTAACTATAAAATTCAATTTGATTGAGATCTAATGTGCCAACAATATCCCCTATTTTGATAATTGACAAACTATGAATGATACTGCAAGTCTTGAATATGCATAGCTCCCCCGAAACTTGTGGAGCAATTTGATACAACCATGTCAAGTATCATATTGCATGTTCTTGCATGTTCTTCTCCCTCATTGTCATTGTCACCCTCACATTTCCAAATGAGAATATTTTAGTCATTTGGCATATTTTATTTTTCTGTAAACTAATATGTATATATATTGCTATTAATTAATATTTGTACTTGAGCTATTTATTTATTTTAGTTAGAGGGCTAGCCTATTAATTAGACTTGAAACTAGTGAACCCAATTTGACTTGTCATGACAATAAGTGAGCCCAACATGGACTAGGCCTAATTAGACCCATTTCTCTTTAGCTAATTAAGGAGATTAATTTAATTGCATTAGTTAGAGACTTCACCATTTAGCCCTCCATTAATATTCTTTATATTAACTAAGTAGGGGAACTTTAGTCATTGATTATTGCTTGGAGAAGGGGATGAAGGGTACAGATACTAGAAGAGGAGTCTCCTCTCTCCCTTCTCTTTATTTCACACTTTTATTTTAGATCCCCAAATTCTAGATCACAAATTCCTTCATTCCCCAATCAATCTCTCCTAATTAATTTTTATTTTCCTCTTATTTTTATTCCTCAAGAAGCTTTGGAGCTTGGAGAAGTAAGGATCACAAGAAAGAGTTTTGGTAAGGAGATCGTGTCTGGATCATGTCTGTGGGAATAATTTATTAAAAATCCATCTTCCAATAGATAAATTATGAATTCACATTTTTCATAGCTTATAAATCATGCATTTGACCATTATTAACCCTCCCATGGCATAAGGCTACCTATAAAAAGAAGTTCTAGGCTATTTGGTTGAGTATTATGTCTTTTTTATAGTAATTTGTGTCCATTTTGGGGAAAGTACAAGATTGACACATCAAGTGTGTGTCATGATACTAATTTAGTCTAATTAGATTTAGATCGAGGTTGGGATACTAGATACGTGTCCACAAATGGATACGAGCAGGCCATGTCATGATACACTATGATACGGTAGGTGTGTGGTATTTTCCATGGAGATTGGGTTCACACATGTCATATTTCTCATTTGTTGATAATAATGACTAGCGTGCATTCATATCTTCATGTGTTAGTTAATTTGGGTGTGTTGGTAGAGTTTGGATAAAGATTGGTAAAGTGTAGGGTGCGTATCACAAGAGTATCACAATCTCGTGTGTGATACTTAAGTGTGCACACCTAGTGTTTGTGTTTTGGTCTAGGTGAGTGTGTATAAGTGAGTTTGGTATAGTGTATATATCTATAATACTATATATTGCAAGTGTAGACATTTATATGTATATATATATATATATATATATATATATATATATATATATATATATATATATATATATATATTAGTTCATATCCATAAGATGATATATGAGCATATATGTGTATATGGAGGTATATAGCTTTAGGTATCAGATTTCACTAAGTTTTAGACTTTGTGTCTTAAGTCACAGTTGCACTGTGTTATTATAGAGGGAGAAGTGAGTTTTATCAGTTGAGTTTCACTCCATGTATCAGATATTAAGTATAGGGGTTAACTTCAGTCATTTACAGTTGTAGGTTAAAGGGGGAAACTATGAGTGCAGGCAGTGCACTCTAGTGCACTGCAAGGGATGGTTGTAGCTGCTACTAGAGGATTTAGCAAGGAGTAGGGGTGAATGTTCAGGTGGGTGATGGTGTTCAAGTTAGATGTGTTGTATCACTGCTTAGAGGAAGGGATCTTGAGCTTAGTTAAATTGACACTGAGGGTATATTTGGAATGTTTTGCAAAAATATGCCACGCCCTAGTTCCAGAATACGTAGGACTAGGAATACATAATATGCCAGCCATATGTATATTATAAATCCAATATGTTAAAAGAACATAACACATACGTACGCTGTATATGAATATCAAATCCACAAGTGGTAATATACTTTCGACACAAGTCACACGCAATCTATATCTCATCCACATCACAAATAAAGAATTATGAAATAAATAACTGAATCTTAAATATGAAGTATCGAAGAATGATAGTCGGGTGAAAACAAATCCACTGCCAGTCAACTATACCAAAAACTAATTGAGAGAAGAGATCAAAACTCCAATATAAGATAAATTTTAATAAAAGAATAGCAACTAAAATATCCATCAGCTGCGAAGAATCAGTGGTACTCCGAAGGTAAGACCTCCTCAATCTGGTATAAAGCGTCAGGTCCGGGTCTATACTCCTGCGGATAATCTTGCCCGTCTACACCTATAAGTGGACCAGGTCCTTAAAGGGACGTAACAAGATACAAAAATAGCATGCAAATAAAGTATTAAAAATAAACATCCATAGGTCGCCTAACCATCTATGTGAATGCACATTGATAACAATGTTCCAACACGTGGGCTGTTCAGCTAAAAATGGGATTGGCATGATTCTCTCGGATAATCAGGGGCCTAAAAAGTATGACGTCTTTTAAACGTTAGAGGCCGCCTATAGATATATAATATAAGATTCATCTGACCACGCATCTCTGGCGGGGCGTACGGGTTACGTAAGAAAAAGTGCAAAGGAGCCCAAAAGCCTTACTTGTTGTTCTCCCCATCCCATGATCTATTCAAGCTATACCGATGACACGATGACATATCTAATGATTGCCAAGGCTTTTAATCATGCAATTCTATCAGTAGTTATCCCTATCCATCGCATGTCCTATACGCACAGGTGGCCAGCCCATCACGCAAGTACGTATCCTCCATGAGACTCACAGTTGTGTAACAACTGTGTCGTGGCCAATAAAATATAAGAATGAATCATGATAATGGGCTGGTCTCATAAAACTAGGTTAACATGCATAATATAAAATAAAGACAAAATACTATGCCACCGTCATTGCACCCATGTTATTCTTGGAAGTACAGTTTATATAGAAGTTAAAATATATGAACTAAATAACAGAAATAAAATACGTGCACCATATAGAATTTAAATCACAGAACAATGGTAAGGTATATTTGCCTGGCAGGAAAGATGCATAATATAAACATCCATGTGTCAAGTATAGAGTATCAGAACCCACTACCTCCGACTGAACGTCTTCGGATGCTAAAATAAATATTACCAATATTCTAAGAATCAGCGAGATAGCTAGAAAATACTACCATTTCATCCAATTTGGACACAGAGGGAAAACGGTAATTTTGGGTCAAAGCGGGGTCCATGTATGGCCCACTTTGCACCAAAATGCGTGTCAGAGGTAAAATTCTCTAAATATGACAAATTATAGGTTAAACAAATCCTAAACATTAATACAAACTCAATGGTATGTCCAATTTTGGATTTTGGTGAGCCGATCAAAATTTTATCCTTCAAGTCAACCCGTGGGCCCGTAAATAGGTGGCTCGGTCAACTATCGCGGAATTGAGTAAAACTTGAGTCATGGGACCAGTGTGATACTATGAGTCCAATGGCGCAAAGTATGTCGAATTTTGACGGGTATGCACAAACTAATTGAGAATTTTACAAAACACGGATATGGAAAACTTTTTACGAAAATACATTAATCGACGCGCACACATGTCAGAATCAACTTCTGCGAAAGCTCGCACGTTAGGTTATACCATACGCTATTTTAGGAACAACTGGTACATAATATGGTGGTCTGATTTGTCGAAACGCACTCCGTATCTCAAATTTTAAATATTTTTCAAGCAAGTTTTTTGGGTTTTGGACACAGTTTTTCATCAGCAATTAATGAGTAATTTTCTGAAGTAATTACTTTGTTGCGATCATGGTTATATGGACTCTATGTTAAAAAAAGAATTTTGAATTTTTGTTGAACAGATTGGGAGAAATTTTCCTTCCAAAATAGGGTTCTTGATTGTAAATTCTGTCAAATATGTATATTCATATAAAAGCAGTTTTTCGAGTTTTTGGATGGTATTTATCATTTCGATTTAATGAGGTTTCATTCTAAGAATTTACACAATCATAAACTAGATCATGTGGTTTGTGCATAGGAGGTTACAGATCAAAAATTAACGATGCATAGAGAGAGAAATCTATTGTCGAATGTGGGTACCTTGGTCGAGTTAATCAGAAAGATGAGTTCGCGGCGATCGACTGCAGCGAAGCTGTTTCCATGTGGTCGACTTCGACAGTGTTGGGAGGCGGTCGAGGGTTGACGGCGGTGGGGAAGATGGGTCGCGACTCCAAGATCGAGAAGTAGAGATAGGGTTTCATTTCTTTGATGCATATATATATCCCGATAGAAGAAAATTATGGGTCGAGTTGGTTTGCTGTTGTGTTCCGCGTTTAAGGAGCGGGGGTGAAAGGTCTATGCTGCTGCTACTTTTGTTAGTAGCACTAGCAAGTGCTTTTGTTTTTTTTCAATTTTTTCTTTATTAATACTTTCTTTATTTATATTACTTTTATTTTATATATTCTTTTTAACAACTAACTTATTTATTATTATATTTTACTTTATTTTATTTTATTTATTATTAACACTAGAATCATTATTATTATTATTATTATTATTATTATTATTATTATTATTATTATTATTATTATTATTATTATTATTCTATAGTACCAAAATTATTTTATTTATTACGAGAAATTCTAATTTCTATTATACTAATGTAGTAGGGGTCACCCTCACGTATCACTATTCTTGCAAAACTGCGTATTTATATATACATATATTATTTTATTAATTAAAAAATTAGGTTGGTTACATTCTACACCACTTTAAAAAAATTTGTTCTTGAAATTAAAACTAACCCATGGTAGGAAACAAAATTTATGCAGTATGAATAGAACCAAGTAAATCATGCATTACTCTTGGAACAGATGCGGAAAACGTTTGCTCATGACATCCTCGCGCTCCCAAGTGGATTCTCCTGGCGAGTGATGCCACCATGCCACACAAACCAAGAGAATAGACTGATTCCTCAACACCTTCTCTCGATGATCAAAAATCTCCTCGGGTTGCTCTTGGTATGATAAGCTCGGCCCAATGGTGATCTCGGAGTGGTCGAGAACATGACTACTATCTGCCACATATTGCCTGAGTTACGATACGTAGAATACATCATGCACTCCCTCAAGTGAAGGTGGTAGTGCCAGTCTATATGCCACTTCTACCACTCGCTCTAGCATGTCAAATGGTCCAATATACCTTGGACACAACTTGCCGCGTCCTCCAAAGCGAAGAGTGCCTCTAGTCGGTGATATCCTTAAGAAGACATGATCGCCTTCTTTAAACTCCAAGGGAAGACGGTGAAGATATGTCCACTACTTCTGCCTGTCTTGCGTTGCTTGCAAGTTCCCTTGTATCTTTCTCACCGTCTCTATAGTGTTGACTACCAACTCTGGTCCCAATATTTGATATTCTTCCACGTCACTCCAACACACGGGAGACCTATACTTTCTTCCATACATTGCTTCAAACGGAGCCATCTAGATGCTTGCTTGATAGCTATTATTTTAAGAAAACTCCACAAGATGTAGGTGGTCCTCCCATGATCCTCTAAAGTCCAACATGTAAGTCCTCAATATATCCTCCAGTGTCTGAATAGTACGCTCTGACTGCCTATTTGTCATCGGGTGATAAGATGTACTGAACTTCAGACGAGTCCTAAGACTCTCATGTATGCTTCTCCAAAAGTGAGATATAAAATGCGATCCCTGTCTAACACAATGCTAACCAGAATGCCGTGCAACCTCATGATATGCCCCATGTATAAGTCAGTCAAAACTTATATATACTGGCCAACTCGAAAAGGAAAGAAATGCACGAACTTGGTGAGTCAATCCACGATTACCCAAACAGCATCTCGCCCACTTGGACTCCTCCGGAAGCCCGTGATGAAGTCCATAGTGATGTGCTCCCACTTCCACTCAGAAATGATTGTAGTAGCTCTATTGTCCTCTGATGTTCAACCTTGACCTGCTGACATACTAGACATTTGGCCATAAAGCGAGCTATCTCCCTTTATATCCCATGCCACCCAAAGTGTTATCACAAGTCACGGTACATCTTGGTGCCTCCAGGATGAATAGAATATATTAAACTATGAGCTTCTGCCATCATCTCCTGTTGAAGGTCTCCATTGGAAATATATAGACGATCACTACATCGTAATATCCCGTTATCATGAATGCACAATCACATCTGCTCTCCAGCCATTGTTCTCTCTCTCAACCTCCTGAATCTGGCATTCGTAGGCAGCTGTGATGCTTCTAACAACTTCTTGGTGTTGGTAATCTAGTTTGTGGTCTCCTTTGTATTCTTATGCCTTTATACAGCTTGGGTCCCATCTATATAAAGTCCTTAACTGAACCAACTCAATTTTGCAGTTCAGAAACTAGTGCCTGAGCTGGTGCAGGAGCTAGTGCAGCTAATATCTTAATTGCTGCCATAAATTCTCTCCTCTGCTCCGATGCTTGCTGTCTCTTCTCTACAGCCTGTGTGGCAGCCTGCTGTCTTTGTTCCTGCATCATCATTTAAAAGATTTATAACAGTTGTGTTTGGCCATCATGCGGTGCTGATGCAGCTAGAAAAGTCCCATTAGGCACAGTGGAAGGATCTGGTAGAACCGGATTGTGAGTCTGTCCATCCGGCCCTGGAAGTATAGGAGTCGTTGAGGCCTCTTCTCGTGTTTGGACGTTGACCCCTGGAGGTGTGTCACCCCCGGTGGCAGTACGTCCACTACACAAATTCATCTCTCTGCAAGAGATGGATGAAAAGATTAGAAAGAGTACATAAATCAAGCAGGATGCAAGCATTTAAATAGGACAAATTGAAAGGAAGATGTGTTATAGTCAAGTATGGATGAGATCCTATACTCTATTTCTATACGCAGGCTTGTTCGGTACAGTAATATAACTGAGATAATATATTTTAGACCTGCATAGGCCACCACAAAAATATGTCACGTCCTAGTGCCATAATACATAGGACTATGAATACATAACATGCCAACCGTATGTATACGACAACTAAAATGTGTTGGAAGATCGTAACACATACGTACGTTGTATACTAATATCAAATCCACAAGTGGTAATATACTGTCAACACAAGTCACATGCAATCTATATCTCATCCACAACACAAATAAAAAATATGAAATAAATAACTGAATCTCAAATATGAAGTATCGAAGAATGATAGTCGGGTGGAAACAAATCCACTGACAGTCGAGTATACCAATAACTAAATGAAAGAAGAGATTAAAACTCCAATATAAGATAATTGTCAATAAAAGAATAACAACTAAAATATCCATCAGCTGCAAAGAATCAGTGGTACTCCGAAGGTAAGGCCTTCTTAATTTGGTACAAAGCATCAGGTACGGGTCTGTACTCCTGTAGATAATCCTGTCCCTCTACACCTGGAAGTGGACCAGGTCCTCAGAGGGATGTTATAAGAAACAAAAATAGCATTCCAATAAAGTACTGAAAATAAACATCCAAGGGTCTCCTAACCATCTATGTGAATGCACTTTAAGAACAACTTTCCAACACGTGGGCTATCTTGCTAAAAATGGGATTGTCATGATTCTCTCGGAGAATCAGGGGCCTAAAAATCATGATATCTTTTGAACATCAGAGGCTGCATGTAGATATATAATATAAAGGTCATCTGACTACGCATCTCCGGCGGAGCATACGAGTTACATAAGAAAAAGTGGAAAGGAGCCCAAACGCCTTAGTTGTTGTTCTACCCACACCATGCTCTATTGATGCCATACCCATGGCATGATGACATCTCTAATGACTATCAAGGCTTCTAATCATGTAATTCTATCAGCAGTTATCCATGAACCGTCGATAATATCCCACAAGTTTAAGGAAACTCCTCACCTCCGATGCTGATTTAGGGACGGGCCATGTCTCAACTGCCAAGATTTTCTCTGGATCAACCGAAATACCATCTCCCGTAATGATATGCCCAAGAAAAGAGACCCTATCCAAGAAGAACTCACACTTACTGAGCTTCGCAAATAACTGCTCTCTCCTCAAGGTCTCTAAGACAATCCGCAGGTGTTTCTCTTGCTCCCTGTGGCTCTTCGAATAGACAAATATGTCATCTTTGAAGACAACCATGAACTGGTCCAAATACTGATGGAAGACTCGATTCATCAAGTCCATAAAGACAGCTGGAGCATTGGTCAATGCAAATGGCATGACCAAAAATTGGTAGTGTCCATATCTTGTCCTGAATGCGGTCTTTGGAATGTCCTACTTCCGTACCTTCACCTGGTGATATCCCGATCTCAAATCTATCTTCGAGAATACCTTGGCTCCACTAAGATGGTCAAATAAGTCATCAATGTGCTGCAGCGGGTACATATTCCTCACTTCATAACGTTCAAGGCTCTGTAGTCGATGCACATGCGCACTGACCCATCCTTCTTTGGTATAAACAACACTGGTGCACCCTAGGGTGATGCACTTGGCCGGATAAAGCCTTTCTCCTCTAATTATTTCAACTGTACCTTCAGCTCATTCATCTCCTTCTTTGCTAATATATAAACATGTGATGCTATGGGTGCTGCTCCCGGTATCAACTCAATCATGAATTCTATGTCTCTGTCCGAAGGTAGTCCTGGCAATTCCTCTGGAAAGACGTCTTGGAACTCTGAAATAAAAGGATGATAAATAATATCGTCCATTGTCAGCTGAACACCATCAAGAACATCTGTGGATCCTTGTGCAAACTCGAGCTTCGGCTGGCCTGGTCCCATAAAAAGAATGCTTCCTCCATAGCAGTCAAATAAAATATGGTACTTGCCTAGCCAGTCCATCCCAAGTACAATATCAAAGTTTGGCATGGGAAAGACTAAGAGTCGGGCATTCATCTCTCTATCGCAAATCACTATAGGACAAGATCTACAAATGAGTGTGTAGATCCCGTATCAAATAATGTCATGGCAGAAAAATAAAAATAAGAGTAATACTTGCTATAACATCAATCTCCTACTCTGTGTCATCCACCTCTAATATAAAAGCATGTCCAGTCCTTTGAGGTAGTTTATGTCCAGCCCTCACAAACCGGTCATCCTGAGTAGGTAGCGGTGGTCCTAGCTGAAATTCTCCGGCTAATGGAGGTCAAGGTGCTCCTGCTCCTGGTCTAGTTATCTGTTGAGCTGGTTTCGGTGCTGGAAGTGCTGGCCTATGTATCGGTGGTAGAAGGGCCAGTGCCTGCTGTACTGGACAGTCTCTAGCCATATGCTGTCCATAACCACACCACATATACTATCCTAAGCGAAGCTGACAGTCTCTTATAATGTGCCTATGCTTCCCATAATAACTGCAGAGGGGCTTCTCCAAAATCTGGTACGGACCGCCTCTGTGCTGCTGCTGTTGCTGCTGATATGCCTAAGGGAATCAGATGGGCCCTCCTTGCTGTGTCCTTGCTAGTCCCTATCGGGTCTTCGGTTGACTTTCCTTTCCATTGCGGATGGCCACTTATAGCCTAGCCTCTTTCAATAACTCGTCATAAGATATCCAAGACTGTGAGCTAGTGTAGTATTGGAGCTCCTGAGTCAGCCTGCGGTAAAACCTCTTAGCCTTCTCCAAGACATTGGTTATTAGGGCAATGCCATAATTACTGAGTTGTCTAAACTTTGTATCATACTCATCGACTGTCTTATTCCCCTGCTCCAGATGGAGGAACTGATCGTACAATGCATCCCTTACGGTAGCGAGAAGTACTTCCTTTCATAGCATTCCAAGAACTGCTTCCAAGTCTGACGCGTAGCAAACTGGCGCTCCATCGATTCCTACCAGTGATGAGCATTACCCTCTAGCTGAGTCCTCACTCCTGTCATCTATAGATCCGTAGGCAGCTGTGATGCTTCTAACAACTTCTTGGTGTTGGTAATCCAATTTGTGGTATCCTCTGGACTCTCAATACCTTTATACGGCTTGAGGCCATCTGTATAAAGTCCTTGACTGAACCAACTCGAGTTTGCGACACTATAACTAGTGCTTGAGCTAGTACCGGTTCTAGTGCAGCCAACCTCTCAAGTGCTGCCAGAAATTCTCTAATGTGCTCCGTCTCTTGTTGTCTCTGCTCTGCAGCTTGTGCAATAGCCTAATGTCTCTGTTCCTGCATCATTATTTGGAAGAATTGGAATTGTTATATCTGGCCATACTGCGGTGCTGATGCAGCTGGAAATATCCCATTAGGCGCAGTAGAAGGATCAAGTGGAACCGGATTGTGATTCTATCCATCCGGCCCCGGAAGTCTAGGAGTCGTTGAGGCCTCTCCTCGTGTTTCGACGTTGACCCCTGGAAGTATGTAGCCCCCGGTGGTGGTACGTCCACTACACAAATTTATCTCTCTGTAATAGATGGACGAAAAGATTAGAAAGAGTACAGGAATCAAGTAGGATGTAAGCATTTAAATAGGACAAGTTGAAAGGATGATGAGTTCTAGTCAAGTGTGGATGAGATCCTATACTTTATTCCTATAGGAGGCTTGTTCAATACAGTAACGTAACCGAGACAATATATTCTGACTTGCATGGACCACCACAAACATATATCACGTCCCAGTCCCAGAATACGTAGGACTAGGAATACGTAACATGGCAGTTGTATGTATACGATAACTCCAATATATTGGAAGATCGTAACACATACGTACGTTGTATATGAATATCAAATCCAGAAGTGGTAATATATTGTCAACATAAGTCATACACAATCTATATCTCATCTATAGCACAAATAAAAAAATATAAAATAAATAACTGAATCTCAAATATGAAGTATCAAAGAATGATAGTCGGGTGAAAATAAATCCACTGCCTGTCGACTATACCAAAAACTAAATGAGAGAAGAGATCAAAACTTCAATATAAGATAAATGTCAATAAAAGAATAGCAACTAAAATATCCATCAGCTGCGAAGAATCAGTGGTACTACGAAGGTAAGACCTCCTCAACCTGGTACGAAGCGTAAGGTCCGGGTCCGTACTCTTGCGGATAATCTTGTTCGTCTACACCTGAAAGTGGACTAGGTCCTCAAAGGGACGTAACAAGATACAAAAATAGCATGCCAATAAAGTAATGAAAATAAACATCCAAGGGTCACCTAACCATCTATGTGAATGCACTTTGAGAACAATTTACCAATACGTGGACTATCTGGCTAAAAATGGGACTGGCATAATTTTCTCAGAGAATCGGGGGCCTAAAAAGTATGAAGTCTTTTGAACGTCAGAGCCCCCTGTAGATATATAATATTAGGGTCTTTGGAATGTCCTACTTCCGTACCTTCACCTAGTGATATCCCGATCTCAAATCTATCTTCGAGAATACCTTGGCTCCACTAAGATGGTCAAATAAGTCATCAATGTGCTACAGCGGGTACATATTCTTCACTTCATAACGTTCAAGGCTCTGTAGTCGATGCACATGCGCACTGACCCATTCTTCTTTGGTATAAACAACACTGGTGCACCCTAGGGTGATGCACTTGGTCGGATGAAGCCTTTCTCCTCTAATTATTTCAACTGTACCTTCAGCTCATTCATCTCCTTCTTTGCTAATATATAAACATGCGATGCTATGGGTGCTGCTCCCGGTATCAACTCAATCATGAATTCCATGTCTCTGTCCGAAGGTAGTCCTGGCAATTCCTCTAGAAAGACGTCTTGGAACTCTGAAATAAAAGGATGATAAATAATATCGTCCATTGTCAGCTGAACACCATCAAGAACATCTGTGGATCCTTGTGCAAACTCGAGCTTCGGCTGGCCTGGTCCCATAAAAAGAATGCTTCCTCCATAGCAGTCAAATAAAATATGGTACTTGCCTAGCCAGTCCATCCCAAGTACAATATCAAAGTTTGGCATGGGAAAGACTAAGAGTCGGGCATTCATCTCTCTATCGCAAATTACTACAGGACAAGATCTACAAATGAGTGTGTAGCTCCCGTATCAAAAATGTCACGGCAGAAAAAGTAAAAATAAGAGTAATACTTGCTATAACATCAATCTCCTACTCTGTGTCATCCACCTCTAATATAAAAGCATGTCCAGTCCTTTGAGGTAGTTTATGTCCAGCCCTCACGAACCGGTCATCCTGAGTAGGGAGCGATGGTCCTAGCTGAAATCCTTCGGCTAATGGAGGTCAAGGTTCTCCTGCTCCTGGTCTAGTTATCCGTTGAGCTGGTTTCGGTGTTGGAAGTGCTGGCCTATGTATCGGTGGTAGAACGGCCAGTGCCTGCTGCACTGGACAGTCTCTAGCCATATGTTGTCCATAACCACACCACATATACTATCCTAAGCGAAGTTGACAGTCTCTTATAATGTGCCTATGCTTCCCATAATAACTGCAGTGGGGCTTCTCCAAAATCTGGTACGGACCGCCTCTGTGCTGCTGCTGTTGCTGTTGATATGCCTATAGGAATCAGATGGGCCCTCCTTGCTGTGTCCTTGCTAGTCCCTATCGGGTCTTCGGTTGACTTTCCTTTCCATTGCGGATGGCCTCTTATAGCCTAGCCTCTTTCAATAACTCGTCATAAGATATCCAAGACTGTGAGCTAGTGTAGTATTGGAGCTCCTGAGTCAGCCTGCGGTAAAACCTCTTAGCCTTCTCCAAGAGATTGGTTATTAGGGCAATGCCATAATTACTGAGTTGTCTAAACTTTGTATCATACTCATCGACTGTCTTATTTCCCTGCTCCAGATGGAGGAACTGATCGTACAATGCATCTCTTACGATAGCGAAAAGTACTTCCTTTCATAGCATTCCAAGAACTGCTTCCAAGTCTGACGCGTAGCCAACTGGCGCTCCATCGATTCCTACCAGTGATGAGTATTACCCTCTAGCTGAGTCCTCACGCCTGTCATCTATAGATCCGTAGGCAGCTGTGATGCTTCTAACAACTTCTTGGTGTTGGTAATCCAATTTGTGGTATCCTCTGGACTCTTAATACCTTTATACGGCTTGGGGCCATCTGTATAAAGTCCTTGACTGAACCAACTCGAGTTTGCGACACTAGAACTAGTGCTTGAGTTGGTGCTGGTTCTAGTGCAGCCAACCTCTCAAGTGCTGCCAAAAATTCTCTAATGTGCTCCGTCGCTTGTTGTCTCTGCTCTGCAGCTTGTGCAATGGCCTAATGTCTCTGTTCCTGCATCATTATTTGGAAGAATTGGAACTATTATATCTGGCCATCCTGCGGTGCTGGTGCAGCTGGAAATGTCCCATTAGGCACAGTAGAAGGATCAAGTGGAACCGAATTGTGAGTCTGTCCATCCGGCCCCGAAAGTCTAGGAGTCGTTGAGGCCTCTCCTCGTGTTTCGACGTTGACCCCTGGAAGTATGTAGCCCCCGGTGGTGGTACGTCCACTACACAAATTTATCTCTCTGTAATAGATGGACGAAAAGATTAGAAAGAGTACAGGAATCAAGTAGGATGTAAGCATTTAAATAGGACAAGTTGAAAGGATGATGAGTTCTAGTCAAGTGTGGATGAGATCCTATACTTTATTCCTATACGAGGCTTGTTCAATATAGTAACGTAACCGAGACAATATATTCTGACTTGCATGGACCACCATAAAAATATATCATGTCCCAGTCCCAGAATACGTAGGACTAGGAATACGTAACATGGCAGTTGTATGTATACGATAACTCCAATATGTTAGAAGATCGTAACACATACGTACGTTGTATATGAATATCAAATCCAGAAGTGGTAATATATTGTCAACATAAGTCATACACAATCTATATCTCATCTATAGCACAAATAAAAAAATAAAAAATAAATAACTGAATCTCAAATATGAAGTATCAAAGAATGATAGTCGGGTGAAAACAAATCCACTGCCTATCGACTATACCAAAAACTAAATGAGAGAAGAGATCAAAACTTCAATATAAGATAAATGTCAATAAAAGAATAGTAACTAAAATATCCATCAGCTGCGAAGAATCAGTGGTACTACGAAGGTAAGACCTCCTCAATCTGGTACGAAGCGTAAGGTCCGGGTTCGTACTCTTGCGGATAATCTTGTTCGTCTACACCTGGAAGTGGACTAGGTCCTCAAAGGGACGTAACAAGATACAAAAATAGCATGCCAATAAAGTACTGAAAATAAACATCCTAGGGTCACCTAACCATCTATGTGAATGCACTTTGAGAACAATTTACCAATACGTGGACTATCTGGCTAAAAATGGGACTGGCATAATTTTCTCAGAGAATCGGGGGCCTAAAAAGCATGAATTCTTTTGAACGTCAGAGCCCCCTGTAGATATATAATATTAGGGTCATCTGACCACGCATCTCCGACGGAGCGTACGGGTTATATAAGAAAAAGTACAAAGGAGCCCAAATGCCTTACTTGTTGTTCTCCCTACCCCATGCTCTATTCATGCCATACCCATGATACGATGACCTCTCAAATGACTGCCAAGGCATCTAATCATACAATTCTATTAGCAGTTATCCATATCCGTCGCACGTCCTATACGCACAGGTGGCCAGCCCATCATGCAAGTACATGTCCTATATGAGACTCACACTCGTGTAATAACTGTGTTACGACAAATAAAACATAAAAATGCCTCATGATAATGGGGTAGTCTCGTAAAACTAGGTCAACATGCATAATATATAATAAAGACAAAATACGACGCCACCGTTGTTGCACCCAAGTTATTCTTAGACGCGCTGTTTATATAGAAGTTAAAATATATGAACTAAATAAGAGGAAAAAAAATGCATGCACCATATGGAATATAAATCATAGTACAATGGTAAGACATACTTGCCTGGTAGAAAAGTTGCGTAATGTAAACGTCCAGGTGTCAAGTACAGAGTATCAGAACCCACTTTCTCTGATTGAACATCTCCTGATGCTGAAATAAATATCACTAACGTTCCCGGAATCAACAAAATAGCTAAAAATACTACCCTTTCGTCCAATTTGGAAACATGGGCAAAACAGTAATTTTAGGTCAAAGAGGGGTCCATGTGAGGCCCACTTTGTACCAAAATACGTGCCAGGGATAAAAGTCTCTAAATTGGACAAATTATAGGTCAAACAAATCTTAAACGTTGATACGAACTCAACGGTATATCCAATTTTGGATTCTGGTGAGCCTATCAAAATTTTACCCTTCAAGTCTACTTGGGGCCCGCAAATAGACGACTCGGTCAACTATCTCAAAATACGTGAAACTTGAGTCACAGGACCAGCGTGATACTACGAGTCCAATGGCCCAAGTTTTATCGTATTTCGACATACGTGCACAAATTAATTGAGAATTTTGCAAAATGCGAATACGAGAAACTTTTTACGGATGCGCGTTGATTCCGAAGCGCACATGTCTGAATCAACTTCTGTGAAAGTCCGCATGTCAGGTATACCATGCGCTCCTTTAGGAACAACTGGTACATGACATGGTGCTCCGGTTTGTCGGGACGCACTCTGTATCACAAATTTTGAATGTTTTTAAAGCAAGTTTTTCGGGTTTTTGGACACAGTTTTTTATCAGCAATTAATAAGTGCTTTTTTAATATAATTACTTCATTGCGATCATGGTTATATGGACTCTGTGTTAGAAAAAGAATCTCGGATTTTTGTTGAGCGGATTGGAAGAAATCTGCCTTCCAAAATAGGGTTCTTGATTCTAAATTCTGTCAAATATGTATATTCATATAAAAATATTTTTTTGATTTTTTGGACGGGAATTGTCATCTCGATTTAATCTGGTTTCATTCTAAGAATTTACACAATCATAAACTAGATCATGTGGTCTATGCATAGGAGTTTACAGATCAAAAATTAACTATGCATAGAGAGAGAAATATGTTGTCGAAGGTGGGTACCTTGGTCGAGTTAATCGAAAAGACGAGCTTGCGGCGATCGACTGCAGCGAAGCGGCGTCCAGGAGGTCGTCGACGATAGCGTTGGAAGGCCGTCGAGGGTCGACGACAGTGGGGAAGATGGGTCGCGGTTCCGAGATCGAGAAGGAATATATATATATATATCCCGATAGAAGAAAGTTATGGGTCGGGTTGGTATGCTGTTGTGTTCCGCGTTTAAGGGACGGGGGTGAAAGGTCTATGTTGCTGCTACTTTTGTTAGTAGCACTAACAAGTGCTCTTTTTTTTCTTTACTTTATTAATACTTTCTTTATTTATATTACTTTTATTTTATATATTCTTTTTAACAACTAACTTATTTATTATTATATTTTACTTTATTTATTATTAACACTAGATTCATTATTATTATTATTATTCTATAATACCAAAATTATTTTATTTATTACGAAAATTTTATTTTCTAATAGACTAACGTAGTAGGAGTCACCCTCATGTATCACTATTCTTACAAAATTACGTATTTATATATATATATATTATTTTATTAATTAGAAAATTTAGGGTGGTTACAAGGAGATGGTGTTCGAGTTAGATGTGTTATATCACTGCTGAGAGGAAGGGATCTTGAGCTCAGTTAAATTGACACTGGGGGTATATTTGGAATATTGAATAGAAGTGAGTCTAAACTTGAGGGGAAAGAAGAATCAGTAATAGTAGGTTTAGGCTGTGCAGGTCTAAGGATTATGGAGTAATATCTCAGTAAAGGAGCCCCTTTATGACTGATACATGCAGTGGAGCTGTGGTGCTAGGAGTGTAGGCATGTGTAAGTGTGGGAAGGAGGAGATGTACTATTCTGGAACAACAGATCATAGCAGCAAAATTGAGTATATGTGTGCAGAGGTAAAGGAGTATCAGGCAATTTCTTTGCAGCAAATAGATTCCTGGTTGAGAGTTGAGGAGATGTGCACTTGAGAATGGGTAAGAGATGTGTGGAATTTCACTCAGGTAAGGGTAAATTTGTGATGTGCAGGAACAATGGATAACCCATGACTACATGTGTGTGTGTGTGTGTGTGCAACAAATCAAGAAGATATCTTTGCATCATTAGTTGGATTAGAGTGTGTTCCCTTATTTCACTTCAGGAAGGGCAGATGAAGGTGCACTTTGACTGTATGTAGTCGAGACTGAGTGCGGTTCCAGACTGCAATATTGGAGAGTGGAGGTTTATGTATAAGGAGATGGGTAGTCGGGTCTGCAGGTGTGTCCAAGCTCGGGTATGTTGCAGGCCATATGCAGTAGTGTGGATGTTGAAGTGACCCAGATTTCAGGTATAACATCACTGGGAAGGGGACTGAGTACATATGTTATGATTGGCACTAGTCGAGTGTTCTACAAGCACTACAGTGAGCAAGAGCTCAAGTGATGCAGTAAGCTTTGTTCCAGTTCAAACTAAAATAATTAGAGTGCCAATGGATTGATGAAGGTAACATAGGAGAAGACTGGCACCAGGTATATGTTAGGTTCTATTCGAGCATGTGTTCACTAATGTTGGAGTAGAAAGTTAAATTTTACAATGTTCAGTGACAAGGAAGAATCGAACAAATCAGGGAATACAGATACTTTGAGGTATTAGTAACTAAAAGGTAGTGGATTTGAGATATAAATTGTAATGACTGTATCAGTGGTATATATATATATATATATATATATATATATATATATATATATATATATATATATAGTTATTATAGCCATTTATATGAGAATGTATGTTAGTATGTGTAATACTTAATATTGAGTTAGTTAGTTATGAGTGTTAGGGGTTTGTGTATCACTGATAAGAGTATCCAAGGATTGATTTGGGAATTAGGTATAGGCCTGGAGATACCAAAGTAAGGAGTTCATATTAAGGTTATGGGTAGAGAGTAGTGTTAGAACCATGGGTGATGTAATACTAGTAGTTAGTTAAGTATTAATTATATAAATGACTATAGATAAGATGGTGTATATATGTGTGTGTAGTGTTTGAGATAAAGAATAGAGTAGAGGGAGTTATATGTGTTAAGGATGTATATGAGGCTTGAGTCTGATACCTGAGAATGATGTGGGTGAATGGTTGTAGGGTTGGTATTGGCCTAGTGTGACCTAGATTGACTAGTGTGGCCTAGTATTGACCTAGAAAATCACATTTGGTACATTTATAGCTTATTTATCATTCTTCTCACCTATTTGACATGTCATTCATATATAGGTGTGTGTGACACCAGTTAGGACACCGATTTGCTTCATTTGCTCAGGACCACAGGTGAGTACATTCTTTGATAGTTTTTATTATTTGATAATTACTATAATACAAGTATTTAGTAATATTTTACTTGATTCTGACACAGTGGTTAAACTGACTCGTACTATATGGATCCTGTTAGGAGAAGTCATCCCATTATCATGTACTTTGGATACTTCTTCATATGTACTTTATCGTGTGCATCGGGTATTTCTTATGCTTATGTTCATTCATGCACATTCGTGTTATTCGTATACTCATATATTATATTCGTGTTCGTGATATGTCGTGATCGGATCCATGAGTATTGGTTGTGGGCAGGGGAAGTGCTAGAAAGATATGTGATCAAAACCTTGAACATTATATTGTATCATATAGACAACAGCCAATCATACACCTCACGTATGATTGTGTTACTCCATAGAGAATAGCCAATCTTAAATAATTGTGTTCCTTGTATACAACAACCAATCATACTGATCATATGATTGTGTTATTGATCGTGATATTAGATCTTGATAACCCAAGCCGGACACATATCTAACTAGTATTTCAAACACTTAGTGTAGTTACAATTTTTCTCTTTATTCTAGTTCATTGCCTTTATTCTATTTCATTGTGATCAGTTATATCATATTGCTCTGGATTACCTATCTCTTTTCTTATATAGTATGTTATTGTCATTATTTCTTGTCTTGTATTACATTCTCTATTTATGTTTATAATTATTATCAATTAACTTGGAACTTCTATTGGGTTGTACTCGCTCCCTCCTGGCTGGATATATTTTTTAGATGATTGGCTAGAGACGATGTGTCCCACTTATTATGGGCCACAGGATGGCAAGGCCGTTGAGATTGTACTATAGAGCCTCTTGATATAGTACTACCTGTTGGAGAGTTTTAGATTGTTCTTTATGATGTTGTATTGATCTTAGCTAGACTTTATGATATGTACTATATTGAGATCTTTTGTTGAGTTTAGACTATTGGATTTGAACTTGTGATGTATTGTGACTATGTATTTCTTTTCTTCTATTCTATATCGTGCCTTATCTTCCTCTAGTTTTATATTCTGATTGAATACTGATTATCATTATCATATATCATTATTTTTATTTGGAGTTGAGATGGCATGACAGCTACCATATATATTTTGTGCAAAATATTAGATAGTATTGTTGACCTAGACAGCATTCTACCGTCGATGCTGCAACATAAGCTAGACGTACCCACGTACTCGTACCCCTACACCGGGTGCGAGTCGTGACAGTCATTTGATCAAATTGGCGTGCTCCCCCGAAATTGGTATAATTTTATATTTTATAAGAAAATAAGAGAGTAAAATAAAATATATAATAATAACCAACAATTTATGTCAAATGTCAATAACAATACATTTATGATTTCAAAATACTAGTCTCAAACCAAAAAAGCATACATAGAGTTTTTAAAAAACATAAAAAAATGTCTCAAAGTGATATGAACTAAGAACATCATAATAGAGAAAAACTTTTAAGCCTTAATCTTTAAAAATCCACTGTAACATCTAGTGGTCATCTCCATCATTGTTAGGTTTAGCTGATCTATTGGGCTTATAGAAGGCATCGACTGGATCTAAGTATCTCTGAACATAAGAATTATCGCTGCGATAGCCTGGTCGGTCGGGGTCCCGGAGAATCAAAAATGACCCATCTGGATGCTAAGAGAGAGTGTACTGAATATACATCAGGGTATTACCGAGAGCCTGAGTATGATGTGTTTGACGGTAATCAAAAGCACAAAGTTTTTGTCTTCCATCTTTAAACGATCATGCAACAAAATAAGGATGGATTCTAAGGTGGCAGGTGGTTCAGTAGCGGTAGGAGGTAAGTTAGCAGGTTGTGTGTTGGAGTTAGAAGATGAGTTATATGGTAAAAGAAATGCGAGCTCAATCCTATAAAATTGATTAAGAGATAGTAGTTCATTACGAGATTGACATGTGTCAAGACAAATGTCAAAGGAGCAGAAAATAGTTGACAAGTACAAGGCGTAAAGTAATGGACGTCCTTTCGTGCGATATTGAACCATTTGGGATACGATAGTCTGTGGAATAGTGAACAAAATAGAGAAATACAAATGATATAAAGCAGACATTTTTAATTAGTAAGAAACTTTATCAAAGAAAGTTTTTTAGGAAGAAACGTGGAGAAAATAATGCGATGCATTTCAAAGAAATAATTTTTTAGATATCTAGCATAAAATCTTCCAGTGGACAGTTATGTGGGGCACAAAGGGTGTTTTTGAAAGGTTCCAATATAACGTTGTTTTCAAATTGAACTTGAGTGATACTAACTAGGGGTTCACCTTCAGCTGGTATGCTTAAGATTTCTCCCAGGTTGTTAGCATCAAATTCAATATAAATACCTCATACTCTAGAAGAGATTGTGCCATTGTCATATGCTAAGCTGCAATAAAATATGCGTACAATATTCAAAAAAATACGATAACGTGTTGTAACTAGTTCTGCAAATTAAAATTTTTGAAAGATAGATAAGTTATCATTGTAATGAAGAATGTCAATAGGATTGCTAGAACAAATATTGTATTTAAAATAATCATTAAACCATTCATTAGAATTTGCTAGATTTCTAAAAAGAAATCCATTAAATTCTCCAATATTTGGCCTAATAGGACAAAACAAAGGATCAATAGAAGATTTACCAAACTTTCTTTTATGAGCCATGAGAGGAGTGGAACAGATCCTTGAGAAGAGAGAAAAACTAGGGTTATAGAGAGGATGGGGTAGTTTTTTGTAGGTTTGAAGGTTAAAGCACGAAAATAAGTTATTTATCGAGCAGCAAAACCTTAATTAGGAAGTCGGCTATCAGATGAATAAATATTACGGACCGAGTTATCATAGACCGAGTTTGGAACGAATTTGGTTCTAATATGAACCAGAATTCCAGTGTCAACTCTAATCAATAATTTTGATTTCTTGACTTGATATAATATATAAAGGATAAGTGCTAAATGGGTTTTATCAGATCATAAATTCTCGTAAGTTAGATTATCTCGGAGTAGTTGTAGGAGCCGGATCACAGTTAAATATCGTATCTCTTAAGGTTATTTACACCTTGTTGACAGAAGGGCCTTTTTGGCTTGTATCTAAAATGATCAGAACTTTGAAGAATTTAGATTGGATATGAATTTAAAGTAGCTTATATTTTATCATAATCTAGAAGTCTTAATTCTCGACGGATAAAGTTGAAATGGTCTTCAGTTAAAGATTTTATAAAAATGTATGCTAATTGATATTTTGTGTCAACAAATTCTAAACATATATCTCTGTGTTGTTGATGATCCCTAAGAAAATAATGTCTGATCTCTATGTGTTTAGTGCGTGAATAGCATATTAGATTTTTAGTGAGATTGATAGTGCTAGTGTTATTACAGTAAATATGAATGTTCTTGTAGTGTAGATCAAAGTCTTATAGGGTTGACTTCATCCACAAAATTTGTGCACAATAACGTCCTGCAACGATATACTCAGCCTCAGTTATTTATAATGCAACATAATTTTTCTTCTTGCTATACCAGGAGACTAGAGACTTTCCTAGAAAATGACAAATATCGTTGGTACTTTTTTGAACTACTTTACATCCAACAAAATCAGCATCCGAGTAACCAATGTTACGTCCCGCTCCCAATAAATGGTGAGTTGAGTACGTAACCAATATCCCCAAGCTACATGCTTTACAAATAAACCTATATTTGTAATCATAATTGTTGCTTGTAAGTTCTAGGATAAAGTATAGGGTAAAGCTAAGCCATCAACAAGTAAGAACTAAGTATACTCACAATATCAAGCTTTTACATTTATAACTGACAAGTCTGAGTTCTATCTTCAAAAGAAAGTATACAAGCTACTCACTAAAATATAAAACCACATAACTATCTCCCATAAGATTAATACATATATTATTATACAAGAACACAAAATAAAATTGTTCTACACGCGGAATCACTTACTCTTCAGATTCGTCAACATTATATAAGGAAAGAATCTAGTCTTCGTCCCTGCCTTCATCTAGTGAACAAAAACTAGGTCATCAAAGACATGCAAGTCCTCAATTAAAGAAAGGTGAAATAAAAGAAATAATGTGATACAGAAGATCAAGTGCAATGAAAATCTAACCCAAATAAACTCTAAGTACAAAAATTAAATGTAACTTTGAACTAACTTCTAAAGTAGTATTAATCTAGTAAAATAATTGTATCCAAAATCGTTTCTTAAGTTCCAAAGTCACTAACACAGTCACAAGTCAATTTTTTCTATATAATGATGCAAAGTTTAGAAAAAATATTTGGATCTAACAATCACAGCATCACGGGCACTATTTTGGCAATAATCTCGTTAATAGGGATCAGGTAAAGGCCGGTAGGCACGGTATTTAGTAGTCCAACCACTCTTTTTCGGGAGCAATAATCAAAACATCATTTAATACCAAATTTAATTTTTTATCTAATTAGGGTAAATATTTATAGATAAAACGAGATACAGGTAGGTAGGTGATATAAGCATTAACCCACTCTCAATGCAAGGCCTTGCGAAGGAGCTACAGGTACTAATCAATTTTGTTTAATTATATTTTTCATATTTTATACGTTGTGATCCAAACTGTTTCCCCCGCCCAATCCTCTATTCTATAATCACAATCAATCCTAAGTTTATTCTAATAGTTAAAACTTTGTTTCCTGGTTCAAATATACATCTTGATTTGTATTTCTGGAATACAGGTATCACTTGTAGGAATGCTTTCAACTATTGAAATAACATCAAATAAATTCTCTATAAATGTTAATCTCATGTAATATAAGAATAAATTTAACAGGGTATTCCAGAACCAAGAAAATAATATTTGATAATCAGATCGCTTACGATTTTAGAAGTCCATGTCCGTACTAATCCGAACTTAGATAGTTAACCTCTAAGTATTTCTAGAATTATCGTTACTCTATCTTTAGTCGATATATAGTTTTCTAGGTTTAGGGTTCGGTATGATACCACGACTTTTAAGCTTCAAAATTAGGCTATCTTCTAAAATTATTAGACTTTCGGACAGAGTCTCATTTGTATTTTGAGCTCCAAACACAGTAATATATTCGACCAGGAGCAACTCTCCATAGAATTGACATGGGTCAAAGCCTCTTCAGTGGAAAAACTCTACTCTAGAGACACACAGTTAATAGGATATATAGTAAATGCATAAAAGCACAAAACCAATTTTCAAAAAAATCTAGCATGTATACCCTACTTTGTACAGAGCATAACTCCTATTATATAAATCCAAATACCATCAAATTAGATCGTAAAAAAGATTATTTAATCCTCTTCGACTTCTATTTAGATATAATTGAATTTTGAAAAAGTTTAATAGGCCAAATTAATCTATGAAATAAGGTATAAAATGTCCAAGATTTTGTTTCCAGAATTATACGTCGATGGTTCTCCTCCAAGTTGATCAAATAACTGATCAATTCTTGGTAATGGATATTTGTTCTTTATAGTCACCTCATTCAATACTCTATAATCAATGACCAGTTATAATGTGTCATCTTTCTTCTTCACAAACAAGACTAGTGCTCCCTAAGGTAAAATACTTGGTTAAATAAATCTTTTAGTCAACAGTTCTTTTATTTGTTTATTCAACTTTGCTAAAAAAAAATTATTCATAGGATACATTTTCTTTGCTACTGGTGCTGCTTCAGGGACCAGATCTATAGTAAACTCTACTATTCTTTCAGGTGGTAGTCCTAGTAATTCATTAGGAATACATCCTTAAATTTAAATCTCTATCCTTGAGAATTCTTCTTCTTCAATGGTTTGGAATACTCCTAAAATTGGCAACCTAAGTTCTTCAATCTTCTCTGTTTGATCTTCCTTATGATCTCGAATAAATTCACGTACTTCTCTTCCTAGAAGTTGAAATATAACTCTTCCTTGACCAAAATCTATATTAGTTACTGCTAATGTCAACGAGTCCTTTCCAAAGACCATATCATAATTGATCATTGAAAAAACCAAAGTCTTACTCGGAATGATTCACCTCCAATTCTGATTGGACAGGCTTTACATATATGATTGACATCCACCAATCAATTTTTCGTTAAAATTCTCAATTTCTTAGGTAATGGTTCGGTTTAAATCTCATACAAACATATAAATACAACAGATATAAAGGAATGTGTAGTGCCTGAATCAAATAATACTGTTGTTGGATAAGTAAAACTAATATTGTACCTGTCACAACTTCTCCAGGTAATTATGTCTCATTAGTATCCATCCAAAAAGCCTGGTCATGCTTCTTCTTGCCAGTATAAGTTTTTGGTATTCTTTGAGCTTGTTGGAATTATTTTATTTGGGGTAGTAACGGAGGCCTATACTAACTTCCTACAGGTACCATAGTCTGTATCACTGGTGCTGCCTATTGTATTGGCCTTGGTGCATTTAACATCGGCCTCAGTACATTCTCCTAAACTACTTGCCTTAGGTTAAACCCTGCATTCATAGGCCTTGGTACAAATTGTTGATATGGTGCCATAGGCCTTGTCATAGACATCTGGGGACACTGAGTAATTTGATGATCTGCTGCTCCACATCTTAAACAACATCCATTATATTTTCTATATTGATTCTTCAAATGTCCTGGTTTTCTATAAAAATTATATATGGACACACATTTTGATGTTGTCATCTGTAGTCGCTTGGGATGACCTTGCCATTGGTTCTTTGAAGAAGATCTTGTTTCAAAGTTTCTCTTTTGACCTCCAATCTTTGTTACTTGCCTATCTTTTTGTATCTTTTCTTGATCTCGGTCAGCTTCAGTTATTTCAGAATATGGTTAGCATTTATAAGGTGCAACTTTGCCCTTAAGTTTACTTTCTAACCCTACACTGAACCTGGATACTATACCTTTCTCTATAGATATAATGTAAGGTGAAAATCTACTTAGTCTGGTGAATTTTACAGCATATTCGTCCACAATATATTTATCGTATTTTAGTTGGATAAATCTCCTTTCTAACTCCATTTGGGCTGACTCTGGGAAAAGTCTTTCTTCAAATTTACTTTTAAATTCTTCCCAAGTTACTACTCTTTCAGACTCCTTAGGGTGCTCTGCACTCCACTAGCTTTCTGTTATATCTTCTAATTGGATTCTAATTATTGATACCATTTCTTCTAGTGCAATCTTTGCTCCCTTAAGTAATCCTTCAGTAGTCCTCAACCATTGCCCTACCTTCAATGGATTCTCAGTTCCACAAAATATTTTTGGATTTAGTTTTCTGAAGTCGGCAATGGTTCCAGTTTTCTATTGGGGAGGTGACCTAAGTTGTTCAAGTATAGCTGCTGAGGTAGATTATGCAACATTAGCATACTGATTATTCATTTGTAAGAGTTGTTAAAATTTTGGAGTATATCAGCGACACTTGTCTCAGCTTGGTTGTTAAGAGAGGACTGGAATTCAGAATCGCCCAATTTCTAAATAGAGACAAGGAATATAGAGTTTTTAATAAACTAACCCAATTAGTTATAATACCATTATTAACAATAAATAAAATTGAAAGAACTGGTATATAAAAGTAGAACAAAATAAATAAGGAAACTGCATACTTTATTTACAAAAATAGTATATTATACAGTACTATAAAGATTCATAACCACTATTTACATCTACTGCTATACTAGACAACATTAAATCTATCTTACACACAAACTAGTCTTATATACATACACACTACACACATAGTCGTCTTATTTACATAATTATCTCCTATACTCCTCGGTCAGATCTGTATCATCCTTATCCTATAACCTAAAATCTCTACGTAAGGATGTTTAGCCCTCTATTACAGTAAAGTACAATCATATACATTTATTCGTAGATTTGAGTCTTGGGATGGTTAGGCTCGAATAATCTGAAAGTATGTTCTTTTCTCGAATATCACTTCAGTCCCGTCTTCTACGTCATAAATGATAGGTTTCATAACTCCGTAGAGAATCCCATAAATAGTTACCTCTTCATCTTCTCCCATCCCTAGCAGGCACCTACAATGTTAATAATACCCATATGTGGTCTGGTCACTCCCGTCGAATCGCAAATGAGGTAGGAATCGACGAACCATCCTACACACACATAAAGGAAACTAATTAGTACTTAGTATTAGAAACTTAAACACAACTATAGGTAATTAAGAGTAAATAATCCTGAATCAGGTTTCCTTAAAACATAAACATATGCTATGAAAATATAAAACATGCATACTGAACTTAATTTCCTTAACCTTATAATACCCAATACTCGTATCCTAAGGTTCTTGTTAGACTTTTTCTAGAAATAAATCTTAGGGTCTTATAGATATAATTAACAGATCTGTTATCTAGATGTAGATTAATGTATATCTATAACGCTGACCTACATAGGCCACCACTAAAAGACATGTCACGTCCCACTCCTAATAAATGGTGAGTTAAGTACATAACCAACATCCCCAAGCTACGTGCTTTACGAATAAACCTATATTCGCAACCACAATTGTTGCTTGTAAGTTCTAGGATAAAGTATAGGGTAAAGCTAAACCATCAACAAGTAAGAACTAAGTATACTCACAATATCAAGGTTTTACATTTATAACTCACAAGTCTGAGTTCTATCTTCAAAAGAAAGTATATAAGCTACTCACTAAAATATACAACCACATAACTATCTCCCATAAGATTAATACACATATAATTATATAAGAACACAATAAAATCGTTCTATACGCAATATCCCTTACTCTTCATATTCGTCCACATTATATAAGAAAAGAATCTCGTCTTCGTCCCGGCCTTCATCTAGTGAACAAAAATTAAGTCATCAAAGACATACAAGTCCTCGATTCAAGGAACATAAAATAAAAGAAATAATATGATACTAAAGATCAAGTACAATGGAAATCTAACCTAAATAAACTCTAACTACAAAAATTAAATGTAACTTTGAACTAACTTCTAATATAATCTTAATATGGTGAAATAATTGTATCCAAAACTATTTCTTAAGTTCCAAAGTCACTAACACAGTCACAAGTCAATTTTTCCTATATGATGATACAAAGTTTAGAGAACATGTTTGGATCTCACAATTGCAATATCATGAGCACAATCTTGGCAATAATTTCATTTTCAGGAATCAGGTGATAGCAGGTAGGCACAGTGCTTAGTAGTTGGCCAATCCTCTTTGGGAGGATAATCATAACATCATTTAATACCAAATTTGACTTGTTATCAAATTAGAGTAAACATTTACATATAGCACGAGATATAGGTAGGTAGGTGATCTAAGCATTCACCCACTCTCAATGTAAGGCCTTACGAAGGAGCTACAGGTCCTGATCAGTTTTGTTTAATTATATTGTCCAGATTTTATGTGGTGCGATCCAAATTTTTTTTCCCCGCCTAATGCTCTATTCTACAATCAAAATCAATCCTAAGTTCATTCTAATAGTTAAAACTTTGTTTTTCGACTCAAATATACATCTTGATTTATATTTCTGGAATACAGAAATCACTTACAGGAATGCTTCTAACTATTAGAATAACACCAAATAAATTCTCTATATATATTAATCTCATGTAATACGAGAATATAGTTAACACGGTATTCCAGAAACAAGGAAATAATATTTGATAATCTGATTGCTTACATGTTTATAAGTCCATGTCCGTACGAATCCGAACTTAAACAGTTAACATCAAGGTATTTCTAAAATTATCATTACTCTGTCTCCAATCGATATAAACTTATCTAGGTTTATGGTCTGGTATGATACTACGGCGTTTAAGCTTCTAAATTAGGCTATCTTCCAAAATTCTTAGACTTTCGGACAAAGTCTCATTTATATTTTGAGCTTCAAACACAGTAATATATCCAACCCGGAGTAACTATCAGTAGAATTGATATGGGTCAAAGCCCCTTCGGTGGAACAACTCTACATCAGACACACGTAGTTAATAGGATAGATAGTAAATACATAAAATCACAAAACCAAATTTTACAAAAATTCCAGCATGTATATCCAACTTTTTACATAGCATAACTTTTATTATATGAATCCAAATACTATAAAATTATATCGTTGGAAATCCTATCGAACCCTCTTCGATTTTTCTTTAGACATAATTAAATTTGAACAACGTTTAATAGGTCAAAACTGGTCTACGAAATAAGGTGTAAAATATCCCAGATTTTGTTTCTAGAATTGTACGTCGATGGTGAATGCCCAATAACTCCTATTATATACACCCGAATGATATCGTATCATATACGATTGGAAATCGTATTGAATCCTCTTTAATTTGTTTTCAGAACTATCCTCGTTTTGAAGAAGTTTAATATGTCAAAACTGGCATACACAAAATGGTGCACATAGATTCCAGATTTTGATTACAGGATTTTACACCTCCGTTGCACGACCCAAAATTCTTATTATTTGAATTCAAACCCTATCGTATCATATACGGTTGAAAATTTTATCGAATCCTCTTTAATTCTTTTTTAAACAAAATTAAATTTTGACGGTGTTTAGTAGATGAAAACTGACCTGGGAAAATACTGCGTTGTAAGAATAAATTCAGCACTACGTTTTCTAATTCAAAATCATGTCCAAGCCTTATATGGGTGTGTCACCTTAATGAAAAACTCTTAAAATCATGTTCTAAACCACATATATTATTCTCAAAATTAATCCATAATAGTTTTTATTTTGAATAATAAAATAAAAACAATTGAATAATACAAAGAACACAAGAACTATATACATGAATACAACAAATAAAAATTGGTTGAATGGAAGGAGGACTTGCCTTGTCTCTTAGGGTTTGAAATTATGGAGGGAATGAAATATGGTTTGGAAGGAGGTTATAGGATGAAGAGGTTGAAATGAAAGGTTAGAAGCTTTTTTTTAAGGAATAAAAACTTATAAGCATATATATATATATATATATATATATATATATATATATATATATATATATATATATATATATATATACATATACTATCGCCCTTCTTATCCTTCACAAGATATTTTAGGTTGAAAGGAAGAAAAACAAAGGGGATTGGACCCCCTTATTTGGCCGGCCACCCCCCCTGGTTTTTTAAATAAGTTAAGGGTTAAGCAAAAGGGTATTAAAGTAATTACAAGGTTTAATTAATAAGGAATCTAATTAACACCAATTAACTCCTAATCTAAAACCAATCTTTACACCAAGTAAATCCTAATCCCTAAATGAAAAGGCACAAAACTAATACTTAAAAAAATATTTAAGATTTTGTAAAATAAATAATAATAATATTATATTAGCAATTTTGGGAACCCAAAAAAATTATATAAAATAATGTAATTTTTCTCGAAAAGTTATTTTCGCATAAATTTATATTTCCAAAAAAATAATAATAAAAATAAAAATAAATTTTGAAACCAACTATGACAACCAATAAGGTCAAAGGACATGGTTTTATAACACCATAAGCCTGCCGATAAAGTTTCTTTAAGGTATCGGAAGATACGCTTAACTGCGCACAGATGTAATTCCTTAAGATTATCTTGATATCTAGAACAGAGACATACAGAAAATATGATATCTGGATGACTAGCAGTTAGGTATAACAAACTACTAATCATACCTCGATACTTACGTACATATATAGGTTTACCACATTCTTCAAGATCAAGCTTTGTTGATGTTGTCATTAGAGTTCCGATAGGTTTTGCATTGTCTATGTCAAATTTTTTGAGCAAATCCTTCATGCACATAGCTTGATTAATGAATATTCCTTCTGAATCTTGCTTGATTTGCAATCCTAGGAAGAATGCGTATTCTTCCATCATGCTCATCTCAAATTCACCCTGCATACACTTAGCAAACTCTTTATATAGCATCTTATTAGTATATCCGAATATGATATTATCTACATATATTTGTACTAGTAGCATATAATCATCAGCAGATTCGATAAATAGGGTAGTATCAACTTTTACTTTTGAAAAACTATTTTCAAGTAGAAAGGAGCTGAGACGCTCGTAGCAAGCTCGTGGGGCTTGTTTGGGTCTATATAGAGCCTTTCGTAACTTAAATACGTAGTCAGGATATTTAAAATCTTCAAAACTAGGGGGTTGCTTAACAAAAATTTCTTTTATAAAACTATTTAAGAAATTACTTTTGACACCCATTTGAAAAAGTTTAAAATTATGAAAACTTGCAAATGCACAAAGCATTCGAATAGATTCTTGTCTAGAAATCGGAGAATAAGTCTCATCGTAATCAATGCCTTCATCTTAGTTATAACCTTGAGCTACAAGACGTGCTTTAATGCATGTGACTGAACCATTCTCATTTAATTTATTTCGAAAAATCCATTTAGTACCAATGATAGAATAATCATTAGGTTTGGAAATAATTTTCCAAACTTGATTACGTTCAAATTTGTTGAGTTTATCTTGCATAACAGAAATCTAAAATTCATCAGTAAAAGCTTCTCCTATGTTCTTAGGTTCTATCTGAAAAATGAAAGCAATATTTGCAATGATATCTCTATTTGAAGAGCGTGTACTTACACCTCTTGATAGATCACCTATTACTAAGTCTTTTGGATGATCTGTAGAGAATCTTAATCTCTTGTGTATACTTTCCAGATAACTTATTCTGGTCATATCTTTAGGAGTCTTATCGATTCTTGGTCTGACATCTTCATTCGTCATGTAACTGATTGTTGAATTCATCATATGTGACATTGATTGATTCTTCAACGGTCAATGATTGCTTGTTGAATACTCAATATCCCTAGCTTTTGACAGCATAACCTAGAAAGATACCTTCATCGGTCTTGGAGTCAAACTTTCCTAGGTTATATTTAGTATTGAGAATAAAGCATTTGCAGCCAAAAATTTTGAAATAACTAATAGAGGGGATTCTATCAAACCAAAGTTTCATAGGGAATTTTCTTCGATATAGGTTGACTAAGAACCATATTCAAGATATGTCATGTTGTATTTATAGCTTCAACCCAAAAGTATTTTGAAAGCTTATACTAATTTAACATGACTCTAACCATATCGTCAAGAGCTTTATTCTTCCGCTCCACAATATCATTTTGTTGAGGAGTTCTAGGACAAAAATATTCATGAAAAAAACTATTTTTATTTCAAAATCTTTTGAAATCACCATTTTTGAATTCGCCTCCACGATCACTTCGGATGCGAGTAATCATGAAACATTTTTCGTTTCGAACATTTTTGCAAAGAGTAACAAATTCAGAAAATACCTCATTTCGTTTGCAAAAAAGTAAACCCATGTATATCTAGAGAAATCATCAATAATTACATATGTATAAAGCTTACCGTCAAGACTGACGACTCTACTAAGTCCAAATAAATCCATATGCAATAGTTGTAGTGGTTCAGAGGTACTTAAAGTGCTGTTTGACTTAAAGGAAGATTTAGTAGCTTTATTCTTTTCACAGTCAGCACATACCATATCTTTCTTGAAATTAATCTCCGGTATGCCTCTTACCATCTTCTTTGTGGATAGTCTTGCAATAGTATCCATATTTTCATATCCTAGACACATATGCCATAGCTAGCTTTCATCTTTGTTGGCGTATAGACATCTACCTGCATTGTGAGTATCCTTTGAAAGATACACAATATATATATATATATATATATATATATATATATATATATATATATATATATATATATATATATATATATTGTCTTTCCTAATACCTTCAAAGATAATATTACATGTAGCTCTTTCATAAATGGAGCATTTGACTTTAACGAAGTTAATACCATAATCATGGTCAGCTAGATGACTGATGCTGAGTAGGTTATATTTTAATTTCGTTAATAGACAAACATCTTTAAAAACAGGACATGGAGGAATACATACATTACCATTACTAATAATATATCCTTTGAGATTATTACCGAAGGAGACGTATCATTTTTTCTTTATCGATAGCGTTGGAAGTAAGTTAGCATCACCAGTCATAAGTCGTGAGCAACCACTATCGAGTATCCACTTGCTTCTAGCATGAGAAGATTGGTCCACCTACAAAATGAGTTGTAGATGTAACCCTTTGTACCCATTTTCTTGAGGGTCCAACTGTGTTAGTCTTTGGTACCCATGCATAAACATTCATATCTACTAATTTTATAGTTCTATAGAATCTGGATATATATCCTTTCTTACCACAGTAGTGACATATAGCAGTATTATTAGTGCTTGGTGTAGTATGATAGATATGAGTGTGTGAAGCAGTACTT
Organism: Iris macrosiphon; assembly: GCA_036927795.1. Classification (NCBI taxonomy): domain Eukaryota; kingdom Viridiplantae; phylum Streptophyta; class Magnoliopsida; order Asparagales; family Iridaceae; genus Iris; species Iris macrosiphon. The sequence goes on along the minus strand of JAYESA010000011.1, from coordinate 63,184,501 downwards.
GTTATTTTACGTGGATATCTACAGTCGAATACATGATTGTATGAAGTAGTATAGTGTGTTCTACATAATGTGACATGGTATATTGTGTTCTGCCTTCATGATTGTGTGAAGCATTAGGTTTGCTTGTGGATCTCTTGCTGTGTGTGTTCACTTATTTAGCTACGTGTCTCATATTAGGTTGGGTAGTGGGTTGTTCAACCTGTTTACCCATTCTAATATCTAATCTTTTAGAGGTAGCATAAACTTTATTATATTTAGCAGTTAAAGCATCAATTCTACGAGTAGCAATAGAATATTTTTTCTTCTCTGATTCAAGTTCCTCCTTAAGTTTAGTATTTTCTTGAGTGCTCTTGTCAATACAGTCAAGTGCCTCATGAAGACTAAGCTTGAGTTTGGATATCACATCTAAATTAGTATAAATATAAGTATCCTTTACTTCATTCAATAAAGAATATCTTTCTATTTCGGTCTGATAGGATTGAATATCTTTTCTAGCATGCTTTTATTTATCCTTATGCTGTCTAAAATCCTTAAGTAAGTCACTGAAGACATCACCTAATTCATCAAATATAAAATTATCATAGAGACGGTTATCCGTTAGCTGATCAATTGGTGCCATGAAGTAGAGATTAGCCGCTTCTCGAGGTTTTTCTTCTTCTTCGGATTCGCATACTTCACTCTAATGTAAGATACTTGTATTTGCATACTTCCTTAATGATATCCTTCTGGATGAGCGATCGTTGTGATTTTCTTTCTTTAATGTTGGATAGTCCCTCTTTATATGACATGTTTTCTTACAGTTGTAGCATACAGGTTCCTCATTACTATTATCGTTGTACTCCTTCTTCTTTGATCTCTTAAACTTTAAAAAAATTCTGATGTTCCTGGTGATCAGGAAAACTTCTTCATCTTAAGATTCATCATCGCCGAAGTCATAGTTTGAGACCTTCTTGTGATGTGCCTTAAATGTGATCATCTTTTCTTTTAGCGTAGAATCTTCAAATTCCTTAAGATCTAACTCATGAGTCATCAGCTTGCCCATAAGCGTCTCGAGGGTCATCGTGGTGAGATCATTCCCTTCAATGATTGCAGTAGCCTTGGGATTCCAATTCTTGGTGAGTTCTCTGCGTACTTTAAGGATACTCTCGTGATTGTTGTACTTCTTGCCAAGAGAGGATAGAGGGTTGGCGATGTCGAGGAATCTTGTGAACATTTGAGTAATCATCTCATTCTACTTTATCTTGAATGCTTCATATTTTTGTGTTAGTCGACTTATTTTTTATTTCTTCACCTGTGAGGTTCCTTTATGAGTGACCTCAAGAATTTTCCATATTTCGTGTGAAGTGCCACAAGTGGAGACTATTAAATTTAGTTTTGTCTATAGCACAAAATAGAATGTTAATAGCTTTAGCATTAAGACTAGCATATTTTTTCTCAACGTCTGTGTACTTATCATGGGGCTTATCTACAAGGTTGCTATCTATGACTATTCGAGTTGGCTTCTTGTATCCATCTACTACAACAGACCAAAGATCAAAATCAATTGACTTTAGATAAAAGCTCATACGTGTCTTCCAGTACGTGTAGTTGGTACCATCAAATATGGGTAGCCTATTTGTGGACTGGCCTTCACCATTGATGGTGTAGATACATCTAACAGTTGCTATAAATCTCTAAGACGGATAATCCGATAATAAGAGAACTAGCTCTGATACCTATTGTAGGACTGTAAGAAAACTCTAGAGGGGGGTAAATAGAGTACAACGGAATAATCTATCAAATTAAAAATTATGCAGAGTAAAGACAGTTACCAACTAATAGTAAATAAAGTAGAGTAGTAAAGTTTAGAGAGAAAGCAAGCGCAAACACCGCGATGTATACTTGTTTCCTTTTAATTGGACTAGTCCAGTCCCGAAAATTCTTTCTTAGAGTTTTATCTACTATAATGATCACCAATAGTGAATCACAAGCTTTGATCTGAAGTCTTTTCACTTCTTCACAACCACAAGCTTTGATACGAAGGCTTACAACTTCACAGCTAAAGAAAAAATATGCTGAGCCAAGTTTTTACAACTCTGATAGACTTTTAAATCGAGATCGCACTTGGCACTTAGAAGGCTAGGGAGTTGATCTTGGAGACGGAAAGGTTAAAGCTCAGGGGTTTGCTCATTATAGGATAGAAAGATGAGAAGAAGATGAGTGAGTAGGAATGTGAAAAATCTATGTCTATTTATAGGGTATACTCAAACCGAGTTTGGCTAGAATTCGGTATAGAATATTTAAGTTTTTCGAACGTTGGGACCATAAAATCAGGGATTTCACAACTGGTCATTTTCTAAAATAGGCTGATCGAGTTTGGTCCGAGTTTGGTCAATTTATTCCAGTATGGTTTTGGGTTTGTGTACGGCTAGTTTTGGTTTGATTTGGATTTGTATAAGTGAATAGGTTTTGAGGCTATTTGAGTGGACTTGAGTAATCCAGTATGACTCAATGTACATAAGTCCTATACTCAATAAAAATTAAGATTACATTGATAAAAAATAAGTAACTTGACGCAGTAAAATGACTAACTTTGCAACATTGTTGAGTCTTCAGTTGTATTAGTTGTATTATATTACAACATATCGAAACATGGTTTAGTTAACTTTCAAAATCAAGTTGATTGAGACCTAATGGGCAAACGCATGTCGTATTAATGACTTATAAATTGGAATTGGATGAAGAAAACAATTATTAGACGTTTGGGAAAGACAACTGTCTACCGTAGTCTCCGGATAAAACTACGGATTTATGAGCCATCATAGTTACTCGGTTATGGACATTCATAGTTATCTGATTATGGACATCATAGTTACCGGTTATGGACATATATGATAGTCCATTTATCAGGCGATGGTCGCTAGCTTTGACCTATGTCAGCTGAGATATGGCAGCATATATATTTGGCCTCTAGTCTTAGATTGTGCCAGATTTCCTACTTTACCTACCCATACGCACCAAAGTTGTCTTCAAAGTGCATTCAAATAGATGGTTAGTTCACCCTATGTTTACATAGTATTTATATTTTGGCATATACTTTTTGTATCTTGTTACGTCCCTCTGAGAACTTGGTCCCCTGCCAGATTTTGCAGTGTTGATTGACGTTCAGTCTGCTGGAGTTGTTATGGAGTTTTATCTCGGTATACAGGTATCTTTATTAGGTATTGGTAGCATATTTTTTATTCTTCATCTATTATCTTCTTATTGCTTATTACCTATTGTTATAGCCTAGTTTTGTAAGCTTGTTCTTTTCTCGAGCTCGATCGAACCAAGTATATTATTGGGCGGCCGACTATAATGTACTATGTTCATTTCTTGATTTTTATTCTTGACATGTGGATTGAGATATAGTTATTTGTTGGATCATAGAGATTTATGGTTTGATCACTTGACCTTGAATAGCACAAGTATGTTTCGACAGGTCCATTTGTAACCACCTAAAATTTGGTCAGGGATATTTTTGGCAACTTTTTTATGATTGCTAATAATATTAGTTATATTAATTTATTAGTTAGTTTAGAATTAATTTTATAGTATTTATTCATGGATAGAATATTATTTCCAAACCAATTTTATAGTATTTATTCATGGATAGTATTTATAGTATTGATTATATTCATTTAGATCTAAAAATTCAAATTTAAGGAGTGGAATGACAAACTTGTGATTCCCTCAACCATATCCATTATATATGGCCTACACTCTCTCTCCTCCCTCTTAATTTTATTTTCCACCAAATTACTTCTTCTTCTTCTTCCCAAAGCTTCTTCTTTCCCAAGCCATTCCAATTTCCCCAAATTCCAACCAACTCCACTCAATTTTTACTCATTCCCTTCCCATGGAGAGCTAGAAGACTTAGAGCCAATGAGGAGATAGGAGAAGAGCTAAGCTAGGAGGATCGTGTCCAACTTACCCTCTTTGTCTCCAAGTTCATAGAGATTTATTGGGACATAACTCCCAATACGTAAATTCCTCATTTCTACCAATTTTTATGTTAAAAATCAAAATTGAACTAATAGAAACCCTCTTATAGGTGAAAATGACTTTCTAGTGGTAGATCTTAGGTGGTAGAGGCCTTAAATCTATTAGATTTAGGCTTTTGTGGGTTGGAATGGTATTTTCTATGCTTAATTTGGTGGAACTTTGAATTGTGTCTACCAAGTGTTTGTGTGTCCTCAATAGGACTTTTGGTGTCTAATTATGTTGTGCTTGTGTCCAAGTATCCACAATTGGATATTTGGTGTCTGTGCCATGATACGTCATAATATGCATTGCTAGATTTGGTGATTTGTGTGTATTAGTGTGTATTGGAACCGCTTTGTGTCAATTTATATTAATTGCTTTAGATCTACTTATTCTAGCTATTTTATATCTTATTCTATATATAATTGATGTTTCTTGGGTTAGTGTATTGGTATCATAGAACCTGGTGTCATGTGTGATGGTGTGTATCATGGAGTTTTTGGTTCATGTGTGGGATGAGGGGAGTATTGTAAGTAAGTGTTCATAGTGTATCATGATACCAAGTGGTATCTGGAGCAAGTTTTGTTGGCATTATATAAATCAATCCAACATTTGTTGTTTATCCTCATGTGTTAATATGAGGGTTAGGATACTAAGAGAGTGTGAGTGATTGTGCACACCAATGTGCACAAGGGTTGCATGTGGTAGTGAGGAGTATCCTGAGTGTGCTAGTGTATTTTGTGCAATATGGATTAGTACCAGTATATCAGTGGTTACTGTTTAGTATTCAGTGTGAACATGTTTAGAGTGTCAAGTTTGTAAGTGTGTGGCATAAGCGCATCTGCACAAGAGTGCAGTCATATATGTATGGTGGTTGAGGATGTAGCAGAGGGTCTGAATGTAAGGATGCAGTGACCAAAAGCAACATATGCTTGCTACAGTGGCAGCAGCTAAGGAGAAGTACCTGGGTATGCACAATAGGTAGCAGCACAATAGTAGTGCCAAAGTTGGCACAAGCCAAGCTTGCCTTGCTCGAGCATAGCAGGCAGAAGCAATTGCATGTGTAATACAAGAAGCAAGCATTGGTAGTAGCAGCAGTTGTTGCAGGGAGGTAAGGTATTTCAGGGGATGCAGTAATATGAGATGGGTGCAAAGAATTATTTGTGCACATTTGAGAAATTTTAGGGCCAGTAGACAAGATACACAAAGCACGGTAGAGTGAATGAGTGTGGTATATAATAGTTGGTAGTTGGGGTTGGAGTCTGTAGGGGGAGTTCTATAATAGAGGAGTGTGCTCACTTGAGTGTCCCAGTATATCTGATTTTTCTTCGAAACTATAGGTTAGTGTTCCAGACATATCTATGAGGTGTGTATATCAAGTTGGGATATCAATGTGGATATGGATACCAAGGGTAAATATAAGTAATATTGGTCAAGTGTCAAAGGGAATTAGGTAAGTAGAAGTAGGTGTCAGTTATATGAATACCTTCATATGAGTGTAGATATATATAGGATATGCATATATGGGTGTATATAAGTGTATCAGTGAGCTTCGTTGGGTGGAGCCCTGTGTTACTGGAAGAATAGCAACAACATATTATATTATTGTGTATCAGTGACCTTCGTTGGTAGTATCAGAGTACCAGTGGGCAAGGATGGGTATATGTCACGACCCGTACTCGATGTAAGGATGCAAGTCGAAAACAACGTCCAGCCTACGCCGCAGAATCTGTGGTAGAACGATGTCTGGGTAATCTATCTAACAAAATAATAAACCACCAATAATAATAATATACTCAATCACAGATCTAATGATAGAAATGAGAACGAATCAGATAAAGAATAGAATAGTCACAATATATAACTCATGAGTCTAAAATAATACATCAATGAGTCTGAAATAATGCTAACAAAATAAGCTGGAGACAAATCCAGTACAAGAAGTACTAAGAAGGTACTAAACCCAGGTCATCTGTCTCAGTCGGGATAAGTCCCTCCTGAGCCAGGGTCTCTGACTCTAAAACCACAACATCCTGGGGTCCATAATGTGTAGGATACCAGTCCTCAGTGTCATCTGAGAAAAATATATCCAGTCAGAAAAGGAGCAGAGTACATCTCTAACAGCAGTTCTAATCAATGATAAAAACTATGTAACAGTAAATAGATATAAATATACAAGATGCAATAATAGATACAAGAGATACACAATAAGAAAATACTGGAATAAATACAATAATGAACAATATGTCAATGAACAAGAATACTAATGACTAAGTGAGTGAGTACTAGCTTTAACATGTGAACGACTGGGGAACTTGCATATGAATAATGGCCTGGTTAGTCATACATACGGTGTATGACAAACACTCACAGGAAAACAATACTTGCACAGGAAGGTATGATCACATATCTACACTAAATACTCCCCACCCCCGACTGGTATAATAGATCCAACCATGGTATGCTATGGCACGGGATTCTCTAGGAAGGTAGCAAATCTCCCCGAGAATCAGTGTCTGTACATGCACAAGATAATTAATAAAACAAGATTTGCATAAGATACACCATATACAAAGAATAATATCTCATGACGAGATCTGGATATACCAATCCGTTTAACCATCGTGTCAAGAAACATGGATATCTATACTAGATACAATGAACATAGAGAATATCATAAATAAGAAACTATCAGAGAATGTACTCGCCTAAAGTCCAAAGAATAGTCTTACCGATGTCTGATACGGTGCCTCAAAGACCTAGATATAGAATACAACATCAATACAAGGTTCCGAAAAGAAAATAAGTTAAATTAGTCAACTTCTAGGTCAACAAGTCAATTCTAAGTAAAAAGTCAAACTAGGTCAACTCTAATTCAACTATGGTCAACTATAGTCAAACTATGGTCAACTACCTATTTCTAGGTTGCACAAGTCTAACACAACAATATTTGGTTAAATACTAAAGTCTAGGTCACAAAACCATCTTAAAATACTAGGATACCATATCTCCGGATACGTAAATCCATAGGTAAAATATCACATACAAATGCCAAAATAATATTATTAAATAAAAACCTCAAAGACAAACATCAAATAGGTACATTGGTTTTGAACCAACTTGGTATCACAACATAAATCCATAATCTTGATACCCAAACCCAATACCTTGGGTATCCCCAATTACCTTGGTACTTACCTTGGTACTTACCTTGGTATCTCAAGGTAATACCCCAAACTTGTTTATACTAACTACTTGTAATATACATACACACTATACTATTTATTATATATATAGTATACTATAAATACTATAGCATACAAGGAATATATTTACATATATAATAAATACTATATACATATATATATATATGTATATATATCTATATATATATATATATATATATATATATATATATATCTAAAGATAGAAAAACTGATAGAAAACTGCCAAACCGTCGCTAAAACCCTGCCCGCTGTCGCTGAAGACTATTGTTGATGCTGATAAAATGCTGTTTTAGTAACAGTTTTTTGCAACTCTCGCCAAAGCTGTCGCTACGCTGCTGACACTGCTGGTGTTTCAGCGATAGTTTTCTGCAACTGTCGCCAACTGCTGTCGTTGTTTCTCCTGCTGCTGCTGCTGCTGCTGTGTTACTGCTGCTGCGACACTTGCTGCTGTCGCTAAAGCGGCTGCTGCTGCTACTATTTGTGCCTGCTGTTGTTGCCTTTCACTGACGCTCTTGCCCGTTGTCACTAATACGTATATATATATATACAATATATATAAAATAATATATATATATATATAACCCGCAATATATATACACACACTATATGCATAATTACTACTAATAACTATACATACACCCACACATAGGATTATGTACAAAATACCACATAGTAACATACATATACATAGATAGTAATATTTATATATAACTATACATATATATATGTATGTACATATAATCATTTCCCATATATAACACACATTATATAAATATAATCATAATACATGTAATTATACATAATATATACATATCTATATATATATACTATAATATACATATATACATATAGAAGAATAGTTATATTCAATATATACACCTATAGTATACACATAGATATATAGATCTAAGACACAAAATTACATAAATATATATACACCACCTTATATATATATCTATATATATATACAATTATATTCTCCATGAAATAAGAACATAAGAATAGATCTACATATAATTTGCACAACACATGGAGAGTATCACACCGTATCCCACTAGATCTAGGATACGCATGTGACACGAGTCCACCACACATCCAAACGTACCCCGAAGGACACGAACAAGTCACATATATTATTTATGAATAATACGAAGAGTCAAATACAAATCTACGTGTCTGTGTCAAAATATGACATGTACAAAGTCCCGTATCGGAGGAAAAATCCCAAAATCAATACGTATCACCAAATTGATGGATACGACCTACACGTACCCAATTGTAGACACGAAACTAATCCCAAACACACAAGTACGTGCCAAATTAATCTATAAGACCAATTGACACACACAACAAATGTCAATCTCAAAATTTCCCTAAAATTGACACAAAAAGTACCATAACTTTCTCAATATACCTCCTATGAACACAAAACCAAATCCTATGGGTAGCCTATGCATATGGATTAATTTTCCATGGTTAAATCTTAGATTTAGAACCTAAATTAAAGGAAAAATTTGAATTGTACCTATTGGGAGATGGATTCCCAATGCAACCTCCAAATATGATGAAATTGGCCTCCAACATGTAGATCCTTGCTCCTCTTTGTAGATCATTGCTTTCTCCTTCTAGATCCTGGCTCCACTAGTCTCTAATGGTGATTTGAGAAGGAATTGGGATAAAATTTTGGTAGGAAAATAAAGTGAGAATGAAGGAATTTGGTTGAGGGAATTTATAGATCTAATTTCTAAATGAAAAGAGGAGAGAGAAATTAATTCCCCCTCTCTATATAGGCCGACCCCTCTTTCCCCTTTCTCAAGCTACTATGAATTGTCCAATATGCCACTTTGGGCCTCTCATGAAGAAATAATTAAGGTGGGAAGCTTCGAGTTTAATGGTTTAATTAATTTAATCCATCTCCTTAACAATGGGCTAAATTCTAACAATTAATTCATGTTGGTCCATGAGTCTAAACTAACTAGTTAGGTCCACTAACACAAGTCCAAAATAAATAAATAACATCTAACAACAATTAAATAATATAATAAATAATTATTTACCATGCATAATATTTAATTAAATATAAAATTACTAAAATATTCTTTCATAGAAAATATGGTAGTGACAAGTCTACCCTCCTTAAATTAATTTTGTCCTCAAAATTTAAAGACGAAAACTACCCCCAGAAATAACAGAGTATAGCAAAAGAACATAACTAGCTATGAAAGAACATAACATAATTAGGAAAGAACATACCTCAAAGCACAAATAAATATGGATAACGCTCTCGCATTTTATCCCCTTTCTCCTAGATAGACTCCCCCGGAGAGTGATGTCTCCATGCGATGCGTACCAAAAGAATAGTCTGGTTCCTCAGCACCTTCTCTCTCCGATCCAGAATCTCAACTGGCTGCTCTAGATAGCTAAGAGTAGGGCCCACCTCTATCTCCGAGTGATCCAGTACATGACTAGGATCTACCACGTACCGTCTCAACTATGATACGTGAAACACATTGTGCACTATCTCCAATGCAGGTGGCAAGTCTAGCCTATAAGCAACTGAACCGACCCTCTCTAGAATAGTAAAAGGTCCGATGAATCGTGGACTAAGCTTCCTGCCTCCACCGAAGCGAATCGAGCCTCGTGTCTTAGAAATCTTCAGAAACACAAAACCACCCACCTAGAACAAAATACAATCTTAAGAACTTAATCTATAACAAACAACCAATAACAAGCACAAAACAAAAATCTAAACTATACGTCGAACACCAAAGGTCTCCGGTGGCTATCGGCCCAATGCCGCTGTCTGTCCTGTACTACACGAAGTATGTCTCTGATCAACTGAACCTTCTATGCTGCATCTACAACCACCTCTGGCCCAAGCAAAACTCTCTCTCCAATATCGTCCCATGACAAGGGCGTACGACACCTCCGACCGTACAGAGCTTCAAAAGGTGACATCTCTATACTAGCCTGGTAGCTGTTGTTATAAGCAAACTCTATCAAATAGAGATGGTCCTCCCAAGAACCCCTAAAATCTAGTACACAAGTGCGCAATATATCCTCGAGAGTCTGAATAGTCCTCTCTGACTGCCCATCTGTTTGGGGATGATATGTAGTAATGAACTTGAGCTGAGTGCCCAAACTCTTCTACAAACTCCTCCAGAAATGAGAAGTGAAACGACTATACCGATCCAAAACTATGCTGATGGGAACTCCATGCATCCTAACGATCTGTCTCACATACATCTCTTCCAGCTTCTCCGTAGACAAACCCACCTTGAAAGGAAAAAGTGGGCTAACTTGGTCAACCTATCAACGATGACCCAAATCGCGTCTTTCCCTCCTGGAGATCATAGAAGTCCGGACACAAAATCCATAGTAATGTGCTCCCACTTCCACTCTGGAATGGGTAATGGCTGAAGTAAACCTCCTAGCCTCTGCCTCTCGGCTTTCACCTGCTGGCATACTAGGCATCTGGATACAAACTATGTCACTTCCCTCTTCATGCCATACCACCACACACTCTCTCGCATATCCTGATACATCTTGGTGGCACCTGGATGTATGAAATACTGAGAGCGATGCACTTCCTGCAATACCTCCTCATGCAGCTTTTCACTAGGCACACACAATCTAACTCCATGCCTCAAAGATCTATCCTCAGCAATGGTGAAATCATCCTCCAATCCTGCTCTCACCTGAGCTGATGCTCCTCAGAGATACATCCTCATACGGTTCTGCCTTGATCCTGTCTATCAAATCTGAATGTATCTGCAATCCCCACATCTGCATAGCACCACCAGGAACTATCACCTCAATGCGCAAGCTCTCCAAGTCCTCTAACAAATATTGATCCTGCGTCAAGAACATAGCTACCGGATACCTACTCAAAGCATCGGTAACTATATTAGCTTTCCCAGGATGATACTGCAAAGATATATCAAAATCCTTCATCAGTTCCAACCACCGACGCTGCCTCATGTTCAACTCCTTCTGCGTGAAAACGTACTTCAAGCTCTTGTGGTCTGTGAAGATCTCCATACGCTCTCCGTACAAATTATATTTTCATAACTTCAGGGCGAAGAAGACTGCTGCCAATTCCAAATCGTGGCTAGGATAGTTCTTTTCATGAGGTCACAATTGCCTGGATGCATAGGCAATCACTTTTCTATTCTGCTGAAGAACACAACCCAAACCTTTTTTCGATACAACACTATAAATAGTGAAACCTCCAGAACCTGATGGCAACTTCAAAATAGGAGCAGATGTCAATCGCTTCTTCAATTTCTCAAAAGCAACCTGGAAATCCTCCGTCCAAACAAACTCTACATCCTTCCTGGTGAGTCTGGTCATCGGCTCGGCAATCCTCAAAAAATCTTGCACAAAATTCCTGTAGTAGCCTACAAATCCCAAGAAACTCCTGATCTTTGCAACCGAACTCGGAGTCATCCATGATTCTACTGCTGCGATATATATATATACATGTAGCCTGCCAATCCCAAGAAACTCTTGATCTCTAATATGTATATATGACTATACATATATATATATGTATGTACATATAATCATTCCCCATATATAATACACATTATATAAATATAATCATAACACATGTAATTATACTTAACATATACATATATACATATATATATATATATATATATATATATATATATATATATATATATATATATATATATATATATATATATATATATATATATATATATATATACACATACATATACATGTAGAAGAATAGTTACATACAATATATACACCTATAGTATATACATAGATACATAGATCTAAGACACAAAATTACATAAATATATATACACCACCTTATATATATATATATATATATATATATATATATATATATATATATATATATATATATATATATATATATATATACAATTACATTTCCCATGAAATAAGAACACAAAAATAGATCAACATATAATTTGCACAACACATGGAGAGTATCACACCGTATCCTACTAGGCCTAGGATACGCATGTGACACGAGTCCACCACACATCCAAACATACCATGAAGGACACGAATAAGTCACATATATTATTTATAAATAATACAAAGAGTCAAATATAAATCTACGTATCCGTGTCAAAATATGACATGTACAAAGTCGCGTGTCGGAGAAAAAATCTCCAATTAACACGTAACACCAAATTGATGGGATACGACCTACATGTACCCAATTGTGGATACGACATTAGCCCCAAACACACAAGCATATGACAAATTGATCTATAAGGCCAATTGACATAAAAACAAATGTCAATCTCGGAATTCTCCCAAAATTGACACAAAAAGCACCATAACTTTCTCAATAGGCCTCCTATGAACACAAAACCAAATCCTATTGGTAACCTATGCATATGGGTTAATTTTATATGGTTAAATATCATATTTAGAACCTAAATTAAGGGTAAAAACTAAATTATACCTATTAGGAGATGGATTTCCAATGTAACCTCCAAATATAATAAAATTATCCTCTAACTTGTAGATCCTTACTCCTCTTTGTAGATCTTTGCTTTGTCCTTCTAGATCCTTGCTCCACTAGTCTCCAATGGTGATTTGGAAAAGAATTGGGATAAAATTTTGGTAGATAAATGAATTGGGAATGAAAGAATTTGGTTGAGAGAAATTTATAGATCTAATTTCCAAATAAAAAGATGAGAGAGAAATTAATTCCCCCTCTCTATATAGGCTGGCCCCTCTTTCCCCTTCCTCAAGCTACCTTGAATTATCTAATATACACCTTAGGGCCTCTTATGAAGAAATAATTAGGGAGGGAAGCTTCTAGTCTAATGGTTTAATTAATTTAATCCATCTCCTTAACAATGGGCTTCTAAATGGGCTAAATTCTAACAATTAATTCATGTTGGTCCATGATTCTAAACTAACTAGTTAGGTCCACTAACACAAGTCCAAAATAAATAACTAACATCTAACAATAATTAAATAATACAATAAATAATTATTTATGATGCATAATATTTAATTAAATATAAAATTACTAAAATATTATTTCGTAGAAAATGTGGTAGTGACAGTGTATAAGTGGTTATAGGAATCTAGTAGTCTTCTGATAGGGAGGGTGGTGTTGTGTGGATGTTTGGTCTAGTGCATCACTGGTTATAGTTAGCAACTACTGAAGAATTTGAGTGTGTTGTCTGTCAGTTAGGGAAGATACATGAGCAGCAGGTATATGCAAGTACCTATATGAGCAGATTACTGTGAATGACTTAGTGTGCTTGTGTCTAAAATTGTATCAAGAGATGAGAATCCATGAGTTGGGCAGTGTAGGATGTAGGGAAGGAAAAACTATATTGGAATACAGTAATAGCAGTAGGTCATAGTGGTTTTAGGGGCATATTCTAGTATACCAATGTGTGAGTGATGTATAATAGATGAGGGGTGTTCGACTGCACTAGGAAGCAAACTGCTAAGCTTGCAGCAGCAGTTAACTAGGTAAGAGTGTCTGCAGGTTTCAGAATTAGCTTAGGTAGTAAGTGTGAGTGCCATATGCATGATAGCAGGGTATTAGTGTTTTTAGTTCCAGATTTTTAGTGTAAGTTCCACTTGTGTGCACATTTACAAAGCTCATGAGTGAGAGAAATTCATATACTGCTTCAAACAGGATGTGCAGAACCTGGGTTCTTAGTTGGATAGGTGTTCTAGTACAAAAAGGAGGGTCTTAGTTAATCTTAGGGTTAAATACCAAGGTGTATCCTATGTGTAGGTCAGAATGTCAGTGGGTAAGTGGGTCCTAGAGTTATAAGTGTGGGTATTTATATGTAGTATGGATGGATACAAAAGATTATCTATAATGTGTAATGGGTATAGATGAGATGCAAGAGAGTAACTAGAGGTAAGTTATGATAGGTGCTAGTGTCCTAGTTGGTATCAAGGTTTTAGAGAGTATTGGTTAGTATCAAGGTATTGGGTAAATGATTAGGGTATTATGTGATATTATATATGTATAGTATATATGATATCTAGTATATCTATACCTAATAGTATGACCTAGAAAATCTAGAAGTAGCTTGTTAATAGCTAATGTAACCTTATAAGCCAACCAAGTAGATAATTGGAAACCCAAAATTAGATACTAACCTAATTTGACCTTATTGGTCTAGAATTGACCTAGAATTCGTAAATAAAACTACTTAAGCTTGTTTATGATTCCAAATTATATGTTAGCACTGGAAATTCATATATAGGTCACTTGGACTCCAGTTCGGATATTGATTTGTGTTTATAGCTTAGGACCACATGCGAGTACATTCTCTGATAGTTTCCTTACTTGATAGCTTCTATGATACATGTTTATAGTATTATTTTATTTGGTTCCTGATATGCTAGATACATGGATTGGTATAATACGGATTCATTATCATGAGATACGTACTTTCAAGTCTATTGATCTTCTGGACTAATGTATTATAGAACTAATATATTTACTGGACTTATATATTTTCTGGACTATTGACTTTTTTAGACTATTGAAATTCTTTGTGTCGGGACCTGGATCCATGTGTACTAGTTAGACGAAGAAATACCTAGGAGACGTGTGAACATACCCTTTCTATCACATGGTCTTACTGAAATAATAGCAGCCGCATACGACACGTGTGGTTGCCAAATTTTACCCCTAGTCATTCACATGTCGACTTGGTAATTCAAAACACTTGCAAAGGTTCTTACTATTTTCATTCTATACTTGATGGTTACATGTCATATCTGCTTATATTACCTTTAATTTTAATTTTATTATCTAGGCTTTGATCACATATCTAACTATCATTTCTTCCTTCTCCGACTAGTACAATGGATCCAACTATGATACGTTATAATACAAGATACTCAATGAATATTTTATAATGTTAAATATTGTCTAGTGTTAAACATTATCTAAACCATGCGAGAATATGAAAAATAATAAATAATAAATAACATCTCATGACTGAAGATCCATGTGTATACTAACATGTGTACCAATGTGTCAGAAATCAAGTAATACATTTCGAAATGCTTGTATTATAGTAATTATCAAAATAATAAAACTACCAGAGAATGTACTCTCCTGGAATCCAGTGTCATATTGTGTCCATCTTGGCTTGCATTGAAAATCTATCTCCCAATAGGTAAATTCTGATATTTCTCTTTTAATTATCTTAATTGTAGTAATTTGGCATTTTTAATTCACCCATGCATTCGGGCTACCCATATGGATTCTCAATATATCTCATGACTGAAGATCCATGTGTCTAGTATCATGGTTGAATCCATTGTACTAGTCAGGGAAGGGGAAATGATAGCTAGATATGTGATCAAAGCCTAGATAATGTTCAATGTTCAATATTTAAGTTAGACAATGTTTATCCATGTTTAAGTAAACAATGTTCAACCCAAGCTGATCGCATATCTAAGTATTATTTTAAATACATAATTTTGTTACAGTTCTTCACCATATTCTATTTTATTGCCTTTATTTTATTTTATTATGATCAGTTATACCATATTTCTCTACATTATATATCTATTTTCTACCATTACTATTATATATGTTCATTATTTTTTTGTCTTGTATTATATTTTCTATGTTTGTTTATAGTCATTATCAATTAACTTGGAACTGTTATTTAGTTGTACTTTGCTCCAATTCTGATTGGATATATTTTTCAGATGATTGGTTAGAGGAGATGTGTTCCACCTATTACGAGCCACAAGATGGCGAGCCGATTGAGGATCTAGTGCCAGCTACTAAGGAGACTAAGCTATTTTCATTATTATATTGTAGAGGTCTCAGTTTAGACTTTTGGTATGTATATATATGTTTGAGATTTGTGTTGTAGCTAGACTATTAGCCTTTGATGAATTGTATTGCGACTTTGTGACTCTTTCTTCTATTTCACATCATACCTTTATCTTCCTTTATTTTTATATTGTGATTGAGTATTGATTATCATTATACCATCATATTGTCCTCTATTTGGAGTTGAGATATCATTGACAGGTACCATATGTATATTATATAAGATATTTAGATAGTATGTTGACCTAGGCATCGTTCTACCGTTGATGATGCGGCATAGGCTGGACGTATCCACGTACTCGTATCCTCACACCGGGTGCGGATCGTGACACAATTTTGTGGTAGCCCATGTAGGTCAGGCTTCGCAACTAATTCAATGTCGTAGTAGTGCAACGACTTAGTTATACTACTACGAGCCTGCGATAGGATATAGGATACTAGGATGAGTGCAAATACTTAATCACAACTAGAAACATTTTCAATCCATTGATTATGCTATCTTTATCCATTTTAAATAACGAGGTTCCATTCCATAGAAGGCACCATTTGAACTTGTGCATGCTGATATTAGGGAAAGAGCTTTCTGGGCCAAAAACTGTAGTCTTTCAAGCAGTAGGAGTAAGTAAGAGTAGTGGCATTGTCATCAAAAGGATAAGTAAGTTCGCAATCTAGTGATAAAGTAAAAAAGGGTGCTTTTATCTGCACCCTGGTGAGGATATGCATATAATCTTTTAGGTAATAGACTGCATCAAGATTATAGGTTACAGTCCAGTCCTAATCTTTAGGAGTTGCCCTCCTTTGATAATATTGAATCTTGCGCCTTATTGGTTCTTTTTTTATCTATCTTCAAGAAGCCGTCGAAGACCCGATCGCAGCGCCATGACACAGTTTCTGCGAGGTCGATGACTTCTTCATCTCCGGTACGAGAAGCAGCAGCTACTGCTCCACATTATCTAGTTCACAAGGTCACCTCACCGGTCCATATGGGGCCTTCAGCAGCAACTTTTGGGGGTGCTCCACCTCCAGTTCAGAGAGTTATTCCAGTTATTTATGAGGAGCTTCCACCGCCTCCAGCACCAGTCGATGCCGCACAGATGTTTGCATTTTTCTGGGAGATGATGGAGGCCCAGAGGGCCCAGGCGGAAGCTCAGAACCACCAGTCAGCACTTGCATCAGTAGAGAGGGTTGCCCTATTTTAGCCACAGGTGGTACCGCCTCATCCCTCCTGGCAACAGCCGAGGCCGGGTACCATTATTGATTTCTAGAGGATAGGACCCAAGGACTTCAAGGGAATAGAGGGGATCTTGTTTACCGATGATTGTATATAGGATGTAGAGAGAAAATTACAATTAGCGCAGATCCCAGAGAGCCTACAGATAAAGGCGGTTGGCAGCCAAATGTTTGACATAGTACTAACGTGGTTTCGCACAGATTCGAGGATTACGGGCCTGGTTTGACTTGGAAAGCTTTCAAGGAGCTTTTCAAGGAAAAAAATTGGATGTAGCTCAGAGTGCCTTGGAGAGCCAGTTTCAGGATCTCATCCAGGAGAGTATGTCAGTGGACGAGTACGCCGCAGAGTTATGCATATTAGGCAGGTTTGTGGAGGGGAAGAATCCCCTAGGGAGAGCCAGAAAATTTTGAAAGGGTTTGATAAGGGAGATCAAATCCCACACTAGTGGTCACCTCACTACTACATTCGAGAAGATATTGATGGATGCACAAAGGGCAGAGGATAATTTGGAGCTCAAGTCCAAGAGGATGAGAGATATATTAGGGGAAGTTAGACGCAATTTGAGTCCAGCTAAGCGACCCTATTTCTAGCACGAGAGCATATCAGCATCATCAGTTTCCTGTGCCAGTCAGGGCACCAGCTCTGCAGATATATCAGTTTCAGAGGTCGGTTCATCAGGCACCACAACAGCCTAAGAGGAAGATCCAGCAGACTTTTTATTGTACCTATTGTGGGAGGCATGGGCATGATTAGGAGAACTATAGGAAGAGGCTCAGATTATGCTTGTACTATGGGTCCCCTGATCATCAGTGAGAGAGTGTTCCAGCAACCCGTATGGTCCAAATCGTGGTACAGTTCCATATCAGAGAGGTAGAGTTAGGCCACTTGTGGCACCGCAGATTGCTCAACACCTGCGAAGGGAGCCACCCCAATAGGCAGAGCATTTATGATGACGGTTAAGGAGGCCAATGCTACAGGTGATGGGTTAGCATGTTTCGTTCGTTCTGTTCATTTTCTTTCCATCTGTTATTTTGTATGCTTTATTAGTACCTTATAGATTGCTTTTGTGCTATAGTATAGTTCGTAGAATACCCTGACAGAGACTGCAATACCATGATGGACAGAGACCATAAGAATATATATGACCATAATTAGTGATTCCTTTTAAATTTTATGCTTGTATAATTTTAGACGGGTTAGGGGTTTAACCTAGAGGAGATACGGCCATCTTTAAATTTTGAGGACAAATTTTTTCTAAGGGGGAACACTTGTCACTACCACATTTCTAGAATATGGATAATTTTGTCATTTGGTATTATAACTAATATTATAATTATAATTTATTTTAATATTGTGCATGTTATATATTTGGTGACTAATATTATTATTCGTTGGCAGATTGGACTATTTAATTATACAAACCCTAGTGTACCTAACCAACTTGACATAATAAATTAACCAATTAGTTAGACTATTCCACTTTCGACCCAAATAGTTAACTTTTCTCTTCATTTAAAGATTAAACTTAACCTTCATTAGGAAAAGAAGTGTCATGACCCGTACCCGGTTTAGGGGCACGAGAGCGTGGGTATGTCCAGCCTACGCCGCAGCATCGGCGGTAGAACGCTGTCTAGGTCAAATGTTATCTAATCAATCTTACACTAGTATCCAACTCCATAAGGAGACATGGATAACAAAAATAAATGAACAACATACTCAATCACAACTACAGCACGATAAGAAATCGAAGAAAAGAAATAAAGTTACAACACAAGTCTAAACTGTAAATAATCTAACTCAACATAATCCAAGTCTCAGCTACTCACCCTGTGGTCCACCAGTGTCTGATACCAGTCCTCTAGGCATAGTCTGAAAAATATTTTTCCAGTCAGGAAAGAGCAAAGTACATCTCTAAATAGCAGTTCTATATTAATGATATAAACTATGTAGCAGTTCTAGATAGAAATATACGAGATGCATGTATAGGTACAAAAAATGTACAATAAAAGAAATACTGGAAATACTGTAAGTAAATGCAGGAAAAGAAACAATATGTCAACGAGCAAGAATCATATGACTAAGTGTGAGTACTAGCTTTAACATGTGATCGGCTTGGGAACTTGATCAGGCTGGTTACATGTGATTAGCTATGATTCATGTAAGGTCAGGCTAACCGTTGGTTAGCTATGATGCATGTATAGGTCAGGCTAATCACACGTAACAGCTATGAAGTATGTAAATGGTCAGGCCGCACCCGACGTGAGATGTAAGGTGAGCTATGATGCATGTAGAGTTGGGTATGATCACATATCTATACTAAAATACTCCCCACCCCCGACTGGTATAGTAGATCCAATCATGGTACGCTATGGCACGGGATTCCCTAGTGAGGTAGCAAGTCTCCCTGGGAATCAGTGTCTGTACATGCACAAGATAACAAGGAAACAAGTCTTGTACAAGCTACACCATGAAAAAGGAATAACATCTCATGACGAGATTCATATACACCAATCCGTGTAACCATCGTGTCAAGAGCATGCATATCTACACTAGATACAGTGAACATAGGAGATATCATAAATTAGAAACTAATCAGAGAATGTACTCGCCTTGGGTCCTTAGCTGGTGAATACCGAGGTCCTGTTCCGGAGTATCGCCTGGAGGAACCAACAGTCCTAAAGACATATAATTTAAAAATAATATTTGCATCAGACGTTATACTAACATAATCATAAGATACTGAACGCAGGGCACTGGTCAACTAGGGTCATCTAGTAGATAGATATATAAGACACATTATATTTATTTTAACTACATTAGTACTTACAATATATATACATGCACCCATTTATATACATATCTAATTTATACTACTTGAACAATATGTATGTATACTCATACATATGCTAAAAACACATTTTAAAAATATATAGATATATATTGTTAATGTATTTATTTAAATTTATACTAATACTAATACATCACATTAAATACATATACAATATATATATGCCATTTAATTTCATGTATAATATGTATATTAGTTAAACAATATATGTGTACTATATATATATCAATTTAAAAATATACTAGGTATATATACAAATAAATATATACATATACCAATTTTTATTATATATATATATATTGAAAAATATATAAGTGTATGCAAATATATATATTAAATTTTACTAAATACGTATTAAATACGTATATATCAATTATATTAACCATATACACTATTAAATACACATTATAAGAAAATACCAATATACATACATATATACCAATTAATGATTACAAATATATACTAAATATATATATATATATATATATACATGTATACCCATTTTATATATTAAAAAATATATTAAGTATATACGAAATATATATGTATATATACGTATACCAATATTATATATACTAGAATCATATTAAATATATATACACATACATATACTGTTAAACATAAATTTAAATACATAATTACATATACATGTTAATATATACATATACGTATACATTAAATACCTACATACAAACATACATACATTATATATATACATGTATTATTTAATACCAAAGAGGGAAGAAGGAGAGGGGAGAAACTCACAGTGGGTGGCTCGACGGGCTTGGCCGGAGCTCAGGCGACGGGGTCACGACAGGGAGGAGTAGCAGGGAGAGTGGTAGTGAGAAGTGGATTGAGGTGGTGGTGGTGATGGTGGTGGTGTATGGTGGTGATAGTGGTGGTGATGGTGGTGGTGTATGGTGGTGTGGCCGGCGCTCAGCAGGCCGGGCAGCGGCCGGACTGTACAGCAGCAGCGGCAGCGGCCGGAGCAGCAGCAGGCGGCGGCGGCAGCAGGTCGGCGGCAAGTCGCTGGCCGCCGGAGGTGGGGTCAGGGTCAGCCGACCGGAGTAGGGTGGGCCGCCGGATTGGGGAAGTATGCAGCAAGAACGAACAGTGTTCCCCCCTCCCCTTTATATTTCAAAAGTCAAAAATAAAGAGAAAAGGAAGAAGAAGGAAGAAGAAGAAGAAGAAGAAGAAGAAGAAGAAGAAGAAGAAGAGAAGAAGAAAAAGGAAAAATGAAGAAAAGTGGAAGAAGTGGGATCATACGGTTGGGGCTTGGGGGCTTGGGGAGGTGTGCTTCCCTAGAAAATTTTGGGGATTAGGGCTAGTGTAGATAGGACATTAAATAGGATGAGGGTGGTGATGGTCCAATTTCAAATGAGTGGCTAGGATTGTTCATGAGGGAAATTGTTTTCATGTAAAGTAGAGTGGGGAAAAATGCAACTTGGTCCACAAATAAATAACCTTTCCATTTGGTCTTGGCCAATGGGGTGATGACACCTACAATTGAATAATTATAACTTAGCCCCTTAAATTCGGGAAATTGCACAAACACATAAAATAACACAAAATTTGTGGAGAAAAAATATGTTTAGAAATTTTCATGGTGAGAGGGTATTGTGCGTTAGGCACGGGTTTAATTAATCGGGTATTGGAATTAAATTAGAATTTACGAAATCAGTCAAAATGTTATCCTCAATTTAATTAGAAATAAAATGCAAGCTGTGTTCTAAAATTAATTAGGAGTACATGGGACCAAAATCAGGTCGGGTCATCAATACCAATAGTGAAGAAGAATCAGAATAGAATATTATCCTAATTTGGGTCGCACGAAAAATAGGTCAAGATTATCTCCAATTTCAATTGGAACGTACAACGACACAAAGTTGGAATTTATTTAGGTTTTAAATAAACGTCCGCGACGATTTTGTGCGGCTAAAAGTGAGGTACAGAGAGCATAATTTTGGGTTGCAAAAATATCAGAATGGAAGGCGGGTATGTCTAGGGTAAGGTTATGAAATTTGTTGGAAGGCAAAAGTAAGGGTAGCGCTCTAAATATCGAAGCAACGACAACGCGCAATAATTAAATAAATTACGGTAATTAAATACAACCTCCAATAAATAAATTCTAAAATAAAACAATTAAATACATAATCCCTATTATTCGATCCGGTATTCGTCTAGTGGCCTCTAGGTCAAGTCTACCAGCTCAGACATTAAGAACACAATATATAATATAGTATATTTAATTACCTATCTCACGAAAATAATTAATTTAAATACACTTATCAAGAAATCATTTAATATGAATACCACAATACTAATAATTATAAAAAGTCAAAAATACCCCCCATTCTCAGAATGTGGTAGTGACAAGTCTACCTTCCTTAAAAGAATTTTGTCCTCAAAATTTAAAGTCCTCAAAGTAGTGTTTATACATTATTTTATTTTTCTATTAACGGTTAAATTCACCAACTCACATAATCCTGAAATAATCCGCCTTGCGTTTCACCACCTTCAACTTTCTGAAATTACTGTATTCCTGAAATACCCTTGAAAATAAGAATCAGTTTTCTTTTCCTCAAAAATTTCTCCGAATTTAAATTAAAAATTAAATACTCGGAATTTGACATCCAATCCTTTAATTCACTCAATGCACATTAAAACTCCCATCTAAAACACAATCCATAAATCCAACCATTCAATTTAATTAATCAACGATATTCATAAAATTTGAAATGTCATCCGAAAAGTTTGAATTTAACACCAATTCATTAATGATTTTTACTCCTCAATTTAAATCCAATCGATGCATATTCAAAATCTAAATCCTCATCTCGAGAATCGAATTCGACACTATCCATTAACGATTTTATTTCCTGATCCCCCTTTTTTTTCCTTATAATTTCAACAATGCGATACTTACGGAATCTTCCAATGCAACATTCATAATATAAAAATTTTAAATTTCTATTTTGTAATCAAATAGATATAATGATAATTTTCCAAATTTTTTTCTCAAATTTTAACGATAAATTATATCACAATCAACCTTCCTAAAATTAATAATCATCAATTCTGCCATGTTAAATTTTTAATCCTTTATTTAAATTAGCGTTTATCCTCAAATTTCAATCATACCTCGATCTTTATAAAACCAATGATCCAGCAATTCTGTTATATCAACTCATGAATGCTTATCCTTGAATTTCTAATCATCTTGTCCCATTTGTCAAGTCATAACCTTTTCATAAATCTTTGTTATGGTCAAAACCCCAATGATCATGGTCTAAGAAAAATTTTACCTACAGTCATACAACAAACAACTTAGAGGAAACATGCATGGTTATGGTCTGTCTTATCATGGTATTGCATTCTCTGTCAGGGTGTACTACCAATTATTCTAAGAAGAAATCATGCATACAACTACAGTACTAGGAAAATCAATCAATCAAAAGACGGAAAAAGGAACATTAGGAGGGAAGGAAAGAACCTGCTAACATATTACTTGTAGTATCTACTATCTCTAACAAACACTTAACTCTAGCACATTCACTAACTAATTCATATTCCTGTACACTGGTACCCATCTCAACTAATCATTAATCCACAAAATCCATAAATATATCTGTATTGCACACACCTATCTATAAATACCAAAATCTGATACCAAGAACCTCTAACACGATTATAGGTCAATTGGTGCATGTAAAGTTTGATACCTCTATCTCTTTAGGTACCCATGTTCTACTTTAGTACACCCACTGCTAGTTCTCGTTCCTACTACAATTGTCCATACTATTTGTTCTCATCACTCCAGTGCACACCAAGTGTAACACCATACTAAGTGCTAAACCCTTTCTAATACAACTCTAGATGGACACCCAAGTCAGTCTGCGGTGCCATCTCCATCATGCTCAAGTCAACAGATCCTGACACATGTATATCATCTATTAATATACATATTTCTCATCCACTATAAAAATTAATCCTCAAATAATCGTCAAGGTTTAACTTCTCGAACAACTTTAAAATAAAATGCATATACCTCCTCAAAAGTCAGCTACTCAACATCGAAATAAAATTTTAATCACTTCTAAAATCCTTGTAGCCTTGACCATGTTTATTGAATCAATTTTTTTTTTGAACCCTCAAAAATTCAATGACATAATCTCAACTCGTCAATACTTTTCAAAATTAAAATTTATTTCCACTCTCTAATTTATAAATCCACAATATACCCATAAGTGCTCACGGTCTCTAATACACGAGGTGCACTCAATACATATATTGCCTACAATTATGTACCTAATTTGTATTGTCCGAATCACTTGCACTATTACCTCCAAGTGATCAAGGTTATCATCACATGTATTTTTTTCCATGATTTTTAATCTATGTCAACTGGTATATCATCCAATTTTATCACACAGAGTGCTTACTATTATTAGCGTCATTCTCGACTAATCCTCGATATAGAACCATTAGCACTCTTGGTATTATATCACTAGCTTTATTAATGGATTATCTCATCAAGCTCATTAGAACTCATGATTACCTATACCTTCTATAACACTCATGTTTCTTTACTCTCATGGGCATGTATATGGTTCCTCATCTCAATTGATGTATAGGTATTTTCTTTTAACCTTTTACAGCCTGTTAAACTGATCTGTGATACACCTCACCATTTTTATTACCAATTTTGATATTTCTCTACTCATGACACCTCATTATAACTCCTCATGCATATAAATTTTTTTACCTTTAACACACCCGATATCAATCATCAAATTGAACGTTATGCTCCATTAATCCTTAATACTATTCCTTGATGCCTAATTGTTTACATAGATCACTCAAGTGCATAATCATGATTATCCAGGGCGGGTATGTTAGCTCTGATACTAACTCTTGAACTATCACTGATACTCTATTCTTTCCTTCTACTCACAGTCTCTAATGACACTTATCCTAGAACCATTGGTACAAGATACTATGCTAAGGGCTAACTCTAGATTAAAGCCTACTGCTCACATGTCCAACTAAGAAATACTTACAACTCACAAGTCATACTCAGTCAACTAATACAAGACACAACAAAAATTTCAAGTCACTAATTATCACACTAACAAGGATCCTTAAAGAAATAAGGCTCAAAAGAACTGGGTTAAGGACTGAAGGTATCTTTACTGCTAGTAAAGAAAAGAAGCGATGGAACAAAGTCCTGGAATAATATAAATAGATAAGTCTTGAGATGATACTTTAAGAACCAATTTAAGATACAACCTGATAATCATACACGTCTGTCTGAAATCATGACACTCATAATCCTCGCCACGCCAGTAAGCATAGATGCGATAAACGATAGGTTTCGTAACTAAGGTATGCAACTCTATAATCATGTCGTCTAGAATCTTTGCCACACCAACCGGTATGGCTGCGAGAGACTTTAAGTTTCATAACTATAGTATGTACATCCAAGTCAGGTTCCTACGTTCTTGTCACCACAGCTAATATGGCTGCGATAAACTCTAGGGTCCATAACCAAAGTAGACGTTTTACCTTTCTCACTGTCCTCATCAATATATGTCATCAGATGATACCGTAAATTTTAGCCCATAAAATTTATCTCGATAAGAAATCAAAACTCAACAACGATACCAAGAATTAAATTTAACAACTGGTCAACAAGAATCAAACTCAACAATGATACCAAGATTTTAATTTAATAATTGATCAATAAGGATTAAGTCCGATAACAACAAGCGAGAGCAGACGGTAACAAGGGGAAGGATTTAAATTGGAATTTATAATAAGATTCTCAAGGGTCGTCCCAGGAATCTCTCAAATAATTTGTGATAGAGTATCCTCTCTCATCCTAGTATCTTATGTCCTATATTCTATCGCAGGCACGCAGTAGTACAACTATGATATCGTACTACCACGACATCGCACAACTTGCGAAGTCTGACCTGCATGGGCCACCACTAAAAATGTGTCACGACCCATACCCGGTTTAGGGGCACGAGAGCGTGGGTACGTTCAGCCTACGCCGCAGCATCGGCGGTAGAACGCTGTCTAGGTCAAATGTTATCTAATCAATCTCACACTAGTATCCAACTCCATAAGGAGACACGTATAACAAAAATAAATGAACAACATACTCAATCACAACTACAGCACGATAAGAAATCGAAGAAAAAAAATAAAGTTATAACACAAGTCTAAACTGTAAATAATCTAACTCAACATAATCCAAGTCTCAGCTACTCACCCTGTGGTCCACCAGTGTCTGATACCAGTCCTCTAGGCATAGTCTGGAAAATATTTTTCCAGTCAGGAAGGAGCAAAGTACATCTCTAAATAGCAGTTCTATATTAATGATATAAACTATGTAGCAGTTCTAGATAGAAATATACGAGATGCATGTATAGGTACGAGAAATGTACAATAAAAGAAATACTGGAAATACTGTAAGTAAATGCAGAAAAAGAAACAATATGTCAACGAGCAAGAATCCTATGACTAAGTGTGTGAGTACTAGCTTTAACATGTGATCGGCTTGGGAACTTGATCAGGCTGGTTACATGTGATTAGCTATGATTCATGTAAGGTCAGGCTAACCGTTGGTTAGCTATGATGCATGTAGAGGTCAGGCTAATCACACGTAACAACTATGAAGCATGTAAATGGTCAGGCCACACCCGACATGAGATGTAGGGTGAGCTATGATGCATGTAGAGTTGGGTATGATCACATATCTATACTAAAATACTCCCCACCCCCGACTGGTATAGTAGATCCAATCATGGTACGCTATGGCACGGGATTCCCTAGGGAGGTAGCAAGTCTCCCCGGGAATCAGTGTCTGTACATGCACAAGATAACAAGGAAACAAGTCTTGTACAAGCTACATTATAAAAAAGGAATAACATCTCATGACGAGATCCGTATACACCAATCCGTGTAACCATCGTGTCAAGAGCATGCATATCTACACTAGATACATTGAACATAGGAGATATCATAAATTAGAAACTAATCAGAGAATGTACTCGCCTTGGGTCCTTAGCTGATGAATACCGAGGTCCTGTTCCAGAGTATCGCCTGGAGGAACCAACAGTCCTAAAGACATATAATATAAAAATAATATTTGCATCAGACGTTATACTAACATAATCATAAGATACAGAACGCAGGGCACTGGTCAACTAGGGTCATCTAGTAGATAGATATATAAGACACATTATATTTATTTTAACTACATTAGTACTTACAATATATATACATGCACCCATTTATATACATATCTAATTTATACTACTTGAACAAAATGTATGTATACTCATACATATGCTAAAAACACATTTTAAAAATATATAGATATATATTGTTAATGTATTTATTTAAATTTATACTAATACTAATACATCACATTAAATACATATATAATATATATATGCCATTTAATTTCATGTATAATATGTATATTAGTTAAACAATATATGTGTACTATATATATATCAATTTAAAAATATACTAGGTATATATACAAATAAATATATACATATACCAATTTTTATTATATATATATATTGAAAAATATATAAGTGTATGCAAATATATATATATCAAATTTTACTAAATACGTATTAAATACGTATATATCAATTATATTAACCATATACACTATTAAATACACATTATAAGAAAATACCAATATACATACATATATACCAATTAATGATTACAAATATATACTAAATATATATATATACATGTATACCCATTTTATATATTAAAAAATATATTAAGTATATACGAAATATATATGTATATATACGTATACCAATATTATATATACTAGAATCATATTAAATATATATACACATACATGTACTGTTAAACATAAATTTAAATACATAATTACATATACATGTTAATATATACATATACGTATACATTAAATACCTACATACAAACATACATACATTATATATATACATGTATTATTTAATACCAAAGAGGGAAGAAGGAGGGGAGAAACTCACAGTGGGTGGCTCGACGGGCTTGGCCGGAGCTCAGGCGACGGGGTCACGACAGGGAGGAGTAGCAGGGAGAGTGGTGGTGAGAAGTGGATTGAGGTGGTGGTGGTGATGGTGGTGGTGTATGGTGGTGATAGTGGTGGTGATGGTGGTGATAGTGGTGGTGATGGTGGTGTGGCCGGCGCTCAGCAGGCCGGGCAGCAGCCGGACTGTGCAGCAGCAGCGGCAGCGGCCGGAGCAGCAGCAGGCGGCGGCGGCAGCAGGTCGGCGGCAAGTCGCTGGCCGCCGGAGGTGGGGTCAGGGTCAGCCGACCGGAGTAGGGTGGGCCGCCGGATTGGGGAAGTATGCAGCAAGAACGAACAGTGTTCCCCCCTCCCCTTTATATTTCAAAAGTCAAAAATAAAGAGAAGAGGAAGAAGAAGAAGAAGAAGAAGAAGAAGAAGAAGAAGAAGAAGAGAAGAAGAAAAAGGAAAAATGAAGAAAAGAGGAAGAAGTGGGATCATACGGTTGGGGCTTGGGGGCTTGGGGAGGTGTGCTTCCCTAGAAAATTTTGGGGATTAGGGCTAGTGTAGATAGGACATTAAATAGGATGAGGGTGGTGATGGTCCAATTTCAAATGAGTGGCTAGGATTGTTCATGAGAAAAATTGTTTTTATGTAAAGTAGAGTGGGGAAAAATGCAACTTGGTCCACAAATAAATAACCTTTCCATTTGGTCTTGGCCAATGGGGTGATGACACCTACAATTGAATAATTGCAACTTAGCCCCTTAAATTCGAGAAATTGCACAAACACATAAAATGACACAAAATTTGTAGAGAAAAAATGTATTTAGAAATTTTCATGGTGAGAGGGTGTTGTGCGTTAGGCACGGGTTTAATTAATCGGGTATTGGAATTAAATTAGAATTTACGAAATCAGTCAAAATGTTATCCTTAATTTAATTAGAAATAAAATGCAAGCTGTGTTCTAAAATTAATTAGGAGTACATGGGACCAAAATCAGGTCGGATCATCAATACCAATAGTGAAGAAGACTCAGAATAGAATATTACCCTAATTTGGGTCGCACGAAAAATAGGTCAAGATTGTCTCCAATTTCAATTGGAACGCACAACGACACAAAGTTGGAATTTATTTAGGTTTTAAATAAACGTCCGCGACGATTTTGTGCGGCTAAAAGTGAGGTACAGAGAGCATAATTTTGGGTTGCAAAAATATCAGAATGGAAGGCGGGTATGTCTAGGGTAAGGTTATGAAATTTGTTGGAAGGCAAAAGTCAGGGTAGCGCTCTAAATATCGAAGCAACGACAACGCGCAATAATTAAATAAATTACGGTAATTAAATACAACCTCCAATAAATAAATTCTAAAATAAAACAATTAAATACATAATCCCTATTATTCGATCCGGTGTTCGTCTAGTGGCCTCTAGGTCAAGTCTACCAGCTCAGACATTAAGAACACAGTATATAATATAGTATATTTAATTACCTATCTCATGAAAATAATTAATTTAAATACACTTATCAAGAAATCATTTAATATGAATACCACAATACTAATAATTATAAAAAGTCGAAAATACCCCCCATTCTCAGAATGTGGTAGTGACAAGAAGCTTCCTCCCTAATTAATTTTTTTATGACAACCCTTAAGGGGTATTCTAGACCATTTACATTGCTTGGACAAGGGGAAAGAGGGGGATGACCCTATTTGTGGGGAGAGACTCTCTTTCTCTCTCTCTCTCTCTCTCTCTCTCTCTCTCTCTCATTTGTTCATTCCATATTTTTTAATTAGGGTTCTTTCCTAAATTGTTTATCCCTCCACCAAATTCTTCATAAATTCCTCTCAAATTCACTCATCCTTACCATCTAAGGAGATTAGAAGCTTAAGGTTAGCAAGAATACTTGGAGAGGAGACTTTGGAACTAGAAGCTTGTGTCATAATGTGTCCATCTTAGCTTCATATTGTATACATGTTGGCTTGCATTGAAAATACATCTTCCAATAGATAAATTCTGAGATTTCTCCTTTAATTAGCTTCTAATTATAGTAATTAGGCATTTTGAATTCACCCATGCATTAGGGCTTCCATAGGGAGAAGCTTGAGCTTCTAATGACCCTTATTATGAGTTTTACTTTTAGTTTGGTGTCTAATTTGGAAAAAATCCGAGATTGGAGCATCAAGTATTTCTCATTTGGTTTGGTAGACCTAATTAGGTATGTATTAGTGTTGTGAGACTAGCTACGTTGCCACAATTGGATACGAGTAGGCCGTATCACATATCTAGCTATCATTTTTCCCTTCTCTGACTAGTACAATGGATCCAACTATGACACATTATAATGCAAGATACTCAATAAACATTGTCTAATGTTAAATATTGTCTAGTGTTAAACATTGTCTAAACCATGTGAGAACACGAAAAATAATGTATACACTAGACTTTAGAGCTAGAAGCTTGTGTCCATCTTGGCTTGCATTGGGAATCTATCTTCCAATAGGTAAATTCTGATATTTCTTCTTTAATTAGCTTCTAATTATAGTAATAAGGCATTTAGAATTCACCCATGCATTAAGTCTACAAATAATGTATGCACTAGATTTTGGAGCTTCTAATGACCCTTATTGTGACTTTTACTTTGAGTTTGGTGTCCAATTTAGGAAAAATCAGAGATTGGAGCACCAAGTATTTGTCATTAGGTTTGGTAGACCTAATTAGGTATGTATTAGTGTTGTAAGACTAGCTACGTGTCCATAACTGGATACGAATCATAATACTTTTTAATACGGGATAATTTTGGGGGGTTTCCTTCGACACGATTGTCACATATGCCATATTTTGTCATGTCACCTAGAATAGCTAATGATTTATTTAGGCTTTAATCATCATTTATGAAATATTTGTTGGCCTTGGGTTGAGTTTGGGAAGAGTATCATGAGTATATAGTAAGTATCTTGGTATTGCACACCAAGTGTTTGGTATAGGATTTTGTGTTGTGTATGGGTGTAAGGGTTGAGAGGAGTGTTTATATACGTGTGTTTAGTTATATATTAGAGCATAGTGTATATATATATATATATATATATATATATATATATATATATATATATATATATATACATGTCTATTAAGTGAATGTATTGAGGATGGGGAGATGAACTGAGACTGTGAAATGATATGTGCAGTGTGGAGCACAAGTGACTGCGTTCCCTGTGACTGAGGATGTGGAGGAGGAACAAGTGTATATTTGTGTTGGTGGTAGTGTTGTGCAATGGGTTTGTTAGGCTCGGGTTCTGCCCAAGTTGCAGGGCTCTACATTAGAAGCAATGGGATGTTAAAGTGTGCCTTTAGCTCATTAGGGTTAAAGGAGGAGTTTAGGTGATGGTTGCTGTTATAGGAAGTCGAGGGTTCATGGATGACTGTGGGGCACATTGTGCACTGCAGGTTATGCCAGATGGGTGTGCTGCACCTATTACATACTCATGCAACTGTTGGTGTTACAGAGGATTAGTGGGGATAAGGTACACAGCAAACTTGGTATTGTAGTACCAAGTTGCAAGTCTTGTACTGGAATGGGTAGGAGAAGCAGCAATTGCTGCAAGGTATTCATAACAGTTGGGGCTGTGGTTTAAAGAAGAAGTTTGAGTGTGGGTGCATCTCATGAGTGTAGGCAGTGTTCTATATAGTTCGGACAGGTTAGAATAAGTTATAAAT
Source organism: Iris macrosiphon (assembly GCA_036927795.1). Classification (NCBI taxonomy): domain Eukaryota; kingdom Viridiplantae; phylum Streptophyta; class Magnoliopsida; order Asparagales; family Iridaceae; genus Iris; species Iris macrosiphon. The sequence goes on along the minus strand of JAYESA010000011.1, from coordinate 63,152,572 downwards.
TGGTGGACCAAGTTGTGGGTATTAGAATTATGGATAGGTAATTTCCTAGTATCCTAGTATCAAGGTAGAGATTAGTGTATATTTAAGATACCTAGGTATTAATGTGAGGTTTGGTTTGGGAGTGTCTATGTCACTCCCCAGACCCAAAGATACGTAGGACTAGGACAAGTAAGCATGCCAGCCGCATGGATATGACAACTCCAATATATGGAAACCAAATCCACACGTACGCTGTAATATGAATATTAAATCCACAAGTGGTATAAAATCTATCACAAGTCACAGGGTATAATATAAATCTCATCCACAGAAAATCAAATATAAATAAATAACCAGTATCTATGAAACTAGATCTCAAGAAGTATCTAAGGATGATAGTTGGATGCAAACAAATCCACTACCAACTCAAATATAAGAGCAATACAATATAGTACAACATAATCAAACACAATATAAGTATACCAGCTAGCAATCACGACTCGAAGAGAAGACACCCTCGAATCATATATAACCAACCGAACCTACGCTCCTGCGAATACTCAAGAACAGGTACACCTGGAAGGGCCAGGTCCTCAGAGGGACATAACAAGATACATAAAAGCATGCCAATAAAGTACTAAAATAAATATCCAATGGTCGCCTAACCGTCTAAGTGAATGCAGTTAAGAACAACTTTTCCCACAAGTGAGCTATCTGGCTGAAAACTGGGATTGGCATGACTCTCTCGAAGAATCAGGGGCCTCAAAGGCACGTCGTCTTTTGAACGGCGGAGGTCCGCCAAGTAGTATAGGGGTCATCACCACCCGTATCTCCAGCGGAGAATCTGGGCGCACAGAATAAAAGTGCAAGGAGCTCAAATGCCGTACTTGTTGTTCTCCCCACCCCATGCTCTAAGCATGTTACAACCATGACACAATTTAGTTTATAGCCTATCTTATTACCCTAGCCCAATCCTGCAACCAAATAAGGACAAGGATGGGGCCACCGTACTACAATAGGCTATGTCCATAGACCTCTAATAACTGCTAAGTCTACTAGCATGCAAAGTTTCTAACATCAGTTATTCCTAACGCACGGCCCACTCGTACAGGAGGCCAAATTCTGCACGCAAGTCCGTAATCTACATGAGACTCACAACTCGTGTAACAACTGTGTCACGGCCAATAAACCTAATAATGCTACATGATAATGGGGTAGCCTCATAAACAGGATCAATGCAAATATATAAATAAAAATATACCGCGACGACACCGTCGCGCATATTTTATATAATAGTTAAAATATATGAACTAAAGACAGAAAATAAAGATGCATGCAACATAGAGAATATGAATAACAGTACAATGGCAAGGTATACTTGCCTGGCAAGGAAGCTGCAATGTACCAATTACCTGCTCCAGAAGTCGCGCAGTATAAATCCAATATCCTATGTACATATAATATAATACAATAAAATTATTAGTCATTACACAAGCACATACACAACCATATTTACACTAGACTCGGGGGTACACTAGGGGTGGCACTAGTCATCTAACACAGTCAATTGCGCGACCACTTACGCGGGTGTTGCATCTTCAAGTACTATACGAAATTAATCAGTCAACTGACAGGTGTCGACGCTAGTACGTTAATGTACGCAAGGCGGACAATTCACCAGTTCTTAGGGTCAACATAGTCAAGGTAAGTATGGGACAATCCACGGTGTCCTAGGGTCGTATAATACATACGTATATAGTCACAACTATTAATTAGCATTTAATTACATATACCCATAAGATTATATAATATATAACTAGTAATTTATTTACATAACTATTGGAATACATATACATATTAAATATGTACATAAATATATACTAATTAATAATATGTTAATGATTAACTTATTATACATATACTAGATTGAATAATGTCCGTGTACGCGTTTGTGTACGTACATGAACGTGAGTTGGGTTTACCGACTTAAGGTCTGCTACCCGCTAACTGTAGTAACAAAATACTAATATCCTACTGGAACACACACAAACTCACATAAATGGAGCAGACAGACAGGTTCATACCTTGGAGTACGTGTACGGGTACGATGGTGAGGTTAACGACGATGATGATGGTGGTGGTGCTGATGATGATGCTAATGATTGAAAGTGATGATGATGGGCTGCCGGAGTCCGACCAGGGGAGGCTATTCCGGCGAGGTGGCGGAGGACAGGGAAGAGGAGGATGACAGGGAACTGGAAGGAGGACAGGGAGGAGCTTCTCCGACAAGAAGGAGGAGCTGAGGTCGAGAGGGGTTCAGTGGTGACAGGGTGTTGTGCTCAGGAGAAGGACGACATCGAGTTGATCGGAGGTGGGGGTGATAGGTGTAGTTGCTGTTGACTCCGGCGAGGATGAAGGGGAGTCGGAGTTGGCCGTGTTGTCGGGGTGAACGGAGAAGGAGGGAGATGAACAGGAGAGTATGGAGGAGCAGCGGCGAGGCTGGTTGGAGAACTCGACGGTGGTGGTGGTTCGTACAGCAGGATGGGGAGGAGGACGATGAGAGCGAGATGATGGCCGGGGAAGATGACGGAAGACGGTGGGGATAGGTGGTCCGTGAGGTCGGGGAGATGGCCAGGAAGTGGAGGTGTACACTGGGGACGTTGACGAGGGAGGGAGACGCTGCTCCGGTGGTCGAGCTCAGCACAGTGGCTCGGGGACGCCGAGTAAGGCGTGAGGAAGAAGAAGAGGTTGGCGGTGGTACTGTCGGGATTCAGTCGAGATGGGAGGGGCACGGCGGAGATGAGGTGGTGGACAGGGTGGTTCGAGGATGGTCGAGGCGGGTTACAGAGGGAGTCGGGATCGACATGGGGGTGGTCGGCGGAGGCACTCGACGAGGGAAGAGAGAGGAGGAGCGGAGGAGGCAATGGTGGTGGTGTTGGTTCATGCAGCGGGGGAGGGAGAGCTTGGATGGAGTCTGGCGGGAAGGGGTGGTTCTCTGCGGGGAAGGAGGAGGAGGACAGCGGGCTGCTCGTCGAGGGAAGGACGGAGTTCGTGGCTGCTGCGGGTCAGGGATCTGCCGGGGAGGGAAGGAGGAAGTCGAGGTCGAGAAGGATAGGGGGTGGCTGTGATTGGGGTGTTAATGGCGGTGGTGAGTGGTTGCTCCGGGGGTCGGAGCTCCGGCCAGGAAGGGGGAGGAGGAAGAAGAACAGTAATGTAGGGAGAAGTCGGCTGCTGAAATTTAGGTTTTACGGAAGAAAGGAAAAAGTTAAGGAGAGGATTATTTATACATGTGGACTTTGGTTTGGGTTTGACCTAGCTAGGCGGGCTTGGTCAACACCCTTTGGCTTGGGCCTTGGTCTCACATGAGGGTGTTTGGGAGGGTTAGAACGTGCATTAATTAAATACAAGGGATAGAATTTAGATGGGGGACGATGTGCGCGCTGTACATCCCAAAAATTATGAAAAAAATTCCGGTGAAGGGAAAAGTTGAGTTTCTTCATGAATTGTCCAAGTGTGGGGATACCTCAATGCATTTTTGCATAAAAGCCCCAACAATTAGAAAATTGCACAAGGGCGGTAGTTGGATTTTAATTAATCAAAATATCGCGCAAGGTGTTTTGGAATTAATTAGGAGTACACAGAATTAAAATTAGGCGGGATACAAGTGTCAGGGGCGTAGAGGGCATAATATATAATATTAATAAAAATTTGGGTTGCACAAAACGGTCAAGATTGTGTCTCCAATTTCGATTGGAACGCACAAGGGTACAAAGTCAGGATTTATTTAGAATTAAGAATTTAACGTCCGCGACGTTTATTGTGCGACCAAAATGTAGCACAAGAGAGCAATATTATAAGTTACACAAGGATCAGAATAGTAGGCGGGCATGTCTAGGATGAGGTTGTGAAATTCGTAGATAGGTAACGGCTAGTAAAGTACTCGAATTATCGAAGCAACGGTAAGGTGCGCTATACGATATAAATTATTGCATAATTAAATAAATGTTGTGTTCTAATTCTAATTGGTTCAAACTAGCCCTAGTTTTACTATCTAAGCAAATTAGGCCTAATTTTGGGTGAGGAGGTTTACAATCTACCCAACTTAAAATAATTTCGTCCTCGAAATTAAACTAGGGTAGGGTTTCTCTATCTAACCTCACTTGGTTACAGTCTAAAGAATTCTCCTTAAATTAACATTGTAGTTTCTACCCAACTTAGAATTTATCCATCTATCATCTAAGGCTATACATCTAAGAAGGTTATGTCCCAAATTATTTAATTATGTTATTTATTCCTCAAAGTTTTTAACACCAAACATAACATCTATGATATGCCCTTAATTACAAAAGAATAATCCTCAAGTATGTGATCGGCCTATGGGGTATATCTAGTACTCTCTGTGTATCAAACTTATACCAAGCATGAGGTTTCGTCTTTCCAAAATAAAGGAAGACGGAGATCAATAATAAAGAGTTCAAGGGTGAGATAATAGAATAGAAGTATCGGGATCAAGGCGTTTAAAGATTTCAAATAGGAATTGTCAAAGCAGTTATGGATTGAAATCCTATTTTGGTAATTCCTATTCATATACTCGTATTAGTACAGTTACGTAACCGATACAATATGCTCAGACATATACAGGGGTACGTATATTCGTCTATTAGTCGACTATATATCTCAATCCACATAAAGTAGTTATGCGAGAGGCGAATCAAGCGCACTATGTCTAGCTAGACCATAGTACACTGATTCTGATTAGACAATTTGTATTAGTGTAGTTGATCAGGCCCCAATAACACATATATCATAAACAAGCTCGATATAAGATTAAGCTTGCAAAAACTAGGCTATAAGAGCGGCATAAGTCAAGGTGGTACAACAAATATAAGTACGCTAGATGATGATGAAAGGAGGTACAAGTCAATTCAAGTTCACAAAACAAAAACAAAATAAGCAATAATAATAAAGACTCTACAATCTCTACAGTTATCATACAACCTCCTTGTCTATGTCGCTAGTCGACCAAATGGGGGCAAGGACCTCTAAATTCTATTGTCTGAATAAATACTGTCGTCTTTTGTTAGTATATAATTAATGTCATTCAGTTACACTTCATCAATAGATCACGAGGACTATGTGATACTAGGTGGTGAGGTATACTTCCCAACTTAAAACAATTTAACTACTATTGTATTGTCTTAAGGATACCGTAGAAGCTCCTGTTAAGGTCTACGAGAAGGGGTCTTAGTACCTATTAGGGTATCCTCCTATATTATATAGGTCATGGTTGTCTTAAGCCTTGGTCATAGTGCTTATATAACAAGTGTCAATAGCAAGAATAGAAGGGTTACTAGTCTCAAGGGAAGGGAATATAACTCGTATCGAGGTGAGGGTACAAATTACGTGATTTAACACTAAGGGATAATCATCGGGTCGCAGTCTGCAAGAATAACTCAAAATTATCAAACTCTAACTACCAAGCGCAAAATGTTCATATTCAAGACTACACTATACTCCTAGCAAACTATGTGTCCTTAACAAAGAATAAAATTACTTGGCCTACTATCAGAAGTGTCGTGTGGCACGAGTTGAAAGATGAAAAAAAAAAGAAAGTAATTTTGGTCGTCGCACAATTAGCGAACGTTAAGGTCGCAGAGGAACAATATATGAAATAGAGGGGCTCTAGATAGCATCATAGTTTTCTAAGGGAAAGGGGTATGCTAGTCTCTGTGTTTGAGGTATGATTAGGAAAATATTCTAGGCGTTGCTCTTGGCTTTCTAAGGTACTCTCTACTTATCTCAAAATAAGAATCTAAATTTATAGTTCTCCAATACTTATCTAACGGTGAAGGTTAGGTTCAGTTCTAATATTCAATTTTGGTTTTCTATTGGTTCTTCAATACTAGGGTCAAACATTATGGTAAACTTCTAACTAACTCTAGTAGTGTTTATACTACTCTCAAGTCTTCATAATACATCAGGGGGTAATGGGAAACCAACTCCAGAGATAAGGAATTCTAGGGTTCACTAGGTATTCTAAACTTAGTGGTGTGTCTATATTCTCGTTGTATTCTTAATAAGTGTGCTACCCTAATTATTATCCTAATAACTGGGGTTCATATATTCTAGCAGGAGGCTATACTCAAAGAACTATTAGGGAAGTACAGGAATCAGCAGAATACAATTGTTCAAATAGAACAGATAGGAGAAAGATGAATCATAGTCAATTATGGATGAGATCCTATACTCTAGTCCTAGGTGCAGGCTTGTTCGGTATAGTAACGTAACCGTGACAATATGCTCTCGACCTGCATGGGCCATCACAAAAATATGTCACGCACAAGTCCCAAAGATACGTAGGACTAGGACACATAAGCATGCCAGCCGCATGGATATGAAAACTCCAATATATGGAAATTAAATCCATACGTATGCTGTAATATGAATATCAAATCCACAAGTGGTATAAAATCTATCAGAAGTCACAGGGTATAATCTAAATCTCATCCACAGAAAATTGAATATTAATAAATAACTAGTATCTATGAAACTAGATCTCAAGAAGTATCTAAGGATGATAGTTGGATGAAAACAAATCCACTACCAACTCGAATATAAGAGCAATACAATATAGTACAACACAATCAAACACAATATAAGTATACCAGCTAGCAATCACGGCTCGAAGAGAAGACACCCTCGAATCATATATAACCATCCGAATCTGCGCTCCTGCGAATACTCAAGAACAGGTACACCTGGAAGGGCCAGGTCCTCAGAGGTACATAACAAAAAACATAAAAGCATGTCAATAAAGTACTGAAATAAATATTCAATGGTCGCCTAACCGTCTAAGTGAATGCAGTTAAGAACAACTTTTCCCACAAGTGAGCTATCTGGCTGAAAACTGGGATTGGCATGACTCTCTTGGAGAATTAGGGGCCTCAAAGGCACGTCGTCTTTTGAACGGCGGAGGCCCGCCAAGTAGTATAGGGGTCATCACCACCCGTATCTCCAGCGGAGAATCCGGGCGCACAGAATAAAAGTGCATGGAGCTCAAATGTGGTACTTGTTGTTCTCCCCACCCCATGCTCTAAGCATGCCACATCCATGACATAATTTGGTTTATAGCCTATTCTTAGTACCCTAGCCCAATCCTGCAACCAAACAAGGACAAGGATGGGGCCACCGTACTACAATAGACTATGTCCATAGACCTCTAATAACTGCTAAGTCTACTAGCATGCAAAATTTTTAACAACAGTTATTCCTAACGCACGGCCCACACGTACAGGAGGCCAAACCCTGCACGCAAGTCCGTGATCTACATTAGACTCACAACTCGTGTAACAACTGTGTCATGGCCAATGAACCTAATGATGCTACATGATAATGGGGTAGCCTCATAAATAGGGTCAATGCAAATATATAAATAAAAATATACCGCGACGACACCGTCGCGCGTATTTTATATAATAGTTAAAATATATGAACTAAAGATAGAAAATAAAGATGCATGCAACATAGGGAATATGAATAACAGTACAATGGTAAGGTATACTTGCCTGGCAAGGAAGCTGTAATATACCAATAACCTACTCCAGAAGTCGCGCAGTATAAATCCAACATCCTATGTACATATAATATAATACAATAAAATTATTAGTCATTACACAAGCACATACACAACCATATTTATACTGGACTCGGGGGTACACTAGGGGTGGCACTAGTCATCTAACACAGTTAATTGCTCGACTACTTACGCGGGTGTCGCGTCTTCAAGTACTGTACGAAATCAGTCAGTCAACTGACAGGTGTCTACGCTAGTACGTTAATGTACGCAAGGCGGACAATTCACCAGTTCTTAGGGTCAACATGGTCAAGGTAAGTACGGGACAGTCCATGATGTCCTAGGGTCGTATAATACATACGTATATAGTCACAACTATTAATTAGCATTTAATTACATATATCCATAAGATTATATAATATATAACTAGTAATTTATTTACATAACTATTGGAATACATATACATATTAAATATGTAGATAAATATATACTAATTAATAATATGCTAATGATTAACTTATTATACATATACTAGATTGAATAATGTCCGCCTACGCGTTCGTGTACGTACACGAACGTGAGTTGGGTTTACCGACTTAAGGTCTGCTACCCGCTAACTGTAGTGACTAAATACTAATGTTCTACTGGAACACACACAAACTCACATAAATGGAGCAGACAGACAGGTTCATACCTCAGAGTACGTGTATGGGTACGACGGTGAGGTTGACGACGATGATGATGATGGTGGTGCTGATGATGATGCTAATAATTGAAAGTGATGATGATGGGCTGCCGGAGTCCGGCCAGGGGAGGCTATTCCGGCGTGGTGGCGGAGGACAGGGAAGAAGAGGATGACAGGGAACTGGAAGGAGGCCAGGGAGGATATTCTCCGGCAAGGAGGAGGAGCTGAGGTCGAGAGGGGTTCAGTGGTTATAGGGTGTTGTGCTCAGGAGGAGGACGACATCGAGTTGATCGGAGGTGGGGGTGATGGGTGTAGTTGCTATTGACTCCGGCGGGGATGAAGGGGAGTCGGAGTTGGCCGTGTTGTCGGGGTGAACGAAGAAGGAGGGAGATAAACAGGAGAGTGTGGAGGAGCAGCGGCGAGGCTGGTTGGATAACTCGACGGTGGTGGTGGTTCGTACAACATGATGGGGAGGAGGACGATGAGAGCGGGATGATGGCCGGGGAAGATGACGGAAGACGGCGGGGATAGGTGGTCCGTGAGGTCGGGGAGATGGCCAGAAAGTGGAGGTGTGCACTGGGGACGTTGACGAGGGAGGGAGACGCTGCTCCGGTGGTCGAGCTCAGCATAGTAGCTAGGGGACGCCGAGTGAGGCATGAGGAAGAAGAAGAGGTTTGCGGTGGTACTGTTGGGATTCAGCCGAGATAGGAGGGGCACGACGGATATAAGGTGGTGGACAGGGTGGTTCGAGGATGGTCGAGGCGGGTTACAGAGGGAGTCGGGATCGACATGGGGGTGGTCGACGGAGGCACTCGACGAGGGAAGAGAGAGGAGGAGCGGAGGAGGCAATGGTGGTGGTGTTGGTTCGTGCAACGGGGGAGGGGGAGCTTGGCTGGAGTCCGGCGGAAAGGGGTGGTTCTCTGCGGGGACGGAGGAGGAGGACAGCGGGCTGCTCGTCGAGGGAAGGGCGGAGTTCGTGGCTGCTGTGGGTCAGGGATCCGCCGGGGAGGGAAGGAGGAAGTCGAGGTCGAGGAGGATAGGGGGTGGTTGTGATTGGGGTATTAATGGCGGTGGTGAGTGGTTGCTCCGGGGGTCGGAGCTCCGGCCAGGAAGGGGGAGAAGGAAGAAGAACAGTAATGTAGGGAGAAGTCGGCTGCTGAAATTTAGGATTTAGGGAAGAAAGAAAAAAAGTAAAGGAGAGGATTATTTATACATGTGGACTTGGGTTTGGGTTTGACCTAGCTAGGCGGGCTTGGTCAACACCCTTTGGCTTGGGCCTTGGTCTCACATGAGGGTGTTTGGGAGGGCTAGAACTTGCATTAATTAAATGCAAGGGATAGAATTTAGATGGGGGACGATGTGCGCGCTGTACATCCCGAAAATTATGGGAAAATTTTTGGTTAAGGGAAAAGTTGAGTTTCTTCATGAATTGTCCAATGGTGGGGATATCTCAATGCATTTTTGTATAAAAGCCCCCCAACAATTAGAAAATTGTACAAAGGCGGTAGTTGGATTTTAATTAATCAAAATACCGCGCACGGTATTCTGGAATTAATTAGGAGTACACGGAAATAAAATTAGGCGGGACACAAGTGTCAGAGGCGTAGAGGGTACAATGCAGAATATTAATAAAAATTTGGGTTGCACAAAACTGTCACTACCACAATTTCTAGGAAAGGGTATTTTAGTCTTTTCCTATTTAATTAAATATTGTGCATTGTAAATAATTATTTATTATATTATTTAATGGTTGTTAGATGTTATTTAATTATTTTGAACTTATATTAGTGGACCCAACTAGTTTAGTTTGGACCCATGGACCAACATAAATTAATTAGTTAGACTTGGCCTATTTAGAAAGCCCATTGTTAAGGAGATGGATTAAATTAATTAAGTCATTAGACTAGAAGCTTCCTTCCTTAATTATTTCTTCATGAGAGGCCCCAAGGGGTACATTGGACATTTTATAATTGCTTGGAGAAGGGGTAAGGCCGGCCTATATTAGAGGGGAGAAATTTCTCTCTCCTCTCATTCTCATTTCCAAATCTAGATCTAGAATTCCCTACTCCCAAATTCCTTTCATTCCTATTCCAATTTTCTACCAAATTCATTCCAAATTCTTCCCAATTCACCATTAGAAAGTTGAAAAGTAAGGATCTAGAAGGAGGAAGTAAGGATCTACAAAGAGGAGCAAGGATCTATAATTTGGAAGCAAGTTCATCTCAATTGGAGGTTTCATTGGGAATCCATCTTCCAATAGGTATAATTCAGTTTTTTCCATTAAAATAGCTTCTAAATCTGAGATTTAATCATGTAAAATCAACCTATAAGTATGTACTACCCATAGGACTTGGTTTTGTGTTCATAGGAGACCTATGGAGAAAGTTATGGTGCTTTTTGTGTCAATTTTGATGGAATTCCGAATTTATATTTTGTTGTGTGTGTCAATTGATCCTATAGATCAATTGGGCATGTGCTTATGTGTTTGGGGCTAGTGTCGTGTCCACTATTGGGTACGTGTAGGTCGTATCCCAACAAATTGGTGATACGTGTCGTTTGGGGATTTTTCCTCCGACACGGGACTTTGTACATGTCGTATTTTGACACGGACACATAGATCTACTTTTGATACTTTGATTTGTTCATAAATAATATTTGTAACTTGTTTGTGTCCTTCGGGGTACAATTGGTTGTGTGTTGGACTCGTGTCGCATGCTTATCCTAGATCTAGTGGGATACGGTGTGATACTCTCCAATTGTGTGTATTTATGAATAGATCTAATTATTTATGTTTTAATTCTTGAATTATAGTTAGTAAATATATATGGATGTTATATATTTATTTTTAGTGTATTTATTATAGTATTTATTGTAGCATAGATCTATATATTTTTATGTGTACTAAAATGATGTATAAATATATATGTAGCTTTCTTTACATGCATTTATATATATTACAACTTATGTTAATAAAATAAATTATATATAAATGTTTTATAAAATATATTTATGTGCTTAAATATTAATTATAATTATTATGTAATTATTTGTATATTAATGAATATATTTTTATGTGTGCTTCTAGCCATGTAAAATATGTACATTAATACATGCAATGTGTTTGTAACTATTAGTATTTATTTATGTAGGATTATGTATATATATATATAAGTATATATTTATTTAATTGTTATATATATATATATATATATATATTGATTTATATTGATTTATATTTATTAATATATATATATATATAGTTATATATTAATTGTTTTTTTTTGCGACAGCGGCAATTAATGACCGATGCTGTCATTAAAGCAGCAGCCGCTGTAGCAGTCTTTGGGCATTAATGACAGTTCTGTCATTAATGCAGCGGGCGGGAATGAGCAGTTTTTTAGCGACAGTTTTTCTGCGACAGTTTGAACTGTCACCAATCAGTCAGTAGTGGGTTTTATATACAGCATTTTGGCGACAGTTTTTCTGTAACAGTCGGGACTGTCACTATAGGTCTGTTTATTGAAATTAATTATTTTCTACACAGTTTTTCAGTGACAGTTAGGCAGTTTTGGGTTTATACTTCATATATTATATTTATATATATTTATATATGTATATCTAAATGTATTTGTGGTGAGATATAATACTAGTATTGTTATTATTTTATTTTATATTAGTTTATATATAATATATTATGTATTAGAGTAAATAATATACCTATATGTATCTTGAGCATTACTTTGTATGGATACCAATTGGGTCCAAAACCTTGATTCCTAAATTGTTGTATTTAATATTCTATATTATGCATTATTATTAATATTAGTATTGTGAGGTTTATTTTGGATTCACGTATCCGAAGATACGGTATCCTAATATTTAAGGACGTAGTCTTATGACTTAGAGCTTAGTATTTTGATCCAAGTTTTTGGTGCTAGACTTGTACAACCTAGAAATAGATAGTTGACCTTGGGTTGACCATAGTTGACTTTATTTGACTTTAGAGTTGATCACAGTTGACTTTTGACTTAGAGTTGACTTTTGACCTAGAAGTTGACTACTTTAACTTGTTCTCTTTTCGGGACCTTGTATTGTTGTTTCTCATTTATGATATCCTCTATGTTCACTGTATCTAGTGTAGATATCCATGTTCTCTTGACACTATGGTTACACGGATTGGTATATCCGGATCTCGTCATGAGATGTTATTCCTTGGTATATGGTGTATATGGTGCAAGTATTGTTTTATTGGTTATCTTGTACATGTACAGACACCGATTCTCGGGGAGACTAGCTATCTTCTTGGGGAATCTCGTGCCATAGCATACCGTGGTTGGATATATTATACCAGTCGGGGGTGGGGAGTATTAGTATAGATATGTGATCAAATCCCTATTGAATAAAGTACTGGTAAATGAATAGTGTTGATCATAAACCGCACTTATGATTAGCCAGGCCGCATTGCATCTTGCCCAAGCCGATCATATGTTAAGCTAGTACTCACATACTTAGTCATTAGTATTATTGTTTCATTGGCATATTGTTCATTATTGTATTTATTTCCAGTATTTCCTTATTGTACATATATCTCTTACATCTATTGTGCATCTTGTTTATCCACAGCTATTTACTGTTACATAGTTTTTATCATTAATAAGAACTACTGTTAGAGATATACTCTGCTCCTTTCCTGACTGGATATATTTTTCCAGATGACACTGAGGAGTGGTACCCTACCTTTTATGGACCCCAGGATGTTGTGGGTTTAGATTCTGAGACCCTGTCTCAAGAGGGACTTATCCCAACTGAGACAGTTGACCCTGAAGTTGTAGCCTCGTAGTATTCTTTTGTACTGGATTTGTCTCCAGTTTATTTCTGTACTACTTCAAACTCATTGATGTATTATTTTAGACTCATGAGTTGTATTGTGACTATTCTATTCTTTATCTGATTCATGTTCATTTCTATCTTAGTTCTGTGATTGAGTATACTATCATTATTGGTGGTTCATTATATTGTTAGATAGACTATCTAGACAGCGTTCTACCGCCGATTCTGCGGCGTAGGCTGGGCGTTGTTTCCGACTAGTACCCTTACACCGGGTGCGGGTTGTGACAAAAACAGTCAAGATTATTTCTATAATTTCGATTGGAACGTACAAGGGTACAAAGTCAGAATTTATTTAGAATTAAGAATTTAACGTCCGCGATGTTTATTGTGCGACTAAAGTGTAGCACAAGAGAGCAATATTATAAGTTACACAAGGGTCAGAATAGTAGGCGGGCATGTCTAGGATGAGATTGTGAAATTCGTAGATAGGAAACGGCTAGTAAAGTACTCCAATTATTGAAGCAACGGTAAGGTGTGCTACACGATATAAATTATTGCATAATTAAATAAATGCCGTATTCTAATTCTAATTGGTTCAAACTAGCCCTAGTTTTACTATCTAAGCAAATTAGGCCTAATTTTGGGTGAGGGGGTTTACAGTCTATGTACTAGTAAGGTATTTAAGTATTTGTGTTAGTGTGTGTCAGGCATGCAGTGAATCGTGGTGTACAAGTGTTGGGAATAATAAGTAGGGGTTGTATCATGGACTACACAACAGTGAAGTAGCAAGGAGAAGATAGGTCTATTCAGTCGAGTATCTAAGGTGGGGAATGTGGTCTTGTGCAACATTGGGAAAATGTTCAGTAAGGGGGGAAGTTAACTAATACATGGTTGTATCATTGAGAGCATGAACAGGCAGTCATGAGCTTGCACTGTTGTGCAATATGAATTATTAGGACCAGTGGGTGTGTAGGCTTGTATTTGGGGTGTTGTGGGTTGAAGCAAAGGGCAGAAATGACAGACTTAGCAAATCAAGGTGCATATATAGGTATGGGAGTGTTGCTTTGAGTGTGGGTGTAGCAAGAGGAAGAGTTGAACTGCTATAAGAATATGAGATTTCAGTATACTGGAAGTGCAGACGAGGGGTTCATCTCTGTGGCAGGCAGGGTAGTGAGGTAGAGGTGTTAGTGTGAGTGTTGGTACTTATGGGTAAGGATTCAAAGTATGTTGATGTGGGTGGAAGTATCAATGTGAACTAATGAGCATTAGATTAGAATGATAGAAGTGTAAGAGAGTATCAGTTATAGTGTGTATCAGGTTTGAGGGGAGGAAGTGATACTCTGGTATCGGAGTATAGTATCTGTATGTATTTCTTGGAGGGAAGAGGTCTGAATACAGTTAAGTGCAAGGAGTATTAGGGAGGTAATGCTAGTACAGTAATGTAAAGGGCAAGTTTAGATAAGTATTAAAAAATGTTGGTATCTGTTGGGGAAATAGAGTATTAGTAGAAATATTAGAGAAGGTATCAATATAATATTTAGGTTAGGTGTTGGAACTAGGCATTACCTCGAGGTAGTATAAAGGTAAATTGAGTTGATCTAGGAAAGTGGAGTAATGGTACTAGTTAAAGTATTTGGGTATTGAGTAAGGAGTAAAATACTAGGTAATGAGTATACAGTTGAGATATTTTGATATTATAGCATAGGATTTATATATATATATATATATATATATATATATATATATATATATATATATATATTATAATAAATATCAACTAGTATAGTTTCATAGACCAATTTTAGAGGTAATTATGGACTCTAACCTTAGTATTGACCTAGTTGACTTAGCTTGACCTATAAATGACTTAAAGACCTAGTATCAAGCTGGTATAACATGTTTATAATTCCAGAACACTGTTTTAACTTAATATTTCATATTTAAGTCCTCGAGGCACTGATACGGAGTTGTTTGACATTCCACACCTGATTCCAGGCGAGTACATTCTCTGATAGTTTTTATTATTTGATAATTACTATAGTACAAGCATTTAGAAATGTATTACTTGATTCATGATACATTGGTACACGAATTAGTATACACATGGATCTTTATTCCTGAGATGTTATTTATTATTTCATTATTTCTCGTGTTCTCGCATGGTTTATACAATGCTTAACAGTAGACAATGTTTAACATTAGACAATGTTCATTGAGTATCTTGCATTGTAACATATCATAGTTGGATCCATTGTACTAGTCAAAAAAGGAAGAAATGATAGCTAGATATGTGATACGGCCTACTCGTATCCAATTATGGACACATAGCTAGTCTCACAACACTAATACAAACCTAATTAGGTCTACCTCGTGCTCCAATCTTGGATTTCTCCCAAATTGGACACCAAACTCAAAGTAAAAGTCACAATAAGGGTCATTAAAAGCTCAAGCTTTGTCATGACCTGCACCCGGTGTAAGGGTACAAGTCGAAATCAACGCCCAGCCTACGCCACAAAATCGATGGTAGAACGCTGTCTGGGTAATCTATCTAACAATATAATGAACCACCAACAATGATAATATACTCAATCACAGATCTAAGATGGAAATGAGCACAAATCAAATAAAAGAATAAAAAAGTCACATACAACTCATGAGTCGAAAATAATATATCAATGAGTCTGAAAGAATACTAACAAATAAGCTGGAGGCAAATCGAGTACAAAGAATGCTAAGAAGCTACTGAACCCGGGTCAACTGTCTCAGTTGGGATAAGTCCCTCCCGAGCCAGGGTCTCAGACTCTAGACCCACAACATCCTGAGGTCCATAATGTGTAGGGTACCAGTCCTTAGTGTCATCTGGGAAAAATATATCCAGTCAGGAAAGGAGCAGAGTACATCTCTAACAGCAGTTCTAATCAATGATAAAGACTATGTAACAGTAAATAGATGTGAATATACAAGATGCATAATAGATATAAAGAGATATATACACTAAGGAATACTGGAATAAATATAATAATGAGCAATATGCCAATAAATAAGAATACTAATGACTAAGTGTGTGAGTACTAGCTTTAACATGTTATCGGCATGGGAATATGATACAAGATACAAGATTTATGGCCTGGCTAATCATACGTGCGGTGTATGATTAACACTATACAAGATACAAGATGGGTATGATCACATATCTACACTACATACTCCTCACCCCCGACTGGTATAATAGATCCAACCATGGTACATATGGCACGGGATTCCCCAATAAGATAGCTAGTCTTTCCGAGAATCAGTGTCTGTACATGTATAAGATAATCAATGAAACAAGGCTTGCACAAGATATACCAAATACCAAGGAATAACATCTCATGACGATCCGAAAATACTAATCCGTGTAACCATCGTGTCAAGAAAATATGGTTATCTACACTAGATACAATGAACATAGAGGATATCATAAATGAGAAACTATCAGAGAATGTACTCGCCTGAAGTCCAATAAATAGTCTCACTGATGTCTGACACGGTGCCCCGAATACCTAGATATGGAATACAACATCAATACAAGGATCCGAAAAGAAAATAAGTTAAACTAATCAATTTCTAGGTTAACAAGTCAATTCTAAGTCAAAAGTCAAACTAGGTCAACACTAAGTCAACTATGGTCAATATAGTCAAACTATGGTCAACTATGGTCAACTACATATTTCTAGGTTGTACAAGTCTAACACAAAAATATTAGTTCAAATACTAAAGTCTAGGTCACAAAACCATATCTTAAATATTAGGATACCGTATCTCCGGATACGTAAATTTATATGTAAAAAATCAATATATAAGTCAAACAATTAGAGAATCCTAATTATAAACATTAAATAGGTACCATGGTTTTGAACCAACTTGGTATCACAACATAAAACTATAATCTTAATACCCCAAACCCAATACCTTGGGTATCCCCAATTACCTTGGTACTTACCTTGGTTTCTCAAGGTAATACCCAAATACTAGTTATACAATCTACCCGTAGATATATACATATACTACAACAATTATTATACATATAGTATATATTAAATACTATTAGCACATATAAATATTTTTATATATATTTTAAATAATATATATATATATATATATATATATATATATATAACTGCCAAACTATCGCTAAAGACTCTGTCCGCTGTTGCTGAAGGCTATTGTTGATATTGATACACTACTGTTTTAGTGACAGTTTTCTGCAATTGTCGCTAAAACTGTCACTAAAACTCCTGATACGCTGCTGATACTGCTCCGGTTTCAGCGACAGTTTTCTGAAACAGTCGCTAGCTGTTGTCACTGCTTCCCTGCTGCCGCTGCTGCTGCCTTTTAGCGACGCATGTTGTCGTTGTAGCTCTTGCGGCTGCTGCTGCTGAAGGCATTTGCTACTGCTGCTGTGACGCTTTGGCCGCTGTTACTAATACGTATATGTATATCTATATACAATATATATATAATAACATATATATATAACCGACAATATATATATATATATATATATATATATATATATATATATATATATATATATACCATATGCATAATTACTACTAATAACTATACATACACCCTCACATAGTATTATGTGCATAATACACATAGTAACATACACACACACACACACACATATATATATATATATATATATATATATATATATATATATATAATCATTCACCATATATAACACACATTATATAATTATAATTATAACAACCCATAAATATCTATTTATATATGCATATTTATACATGCTACCATAGACAATTATATACACATATATAAAAATAGCTACATACAATATACATAATAAATACATAGATCTAAGACACAAGAAGCATAATTATATATACCATATATATATATATATATATATATATATATATATATATATAATTACATCTCCAAGAACACAAAAAATAGATCTACATATAATTTGAACAAACATATGGAGAGTATCACACTATATCCCACTAGATCTAGGATACGCATGTGACATGAGTCCACCACAAATCCAAACATACCCCGAAGGACACGAACAAGTCACATATATTATTTATAAATAATACGAAGAGTCAAAAACAAATCTACGTGTCTGTGTCAAAATATGACATGTACAAAGTCCCGTGTCGGAAGAAAAATCCCTAAATCAACACGTATCACCAAATTATTGGGATACGACCTACACGTACCCAATTGTGGACACAACACTAGCCCTAAACACACAAGTATATGCGAAATTGATCTATAGGACCAATTGACACACACAACAAATGTCAATCTCGGAATTTCCCTAAAATTGACACAAAAAGTACCATAACTTCCTCAATAGGCCTCCTATGAACATAAAACCAAATCCTATGGGTAGCCTATGCATATGGGTTAATTTTCTATGGTTAAATCTCATATTTAGAACTTAAATTAAGGAAAAAAATTAAATTGTACCTATTGGGAGATGGATTCCCAATGCAACCTCCAAATGTGATGAAATTGCCTCCAACTTGTAGATCCTTGCTCCTCTTTGTAGATCCTTGCTTCTTCTTTCTAGATCCTTGCTCCACTAGTCTTTAATGGTGATTTGGAAAATAATTGAAATGAAATTTGGTAGGAAAATGAAGTAGAAATGAAGGAATTTGGTTGAGGAAAATTCTACATCTAGTTTTTAAATGAAAAGAAGAGAAAGAATTTATTCCCCCTCTCTATATAGGCCGCCCCCTTTCCCCTTCCTCAAGATACTATGAATTATCCAATATACCCCTTGGGGCCTCTCATGAAGAAATAATTAAGGAGGGAAGCTTCTAGGCTAATGGTTTAATTAATTTAATCCATCTTCTTAACAATGGACATTCTAAATGGGCTAAATTTTAACAATTATTACATGTTGGTCCATGAGTCTAAACTAAACTAGTTAGGTCAACTAACACAAGTCCAAAATAAATAACTAACATCTAACAATAATTAAATAATACAAAAAAAAAAATTTATCATGCACAATATTTAATTAAATATTAAATTACTAAAATACCCTTTCCTAGAAAATATGGTAGTGACAAGTCTACCCTCCTTAAAATAATTTCGTCCTCGAAATTCAAAGACGAAAACTACCACCAAAAAATAACAGAACATAATCACAGAACATAAGTAAAGAACAGAACTAACTATGAAAGAATATAACTAGGAAAGAACATACCTTAAGGCACAAACAAATATGGATAACGCTCTCGCATTTCATCATCTCTCTCCCAGGTAGACTCCTTCGGAGAGTGATGCCTCCATGCGACGTGCACCAAAGGAATAGTCTGGTTCCTCAGCCATGATATGCAGTACTGACTGATCCAAGTGGCTGCTCTGGATAGCTAAGAGTAGGGCCCACCTCTATCTCCGAGTGATCCAACACATGACTAGGATCTTCTACGTATCATCTCAACTATGACACGTGAAGTACGTTGTGCACTCCCTCCAATGCAGGTGGCAAGTCTAGTCTATAAGCAACTGCACCGACCCTCTCTAGAATAGTGAAAGGTCCGATGAATCGCGGACTAACCTTCCCGCCTCCACCGAAGCGAATCATGCCTCGTATCGAAGAAATCCTCAGAAACACCAAACCACCCACCTAGAACAAAATACCACCTTAAGAACTTAATCTATACCAAAAACCAATAACAAGCACAAAATAAAATCTAAACTATACCTCTAACTCCAAAGGTCTCCGGGGGCTATCGGCCCAATGCCGTTGTCTGTCCTGTGCCACACAAAGTCTGTCACTGATCAACTGAACCATCTCTGCTGCATCTACAACTATCTCTGGTCCAAGCAAAACTTTTTCTCCAACATCGTCCCAAGACAAGGGAGTACGACACCTCCAACCATACAGAGCTTCGAAAGGTGACATCTCTATACTAGCCTGGTAACTGTTGTTGTAAGCAAACTCTACCAAATAGAGATGGTCCTTCCAAGAACCCCCAAAATTTAGTACACAAGTGCACAACATATCCTCGAGAGTCTGAATAGTCCTCTCTGACTGCCCATCTGTCTGGAGATGATATGCAGTACTGAGTGCCCAAACTCTCCTACAAACTCCTCCAAAAATGAGAAGTGAAATAACAATCCTGATCTGAGACTATGCAGATTGGAACTCCATGTATCCTAACGATCTGCCTCACATACATCTCTGCCAGCTTCTCCGTAGATAAACCCACTTTGAAAGGCAAAAAATGGGCCGACTTGGTCAACCTATCAACGATGACCAAAATTGCGTCTTTTCCTCCTGAAGATCTTGGAAGTCCGGACACAAAATCCATAGTAATATGCTTCCACTTCCACTCTGGAATGGGTAATGGCTGAAGTTGACCTCCTGGCCTCTGCCTCTCGGCTTTCATCTGCTGGCACACTAAGCATCTGGAAACAAACTGTGCCACTTCCCTCTTCATGCCATACCACCACACACTCTCTCAGCTGATGTCCTTCAGTACCATAATACAAACAAACTCCTAGCCTCCTCTTGCATACTTCCCAGATGTGGCCGGGCTTCTTGCAGAAGTGGCAGGAAGATTGTTGTAATTGTCTCTGTTGCTGTGGTGCCTGGTAAAATGGCGCCCTAGCTGGAGTCTGGTTCTGCTGTGGCTGCTGGAAAGGCCTGGACTAGAAATGAGTATGTTTGGCAGATACTGCAATGTCGTTGGCCCCCAGAAAAGAATTACGGTCTCTCTTGGGCTGCAAACCCAACTCCCGCTCAACCTTGCGTGCCTCCGCAAGTATCTTCGAGTATGTCTCATAAGAAGACGGAATGAGGATTTTTACTTCCCAGTTTAGACCCTCATAGAAATGAATAGACCGAACCTCCGGCTCTCTCACCAAATACTCTGTAAATTGGCTCAACCTGTTGAACTTCGCAGCGTACTCCTCCACAGACATGCTCCCCTGAATGAGACTCTCGAACTGCCTCCCCAAGTCTAGCTTGTCTGCCCGGACAAAAAACTTCTTCTTGAAGAGGTCCTTGAATACCTCCCAAGACTGTCCTGCGCTAACCAGAATAGGGTTATTCCTGAACCAAGTACGAGCGACGTCGAACAGTTAAAGTCCTACCGCCTCAACCTTCAGATCCTTAGAAAGACGGGACACCCTCATAAGACGTTCAATGTCCTCGAGCCAATCTTCAGCATAGACGATGCCCTCCATCCCCTTGAAGACCCTAGGATCTAGCTTCTTGAAGTCCTGAATGTTGCCTGGCCGAAGCTGAGCAACCTGAGGAGCAACTTGCTGCTGGACCGAAACTCCTCTCTCGACTACGGCACGAGCAAGTTGATAAGCACTCTCGATGCCCTACCGTAGAACGTCGGTCTGCCTCTGATGTGCCTCTGACTGAGCCCTCTGTGCCTCGAGTATCTTACGAAACAGTAAAAACATCTGTGTCGCCTCTACTGGCACAGGAGGTGGAGGTGGAAGCCCCTCAGATACAGTTGGCACAGTCCTCTGATTATGTGGTGGACCTCCGAAAGCAGCTGACACTCCAATCACCGAAGAAGTTACTGGTGCAGGCCCTCGGGATGTCGCAGACCTCTCAGAAACCACTATCCCCTGCTGTGATCTAGTCTTAGGCAGCATCCTGAGACAAAGCGAAAGAAAGAATCAATATGGCAAAATATGTAAGACACTCACGGAAATAACAGTTTAAGAGACCAAGTATCAATATCAAAGGAGAGTAGTTGAATCAAAAGAATTTTTCCTAGATGTGATTGAGTATCTCAGCCTATATCCTACATCCTATATCCTATTGCAGGCTCGCAGTAATACACTAAATTATCGCACTACCATGACATCGCATAACTTGTGAAGCTTGACCTACATGGGCTACCACTAAAAATGTGTCATGACCCACACCCGGTGTAAGAGTACAAGTCGGAAACAACGTCAAGCCTACATCGCAAAATTGGCGGTAGAACGCTGTCTGGGTAATCTATCTAACAATATAATGAACCACCAACAATGATAATATACTCAATCACAGATCTAAGATGGAAATGAGCACCAAATCAGATAAAATAATAGAAAAGTCAAATACAACTCATGAGTCTAAAATAAGACATCAATGAGTCTGAAAGAATACTAACAAATAAGCTGGAGACAAATCCAGTACAAAGAATGCTAAGAAGCTACTAAATCTGGGTCAACTGTCTCAGTTGGGATAAGTTTCTCCTGAGCCAGGGTCTCAGACTCTAGACCCATAATATCCTGAGGTCCATAATGTGTAGGGTACCAGTCCTAAGTGTCATCTGGAAAAAATATATCCAGTCAGGAAAGGAGCAGAGTACATCTCTAATATAAGTTCTAATCAATGATAAAGACTATGTAACAGTAAATAGATATGAATATACAAGATGCACAATAGATATAAAGAGATATATACAATAAGGAATACTGGAATAAATACAATAATGAGCAATATGCCAATAAACAAGAATACTAATGACTAAGTGTGTGAGTACTAGCTTTAATATGTTATCAGCTTGGGAACATGATACAAGATACAAGATTTATGGCCTGGCTAATCATACGTGCGGTGTATGATTAACACTATACAAGATACAAGATGGGTATGATCACATATATATACTACATACTCACCACCCCCAACTGGTATAATAGATCCAACCATGGTACGCTATAGCACGGGATTCCCCAAGAAGATAACTAGCCTTCCCGAGAATCAGTGTCTGTACATGTACAAGATAATCAATGAAACAAGGCTTGCACAAGATACACCAAATACCAAGAAATAACATCTCATAACGTGATACCAATCCGTGTAACCATCGTGTCAAGAAAATATGGATATCTACACTAGATACAATGAACATAGAGGATATCATAAATGAGAAACTATCAGAGAATGTACTCGCCTGAAGTCCAATGAATAGTCTCACTGATGTCTGACACGGTGCCCCGAAGACCTAGATATGGAATACAACATCAATACAAAGTTTCAAAAAGAAAATAAGTCAAACTAATCAACTTCTAGGTCAACAAGTCAATTCTAAGTCAAAAGTCAAACTAGGTCACCTCTAAGTCAACTATGGTCAACTATAGTCAAACTATGGTCAACTACCTATTTCTAGGTTGTATAAGTCTAACACAAAAATATTGGTTCAAATACTAAAGTCTAGGTCATAAAACCATATCTTAAATATTAGGATACCGTATCTCCGGATACATAAATCCATAGGTAAAAATCAATATATAAGTCAAACAATTATAGAATCCTAATTACAAACATTAAATAGGTACCGTGGTTTTGAACCAACTTGGTATCACAACATAAAACCATAATCTTAATACCCCAAACCCAATACCTTGGGTATCCCCAATTACCTTGGTACTTACCTTGGTTTCTCAAGGTAATATCCAAATACTAGTTATACTATCTACCCGTAGATATATACATATACTACAATAATTATTATACATATAGTATATATTAAATACTATTAGCACATATAAATATTTTTATATATATTTCAAATACCATATATATATATATATATATATATATATATATATATATATATATATATAATATAAAACTGTTAAACTGTCGCTAAAGACTCTACCCACTATCGCTGAAGGCTGCTGTTGATATTGATACACTGTTGTTTTAGTGACAGTTTTCTGTAACTGTCGCTAAAACTGTCACTAAAACTCCTGATACGCTGCTGATACTGCTGCTGTTTTAGCGATAGTTTTCTGAAACTGTCGCTGGCTGCTGTCACTGCTTCCCTGTTGCCGCTGCTGCTGCCTTTCAGCGATGCTCGCTATCGCTGCTGCTCTTGCAACTGCTGCTGCTGTTGGCATTTGTTGCTGCTGCTGTGATGCTTTGGCCGCAGTCACTAATATATATATGTATATCTATATACAATATATATATAATAACATATATATATATAACCCATAATATATATATATATATATACCAAATGCATAATTACTATTAATAACTATACATAAGCAAATTCGAATAATAACAAATTGAAGAGTGTACCTGTGTAGTGTCCCGTTGTGGACATGAGCAATCGACTAGAGGAGTGATCGTCCTGAAATGGGAGGATGCTCGCTAAATCTAATGCTGTTGTAGTTCGTTTGACTCAAAATAAATGGAGTCACCTTGACTCAACGATGATGATCTTCGGTCTAGCTCGTCGTCTGCCACCACCGGAGAAGATAAGCTTGCAGCGGAGAAATCACCGGGAGCTTGGCGTGGATTCGACCATGGAAGAAGAGCTCTTGTACCTTCTCTCACCGAAGATGTTACACATAGTAATATACACACACATACATATTAATATGTGTATATATATATATATATATATATATAATCATTCACCATATATAACACACATTATATAATTATAATTATAACAACCCATAAATATCTATTTACATATGCATATTTATACATGCTGCCATATACAATTATATATACATATATAAGAATAGCTACATACAATATACATGATAAATACATAGATCTAAGACACAAGAAGCATATATATATATATATATATATATATATATATATATATATATATATATATATATATACAATTACATCTCCAAGAACACAAGAAATAGATCTATATATAATTTGCACAAACATATGGAGAGTATCACACTGTATCACACTAGATCTAGGATACGCTTGTGACACGAGTTTACCACACATCCAAACGTACCCCGAAGGACACGAACAAGTCACATATATTATTTATGAACTATACGAAAAGTTAAACACAAATCTACGTGTCCGTGTCAAAATATGACATGTACAAGTCCCGTGTCGGAGGAAAAACTCTCAAATCAACACGTATCACCAAATTGTAGGGATACGACCTACACGTACCCAATTGTGGACACGACACTAGCCCCAAACACACAAGCACATGCCAAATTGATCTATAGGACCAATTGACACACACAACAATTGTCAATCTCGAAATTTCTCCTAAAATTGACACAAAAAGTACCATAACTTCCTCAATAGGCCTCCTATGAACACAAAATCAAATCCTATGGGTATCCTAAGAATATGGATTAAATCTCAAATATAGAACCTAAATTAAGGAGAAAAACTGAATTGTACCTATTAGGAGATGGATTCCGAATGCAACCTCCAAATATGATAAAATTGCCTCCAACTTGTAGATCCTTGCTCCTCTTTGTAGATCCTTGCTTCCTTCTTCTAGATCCTTGATTCACTAGTCTCTAATGGTGATTTGGGAAGGAATTGAAATAAAATTTGGTAGGGAAATAAAGTCCATATTGAATTTGATGCTGAACAATTAGGCGTTATTCTTAGTATTCCAACTAAGGGTGAGGCCCTAATTGATAGTAGGCAAATGAAGTTTCCTGATGACAAGACTCTTGACTCCTTCTTGAATTATATTTGTGAACACAACCCTCGTCCACCTAGTTGTCTGCCATCAAGGTATCTTAACAACTATTTCTATAAACTTCATAGAATAATTTTCTTCAAAATTTCTTTCAATCTTCCACAAACTATTATGAACACCATGCTTGCAGTCAGAAAAACTAAGAAGCATAATCTTCTTTATACTATCTATCTTTCGGTAATTTTCTAACACTTCCATGTTCCATATGGTGATTGGCCCTTCAACGATGAACCTGCTTATTTAACCATGGCACGTTGGACTTCTGCTCCTCCTCCTGGTGACTCTTCATCCATCTCTACTTAACATAATCCTCTTTTAATTCCTCGACCTACTTTAGAATCTCTCCAAGATTATATAAGAGACCAATTTTGTATCATTGATCATCGTGCTACAGTACGTTCAGCTGGCATTGTAAACACTTTACATGATCTTCAGTTTATAGCAAACAATCATGCTAGACCTATACCTATGGTGCATGATACAGTATGTGTTGGCTATCATATCGATAATCTTGCTACTCAGAGGATTCTGAATCGATATAGTGATGACAAGGAGTAGGTATCTTGGTGGTTCTTGCTTAGAGTTTAGTGGATGATGTAGATATTTGATGTTTTAGTAGTTTTTCTCTTCTAGTTGTTTGCTTTTTGTAATTGGAACTTCTGCACTGTCATTTTAAAAGTATGTTGCACTCTATGTTGATGTATGAGACTTAAACTTTCCTTTATAAATTCTATGTTTCTTCTCATTACATATTATAACTCATGTTGTGATGGCTATATACATTTTTATATATGGTTTATTTTGTGTTTTCAAAGCTTCAATGATTACGGTAGATCAGTACCATTTATGATGAAATAACAAAGGGGGAACTAATATAGTACACAACTAAACCATACAACAATCGATGATCAAAACTTGCGGGGGAGCGGCATATTGGTGCATCGTATTGCGTATCGGCCATGGTTTATAAATTATCAAAATAGGAGAGATTGTTGGCCTAAATATTCAATGGTCAACATGATTTTGATATTCAAAAAACCATGACTCGATATGATGACTTGATATGACTCGCAGCAAAAGTTGTACAACAAGAAGTCAGCAAAGTCGTACAACTAGTAGCCCGCATTTCAAGCTCATATTGCAAGATGGTCACCTTAATTTTCTTTATTTTTTATTATGTATTTTTCTTTATTTTTAGGACTCATGTAAATCGAGTTCGCACTGGCACTAGGAAGTTCATATCCCACTCAAACCAAGTCCTACTCCACCTAAATGAACTATGACCCAAAAGCAGTTTTTAACCAAAATACATTATGTCAAATTTCAACCCCTATGGTGAATTCGGTTTTGAACCATCCTAAGGTTCTTGCTGAAAACAGCCAAACTCGGGTTAAGTTCGGTCCCACCTAAACTCTGGCCGAATTCGGTCCCTTTGACCTAATTTTCATATTTGACCCATTCCCTCCTAAAGAAATGGTCTCCAACATTCAAATTTTTGAATGTTCGGGCTGACCGAACTCAGCCCAATTTCGGCCAGAATCACTCAGGTTTACTCTATAAATAGCTACAAGTTTCATTAATTCTCACTCAATATTTTACTTGCAAACTCTATTATATTATGAGCTCTTAAACCTTTACATTCCCAAGAACAACTTTCCAAGCTTATATAGTGCCAGTCGCAGTTCAATTAGAAGTCGGTCAAGTTATAAATGCTGGGATTTTCAAGTTGCTGTTTCTATTTCATTGTTGAAGTCGGCGAACTCTTCGGATCAAAGCTCGTGGTATTATAAGAAGTCGACGAGCCTTTCAGATCAAAGCTCGTGGTATTATAAGAAGTCGACGAGTCATTCAGATCAAAGCTCATGGTATTATAAGAAGTCGACGAGCCATTTGGAACAAAGCTCGTGGTGTATTTACTATTGTTCAATAGTGTATTAAAGCAGGTCAAGAATTTCTGGGACTAGACTGCATTCTACAAAGGATACCAGGATACATTGCGTATTTGATCTTCTGAACTTTGCATCTCGGATTTATTGGTTACTGAATTTTTAATTGGTGTTTTGCATTGCTTTTCTTGGTTTTATTACCTTCACTCTATTCACCCCCCTCCTCTAGGGTTGCCCACATGTTCCGCCAGCTTGTCTACCGCCATGGCATTCTTCGTATAGTCCGATATTGTGGAGTCTCTATGAAGGAGTCTAGGAAAAGAAATTAAAGAAAATTAGGGATTTATGGTTTAATTATAGACAAAAGAAACAAGGAAGAGAGAATTAAAATGAACAATTTCAAAAGAAAAAAATGTACCATTAGCTATGTAGAATCAGAAGCGACATGAAAAACTTTTTTCTTTGGAATCAAAAAAGATTCTTTGCTAGGCAATGGGGTGAAGGTTGCGGGATTCTTGGGCCTTGGTAGAAAAAATAGACTTAAAATTAATATAGAAAATATAAAATTTCGGGGGGGGGGGAGGGGGGGGGGGGGTGTTGCTTGGACATGGCCCTGTCTGCCCCTACCCTTGGTCGCCCCTGGCATGGGGGCTATTTGGATGGCCAAAGTAGGAGGAAATTGAGAAAGTGCATATTTACAGTAAGAAAGTATATATTATTGCATGTGCATTTGACTTTTATGCTAGTTTTGTTTTATAGAAATATGAATTTTAATGTTTATATAGTTGTTATTTTGTTCACAAATTGGCCAAATTCATATTACACATCTAAATATCTAAATATAAAGGGGTGAGCAAGTTAAAAATATATATTACAATTATAACAAACACTAATCAATTATTTTTGTGGTGCAAGTTAAAAATACATTATTAATTATTTTTTAAAGTATATACTGTATTGTTCTGCCAGGGGAACCTTGGTCGATAGATGGGCAATTGGTGATGATGAAGCGGTGGACTCCTTCCATCTCTATGGAGCATGATTTATTGGCACTACACCGGTGTTGATCTTGTTCTCGAGACTACCGCTATAATTTTGGAACATTGTTGTGATAAGAAATCTTGCTAGCGTGGTTGGTGTTCTTGTGAGAATGGATACGACCACAACATGCAGATAAAGGTAGCACATTTGCTCGAGTGTTGGTGGAGATCACTGCTTGTCGAGAGCTCCTGAAAAAGGTGACTATGCAGTCTCCCAGACGGCTCGATGTTCTATTAACCTATTACGTATGAGTGGACTCCCACTATGTGTAATGATTTAATTATATATTTTATTATGATTAATCGATTAAGTTTAATATTATAATATCACTAATAATTATGTTATTACTATAGTGTATATATTTAAACTTGGCATAGTCCTAATATGTATTAATAATATCATACTTGCTATTATTTGTATCGCTTTGTTTGCCTAATATGTATTTGCATAAAAAAATTATAAGCTAGATCAAATATTGACATATGCAATAAAAAAATCATGATGAGCTAAAGACGCTGTCAACCCACAAGATTTCTCTGAACCACCCACGATATCTCCGGTCAAAGAACGAGGGTTAAGGGGAAAACGCCCCTTGTGAGGGTTTGGGGACGAGACCCCCGAAAGGTATTCAGATTGATTTTGATTTAGTTATCTTTGGACAACCATCATCAAGAAAAAAATCTATTATTCAAAAAAAGGAAGAAGCCAAGCTATCAAGACATTGTACTCTATGTAATCTTTGTTTTTTGGGTCCTTAGGTTTATTTGTAACTCAACAAATCAAGATAAATAATAGCTAAAACCGAAAATCAACCAAAAAAAATCAAAAATTCAAATTTGTGGTATTAGACTAGTATACCAGTGGTATACCGTAACACCAAGTTTGGCTTGACAAAAATGGCATACCGATTATCATGGTTCGACGTATTAAATGCACTTCAACAGCAATAAAACTAGTCATTTATTATCGTTATGGTACAGTATACTGACGATATACCGCTTGTACAATATTTTTTGGACTATTTTTACTTGCTATTTTAACCCAAGTGCGTTATTTTGTTTTCTACTTCTTGGAGCCTTAACTTTTTAACTTTTAGAAGATGAACCTCTCACATAAAAAAGCTATCACTTGTCAAATCATATTGAGATAGAGTTGTATTGAGTTGTAAAGTTCGATATTCAAATTGTTGTGAGAAGATTACAAAAACTATTTCTTGTAAGAGTTTGAAGTCCGCAAGTCTTCGAATCAAAGCTTGTGTATAAGTCAGTGAGCCTTTGGATCAAAGCTCGTTTGTAAGAAGTCAACGAGCCTTCGGACGAAAGATCGTATGTAACTATTTATCTTAATAGTGGATTAAATTCGGAGAGATTTTTGGGACTAAAATCCCTCTCGTAGGATACCAGGATACATCGGGTGTCGGTATTCTTACCTCTTATTTCTAACACTAAGTTTAAATCGTCTATAATTCATATTTGTCACACGGAGAAAGATTGCCCGGATGCTTCTGTTGAAAACCTGTGTGTAGAAATTGAGAAAATTTTACAAGCAACGATGGAGCAGCCTAACGGCTCAGATAAAAGCATTCAGAAACTTTATTCGCCTAAGAATATATCATCGAGAGTTGATTGGTGGAAATAACAATCCAGGTGAGTATGGTTCGAGAGCTTCAGGATCCACTACGGTAGTTCAGATAGTGCATTTGCCTATGGATGGCATTATGGATTTGGAACCTAGTGGGGCTTTTTATTGAGATGTTCCCTCATTATTCTTTAAGGGACAATCTCCTCCTCTTGATGTTTTGACAAAGGAGGTTGGGACTTCCTCAGGACATAGAGGGGGCATGGACAAGTTGGGGGAGATTTGTGCACCGGAACAAACCATATCCTCTTTGCTTGAGGAAGATATGTTACAAAATTCTACTGGGACCTGACCATAGAGAATAAAAATTGGTTGTGTCTCGTACACGAATCAGTGGATACATCCCAAGTGTTCGAACGTGAAGTAAGATAAAGAAGAAATCGATGGACATTTGTGTGAGTATCCATAGTAATAATAGCAAATTGGACGAGGTATAATAGGTGAATACAAGTGAGGGTTAGTGTAGTGTTTGTCTGTATTGCGGGGTATAGGCAACCTAAGTCCTGTAATCCCTTATTTGAAATCAATATATATATATATATATATATATATATATATATATATATATATATATATATATAAGTGTTCTTATGTTGGTTGAAGTCTCGGGAGACTCTCTATGTGATTCGAGAGTTCCTCGAATAAATCAGGTCAAAGGCTCGGTTGTGGCCGGTGACGGAGGGCTTCCCGCCCTTGACGACCGTCGGTCGACCATACCTACAACTGAGGTACATCCTACCAAATGAAACTAGGATCTTGGCGCCTCTATAGGAGGCAGTGGAGAGGTCATAGGCCTTGACGACCACCGGATGTCCACTATTGAAGGCAGTCTCCAGCTCCTTGGCCAGGTTCCGGCATAGACATCGATTGAGGGTGGAGGTGGATTATGCTCAAGTCACGTGGACCATCCGGCGGCCTCCACTGATTATAAATGGACCACCGTCAATCGCCAAAGAAACCGCCAATATTTTGATATTGGAATAAACACTGCTGGCAACAAATTCAAAAGGTTGAGATGAGTTCAGACAGATGGAGGTTGGGGTTCTTCCCTTTAGGTACCTTGTAACTTACCTAAAAGAGGGTCTAGGGCACCAATAAAGGGGCAACTATAGTCACTCTAGAGGGGGGTGAATAGAGTGTGTGTGATATTAATCCAATTTAAAACTACGGTAATATCCAACTTGAAAATAAATGCAAAAATATGTATGGAAAGCAGTAAGTAATATCTCAAGTGTGTATGTAAGTAAAGTTTAGAAAGAAAATACAGACACCGAAACTTTATCCTGGTTTTTCTCGTTGAGGACTAGTCTAGGCCTGAGAACTCTTGCTCATAGTTAATTCACAATTTATAAAATACAGTTGTCACTACCACATTCTAAAATAGGAATAATTTTATCATTTTATTTATTATAAGTATTGTGTGTATTTATTTTAAATAATTGTATGATATGTGTATATATATATTATATATAGTGTTCTTTAATGCATGAGTTAGTAAACTAGACCTAGAAGCCCACTAGATGAACCCCTAACCAAATTATAAGGTTATGGATTTTAATTAGCATTTTGGGGAATTAAATATTGGAGATTATATTTATTATTGTGATTTTATTTAATTATTGTACCTTACCGTTGCTTCGTTATTGGGAGCGCTACACTAGATTTTATCTTCCAACAAATTTTACACCATTGTCCTAGACGTGTCAGTCTTCCATTCTGACCCATGTGTAACTTATAAATATGCTCTCTTGTGCTTCATTTTAGTCGCACAATATTCGTCGCGGATGTTATTTTTAATTCCAAATAAATTTGACTTTGTATCTTTGTGTGTTCCAATCGAAATTGGAGACACAATATCAACCTATTTAGTGCAACCCAAATTATGAAAATATTCTATTCTGAGTCTTCTACGTCCATGATACTTGTGTCCCACTTAATTTTAGACCTATGTATTTATAATTAATTTTAGAACACCATTTATATTAATTTTAATTAAATTGGTGTAAAGACCCAACTTAACCCAAACTAGACCCAACACCAAACCAAACCCCCATTCACACCCTCAAGACTCATACTAAACACCACACACCCTTTTTAGCCACTATATCACACCAAACATGGTGTTTTCCCTCATTAAATCCCAAAAACCCACTTTGTGTAATTTTTCAATTGTTGGGGACTTTATTGCAAAAATGCAATGAGGTGTCACCATCCTATTGGTCAAGGCACATGAAGAAAATAACCCCCTCCCTCTTTGACCGGTCCACTCTCTCTCTCCCCTTTTGTTTGTGCATTTCTTTCATCTTAAATCATGGCCCTCCATTTTAAATGGAGCAACATCCTCACCACACAACACCCTCCTATATATATATATATATATATATATATATATATATATATATATATATAGCCTAATCCCTTTTCCAATGCCAACCCCATCCCATCACAGCCAGCTCTAATCCCTAGGATGTCACCATCAACCTCTTCTTTCCATGCAAAAATCCTCTATTAATTTTCAATACATCACCATTACCATCCACCTTCAAAACATCAACCCTAACCTGTAAAACCCTTAATTTTTCAGGAATTTTAAAATTAATTTTTTCACAATTTTTTGGAATTTTTCTGGTATTTTAACTAATTAAAACTAAGGAATTTTCAAATTAAATAATTTCCAAATGATGTTAAATAATATTAAAATACTATGAAAATAATATTTTTATGTGTAAAATGAAAAATTAGACATAGGGTAATTTTTTGGAAATTTATTGGATCCCGAAAACATTTTTAAAGACCTAGAAACTAAGTTTTAATTAACCCTAATAAAACCCTAGAAATAAACCCGGTTTATTTCAAAATAAATCAAACCAACCCGAACCGGACCGGACCGGTCTAACTGAACCGAACCCAATTCCTAGTGGGTCGGGTCGGACCCAAACCCGACCCGGAACCCGAGTACCCGAACCCGCACCCATGCCTTTGTGGATCGGGTCGGATCCCTATCCGCCCGACCCGGACCCAAACCCGACCCGCCTAATCCCTAACCCCTCTTCCCCGACATTCCCTCTCCCCGGCACCGCTTCGTCTCCGTCGGCCGACCCGCCGTGGCTCCTCGCCTCCCAGCCGCTCCGGCTCCCCCGCAACGCCCGCCGCTCTGCCTCCCATGCCAGCAACCGCCGCCGCCCTCTCCACCTCGCTGCTCTCCGCCACCCTCTCTACTCTGCCTCGAGACTCCCAGCCCCACTCCGTCTTTGTCCCTGTCGACCGTAGTGCCTCTCTCCTCCGTCTCCTTCGGCAGCAGCTCCGGCCGAGCTTCCCTCGATGACGGCCGCCTCGGAAACAACCACCACAGCGCCGTGCCCGCCCTCACAGCCGTCACCCTCAGCCCCGTCCAGATCCGCTGCCTCCGATGAGCCGAGCCGCCAGTCCGCCACCCCCTCCGACGAAGCTCCGGCCAGCTCCGGACGTCTCGAGCAGCATAAACCCTAACCCTAGATACTGTACGTGTCGTGTCGCACCGCCTCGCGGACACGAGAAACCCAGTCTGCGTAGCCCTATTCAGGTACCCTTTTCTCTCTCCTTGCTGCTCTATTTTTTGTTTTGTCTGTTGTGACAAGAACCCTGCGTGACCCTCTCGATGCCCGTACAACCCACTCGGTGTGTCGCGTCCTGTGGTGATCGCGAACTGCGATCCAAAAACAGGAAAATAAATACCCCGTTTCCCCCGGAACTGAGTGCGCCCCACAAAACGGGACGACTTGGTTGCGTGCGATCTTCACCGAAAGGTGCGCACCGTTGATACGGACGTGCGAGATTTCGCAGAAGTTGATTTGGATGTGCGTGCACACCGAAATCAACGTGTATCCGCCGACAACGCCCCGTATCGACCTGTTCTGAAACTCATTGTAACTTCGTGTACACATGTCGGATCGAAACAAAACTTGCGCCTTCAGACTCGTAGCAATACGTTGGTCATGTGATTCAAGTTTGGTTCGATTCTGAGAACGTTGACAAAATCGCGTATCGTGGGCCCCACGGCTCCACTTGACGGGCGATTTTGTGATCGGCTCATCGAAATCCAATTTTGGAAGTTCCGTTATGTTCGTATCATCGTTCTGGACTTGTTGACACTTAGTTTGATGAATTTGGAGACCATTGTTTTTGACACATTTTTCGGTGCGAAGCGGCCCACATGTGGACCCCGCTTTAACCAGAAACTGTCATTTTTGCCCCTGTGTCCAAATTGGACTCAAGGACAGGCGTTTCTAGCTATTTAATATTTTTTGAATCTGACGGTGATATTTATTTCAGCAAACGAAGAAGTACCTGCAAATCACACTGAGACCAGAGCTATAGTTAGAGCCAGAACTCTAGGCAAGTGTACCTTGCCAAATCTTGCAGTTCTTGTTACATATTTCTTTGACTTATTTATCTGTTGTACATGCTTAACCTAGGACCGTGTGACTTAGTTAGCATTCGAATAACATTCGGGTGCCAACTCCGTACGCAGAATTGTGTAACGTCACCTAGAGATGGATATCGTGATCCTTTACATTCTCGTGCTTGCATTATCAAGTACGTTATACCCAGGACACCTGACACTATTCATGAGACAGAATCTTCCTGAAATATTCAAGGTGATTCTGTGTAGGTTGCAGGATTGTGACATAGACATTCTATTCATAGATATTATATGACTTGCTGCATTAGTGATGATCTTGCGTGACATGGACATGAGACATGTGATTATATTGGGTGGGGAGAGACACACAGGCTACAGGCAGATTTTTATATATATTCCACTACATAGTAAATTACATAGTAACTTACATAGTATCACTGCTACAGGCTCCCAGACACAAAGCTTGTAGTAGTCTCAGCCTGAGTTCTAGTGATACTCTCAAATTGTATTTCACATAGATGGTTGCATAGTTTACCCCATATTGTTTCATTTATTGCTGTACTGCATTCATTTTGGCATGAGTTATTTTGTACCTTGCTATTTTCCCTGAGGACCTGGATCTGGATTATGTCCCCAGGGTTAGCAGAGGATATCTATCCTGAGGTATACGGAACATGAGCACTTCTCGGAGCAGTACCAGAACCTGAGAACGAGGTGATCGCTGAGGATTTATCCTGAATATCTGTTCTTCTATGCACAGTCTTGATGAAATTAAACTCTTTTAAATTCTTGTTTACTAAACAATTATAACAGACTTATTATCGGGTTGTTCTCCGATTTTAATTACTTGTGACTGATGATGTTTATTTTCTTTTATTGATTGATGTATTTATTCTATGGATGAGATTAGTAGTCCCTTATTGTTGTTCTACAGCTTAAGTACATCCCGATGGATCCATTAAATTGGGTTTGTCCATCGGTGTGTGCTGTTGGCCATTGCCACATGTCTAGTCCCTCGATATTTTGGGACTGGGACGTGACATAACCCAAACCTAAAACTAACCCTGAGCCTTCATCCCTTCCCCTGGCCACCTTCCCGCCGGAGTTGCTTACAGACCTGACCGTCGGAGCCCCGGTGAACTCGACCACGACTGCACCACCATCTCCCCGACCTGCTACCATCCCCGTCGGACCTCCATGCCCACCGCTCTGCCCCGAGCATCACGACTGACTTCATCTCCACCGTCTCGACCTCCTCAGCAGCACTACCATACCACCGCGACGTTCCCATCACCACCCCGCTCGTTCCTAACCCTGACTGCACAGCAGCCACCCGGCCGTCTCCACCTCGATCTCCTTCTTCTCCGCATGCACAGCCGCCCACCACCACTAGCCTCCATCAACGACGAGCAGTCCCCGACCGCCTATCCGCCTGATCACAGCATCCCGTCTCCTCCCCGCTGAATCTCCTGAGTTCCTGCCGTTTCCTCCCCTTACGACCGTCTGAACCTTGCAGCACGTCGGAGCAGACCTCGCCGGGGATAGCAGCCCGTTGAACGATCACCTCTACGACTCGACACACGACGAGCGGCCATACGACCCCAAACTCGCCGAACTTCTATCTCATCCGGCCCAGACCTCTCCCTCATGGCCTCCTCGACGACAGCCTCCGGCAGTCGTCGACCTTCATCATCAGTATCACCATCATCGTCATCGTCGTCATCGTCGTCGTCATCGTCGACCCGTCCCACCTTGCTAGGGATGACCTGCAGCAGTCACCCTCGTTCTCGTGCACGTGCATGCTAACGCACTGGTTCGGACTTGTCCTCTTCGTGATTTTATGTGCAGGTGTGAATAGTATAGAGTTTTAGCATATCGTGTCATGACAGGTTTAGTTGGTTGATTTCAGACCCGTGTCGGTGAACCCAATGACTAGTTTGCTCATACGTGTGTGTGCATATGCATATAATATTAGTTGATATAGATATAAAAATATAGATGTATATATATATATATAAGTAATTAACTACTAATACTAGTTATAAACATATTTGTATATGTATTATATGCCCTAGTGTTAATTATGGAGATCCCATATTTGCATATGACCATGTGACCCTGAGAATTGTGAGTTGATTGTCTTATGTACACTGATGTACTGGCTTAGATGTGTTAGTGAGTTGACTGTCTGATTTTGCACAGCATTTGAAGACGTGACACCCATGCAGTTAGACGCACACTTGACCATGTTAGATGACAAGTAACACCCTTAGCGTAGTCTCTGAGTTCAGTGTATATATGATTGTGTGTATGCTAGTGTAATGACTGATTCTGTAATATTATTAAATGATGTCTATAGGACTGTTGGATTATTCAGACAAGACCTCAAAAATAGGACATTGGTATTTCCAGCAGAGGACCACAGGCGAGTATATTCTCTGACAATTTTCATTATGTTGATTATCTCTATGATTCTAGTTGTAAAGCGTACATGATTCTAACACTGTGGATACACGAGTTGGCATTATCGAGACCTGTCACGAGAAGTCGTAATTGGAATCTATTGTGCTAGCTGGGGACGGAGAAATATTAGTAGCTTATGTCACTTGGTACATGACTGTTAAACTCATCAAAAGTAACATTTATAGATTATTCAACAGTTAATGAATATTTATTGAAAACTCTATAACCTTTACTTTTAGCAGCATAACTAAAAAATATACCATCGTTGGCTTTGGCATCAAACTTACCTAAGTTGTCCTTGGTGTTCAATATAAAATAGATACATCCAAATACTTTAAAGTAAAAAATTGTAGGAGTTCTACCAAACCAAAGTTCATAGGATGTTTTCTTCGATATAGGTCGAATCAAAACCCTATTCAAAACATGATAAGTTGTATTTACAACTTCTGCACAAAAATATTTTGGAAGGTTGAATTTATTTAACAATACTCTAACCATATCACCTAGAGTTCTATTCTTTTGCTCCACAAAACCATTTTGTTGGGGTGTTCTAGGATAAGAAAACTCATGATAAAATCCATTAGAACACAAAAGTTTTTGAAATCTGAATTTTCGAATTTGCCTCCATGATCACTTCGGATTCGAGTAATCATAAAGCCTTTTTTTTAACATTTTTGCAAAATATCTCAAATTCAGAAAGAGCATCACTTTTGTTTGATAAAAAAAACCTATGTATATAATAGAAAAATCATCAATAATAACAAAAGTGTAAAAAATTTCACGAAGACTAGCGACTCTACTGGGTCCAAATAAATTCATATGAAGCAATTGTAAGGTCTCAAAGTACTTATAGCGTTGATAGATTTAAATGAAGATTTTGTCTGTTTGTTTTTCTCTCATTCAACACATATTATGTCCTTCTTGAAAGTGATCTCTGGTAATCCTCATACCAGCTTCTTTCTTGAGAGTCTTGAGATGGTATTAATGTTTGCGGGTCTTAGTCGCATATGTCATAACCAGCTCTCATCCTTCTTTGCAAGTAGAAATATTCCTACATGGTTACTCTTTTCTGACGGATAATAAACATAAATATTGTCTTCTCTAACTTCTTCATATATGGTTTTGCCATTGGATAAATCATTAATAAGACATTTGTCTTTAACAAAATTGACTGCATAACCAGTCAATAAGATGACTGATACTCATAAGGTTATGTTTTAATTCTGTTACGAGACAAACATTCTTAATAACAGGAAAAGGATATTTACGGATATCACTGTTACCGATAATGTGGCCTTTAAGGTTATTTTCAAAGGAGAAGTATCCTTTATTCTTCATCGATAGCGTAGAGAAAAATGTAGCATCACCTGTCATGTGTCATGAACATCTGCTATAGAAAATCTATTTACTTCTAGCATGTGTAGGTTGGTCCACCTACAACAACAATTGAAGATGTGATCCTTGGTATCCATTTCATTGAGGGTCTTGTTTTGTTAGTCTTTGGAATCCACATACAAACATTCATATCAACTAGCTTTCTAGTTCTACAATGTGGTAAAATGTGTCTATGTGCACCACAGTAATGATATGTAGCATGAATGTTAAAACTAGGTGCAACTTTATGAATGTGTCATTAGTATGATATATTTATCGTAAAAACTTGTAGTAAAATGCATGATTACTAGAAGCTTTAGCTTTGCTAGCTTGTGTTTGATGATGATTAACCTTGTGTTTTGTAATGTGTCTTGTGTTAAACTGGGTTATAGGTTGTACTACCTATTTTTCCAGTTTAATCTCTAACTTTTAGAGGTGTCATAGACTTCTTGATACGTAGCAGTGAGTGCGCATATTCTTTGTGTAGCTAAGTTATACTTTTCTGCTTCATAAAGCTCATTAAGTTTTGCATTCTCTTGTGTAGTCTTTTCAATATTTTCAAGAGCATTATGCAAACTTACTTTTAAAGAACTTATTTCATTCGTGTCACTAGTAGTGTTTTTAACCTCATCTAATAATTGTGACTATTTCATGTATTCAGTCTATAGGTCTTGTAGGTCTTTCCTAATACTTATTTCTATGGTCTTCTAGCAAATCAGTAAAGGCATCTAACAATTCATCAAAAGTAAAGTCTTTGTAAGGAGCGTTTGAAGTTACCTTGTCTTCTAATGCCATTAGACATATATTTATAGTATGGTGATGGTTCTCTTCTTCTTCTTCAGAATTACTTGTTTTGCTTTTGCACCATATGCTTGTGTTTGCATAATTCTTTAATGAAGTCCTTCTCTTGCATGTTTGTTCATATCAACTTCCCTTCTTTCTTATAGGGCAGTCCTTCTTGATGTGACTAGATTTCTTGCAGTTGTAGAAGATAGGCTCTTCTTCATCATACTTTTTCTTCTTTCGGCTTGATTTATCAAACTTTGGTTTTATTTCTCAAACTTCAAGAATTTTTTGAAGTTCCTGGATATGAGGGCCAAATCCTCATCATTTGATTCTTCATCTCCAGTATCATCTTCTTGTACTTTTTTGTGATGAGCATTGAAAGCGATTATCTTACCTTTTGGAGCTGTCTCCTCAAAGTCTTTGAGATCCAACTCATGTGTCATCAGCTTACCCAAGAGGGCGAGATGGTGATAGAAAGAGAATACTACCGCTGCTACGCGTGTCATTTATTAGCATTGTGTGTATGTCATCTGGGTAGAATATCAATACATCCTCATATATGCTAAACTACCTTATATATAATTCTACGTCTATTTATACATCTAAGATCTTGTGTCACAATGGGGTCATGAGTATGAAATGACACATATCACTAAGGTCGTACCTGTATCTACGGCTTCCTGTGCCTGCGCTCCTTATTTGTCATCATGAGTGCTTAGCCTATGGGGTATATCTAGTACTATCCGTGTATCAAGTTATTCTAAGCACGAACGTTCATCTTTCCGAAATAGGGGAAGATGGAAAACAATAATAAAGAGTTCAAGGAGGAGATGATAGAATACAAGTACGAGATTAAAAGGGATTAGAGAATTCGAAAGGGAGTTGCCAAGGCAGTTGTGGATTAAAATCTTAATTTGGTAAATTCTTATATGCATGTTCATATCAGAACAGTTATGTACCTGACATGATATGCTCTGATCAGTCTAGAGGGCAAGTATATTCGTCTAGCAAGTTGAGTCAACTATATCTCAATCCACATAAAGTAGTGATACAAAGAGCGAACCAATGCACTACGGTTGATCAGACCATAATACACCGATTCTGATTTAAACAATATATTAGTGTGGGCTCCCAATAATACATATGTCATGAACAAGCTCAATAAAAGAATAAACTTGCAAAACTAGGCTATAATAGCAGCATAAGTCGAGGTAGTACAAAAATATAAGTACGCTTGATTATGATGGAGGAAGGTACAGAATAATCTAAGTTTACCAAGAAGATCGGTGTTGTGCCTATACAGTTGCCATACTAATTTCTTGTCTAAGTCTAAAGTCAACCAATTGGATGTATGGGCCTCTAAGTTCTACAGTCTAGATGAACACTAAAGTTCTATAGTCTAGATAAACACTATCTTTTTATGCAAGTCCATAGTTGGTGTCTTTCATTTATACTTCATTAATGAGTCAACAGGACTATGTGTTACTAGGTTATGAGGCATACTATCCAACTTACAATAATTTAACTAATAGTATTATTGAATACTATAGTGTATATACCTAGTACAAGTCACCTTCCTAACCTCTATCAAGCACGAGAGAAGATTGACGTTGAGAAGGGATCAAGCAAGATGCAATGCAAGCAATCAAATGAGAATGTGAAACGAAATCAAGGAAGGTGATAAATAAGTGGATGAGATCCTATATTCTAATCATATGCGTAGGCTTGCTCGGTACAGTAACGTAACCGAGACAATATGCTCTCGACCTGCATGGGCCACCACAAAAATATCTCATACCCCAGTCCCAAAATACGTAGGACTAGGAACACGTAAGCATGCTAGCTGTATGTATATGGCAACTCCAATATATGGATACCATAATACACATGTACGATATAATATAAATAATAACTCACATGTGGTATAAATATAGTTACAAGTCACAGAAATACTAATCTCATCCACACAACTAGTCATAGAAAAGAAATAACTAAACTAGAATAATGAGTATGAATAATCCAAAAATAATAGTCGGGTGGAGACAAATCCACTACCAATGACTATATCAATACTAACATGAAAGAGAAGGATAAATCTCCAATATAAATAAGATGATGATATAAAGGTATCAGCGAAGGAATCCCTCGCTAGAGATAATCACTGATGCTCAGAAGGTAAGACCTCCTCGGAAGAGATAAGTGGTAAGCCCTGATCCGTGCTCCTGTGAAAAGTCATGAACATCTACACCTGGAAAGGGACCAGGTCTTTAGAGGGACGTAACAAGATACATAGAAGCATGCCAATTTGAATACAGTAAACATGTAGAATGTTTAAAATTATAAGTACGTTGTACAAGACAATCTATATGAATGCAAATGAAGATAACTTTTTGACGTATGGGCAAGGGTAGGCTACTCGATCTAAACCTCACAACTCACACACATGTCAGGGGACATCAGAAATTGATATACCGCGGGGGTAGCGACCAGCGTATGACTCCAAAAATCGACATACCGCAGGGGTAGCGACCATCGCGACACACTCCCGTAGTGCGAGCTAGATACTATGGTTTATCAGAGTGGTTAAAGCCCATACACCTAATGATTGTCCTCTCATGATACTAAGTGTCATGTGTGTGTCAACATATCTAATATATAGTAATGATGGAAGGAAACTACACATGCAATGAATATATAGAAATGCAATGAATATACATGAATATAATAAGCATGCAAAGTACTGTAAATAATTTGGCAAGGTATCTTGCCTGGTAAAAAAGCTGCAAGGTGTAACGTCCAGGAGTCAAGCACACAGGATCAGAAACTACGGCCTCAGAATGAACGCCTCCGAATGCTGAAATAAATATCACAAACGTTCCCAAGAATAAGCAAAATAGCTAGAAAATACTACCCTTTCGTCCAATTTTGACACAGGGGCAAAACGGTAATTTCGGGTCAAAGCGGACTCCACAGTAGGCCACCTTGCACCAAAAAGCGTGCCAGGGGTAAAGGTCACTAAATAGGACAAATTATAGGTCAAACCAATTCTAAACGTCAATACGAACTCAACGGTACGTCCAATTTTGGATTCCGATGAGTCATACACAAATTCGCCCAAAAAATCAACTGTGGGGCCCGCCAATAGGCGACTTGGTCAACTATCTCAGAATCGAATAAAACTTGGGTCATAGGACCAGTACGATAGCACGAATCCAATGGCGCAAGTTTCATCGCATTCTGACTAGCATACACTAAATGGCGCAGTATTTTGCAAAAATCGCGATACGGGGACTCTTTGCGGATACGGGGTGATTCCTATCCGGGGTGATTCCGACGCGCACACGCGTCCAAATCAGTTTTCGCAAAAGTCCACACGTCTGGATATACCATGTGCACCTTTTGGTGCACTTGGTGCATGACGGAGCGGTCCCGTTTGGCGGGGCGCGCTCCGTATCACAAATTTTGGAAAATAAAAAAAGTATATTTTTGGAGTTTTCTAACTGATTTATTTTAACATACAGCAGTTAATAAATTATTATATTTAACAAAAAATAAACTAGGTTAGGTGGTCTTCGTATACCAAAAAGAAAAACTAAATTCGGATCCCTGTGGTGGGAGATACGAGTCCGTGAACATAGGTAGTTATCACAGTTTTCTGCGATCCCAAAAGTTGTCATTTTTTGCCAACTTGGTCACTATTTTCGCCTAGGTTAATGCGTTGTTCGAGGTCAACTAATGTACAGGTATGGAAGGGGGATAGGTCATGAACATACCGGTAAAGACGGGGTCGAGTTTGGTCGAGCGGTGGCACGGAAATCGAGACGTGAACACAGGTAAGTTGCTGTCAAATTCTGTAGTGCGGGGTGTTCGCGATCGCGGCGAGCGGGGGAACTCCGGCGGGTTGGCGGCAGCGCTCAGGAGCTGGAGGCGGCGGCTCTAGTCTGGAAAGCGGTGGGTGATTAAGAATTTAGGGTTAGGGTTTCAAGAGGGTGTTATATATATAGAGAAGGAGCGCGGGGGGGGGGGGGGGTTACATGCGGTCGCGGCTTTAGAAGCTGTCGCTGCTGCTTAGTTCATATTAGCGGGTTTGCTAACGGGCGGGTAGGTGTCTTAGGCGGGTGTGGGTTAGGATAGAGGGTTTGGGTTAGGGTCCATTAGGATTTATTTCTTTTTCTTTTTCCTTTATTCCTTTTTCTTTTTTTTTCTATTTCTATAATAAACTATATATATATATATATATATATATATATATATATATATAATTCTAGAAATTATATTAGTGCATACCATTAATCTACCAACTGTCCACAGGGTCTCCTACATGTAAATAATTTAGGAAAAATGATGGTTCCTCCATAAATCCTCTGTTGTGCAATCACCTCAAAATAAAAATTAAATAAATTCTATTACTTCTAATTAGCTAATAAATGCTATAAATCAATTAAATAATTAATTAAATAATTAATACGGTTTAAAAATTAGGGGTTTTACAGTCCTGAAGCACCCTGCGAATTTTTTCATGGTTGTTGTACTCCTTGCCAAGAAAAGATAGAGGATTGACGATGTAAAAAACTCTTATAAACATCTGAGTGATGGTCTCATTTGGTTTTATCTTGAATACTTCATACTCTTGAGTCAGTCTACTTCTCTTGCACTCCTTCACTCTAGTGGTTCCTTCATGAGTCACCTCAAGAAGTTTTCAGACCTTATGCGAAGTGGTACAGGTGGGTACTCTATTGAATTTTGTCCTATCTATAACACAGAATAAAGCATGAATAGCTCTAGCATCAAGAATAGCATGTTTTTTCTCTAGATCAGTATATTTGTCATTGGGCTTCTCTACAAGATTACCTTCAACAACTATTCTAGTAGGCTTTTTGTATACATCTATAACTATAGTCCATAGGTCAAAATCAAGAGACTTTAAATAAAAACTCATGCATGTCTTCCAGTACATGTAGTTGGTACCATCAAATAGGGGTTGCCTACTTGTAGCCTGGTCTTCACCATTGTTGGTATAAATGGATCTAGTGGTTGCCATGGATCTACTCGAGGATGTTAATCCTGATCAAAAGTCTTTGCTCCGATA
Source organism: Iris macrosiphon (assembly GCA_036927795.1). Lineage (NCBI taxonomy): Eukaryota > Viridiplantae > Streptophyta > Magnoliopsida > Asparagales > Iridaceae > Iris > Iris macrosiphon. The sequence continues at coordinate 63,108,338 of JAYESA010000011.1, read as the reverse complement.
AAGAGAACTAAGCTCTGATACCAATTGAAGGGACAACTAATAGTCACTCTAGAGGGGGTGAATAGAGTGTGTATGATACTAATCCAATTTAAAACTAAGACAATATCCAACTTGAAAATAAATACGAAAATATGTACGAAAAGTAGTAAGTAATATCTCAAGTATGTAATTAAAGTTTAGAAAGCAAACGCAGACATCAAAATTTTATCCTGGTTTTCCTCGTGGAGGACTAGTCAGACCCGTTTGTGAAATAGGGTACACCACAAGCTTTGATCCGAAGGCTTGCAAACTTATTACAACACCACACGCTTTTGATTCGAAGAGCATGCTGACTTCAGACCTGAACTGAAACTTGTTTTTTCAATATTTTTATAAGTCTTCGAGACTTCTAACCGAGATCACACTTGGTACTAGAAGGCTATTAGAGTTGCTCTTGGGAATGGGAAGATTTGTAGCTCAGCTAAGGATTGAAATAGAAGAGAGAATATAAATTGAATGAGTGATTTGGAAATGTGAAACCTCTTCTCTATTTATAAATTTTTTTTGAATCGAGTTTGGCCAGAGTTCGGATGCCAAACTTTCAGAAATTCGAACGTTAGGAGCCTGGTCTTTAGGAAGAGGAGGCTGACTAGGGTTTCGGTTTTACTGTAACACCCCGTTCCGTTCAAGCGGACTGCCGATTCAAACGGCAAAAGTACAATATCCTGACCTGCTTTGCTCAGGCGAGAATACTCGTTTGAGGCAAAGGATATCCAGACTTGTCCCTACAGGAATTCAGCTTAGGCTTTCAGAGACTCGCTTGGCGTATCGCTCGACCGAGGCGAATCATCGCTAAGGTGGGTGGCTACGGTGAACTTGTCTTTGCTTAGCCAGCACACATAAAATCTAGAATGATACATGCTAGTCGCTAGGTGAATCACCCCCTGCATGCTAATAAGAATCCAATGCACCTAGCTAAGGGAATAATCCCAACTTGTATTACTTATGCTAGAACATGAAAATGAAACATTGCTTATATATATGTTCAGACCCTCGCATGCTACCCTAAAACGTGTCGCTCGGGAAGTCCCTTACAATCTCACTCCTCGGCTTACCTTCGGGCCCGAGCTAACGTGAATGTTTGTGTTTATATAAATGCATGCTTGTCTACTTGTATGTTGCCTTATTTTTCATCCGAACCCCGGGAGACTACTAAGTAGTCGTTCCGTGCCTGAATGAACCTGCAAGTATCCGGGACCGTTAGGTCACCAAGTCAATCTCCGTCCCAGGGGAAATACATCAAGGCAAAAATTTATTCACTGAACAAAATAAATCATGCAATACTGCTTGTCGTGTACTCGTGTTGTCTCAACAGAATGAATTGTTAACTTAATAATCGTGTTCGATCATGGACAACTTGTGCACAAGGGTATAAGTTCTGCGAACGGTCGTTGGGGCATTGGCACCGATCCGATCTGGGCGAAACTTCGTGTGTAGTCAATCGTGTGCAGACTGGATAGCTTGCAGCACATCGTGTGCTTATCGTGTGTTCATCGTGTGTTCTCGTTGCATGCTATCTTTGTCCTTGACTAGTCCATTATGGCATCAAGCCAGTGATCCTCGTGTGTATATGGCTTGCAACGCCTAGTGTGTTTATCGTGTGTATATGGCTTGCAACGCATCGTGTGTATTTAAACCTGTTGCAAACTAACTTGTGTCTTTATGGCTATGCTAGCGACCCAATATTCATATAGATAAGTCATTGCATCACATTGAAAGAATAACTGAACACCTGAACGATCTTGCTATAACAATACTAGTGTTGCATATGCTATTGCCTGGATTTTTATTACGAATGCCCCTGAATGTTTATACTTGCTCGTGCTTGAATTAACAATGTTTGCCATGGACAGGGAAGGTAAAATGGTAAGTTGGTAAGTCTCACCGTGTTTCCTCTCATGTCGCACGACGTACTGCCACACGAGTTAGGCTATTCAATATTTGCATGAAACTGATCTGAAGGCAACTAGAAAGACAACTTAATAGTTGTGCACGAAACCTGTATTACGTGTTTGGATTTCTCGAGCGGGCGAGTAGCCTTCCCACCAGTGCATTCAATGTACTGATAATCCACCAGATCGTTTGCAAGGTGCGGGAGAACCTCGTTTAGTGCGGATGCCTTCTTCGTGCGTGCTAAGGCCAGGAGTTCCCTCTGAAGCCTTGGAGCGCTGTGTACGGAACAGAAGCACATATAGAAGACATAATGTTGGAACATAGCCTGAACATCGCATGTATAATCATTCCACAATTGTAGCCACTTGGCACACTTTTATTGTTTCAGAGAGAGAGGCTTGAGCGACTTGTAATCTCGGCTATACACCGCCTGTAACACTTGTTATATCAATAAAGAGTTGCTTTACTTCAACTTGTGTTATTAAATGCTTTTACTATTCTCGACTCAGTGAACTTGTTACCGATCGTCTATGCGTTCATGACTCCACTGCACTCGGACAATCTGTATGACTCTGTGGCTTAGAACTCTTACCGCCAGCCAATGGACCATGGCCTTGCACGGGCGTGGCTCACGCTCGTGCGGCATCATGCTCGGATGGGTCAAAGCGATCGTTCTGCGGGAGTGCTGGCGCGGTGATTCTCGTCTAGCGGGAACGGCCGATTTAGCCTGCAGGAGATCGGGGCATGACAGGTTGGTATCAGAGCCTGGCTTATACGCCTTTGGACTTCATTTGGATTATCTCAGTTTCGAAAGCTCGATCGTGGGTTATATGCACGCTCTCTCTCCATTTCCCAAACGGAATATTCCAACAATATATTTAAATACTTTCAAAAATGCATTTTGAATGATATGATTGCTTGTATGATATTATGCTGCGAGTGGCCTTTGTGCCAACCTGAGTGAGAACCCTTGAGATTATCGCAAGTAGCTTGTCCAATTTCACTATCTCTAAGTTTGGTTGAATGCATATGTTTGAGGGACGCCTTGAACTTATACACAATCCAAGACTCAAGAAGATGTGAAACTCGAGTGCTAAGACTTCGCTATCGCCGAGTTGGTGAAATGCATGTATTAGAGGGGCACTTCGAGTATGTGTACGATCTACACTCGTGATATGCTGATCTCGAATGCTTGTGCAAGTGAATATCCAAATGAACAAGTACAATGACTTGTATAGGTTTGCCTTAGCCTTGTATCGTTAAATCAAAATTGATTAAAACGTACTGCTTGTCCTCAGTAAGTCTCGAGGACGAGACTTTTTCTGAGTTGGGTAGGATGTAACACCATGTTCCGTTCAAGTGGACTGCCGATTCAAACGGCAAAAGTGCAATGTCCTGACCCGCTTTGCTCAGGCGAGAATACTCGTTTGAGGCAAAGGATATCCAGACTTGTCCCTACAGGAATTAGGCTTATGCTTTTAGAGACTCGCTTTGCGTGTCGCTCGACCGAGGCGAATCATCGCTAAGGTGGATGGCTACGGTGAACTTGTCTTTGCTTAGCCAGTACACATAAAATTTGGAATGATACATGCTAGTCGCTAGGTGAATCACCCCCTGCATGCTAATAAGAATCCAACGCACCTAGCTAAGGGAATAATCCCAACTTGTATTGCTCACGCTAGAACATGGAAATAAAATATTGCTTATATATATGTTCAGACCCTCGCATGCTACCCTAGAACGTGTCGCTCGAAAAGTCCCTTACGATCTCACTCCTCGGCTTACCTTCGGGCCCGAGCTAACGTGAATGTTCGTGTTTATATAAATGCATGCTTGTCTGCTTGTATGTTGCCTTATTTTTCATCCGAACCCCGGGAGACTACTAAGTAGTCGTTCCGTGCCTGAATGAACCTGCAAGTATCCAGGACTGTTAGGTCACCAAGGCAATCTCCGCCCCAGGGGAAATGCATCAAGGCAAAAAGTCATTCACTGAACAAAATGAATTATGCAATACTACTTGTCGTGTACTCGTGTTGCCTCAACTGCACGAATTGTTAACTTAATAATCGTGTTCGATCATGGACAACTTGTGTATAAGGGTATAAGTTCTGCGGACGGTCGCTGGGGCACTGGCACCGATCTGATCCGGGCAGAACTTCGTGTGTAGTCAATCGTGTGCGGACTGGATAGCTTGTAACGCATCGTGTGTTTATCGTGTGTTCATCGTGTGTTCTTGTTGCATGCTATCCTTGTCCTTGACTAGTCCATTATGGCATCAAGCCAGTGATCTTCGTGTATATATGGCTTGCAACGCCTCGTGTGTTTATCGTGTGTATATGGCTTGAAACGCATCGTGTATTTATCGTGTGTATTTAGACCTGTTGCAAACTAACTTGTGTCTTTATGGCTATGCTAGCGACCCAATGTTCATATAGATAAGTCATTGCATCGCATTGAAAGAATAACTGAACACCTGAATAATCTTGCTATAATAATACTCGTGTTGCATATGCTATTGCCTAGATTTTCATTACGAATGCCCCTGAATGTTTATACTTGCTCGTGCTTGAATTAATAATGTTTGCCTTGGACAGGGAAGGTAAAATGGTAAGTTGGTAAGTCTCGCCGTGTTTTCTCTCATGTCGCACGGTGCACTGTCATACTAGTTAGGCTATTCAATCTTTGCATGAAACTGATCCTAAGGCAACTAGAAAGACAACTTAATAGTTGTGCACGAAACCTGTATTATGTGTTTAGATTTGTCGAGCGGGCGAGTAGCCTCCCCACCAGTGCATTCAATGTACTGATAATCCACCAGATCGTTTGCAGGGTGCGGGAGAACCTCGTTCGGTGCTGATGCCTCCTTCGTGCGTGCTAAGGCCAGGAGTTCCCTCTGAAGCCTTGGAGCGCTGCGTCCGGAACAGAAGCACATATAGAAGACATAATGTTGGAACATAGCCTGAACATCGCCTGTACAATCATTCCATAATTGTAGCCACTTGGCACACTTTTATTGTTTCAGAGAGAGAGGCTTGAGCGACTTGTAATCTCGGCTATACGCCGCCTAAAACACTTGTTATATCAATAAAGAGTTGCTTTACTTCAACTTGTGTTATTAAATGCTTCCGCTATTGTTGACTCAGTGAACTTGTTACCGATCGCCTATGCGTTCATGACTCCGCTGCACTCGGACAATCTGTGCAACTCTGTGGCTTAGAACTCTTACCGACAGCCAATGGACCACGGCCTTGCACGGACGTGGCTCACGCTCGTGCGACATCACGCCCGGATGGGTCAAAGCGATCGCTCCGCGGGAACGCTGGCGCGATGATTCTCGCCTAGCGGGAACAGCCGATTTAGCCTGCTGGAGATCGGGGCGTGACATTTACCATAACCGAGTTCGGACAGAGTTCGGGGTGAACTCGGTCCGAGTTTGGGTGGCATATTTTGGGTTGGGTTCAGGTTTGATTTGAGTATGTTTAGACTAGGTACTTTGGTTGATACGAATACTGGTTAGGTCTGGGTTTATGTAGGCTCATTTTGAGTGGACTAGGTTCTGGTTTTAATATATGTTTGAGCTTTCTAGTGCCAATTGTGAATCCGATGTACATAACTCCTAGATTCAATAAAATAAAATAAAAAATATAGACCAAACAAACTCTGTTGTTGCAATCTCCATCATTCTTTGTATTATTGTAGTGTCGTAGTCTTGAACGTAGATGTCTTCAATTTGTACTTGTACATATCGAGTTAGGGTTTTATCAAATGTCAAAATCAAGTTGACCGTGACAGCTTGTGCCAACAACCAAGAGGAAGGGTAGATGGCATAACCCATCGTGTAAACGATGTGCACCACCTTGGTGGCCAACCTGTGAAGCGAAACCTAGTCAATTATGGAACACGGGGTAAGTCTTGGGTAGAGATATGTGGTTCACCAATTGTGTAATCATCTATAGAGATGCAGTATGCGAAACTGGAGACAATTAGTGAACATCGAAGAGTAGCAAATTTCACTAAAGATGATTTGGGTGAGACGGTTGAGTATTGGCAAAATACAGATATTCTACGTCATAAGAAATTGACCTTTCTACAGTCAAACTATGGCTTATACAAATTGGGTCGGAGGCCATGTTGTAGTATGGAGATTTTCTCCAGGGATAATGGTTTCTTCTTTGCGCATTTTGGATTACAAGAAGATGCAGAACGAATTATACAGGGCGATCCATGGACTTTTGATGGTCGGTTGATCATCATTAAAAAGTGGCAGATGAAAGCCAAATTTGAAAGGAATCTTTTGCATACGGTCCCTATATGGATTCGTTTGTCTGGCCTACCTATTCAATACTGGAGTACGTCAATGATCATGAAATTAGCCAGCTTGATCGGTAAATCCATCAAATCGGATGAAGTTACGGCCACAAAATCACGGGTAGCCTACGCACGTGTTTTTGTGGAGATTGAATATTCTATTGTTTTACGGCAGGAACTCGAGTATCGCATTCCATCAGGCAAAATATTCTCGCAAACGGAAATGAAGCCTCCAAGGACAGAAGAGGAGGATCCTCAAAGAAATTCACACTAAATTATACCCGAAAAAAGTGCAAAGCACATAAGTCGGTGTTGAATCGAGCTTTTCCATATTGCAAAACTTGGAACCACATGATGCAGAGCTCACTATGGCAAACCTCGCCTACAAAAAGATGCTGCAGGCAGAATATATATATATATATATATATATATATATATATATATATATATATATATATATATATATATATATACTTGAAGACATTGACGCTTCTCTATATATATAAAAGTGTGGTCAATGTCTGATCTCAGTTGTGATAAGAGTTGTAAATTCTCATTCCCTTTAATAAAATTACTTTTTCCACAATATATATATATATATATATATATATATATATATATATATATATATATATAGAGAGAGAGAGAGAGAGAGAGAGAGATGAATGCTCTAAAACCAGTCGGGTGGTTTCATATTATGAAACCAACCAAAGTTACAACCATTGGAGAGAGAGAGAGAGAGAGAGAGAGGAATACTCTAAAACCAGTCGGGTGGTTTCATATTATGAAACCAACCTAAGTTACAACCATTTGATTTGGATTGCAAGACTAAAATTAAAAGGTGAGAGTATCTACTTAAAAGATACAAGTGTAATCTCAATCTTGCAATCAAAATCCAACGATTGTAACATAGGTTGGTTCTGTAATATGAAACCACCCGGCTAATTTTTGAGCATATATATATATATATATATATATATATATATATATATACATTAACTACTCATATGTTTTATGTTTATTACACGAGGTACCAATACTTTTAAACTAATTACACTGATCACCCCTACTTTTTTGGTTTATTACACGGTGTACCCTTACTTTAAGATAAAAATAAAAAGTTATAACACTAACTACCCCTATTTAAAAAAAAAATCTAAAGGGATGGGTTGTCAGTGTAATTAGTTTAAAAGCAGCGATACCCCGTGTTATAAACAAAAACTTAGGAATAGTTAGTGTAAATAACCCATATATATATATATATATATATATATATATATATATATATATATATATATATATATATATTATCGCACTTAAATATTTTTGTATGTTTCCTCAAATAGGAGACGTTGAAATATTTGTTTGACCGTTCACATTAAATACTTAAACTACTCAATAAATATTGGTGCCCTATTAGTGTTGGGTCATGGACCGTCGACCAGTCTGCCTATGCCGGAAGGCAGCCCAACAAGCATAAACCACAGTTAGGACTGGTCGACCGTCCATAACCCAAGAGAACGTTTAAACTGAATTCTGCTGATTGTTTTCTAGATCAGTTTGAGCGAAGGAATAGAGGCATTCCAGAGTTCAAAAAGGGACACGCATCAGCACTCATAATTGTACACAAACAACTAACTAATTAGAAGTATATGCCATCTAAAATCAATTTTTCAGAACCAATAAAGCTAGTTCCTTCCAGATTACTACAGCATTACCCATTTTGACAAAATTCAAAATGATAAAAATGACAACATAAAGGAGGCAAAGAATGGCAAATTCGAATTCCTTTATTTCAACAAACAACTTGATGGATGTGCTTTGACATCGGATAGATCTGCTAATCCAGAAAATTTCCTCTGCAAGTTTCTACATGAGCAAAGGAAAAGAAGATGAATACTGTACAGTTCACTTCATTCTCTAAGAATTTCTGTACACTTGACCCAACACGATTCCAAAAAGAAAAAAGAAAAAAAAAAGGAAAAAAATAGAAACTCAAAATCTTCCTCCTTTCTGAGAAGACCCAGCAGGTCACATATACATAACATCTTTTCGAGATCTTCATTACTTACATTCGACAATCCAGGAACCTCCCTCGCAGCATGAAAAATGATTGCAGAAGAAACAAACACTAGGACATCAAGGTTTGCTCTTTCTTTTTCATTTCCGTTTTGATAATTCCTGGTATTTTGCCTTCTCTTCTGTCATGACTATGGTTTGCTTTTCGAAAAGAATATACACAAGCAGTAGTAGTAGACTGACAGAAGCAGTTATCAGAAGGTTCTATGGAGAAGCAAGCATTCAGAGCGCCAAACAAATGTAAACCGAAGAATAGCAAAGAGCAAAACTTTCTTCAGGGTCATTTTACTAGTCGGAGAGCACTTCTTCCAACTCGGTTTCCTCAGGTTTGATTATGGTGTCATAATCTGCCTCAATTCTGTTAGTTGTAAGTCCATTTGAACCTTTCCCTAGCGGTTCATTCTCTCCGTAATCCAATTCATGCCAGTCTAGCTCCTCGTCATTTGAACGATACTCTGTTTTGGTCTGAACCTGGGAGCCACTGGGTGCTCCTCCAGCCTTATCGCATATGCAGCTGAAAGGGTTTTCATGAAACTCACCTCTACCTTGTCTGACCTCGTTTGGCTCCCCCATGAATCCGTTTTGGGAAGTTCTCACTTTAGATGCAAACACTTCCCAGTCCATTTCAGTACGATTGGGAAACAGAGAGTGCAGTTTTTTAGCATTAGGCCGGATTGTCCGTTTGTGTCCAAAGTATTTCCTGAAGTAAAATAAAATAAGTAGACACAATTAGAAGAGTGTAGATTATCATAATATATTCATAGATAAGAAGACGAATTGCAATGCATACCTTCGACCAGCCAAAATTCTAGCCATGTTACCATTGTTGTTCGTAACGAATACGTCACTTTCATCACAAACAATGAAATCAAGAGCGGCCATGCGAGAAGAGAATGATAAGAATGGAGCCAACTCTTCCTTGCTTGCTAGAGCTTCTTTTGAATGCAAGTTGGGAAACAGGGCTTTCAGAGGGGCCAATGTCTCCTCGCCTCCATATACTTCGCCCGATGCAACGTAGATATGGACATCTTTGCCAAAGCCTAATGCCCTCAGCATAAGGCCTACCTCACCAGGAGCTAGTGGGCATCTACCTTGCCTGCGCATCTTCTCTGGGTTGCTTGCCTATAGAAAGTTCAAAAGAACAGATAATTCCGGCAAGAAATAACCTACTTTATATTAATTTCACACGTCAAAAGTATTGCTGCATTACATGTAAGGTTTTCCATCTCTTCCGAACTATACCCAACTCTGTCCTTTCCGCATCTCCTCCTCCATAATAGCACCCAGTGAAGGCAAGCATATCCCTTTCATATCTGTTAATCAATAGCATCATCACAAGCCATAAATTTTAAAGAAGTTTTCCAATTATTAGCACTTACTTTCCCTAAACTTGAATATAGCTCTTAGATAAAATCATGAAGAAAGTTAAACATGTTATGGAAATAAATGCACTTTAACAAGTGCCCAGAAAATGTCAGATGTGTTTACTTGTCACAAAGACATGGAATCGCTTCATGATAGAAGTGCCTGTGATTATATTCTTAAAACAGCGGAACGAAAGAGTTCACACATTACGATGACGAATAACAAGCATAAATACTAAATGAAAATAGCACAGAATTAAAAAACACAAAATTAACGTTGTTCAACCAACATCAACAAACGTCCACAGGGCAAGGGGAGAATACTTCAGAGAATCGCGTGAAAAAAACTATAATTTCATAAACAATACCGTTTCACGAAACCCTCCCTCAACGAGATCTCCAAAAAAGCTCTCCTTCTCTCTCTAGATTCCCTTAGAGCTTCCTAGAACTCTCTTTAGTAAAAGCCTCCTTATTAGCCTCAAGCACCAAATAAATTAGCTTAGAATTAACCTACTTAAATCACCTTATAAATCCCTAAAAAGGGATTAATCTTAACCATCAAAACTGCTCCCAAATCTAGCCCAATTTAAAACTAGCCTGTATAGACCGGAATTACGGTCCCTTGTAATGCCGGGAAAGGGTTGGACCGGTATTCCCTTGCACTGCTTCTCTAGGGAATGACTCCGCCAGAATACCAATCAACTTTTCTTACTGCAGTCTTCCCACTGCAGCCTGGGCTCAACGAGCCTCTGTTTTGATGTTACGCCCCTCAAACTCGAGCAACATTCAATCTCCATCTTGCCTTGAGGTCAACAAGCTACCTTCAGAAATAGTTGCCAATAGACTCTGAGCTCCCATAAGTTTAGCTTCTTAAGTATCCCCTTGCCCATCAAACTGACGCGATCTTTAACAATAACCGCAAAACTCTTAACTCCGACACAATTGTCCAAAACCAAGAAACTGCCATGATTCTTCTTTCGAGGCCGTGAACCTTTCCTCACACCCATATACCTAAATAAAACTCAAGGCGGACTTGAACTTCTCTACAAGAACCACCTCCATTAACATGTCCGCAAGATTCACCTTAGTATTGATCTTTATCAGATTGATATCCTCTTTGTGATATCGTACATTGATATGTTTCACTCGATTATGGTATCACTGATTCTTCGCGAGATAAATTGTGTTCTGATTGTCACAAAACAATAGAACATGTACCTTCTCGAATCAGAAACTTGCCAACTAACCCTTTTAGCCACAAGGCTTCCTTCTATACCTCTATTGCTGCCATGTATTTTGACTCAATATTGAAAAGCATGACGCTATTTTGAAGTGTCGACTTCCAACTGACTGAAAAATTAAAATTCGTGTATACATAGCATGTAGTTGATCTTCTCTTGTCCAAGTCACCAGCATAATCCGCATCCATATAACCCTGCATCCGCATCCATATAACCCTGCAGCTAGCTCGGTCCTTGTTCTGACATGTGAAACAACAAACTGAAATCTTTAGTATCTTTTAGATACCAAAATATCGACTTAACCGCTTCCCAATGGTCTTCCTTTATTTGACATGTATCTGCTCACCAAATTGACCTCATACGACAAATCGGGACGAGTGCACACTAGCGCATGCATCAATGATCCTACCATACTTGCATACGTGATTCAAGACATCTCTCCTACGCTGATTTCGAACACTCGTTAGACGATAACTTGAAATAACCAGAGATGGGGGTACCCACATGTCTTGACTTCTTTTATGTTGAATCACTCTAACAATTTGTCAATATACCACCTTTGGGATAGCTATAGCTTTCTAGTCTTCCTGTATCGACTTATTTCAATGTCAAGGATTTTCCGTACTCCACCTAATCCTTCACCATGTCGTTTACATATTAGAGGAGATATATCAAGTAACCATCTAGCCCCTTCGAGTACACACAAATGTCATACTCACATTGAAAGAAGTTGGTTTTCAACATAAACGGTCGAAACACTTATATCACTGCCTAGGAAGACTCTTCAAACCATAAAGAGGCCCCTTGAGTCCACATACATTATCCTCCTTGGTCAAGCTACCGAAAGGAAAGATGGTTGTCGGCTGCAAGTGAGTATTAAAAAAAATGAGAATGAACAATACAAGGCACGGTTAGTTGCCAAAGACTATTCTTAGAAAGAGGTGATCTACTATAACGAGATTTTCTCTCCTGTAGTCAAACATACAACTACGTCCATTTGTTCCAACTTTAAATCTTGAGACACTACCAATGCCAACAACCAGTGCTCTAAATGGCGGCCGCCTCGACCGCCTAGGCGGTAGCCGATGTCTCTCCTCGCTGTTTTTTGGTAGACGGTGGAGTAGGTGACCAACGGAGCTTTGGCGGTGTAGGCGGCGTAGGTAGAAGCCTAGACGAAGCAATACCTAACAAGATGTTTTTGCCAAACGGTTTTGCAAGCATTATGCGCCTATGGTTCACTTTTACAAGACTAAAACTTAATAAATCTTTATTCTAAACATAGTTATACATAAAATATCCTTAAAATATGTATATAATGCAAAAAAAAATGTGGTAAAATAGTAAAATAGTAAAAATGTCCAAAATGTATCAACCGTCTAGGCGGTGCCTAGGCGGTAAGCGGACTCATTCCGTTGCGCACCCGCCTACCACCATTTAGAACCTTGAAAACAATACTCGAGTAGATGTATACTTGACAAGAGAGAAAATTTCATTATAATCAATCCCCTCTATCTGAGGATAGCCTTTGGCAACTAACTGTGCCTTGTACTGCTAATTCTCATTTTTTCTGAATACTCACTTATAGCCAATATCTCTTTCCTTTCGGTAGCTCAACCAGGTTCCACATACCGTTCTTCTGAAGTAACTCCCATCTCCTCTGTCATGGCAACTATCCAACGATCCATGTCCTCTTGTCCAATAGCCTCATTTTAATCGCTTGGATCTCCTGTTTTCGTGACTAAAGCAAATAAAAAACATAACTTTGAAATCATACCTTACTAATAATTTATGTATACGACCTGATCTCCTTAATGTTATCGTCTTTGGGTACTCATGGGGTTAGTTCATCAATAGGTTATAATGTTGTTTTGATGTTCATATCCTTTTAAGCGCTAAAAACCTCCATATCGACTGAGTCATCGTCGCTTGATGTGTCACTCACCTCATATTCTCGTTTCCTGCATCTATCGGCAAGAAAACCTTATTGAAGATCATCTCTCGGCTAGTAAACACTTTTCTATTTTTAGAATCATACAACTTGAAGCCTTTAACTCCTTGTTAGACACCAAGAAAATGCATCGTTTTGACTTTAGACTCCAGTTTGATTTTGTCCTTCTGACTCACGAGTAAGTAGAAAGGGCACCCAAACACGTAAAGAATCATATCCAAATGGCTCTTTTCTTCGTACCTCTTCAGGAATATTAAGACCAACAGTTGTAGATGGTATCCTATTAATTAAACAGCACGCATACTAAGTTTTTCTGTCAAGAAGTCCTATAACTGCATACTTGTGACTCTTTCTATAATAGTGTCATGTTTATGCGCTCCTACCCCATTCTACTACGGAGGTCGTGGAACCGTCAATTGCTTTGTATCTTTAAGCTAAAAATCAGATTATTGATCCTAAGCAACAACTCAAGAAACCAGTTTCAACCAATTTGACCTCTAAGTAAAGGCCCTCATTAAAGAAGTGAATTGTCGGGGGGAAGCGAAGGAGATTCTTTTTTCCAGAATGTCGTGAGAAGTGAAGGCAAGCGGAGTGAGCTGAATAATCGAAATGAGGCGACCGAAGGGTCGTGCCGGGAGGTAATAGCCTTCCTCCTTGAAAAAGTCCTTAAACTCCTTCGAGGTGTACTCACCTCCATTTGTCTGCAAATATTTTAAGGTTCACCTTTTGCCTTCTCCACAATTATCTTCCACTCGGAATCTAACAAATACATTTGGACTAATGTTTAATAAAATAAACCGATACCATTCGTAAGAAGTCATCAATGAAAATGACATAGTACGCGGCATCTCCTTTTGATCAAACGGTTGAAAGTCCCCGTACATCTAAGTAAGATGAAATCAAGAAGTCCTTCGATCTTATGCACCGCCTTCTTGAAACTCACCTTATATTGCTTTCCTATCGTGTAATATTTGCATAAATCAAGTTTGCACTCCATTAAACCTTTGAGCAACTCCATTTTGAGTAACTCATAAAGACCCCTATCACTTATGTAGCCAAAATGCATATGCCACAGTTTGTGGCATACTCCACCTCTTGTCTGTAACAATGGTTGTACCACCAATAACTGTGCTCCCTTCCAATTGATACAAGTTTGATGACTTAAGTTGTCCCTTCACGACCACTACTAGGTTCCCTTTTACAATCTTCAAGATTGAATCATGTCTAAAAAACTTGCATCCCGCCGCGTCTAAACTCCCAAAGAAATAAGGTCCTTTAAATTCGGAATGTGTATTACGTTCAAAAGTGTTTTTCACCCCACCAATAAACATGCGAAACTTGATACTCCCTACGCCAATAGTCTTGAACGATGCATTGTTCCCTAGAAGGACAACGTCACTATTTAACTACTTATAGGTGTTGAACCTTTCTATTTTCTGGATCATACAACTTGGAGCCTTTAACTCCTTGTTAGACACCAAGAAAATGCATCCTTTTGACTTTAGACGCTAGCCTGATTTTGTCCTTCTGACTCAGGAGTAAGTAGAAAGCGCACCAAAACACGTAAAGAATCATATCTAAATGACTCTTCTCTCCGTACCTCTTCAGAATCTGAAGACCAACGGTTGTAGATGGTATCCTATTAATTAAATAGAATGCATGACTAAGTTTCTCCGTCCATAAGTCCTCTGTAAGGCATGCCTATAACTGCACACTTGCGACTCTTTCTCTAATAGTGTCATGTTTATGTGCTCCGCGTAAGTCCTCTGATTTTTAGGGTAACGTAATTCTTGGAATTTTGGATTTTTTTTATTCTCTTAGAATTTATTTATTTTGAAACCCTTCACCATGGTTTGGATAACTTGAGTGCTACACTAGCATTTTCCTTCCCAATAAGCTTTGCATTCTTGACCTAATCGAGCCAATTTACACTAATGACATCACTGTCACTCACAAACTTATCTTCCCATGCTTCGTTTTAGTCGCACAACTTCCAAAACACATTTTACAGAAAAATGACACTTGTATTCTTTTCCTTTGCGGATAATTTTAATATGCAACACCGATTCAATTCTTCTGACAGATTTGATATTCAAGAGCCTAACTAGACCTACTTCACACATGACACTTGTGTCCCATTTATTTGAGCTCTCGCATGCTCCATGAATATTATAAACCACCATGACTAAATTTGTTGCTTTTAGAGACACCTATTTTATTATCCCACTCAACCGAGCCCAAACACTCAACCTGAACCCTTGAACCAACTTCTATGACTCATGCACAATGCTCCACACCCATCTCCTACTCTACAACACACCAAATATCTATTTGCACACACAAAATCACATAGGGCAACCATTTGAATTTAAAATTCAAAATACCCTATTTTTGGAATTAAACCATATGCACCTTCCATCTTTGTAACCAACTAAACCCATCCCAAATTATTTAAATAGCAGCCCAAATATGTAGAAGACAACCCCTACATGCCATATTGAGCCTCATTTAATCCTAGTCCTAGGTTTTAAACACGTAAACAATCTAATCATCTATCTAGGTATCTACCTATATATATACACATCCCAACTCCTCTAAAACCTAATAGCCGACCCCTTCAACCACCCTTCCAACCGTGAGATACCCCTCCCCCCTTCCTCCTCTTCTTCTCTATCATTCTCCTTCCTCTCCTTTCCTATCCCTTCCTCCCCCACAGCCCCTTAAGCCGAGACAACACCAACCAAGGAGGCCGAGAGGGACTAAGCAGGAGGCCGGTTGTTGTTGCTGCTGTACAGCACGTGCATACCGCTATGCACGCCTTCCCACAGTCCAAAATTGCCTCCCCCTCGAGGCTATCTCACCCTCTTTCGAGTCTCCTAAAGGCCGAAATCGTGACTTGAACGCCTACTGTAATCGCAACTTGGTATGTCTCCTTCCCTTCAAATTCGTTCCCTTTGATTATGATAAAATTTTATAGATAAATATATACCATAGTAGGGACATGAAAGTACATCTCCATGCCATGTTAAAACCATTAAAATTGTGTTTAACCAAGGTACCAAAGCTTGTTAAAACCCTAGTTGATATGTAGGATGGTTAGTTCTCGAAATAGTTTTCCGTTTCAAGATTTCTTGTGAATTAAAAATAATTCCAGAATTTAATGTTTTTATTCCTAGTTTATTTGATGTTTGGGTGCATGGTTAAGAGGCCTAGTAATTGTTTAGTTGATAAGTAGAAGTAGGCTTCATTAATAGTTTTATGATATTGTATATACACTTACGTGTATATATAGACATATGTATATATATGGGCCTATGTGAATAATTATATAACAAGACCCATGACTCCCATGGTATGTTGGAGCATAGCATGGGACGTACATGCAAGTTGCTCAATACTATGCATGAGAAGGAACGTTGGCACGAACACCGAGAATTTGTTGATGTTCGTTTACTGATTCCTTATTTAATATTAAGTAGATATTGGTTAAGATATAATTAATTTAAGTATTCTTTATCAGGGCACTTGAGATCCGCAGCGCCTTTGGACGTGGACGGTCAGACTACTTCACAGCAGCTGGATGCAAGCAAGTGTACCTTGCCATAAAATATTTCAGTTCATATATATATATATATATATATATATATATATATATATATATATATATATTATACCTTTCTTGCGTGTATTGTTATCTTAGGGCCGTGAATCGATACTTTGTGTCCGAGTCAGATTCGGGTGCCAACATCTGTTCACGAAGTCAAGTATTGATATTAGAGTTGTTATCACGTTACCAGAGAAGTGCTCATACTTTGCATGTCAGACCTTAGGACAATCGACACGACATTTCAATGTGGCAGAATCCGTTCTTGACATGTTCTTGGTGACTGACTTTTGTATTAGGTATTAGGACTCATGACATGATATATAGCTATATCTATACTATTATGACTTGATGTACTAGATAGAGGTCTTGATCCTGCGTGTTATGAACATGAGACGTGAGATTACATGGGAGGGACATATACCGTGCGATGGACTGTTTATTATCATAGTTTGTCGCTGTCTCTGTAGCAAAGATTTGGTGTTTCATAGTTTGCTTTAGGTTCCATGACACTGGACCTTTAGTGTCTTCATAGTTTGTTGAAGTGTCTATTGAGATCTTCAGTGTTATAACCTGGAGTACGAGTGATGTTCTCATGTGCATTTCGCCTAGATGGTTACAGTAGTTTTACCCCTTGAGTACATTGTACTATTATACTGTTTACTATTGGAATACCGTTATGTACCTTGCTATATCCCCTGGGGACCTGGTTATCTCCCCTGGTTTAGACGAGGAGGTTTATTTCGAGATATATGGTTCAAGAGTTGTCACAAGAGCAAGACCAGCAGCAGAGAACGAGATCCTTCCAGAGGAGTTTACCTTATCATATAGAGTCGATTGACATCTTTATTCAGTCAACAGACATTTGGACTGGTTATATCACTGTTTCTTTTCTATTCATTACTCGTAATAACGGGTTGTTCCCCGTGGTACTCTTTTCTTTATTACACTTGTCATACTTTCTTTTATTGCTTATTAGTAGACTTGATTATCTCTTTGTGCTCATATTTCATATCTGTGGATGAGTTAGATTTCATACTTATGACCTGTGACTTAGATAATTTTTATACTATACAGCTTAAGTGCACTCTAATGGGTCCATTAAATTGGCATGCCCATTGGAGTCGTACTTGCTGGCCATTGCCATGCGGCTTGGTCTCGTGTATTTTGGGACTAGAACGTGACACTCCGCTATCCAGTTCTACCCCGAATGTCGTAGAATCGCCAATTGCTTTTTATGCCCAACTCCTTGCAAAAGTCCTTAAACTCCTTCGAGGTGTACTCACCTCCTCTATTATTTGTCTGCAAATATTTTACGGTTCGCTTCTCCACTACTGTCTTTCACTCAAAATCTAACAAATACATTTTGTCTTGTGTTTAAGAAAATAAACCTATATCTTTCGTAAGAAGCCATCAATGAAAGTAACGTAATACTCAACACCTCCCTTTAATCGAACTGTTAATAGTCCCCATATGTCTGAGTAGATGAAATCAGGAAGTCCTTCGGTCTTATGCACCGCCTGCTTGAAACTCACCTTATATTGTTTTTCCATCATGCAATATTTGCATAATCCAAGTTTGGACTCAGTTAAATCTTTAAGCAACTTTATTTTGTGTAACTCAGAAAAAAAACCCTCACTCAAGTGGCCAAAACACATATGTCACACCTTTGCAATATCCTCCACCTCTTCTCTGTAACAATAATTGTACCACCAATAACTATGCTCCCGTCCAATTGATACAAAGTTGACGACTTAAGTTGTCCCTTCATGACTATCAGGTTCCCTTTTACAATCTTCAAGATTGAATTATGTCTAACAAACTTGTATCTCGTCACACCTAAACTAAGGTTCTTTAAATTCAGAACGTGCATTACGTTCAAAAGTATTTTGCACCCCACCATTAAACATGTGAAGCTTGATGTTCCCTACGCCAATAGTCTTGAACGACACATTGTTCCCTAAAAGGACACTACTACTTAACTACTTATAGGTGTTTAACCACTCTTGTTTGGACATAATAATAGGAACACCGTGAGTCAAGAATCCAAGCTTCGAAAAATATATCTTTCCCACTATGTACGTACTGTAAGTGCATCACATGGTAACTTTTCAGCTTCTGTTGCAATACTGGATTGACTCGAATTGTTTGGACTAACACCTTTACCCCTTTTTTAACCACTACTTATACTTTGGACATTACTTCTTCATGTGTCCTAACTGCTTGCAATATATATATATATATATATATATATATATATATCGCCATCATGTCCCAATGATTTAGATTTTCCCATGTTGCTCTTGCCTCCATCTCTATTCTTCGACCTTCCTCTTTCATTAGCAATCAGCCCTGATGACTCCTCTGTTGGATTGTCTTCTCAATCTCACTATTGAGAAGTGTTGTTGTAACCTCTTCCACGAGAGTCTCCTTCCCATAAAGGAATGTCGTCACCACATGGTCATATGACCCCGAAAGCGAAGATAAGAGCAATATCGTTTGGTCCTCCTCTAACTTCACATCAAGATACTAAAGATCATTAACCACCTCATTGAAGTTCATATGGTATAGAATTGGGGTCCCTTAATGCGGAGAATGTAAAGTTGCTTCTAGAGACAACTTGTTTGACAATAACTTTGTCAAAAGTTCTCTAGCTTCTTCCATAAACTTGTCACAGTAGTCTCTAATATAACATTAGCCAAAGCTCTAATGTGCATTGTCTTCTGGTCCATATCATTCCATGCATCCTCCTTAATGTCGACATATTTTTTCCCTTACCGGCTATGGTTATATACAACCCTTCTTTCACGAGGATCGCCTTAACCCTTCTCTGTCGATAAGTTTTATTGTTAAACTTCTCTACCTATAACTTAGTATTATTAACCTTGTTAGAAGCCATCATGAAAACCTTAATCGAACTCTCACATAGATCCTTATGAATCAATAATCTCATGAATCACAATCTAAGAAGATAGGGAACGGACAAATGGCGTCACCTACCGTTGAACTAGATCATTGAAACCGAAATTCCTTTCGTTCCCTTGCTCTAATACCAATTCTTAAAACCACGGAACGGATACCAATTCTTAAAATCACGGAACGGGAGAGTTCACACCTTATGATGACAAATAACAAGCACAAATACTGAATGAAAATAGCACAAAGAACAAAACACACAATATTAACGTGTTTCAACCAAGATCAGCCTATGTCCACGAGACAAGGGTAGAATACCTTATTGAAATACAAGAGAACTTAAAAATAGTTTCACAAATAATCTTAAAACCCTCCCTCAGTGAGATCTGTAACGAGCTCACTTCTTCTCTCTCTAGAGTCTAGACCTTAGAAGCCAGAAACTCCTAGGAGGTCAACGAATCTCAGTAAGAACCTTCGATTCGGCGTTTCTTACTTGGGAGCTCGTTTGGAGCTCGTTTTCCCGATGACGGGAGCTTCTATTCTCCGGGGACGGAAGCTCATTTCCCCAACGACATGATTGCTTCCCATAATATGACCATAATTTTAGTAGATGACATAAATTTTGTGAGAAATTGGAATATTTTCAATACACATTTATCAAAGTACCAAGAAACTAAAGATTTCTTACTTTGACGTCATAAAAAATTAACATGCAAAAGATCTCTCGGTAACTTTGAACTGAACTTTATAAATTCTAATAAATTTTAAGATATTTATAAGTTTTGATAACAATAATTAATAAACATTAAAAATTTATTAGCACACGCTCCCAAATTTAGAATCTTCTAAGTAGTCGCGCTTCCCTGACCCCGCTCCCGCCCCCGCTTCCGTCCCCGCTCCCGCTTCTGGCTTCTAAGGTCTAGACTCCCTTAGGACTTCCTAGAACTCTCTCTAGCAAAAGCCTCCTTATTAGCCTCGATCACCAAATAAATTAGGTTAGAATTAACCTATTTATATCACCTTATAAATCCCTAAAAGAGTTTAATCCTAACCGTCAAAATTGCTCCCAAATCTGACCCAATTTAAAACTGGCTCGCATGGACCGGAGTTCCGGTCCCCTGCATTGCAAAGCTCGAGATGGACCAGTATGTTAGCGGAGTATTGGTCCCCTGAACTGCTGATCCCGGGAATGACCGGTGTTCCACCAGAATACCAGTCAGCTTTTCCCACTGCAGCCTTGGCTCAACAAACCCCTCTTTTTGATTCTCCGCTTCAACGACGCCTCAAACTCGAGCCACATATACAACATACATAAGTTTCATCAGTTACATACTGGGGATGGTCTGACTTTTAAGAAACAAAGATATTTTTCGACAAGTTCATACGAATGCTTAAACTATAATCCAGTGATCTTCACATAGGAAATTGATAACAAATAAGCATTTCATAAAGACAAATAAAATTCATTTACATAAACCACAGTAACTTGACAGAGTTAATCTGGTACCAAACTTGTTGCATAAAATAAAGCAACTAAATTCATAAATACGTCAATGAAAGGAGCTCTCGAGTGGTTCAGCAAGTGCACATAATTTCAATTTCAGAAGTTCATGTTCACGACATATTCAATTAGCATCAAAATTTAAAACATTGATGGGGCAGAAATTTGGAAGTAAGTGCAATATAGAAACACAACAGACCTTGGCCACGTCCTGCTACTCGGATCATATAACTATCAGTTAACAAAGTATATGGCTGGACCAATGAAAACCTACTTGGAAAACCAGCTTACAGAAAAGTTATTACAAAACACTATCTCAAGTTCTAGTTGCAGAGCAATCCACTACAGAACAATAGAAGTAAAAAAAAACAAGATCAGGAAGAAAGGAGTTATCTTTATAATGTGCATCTTTTTTAGAAAAATATAATGTACATCTTTGAGTAAATTTGAGGCAGGAATTGGAGTAGAAGCATATTTTAGGATGTGATGGACATTAAAATTCAACAAGTGTGCTCCTAAGAGAAGAATCTAACGAAAAGAAAAGATTAAAACCATCAAAATTCCATGAATCTTTACCAATGGCTGTTATACCCAAGAAAGATTTTACCTGAGATGAAGCGCAATGAAATGTTCGCTTTTGGCTTTCATTCTCTGAGTTAATGTTTCACCCATTTTCTGGATTTGATCAGTGTATCTCAAGGCATGATAATTAACTCTGCATCTCAATTTTTGAAGATCGGTCGCCAACTTGTTTGAAAGCCTGTAATCAAATTTCGTAAGCTGAACAACCTGCAAAATCATGAAACAAAAAAATTGGTATACATACATGATTCTTAACAATATCAAACATGAAACAGATGATGCTACTTTAAATTTGAACATAAATATACAATGATAAAGCCTTTATCACAAACATTTTGGGGTTCAGATAATCCTTTTATTCCATTAAGGATTTTATCTCATAATGACAAAGTCTGCACTAGCTTTCAGCTACCTAAAGCAACCATCTTTTATCTGGACTTGGTACTTAAAAGCAAAAACGATTGGCAACTTAAGTCATCGACGCATTCATGCACATCTCGAACCTCAAGCTCCTTAACTTATATCGTGATCTAAATAGGCAATTTTCTAACATTTTAACAAAAACCAAAAAAAAATTTCCCATTGGGTGATTCACATGATTTTATGTCTAAGCCATAATATACCATACAGTTTAACAATATAATTTACTTCTCATAGTAGCCTAAGAAAAGTCCTCCTTTGTAAAGTGTCTTGAGTCTCTTGACATTTCAATTTAAAAAATGAAAATGCATTTGTTCAGCCTTCTAAAGACGTAATCAAGACCAAACAAAACTAAGTTCAACTACATAATTTGGAATCCAGTCAAAGCCACCTCATCTTTGGCAATGAAGGTTCCAACTGTCAGGTTCCAATTATTCTAATCGATCTTCATATTACATAATAAACACTGAAGTGCTTCAGAGAAGTACAGAAAAAAAAGTAGTAGTTATACAATAAACATGAAAAGTATGCCTGGGAAATTAATTCAACAGCTGAAAATTCTGGTTACCCTTCTCATGTAGGGTTCGATGCCAGTCAACTACTTAAAGAAGTTAGCAGGAAGAACATGAGAAATTCTAGAAGATTTTGAATACATACATGCTTTTTCAAAAGTGCAGGCAAGATTCTCTTTTGATAGCAACTTGGGTTGCACTTCCTTGGGACACGCGTTGAATAAGGACTAACAATTTTCCCCCCAATTTGAGGGAGCTCTTTTATAATTTTCACATCGTTGGATAGAGATGAGATAAACCATTCAACATCAAAGATTTCTGTGAAATTACTGCAATACAATGTCAAAAAACAGCAGAAAAGATTGTCCATTACTCAGTATTCAACAGTCAAACCTGTTAATAACTGCAAGAATTTACAAACTGTATCATTTAAACCAACCTGGAATCCTTCCAGAAAGATTTCTGGTCCAGCTTAGGAACGATAAGTGTTGCATTCAATATACGAGCTGCAACAACAGCGTCTGTTATCTGAAACAAACAATAGGTAGCAGAAGTTCTACATCAGTACTCAATCGAAAGAATGTGCAAATATAACTCTAGAGAATAGTGAAAAGATCTTTCCAAACACTACATCAAGGAAAATTAATTTTCAACATGAAATGCTTGTGGGCCTTTCAATTCCAATGAAAAAAAAAACAAGGAATACCCAGCCTCTAAAATAATTGGCAGGATAAAATTAAGAACGGACAAAGATGAAGGAATATATAATGTTACATCAATATCCATTAAAGATAGTATCAGGATAGATTTAAGGTTCTTCTTCAATAGAAGAGAAAAGGACAGAAATAAAATTGATAGATAAATGTGAATTACAATCTATGTTGCACAGACACGGATACGGCACGACATGGTAAGGGCACGACGACATGGACATAGAACCTATGGTGTGTCATAGTGTATTTTGGAGTGTCCGACACTTGTTCCATACGTGTCCTACACGAAGTGTCCATGATTCCTAGATACAATAGAGAGAGAAAAAGAATATTAGCACCAAACAAAGAATTTAAAAGACAGAAGGAGATTCCTCAAAGTTACCAAAAGAGAAAAGGAGTATGATGTAGATTGTACCCAAAGAATCACTAAAGGGGTAGAGACTGACGAGATTTCTAAACTTAATTCTTGGTACTTTCTTCACAATGACACTACACCGTCCTTAGAGTTCTGATAGAAATATAGACAACGTTGGCAATGAAAACAAAACAAGACCACAGAGGAAACATAGGATCTCTTAAAACATGAAATTGGCAAGGAAAATAACTTTAAACCCATACTAGCAATAGAGCATCACTTTAATACATGAAATTATCAATTCAGACATGCAGCTTAAAAGGAAAATTATATATAATCTTTGTATAAGCAAAATGGATTGAAAGAGCAATTATAAGTAAAAGGGTGTCCCGGTGCCACAAGGCTCCTGCTACTTGCAGTCCAAAAGTTACTTGTCATGTCCAATACACTACAACTAGTCATACCGCTACGCTAACATGTAGTGACATATTTGGGCAATAAACATCGTCACCCCCAAATATGTGGAGCGTGACTCGGATGAGACCAGGATACCATCGCACAGTAATTATAAGTAGCAAATACAAATAAATTTAAAAAAAAAATTGACGAAGGCGATAAATCTTACTCCGGTTCTCTGCTGGTTGAGTCCGCCGCTAGTGGCGATCATCAGGTACCTATCCGGCTGAGTAATAGCATCTGGTCCTGAACGTCGTCGCAGAAACGCGATATTAATAAAAATCCAAACTTTTTCCCAAAAATAAATAAATAATAATAATAATAAATAAAATCATCCTTTACTTTGAAAGTGGGTGCTGGCATTGCTGCAGCCGTGATAGTACTTGGACAGCTTCGACCGCCACAGATCATCGCTTCCACCTCCGCTCTGACCCAAACGCAAATTTAACAAATCATCCCCCGAAAATTCAAAAGTCACAAAAATAGAAAGGGAAATATATATACATATCTATATATATATATATATATATATATATATATATATATATATATATATATCAACGAACCGGAACGGGGAAGGTCTCGGCGAGGACCACATTCCGCTGCAGCTCCAGAGGGCTCTTCAGCTTCATCAACCAGAAACAAATACAAAATTTACAAAAAAAAAAAAAGAAAAAAAGAAACATTCCAATATAGGAAAAGATGGGGTCTTTTCGTAAGAAAGAGGTTGTTCGTATTACGAGGAGTCGCTGGTGGTGTGGGACGAGGTGGTCGGGGACCGGGGGGTCGAGGAGGGAGACGAGACCGACGACGCCGATGAGGAATACGGCTGCGCCTCCGACGGCGGTGACGCCGGAGACGGAGGGGACGATGCAGCGGTCGTGGTGGCGCCGCCGAGAGAAACCACCCATCCCTTCCTTCGGTTGTTTCTTCTCTCTATAGAAGTGGACACTTGAGAAAAAAGAGTGAAGCTTTCCTCTTTTGTGTAGAGGGAGGGAGAATGTAACGAAATGGTTCTTTTTTTTTTTATTGGAGAAGAAGGGGAGAGTAAAGAGGAAGAGGGAGGGAAGAGGAAGGAAAGAAAGGTTTTGTTGGGTTTTTCTGCAAATATTTTTGATCGGTTCTTTTGTTTAAGAAATAAATACATAACCTGAGCCTTGGAATGAGAGTTTTTAGGAGAGTAGTTCTTTTGGTTAATGTTTGATTTTGAATAGATGGATCCTAAGTTTGTGGAAGACGATAAATAAAAAAGAACAAATAATTAACATAAATGGGTGTACTTTGTGTTTGGCAATAATAAAAGCGATGTAAATGGAAATAGACATTTTCATAAGGGTCGGTTCGATGAATAATGAACTTTCAGTTTGAAGTTGTTGCCTTCTGGTACTATACTTCTTTAGTGCACGAATCTTGATGTGAATGGAGAGTTGTCTGCTTGACACATGTCAAGATATATTCTAGGGGAAGTTCTATTTGGGTGGGAGATAATTCTAGTTAGAAAAATTAGTAGATAAATAGCTGGCGTGAAACAAACTTCACTAATATTTGATATTAAAAAAAATCTGAAAGAAAATAAAAAAATTGTGTATAATATTGAACATTAGTACTGATTGTTGCAGCAATTTATATAACCACACAAAAGTATGGGTCATCAGTAATATATAGGAGTATGGTAAAATTGTGGTCACGTTAGGCTATTGTGACATTATTCTGTTTTTATCATGTCCAAGTAAGATTTGGTCGTATGTATGGTATTTGAGAATAGAGTTTGAATGGGCGCGGCCCTTGATGTAACCTTCCAACGGCTATGGATGGATTTACTACATTCTCACTAATTACTGCACCAAACAAAATTTACAATATTGTTAGAAAATAATTTAAATTTAAATTTTATTATAAATTTATTTCCATTAAAATTTATTATAGATATTTTTACATTTTAGTTAGGATTTATTATAGTTTTTATTTTTTTTTGAATTTCCGACATAACATGGGGAACCCGACATAACGTTCGGGACTTTGTGCGCATTGCATTACATGTCTTTGGGTGCACAGTTTTTCAACTCTTATTATTTATAAATGAAAGAAATAATATGTCTCCGTGTCTCGATCCACTGATCTGTAATTACATGTAGCTAGATAGTATAAAATAGTTAAGATATTAATTATAATTTTTGAGTCTTTTTATAATAATAGAGATGGTAAAGGTCATTAATTGTTCATAAGTGTTTGTCACAACTTGTGCATTTTGCTTGGGCGGTTTTTTTTTTTTTTTTAATTAATTCCT
This sequence comes from Iris macrosiphon, assembly GCA_036927795.1. Taxonomy (NCBI): domain Eukaryota; kingdom Viridiplantae; phylum Streptophyta; class Magnoliopsida; order Asparagales; family Iridaceae; genus Iris; species Iris macrosiphon. Next base: position 63,082,120 of record JAYESA010000011.1, on the reverse strand, counting down.
CAATAAGTGGAATGCATTTCTCAGTAAACAAAGCATGAGCTAATTAATTATAGGATTTGATTATTAGGTTGAAATCATATGTGTGGGCAACTTGCAATGAACCAAACGTGCACCTGCAAGCATCTTAGCTTGCAATCCATTGCATCCTCTCTGTGTTGAGGAGGAGAGAAATCTACTTATATCTCACCTACAATCCTTTCCCCTTTCTTTTTCTAGGGATTGAATTAGTTTGGCCAATTGGTAATGTTAGGTAGAGCCGGCTTCAACTCTACGCGACCTAAATGGGCATAAGATTTTAAATTCTAAAAAGGTTTCAAAATTTTACAAAATTTCCCTAAATTTTATGAAGTCCCAAAAAATTTAAGAAAGCTCCTAAAAGCCTGTCACTTCACTTAACTAACATATCGAAAAACTCGCTACTCTAACAACACAAAATGAGTTATTCTCCTTAAAAGGCTACCCTTACACAGGGTTCTTATCCTAAGGGGTAACCTGGTACAGGACAGTTTGGATCAAGTATAGCCAGGTCAAGAAACAAGAATGATACATAGGGGTAGTCAATCATGCAAGAAAAAAAAAAATATATATATATATATATATATATATATATATATATATATATATATATATATTTTGTCATTTTTCGTTTTCGAAATACGTATTTTGGAATATATTTATTTTTTGTTTGTATTTATTCCTGTTTAGAGTATTTCTTACTCACATAATCATTAGGTTGCATGCATGGAGACTAGACCCATTCTTTGGTTTAGCATAGTTCATGGTTATTTGTGGGTTGGTTTATTCATGAATTTGAACCCATGGTCTAAACCTCAAACCCTAGCTATGTAAGCTAACTTGTTTCTCTCTCTTCTCCCATTCTTCATTTTTCCTCTTTCTTTTATTTCTAGGCAAGTACACTTTGCACTACATGGAGAAACCTTTTGATTTTCATTTCTTGTTCTTTTCTTGCATTTTATTAGTCTATTCTGTGCTTATGATGATTCCAACCGCTTTTAATACTTGGAGTTCTCGGTTTTGATGGATAGATTTGCTTAGATCTACTTTTCTAACTTAAGATTTCATGGGTCCCATGAGTTTTTGGTGGTTTTGATCTACTAAAACATAGTATTTTCGAAAAATAGTTTTTGGGAAGGATGGAGCACTTCATTTCGAACGTTTTGGCCTTTGGTTCACTCAATTCGGAGTTAAAATATTGTTTTTATGAAGGAAACAAATTTCAGATTTTGGAGCTTTTCCGCCATGGCCGAACCTGCTGTTGGAGAAGACGAAGTCTTCATGCGGCCAGCGAGCTATGCGACTGAGAGTGCTATACAGCCCGTAAGGGTTATGCGGCCAGATCTCTTGCCGCATACTGACCATCATGAGTCCATCTTGTTGGACGCATGACTGCCATCACATAAGTCTACTTAAAACACTTGTATTCACTCGTTGAACGAATGAGAATTTCGCTAAGTCCAAAATACTCCATGCGACATCGAACTCCATGCGACACTGACACTTATGCGGTAAGCAGAGTATGTAGTCACCATCTTTGGACGCATGACTCTGAAACCGTGGCACATCTTTCTATAATTTTATCTTTTCTTCCTGACACACTTTATGTCACATCACATATTATGTCACATCACTGACACTTTATTTATTTTTCGTCGCTTCATCACTTATCCCGAGGAGTAGACCTTAGCCCTGACTCCATGCGGCCAGGATTTTCATGCGGTGTGACTTCATGCGGCATGACTTCATGCGGCCTGACTTCTCATGCGGCCTTGATCCTTCTGCGCGCATGCGGCCCCTTGCACACGTTTTATTGGACTATTTTTGGTTGAATGTTCCTTTGGACTTTATGAGTTATATGTGTGACTTTGATGACAACATAAGTATTAGACCCATCTATGCGTCATGACCTGACCACTTGTATCCGTGCTGATATACTTACTACGTATTATGTGTTCCTACGTGCTAAGTGTTCCTACGCGATTATATTACATGTTTACACTGCAGTGTACCTATGCGCTACGTGACATGTGATATGACTCAATCTCCAGCCTGGATATAAGGGTTAGTCAATGATCAAGCGTGGCTATGATCTATTGATTGTTGCATCACGCTGGAGTGAATCCAAATTGAACTATCAAGTGACAAAGTAGATTCGTATCTAGTGTGGTCGTACTATAGTACATCATATAAGGGGAATACCATGTTACCACCCCATGAGATTCCAGTTAACATTAGGGTTAACTAGACAACTAAACTTGTAAAGCATTGGAAGGGAATAAAATCTCGAGATCGTGCCTAACTAGCCACCTCCAGTCATCTGAATTTGGGTGTGCAGGCTAGTCCCCATGGATATTGTTTAAATCCTCATTAGTGGATGGCAATATCCGACTATTATATGATACTATGTGCTCTATGTGATCTTAGCACGGTGGTCTTACGAGTGACCGGTGCATACTACTATGTGCTATGCGGTAATTTGTGGCTCAACTAACCATGCTAGTACCTGGTTCGATCTGATGATTCTTATATGCATAATATCTCTGGGATAACCCAGACTCCATCTAGTAAGTCGTAAAAGTGATTGGCCGATTATATAACTGAGCGTGTTTGTATCTGCTGTCAAATAGTCTAAGGACATGGACTATCATGGTGCGATGGTTTAACCCTTGTCCTTGTTTGGTTGTAGGGTTAGATTATTGTGTCACGATAGGCTATGAACTGAAACTATGAGACAAAACTATATATATATATATATATATATATATATATATATATATATATATATATATATATATATATCATAACCTGGTTTTATTTCTGCATTCGTGCTTCCTTTGTGGTACTTGTTATTTGGGGTCTATCCCCACTGGTTTTGCATGGCCAGGTTTAGAGCCAGTACCCAAGGATCAAGCATATTTTCTCCTGAACAATGGTGCGCACTAGGCGGATGGCTACTGAGGAAAACGAGTGGGTCTCTTCTTCCCTGCTCGTTAATTCATATTTTACTCATTTTGGGCGTTCAGCCACCGACATTTGTTAGCCGTGAATCTGGATATTTAGTTCTCTACATGATTGTAATTAATCAGACTGCAGCTGATCATGGTCATGTACTCTTTTTACTCTACCAGCCTTCTCATTTTTGCACAGCTGGTTTCTTGAATATTATGGCAGGACATTTGGGACGTCTTACTTCCTTGTCATATATGTTCTATGTTTACTATTCTTATTTGACTGATTGAGACAATAGATGTTTTATGTGACCCTAAGTGACTTGCTTGTAGTATGCACCCCCTTGTCTAGTTATAGCCGTGACTGTCGTACGACGTTCTATACCTCGTACGGGGGAGCTGGCTATGTCCGTCTCCGTATTCCGGTACTGGGGCGTCACAAGGTTTTAGTGGTGGCCCATGCAGGTCCATGTTTTCAGACTTGTGGGGTGTTATGGTCATAAGAGTCTCAATCAAAATTTGTCCCCCTTGATATCTTGCTTTATCTTCCTCGATACCACCGCTTGAACTGTTAAACTGCTTGCCTACTTGATCCTTCTCGTCATGTTCTTGATGGTTCTTATCATTTTCTTTTCGGCTTCTTCAGTTGATGGAGCAGCAGGCATGGCAGGACAGGGTTCCCCTGGGCAACAACGGAAGGTAGCACATGTTCAGAGTCAAATTCGAATAGAGCCAGAAATTGAACAAGCTGGCACAATGGAACCAGAAGTGGGACATATCGAGCAACCAGCCCCTGAAATACCAGTACCCCCAGCAGTACCAGCAGTACCAGCGGTACTTGACACCTTGATATTACTGGTAATCCTCTGGGGAATGATGGCTACGCAACAACACCAGATGGCGGTGCAACAACATCAGCAGTTTCAACAGCAAGAACAGAATGTCTTGTTGAGTCAAGATTACAGACGGCCTTGGAAAGAGAAGGAAGAACTGATTCGGGAGCATCGGTTAGATTTTGCCGACTTAACCCAAGGTACTTCGATGGCACGGAGGACGCCATCACAGCAGATGCCTGGTTACAGGATATTGAGGTCATTATGGCAGCAACAAGAGTTTTGACTAATAAACAAGTTGATCAAGTTCGATTGCAACTTTAAGACCTTGCCCGTGACTGGTGGGCGTCAATAGAGGTTGGCTTGAGGCATCCCATCTCATGGGATAGGTTCATGGCTCGATTCAGGGTTAAATATTTTGGAGTCGCAGCACAGTATAAGCTCCAACATAGATTTATCAATCTCAAGAAGGCCGGTAGAACAGTGGATGGATATGCAGCCGAGTTCTGTAGACTGAGCATATTCTCTCCAACTATGGTGGCTACAGAGTCGGATAGAGCAATGAGGTTCCAGCAAGGACTTCATCTAGAAATTTTACAACTTGTAGAGGGGCACGACTACTAAACTTATGAAGAGGTACTGATAGCATCTCGGCGGCACGAGCTTACCATGCAAAGGTTATCGGCAAGGGCAGGAGGCCAAAAGAGGTCTCATGCTCAGAGTGAAGGAGGAGGTGGAGGAGTACCTCGGACGTTAGTACCATCACCTGGCATTCACATCCATGATTCAGCATCGAGGAGGGCGACAGTTTCGACGGTGATAGTACCGGCTCAACAGCAGCCGAGACAACAACAACAGCAACAACGCCAGGGAGCACCGGTGGGTTGCACTTACTGTGGCAAGGGAGGCCATACTAGAGATGTTTATAGGATAGCCAATGGGTTGTGTATGAGGTGTGGTAGTCTAGATTACCGAATTGCTAATTGCTCGATAATGCAGAGGCCAGGAGGCCCAGTCCAACAGTTACCAACACTGCCAACACCAGGGGCAACCCAGTAGAGAGGGCCAGCAATAGTAGTAAGGCCATTAGCTCAACGTTCGTTACTGATGCAAGTTGAGATGTACCAGCAGCAGTAGAATCAGCAGTAGGGCCAGCAGAGGCCACAACAGCGTCACCAAGGGAGACAACAACGAGGAGCACAACAGGGCCAATGGTAGATATTCACCTTGTCTTTGGATAAGGCTTTAGCATCGGGCGACGTGGTAGCAGGTAACATTTATGTTGCATCCTTTCCTGTTGTAGCATTGTTTGATTCAGGCATCTCTTATTTATTTGTATATGCACGATTCACGACACGTATTGGATTGGAGTTTGAGGCATTGCCAGAGAGGTTGAATATACTTATTGGTAATGGGCTCAAAGGAGTTAGTAGAATATGTATAGCGTGTCCGGTCATAGTGTGCGGGCGTTCACTACCAGCATCGTTGATCGAGTTCCCTATGGAAAACTTTGACGTTATCTTAGGCATGGACTGGTTGAGAGACAGTCATGCTACGATAGATTTCCATAAGAGTAAGGTATCTCGGGACTCGGCCGGAGCTGAGGAACTGGAGGGAGGAGGAGCAGAGGTGTCGACCGGATACGGGACTCGCCGGGCTTCGAACTTGGCCGGAGTTGATGGGATGGTCGGCCGGGTGCAGTTGCAGCAGGCCGGAGTTGATCGATGGTGGTGGAGGAGGCTTGAGGTCGGGAAGATGCAGTCGGTTGAGCTGAGGGAGAAGAGCCGGAGTCGAGGAATGTAGGGAGGAGCTCCGGGTCAGGAGCTCGAGGCTCGGCTCGGCTGGCCGGCTGTGCAGGGAGTTGCAGCGGGCCGGGCTCGACGAAGCTGGTCGGACTGGATGGCCGACTGGAGGTAAAGTATGGAGGAGGATGGAATGGTGTGGCAGTCGGCAGGACTCGCCGGAGCTGAGGGCCGGGGGTCGACTGATGAACAGTAGGGTGAGGGTGATGATTTCCCCCCTTTTAAATAATTTTAAAAAAAAGAAGAAGAAGAAGAAGGGAAGAAGAAGAAAAGAGAAGAAGAAGGGAAAGGAAATTTCCTACGTTGGGGAGATGATGGAGGAGTAAGGTGAGAGAAAAATGGGGGCTTCCCTAGGTTTGGGGATTAGGTTTAGGTTGGGAAGAGTGTGGATGAAGGGACATTAAATAGGAAGAGGGTGTGGGAAATGAATGGTGATGATGCACCCATTGAATGGATGGTCAGAATTTAACATAGAGGAGTTTCTTCATGTAAGGATGAGGGTTGTGACTAGTCAAATATTATTTGGGCTCTCCATTTGGTTTGAACCAATGGGGTGTTGACACCTAATGCAATATTTGCAAATTAGCCCCCTTAAATTTGGGTATTTGCACAGACACATAAAATGATAAAAATTTGGTGGGCGATTCGGTATTTGGCATTTTGTAGGGTGAGGGGGCGTTGTGTGTTTGGTATGGGCTTAATTAGTAGGGCAGTGGAATTAAATCGGGATTTACGGAATCAGTCAAAATGGTATCCTTAATTTAATTAGAAATAAATGCAAGCTGTGTTCTAAAATTAATTACGAGTACATGGGGCCAAAATTATGTCGGGTCACAAATATCATTAGTGAAGAAGACTCAGAACAGAATATTACCCTAATTTGGGTTGCACAAAAAATGGGTCAAGATTGCCTCCAATTTCGATTGGAACGCACAACGATACAAAGGTGGAATTTATTTAGAAATTAAATAAACGTCCACGACGAATACTGTGCGGCTAAAGTGAAGCACAAGAGAGCATGATTATGAGTCGCAAAAAGGTCAGAATGGAAGGCGGGTATGTCTAGGGCAAGGTTGTGAAATTTGTTGGAAGGCAAAAGCTAGGGTAGCGCTCCAAATATCGAAGCAACGACAATGTGCAACAATTAAATAAAATTACGATAATTAATTACTACCTCCAACAATTAAATTCTAATTAATACAATTAAATACGTAATCCTATAATTCGGTCAGGTATTCCTCTAGTGGGCTTCTAGGTCAAGTCTACCAGCTCAATCATTGATGAACACTGTAAATATATAATATATTTAATACACATCTTACACAATTATTTAATCTAAATACACCTGTCATGAAATCATTTAATATAACTACCACATTATTAAATATATATAAAAGTCGAAAATACCCCTGTTTTTGGAATATGGTAGTGACAATAGTCTCCATGAGACATAGCCCTTATGAAGCTGAGTGAGTCATCCGGCTGAGAGTTCATGCGGTTGAGTCTTCATGCAGCTCTATGCGACTAAATCGTTGTGTTATAACTAACGAGAGATCCTCGACAACCAGTGAGGGCCACATGTCAAGTTGACCAAGTCACGCACACAACGAGTGAAAAAGACCCATATTACAGGCCAAGATCTCAATAATAGATTATCATAACTAGTTCCTCGTAGCAGGCCGACCGTGACATGCGCTCACAGTTGCAACTATAATTTGTTAAGGATAACCATACGACAACGTAAAAGACATGTGCGCATAGCACATACGCGTGTATAGACATTCAGTGTAGATATCTATAAATAGCAGGGATATATTCCCACAAGGACAGTACATATGGTGAGACATAGAAAAAGCATACTCAGGAGCCCAGTTGTTCTCTTTCATGCTAGTGAGCCAGAGATCTAGCAAGTTTCTTCATCGTCTGACTGTCAAAGGAGTAAAATAGTTGGTTGCAGTACTCGATCTCCATTGTCACACTTCCTCAGAATCTTAACTGTACTTAGATTTCTTGTTTAAGGACTCTTTGTACTCTTTATTTTTAATTTACAAAATCGAGTTAGTAAAACTTATTTTTGTAATGGAACAAAATGGCGACTCTACTGGTGTCATGACCCACCCCCGGTGTAATGGCATGAGTACGTGGGTACGTCTAGCCTACGCTAGAGCATCGGTAGTAGAACACTGTATAGGTCAAAAATACTATATACACATCTCACACACGATAAATAAGGTACATGTCATGCTATCTCAACTCCAAATGGAGGACAATATGATAATATGGTAATGTTAAACAATACTCAATTACAATAACAAACTAGAGGATGATAAGGCACAATATAGAATAGAAGGAAAGAAAAAGAGTCACTAATATATCATAAGTCCAAGTTTAATCTTAACACAAGACATCAAATAATAATACAATGCCGAAGTTGAACTGACATATACAATATCATGAATGAACTAACCATGCCTCATCAACTGTTGGTACTAACTCAATCGGCTCGACGGGTGATAACTCAACTGGCTCGCCATCCTGTGGCCCATAGTACATAGGACACCAGTCCTCTAATGAATCATCTAAAAAAAATATCCAGTTAGGATTGGAGCGTAGTACAACCCAAATAGCAGTTCCAATAGTTGACAGAAACTATGAAAAAAGAATAGTAATAAAAATAAATGATGGAAGTAACTAAACTAGCATATATCACGAGAAAGAGTATCATGATAAATAATGGCAAGAACTTTGAATAATATAGTGAGAAACAATAATGTAATGAACTGGAATAAAAAAAAATTATATATAAATGTGCCTTAAAATACTAGTAAGATAATGTGATCGGCTTGGGCCTAACACGGGCTATATATAAAATGTGAGCTAGCGTGATCAAGTGTGAGTTGCATGATCTGCTAACTATCATATGCTATACTAAATCATGGTCTATAAGGTATGATCACATATCCACTAATATTTCTCCAACCCCCGACTAGTACACGGATCCAAATCACGACATGTTATAATACGTATATCACACTACACGGTCTATAATATCATGCACTATGATTACGGTCTATATAATCACTAAGATATCACGATAATCACTGAGTAATCATTTAACATGATATAGTGATCATTGAGTCATCATGACAATAATATCTCATGACCATGATCCACGTATACCAATCCGTGAAACCATCGTGTCAAGAATTAAATATCTCAATACTAAATACATGAAACATAGAGGCCATCAAATAAGAAAACTATCAGAGAATGTACTTGTCTCCTCGCACAATATCCCATTTGGCACACATAACCTGATACCGTACCGTAGTGATCCATCCTCAGCAATAGTGAAGTCTTCGCATAATCCCATCCGAACCTGTGCTCTGATGCTCCTCAAAGACTCATCGTCATACTGCGTACTCGAATCTTGTCCATCAGCTCTGACTGTATATACAAACCGCATATCTGTATCTTGATACCTGGTACTAGCACCTTAATACCCAAGCTCTCAAGAGCGGCCAATAAATATCTGTCTGTAGTCATGCACATAGCCACTTGATACCTGCTCAAGGCATCAGCGACTACGTTGGCCTTCCCTGGATGGTACTGCAATGATATATCGAAGTCCTTTATCAACTCCAACCACTGTCATTATCTCATGTTTAGCTCTTTTTGGGTAAACACTTACTTCAAGCTCATATGGTCTATGAAGATCTCCACACGCTCTCCGTACAAATAGTATTTCCACGGCTTTAGAGCAAAAATGATCGCTATCAACTCTAAATCATAGATAGGGTAATTCTTCTCATAAGGACGTAATTATTTGGAAGCATAGGCAATCACCTTTCCATTCTGCTGTAAGACACAACCCAAACCCTTCCCTGAAGCATCACTATAAATAGTGAATCTACCTAATCCTGATGGCAACATCAACACTGGAGCTATCGTCAACCTCTTCTTTAGCTCCTCAAAATGGCCTGACACTCCTATGTCCAGACAAACTCTATATCCTTCCTGGTCAGCCTAGTCATCATCTCTATAATCCTGGAGAAGTCCTGTACAAATCTTCGGTAATAACCTGCTACCAGAAAACTCCTGATCTCTGCCACTGAACTCGGAGTAGCCTACGACTCCACTACTAAATTCTTCTTAGGGTCCACTGAGATTCTGTCACCTGTAATCACATGACCAAGGAATTCAACCTTGTCAAGGAAGAACTCACACTTCGAAAGTTTGTCATAAAGCTTATTGTTCTTAGAGTTTCTAGAACTATTCACAAATGTTCCTCATGCTCCTATGGGATCTTCGAATACACCAGAATATCATCAATATATACTACCACAAACTTATCAAGATACTGGTGGAATACCTTGTTTATCAGATTCATGAATACCACCGGGGCATTAGTCAACCCAAATAGCATCACCATGAACTCAAACTGGCCATACCGAGTCCGAAAAGCTGTCTTCGAAATATCCTCCTTCTTCACTTTCACCTGGTGGTTACCTGACCTTAAGTCTATCTTTGAAAATACCTTCGCTCCACTTAACTTATCGAAGATATCATCAATCCTTGACAGCGGATATTTATTCTTGATAGTGAGGTTGTTCAGAGCCCTGTAGTCGATACACATGCGTACCGACCCATCCTTCTTCAGTACAAACAATATTGGAGTACCCCATGATGATGAACTGGATTGAATAAAACCTTTGTCCTGCAAGTCATCCACCTGCTTCTTCAACTCTACCAATTCCCTGTTGTTGACTCTATAGACGTGCTGAGATATTGGCTCTGAGCCTGGCACCAAATATATAGAGAACTCAATATCTCGATCTAGCGGCAAACTCGACAACTCCTCCGAAAAAATATCCATGAACTCTGCTATCAACGGATGTGACAACTCCTTCTCTTCCACCATAGCTCCACAGATGGCATCCTCACTCTGCTCCGCTGCTCCTCTGCTCCTCTGGCAATATCAAACTCTGGCTCTCCTGGAGGTCGGAACAAAACTCTGCCTCCACGATAATCTATACTAGCATGGTGCCTACTCAACAAATCCATCCCGAGTACAATATTGTAACTCAAAAGTGGCATTACGAGTAAGCATGCGCTCAACTCCCGACCTCCCAATATAACTCTCCGATCCTTTCAAACATCACTGACCAGGATAATGCCTCCCCAGTCATGATCTTGCAAGTCCTAGCCAAAGGTTCAGACCATAATCAGTGCTTAAGAGCAAAAGATACAGATACAAAAGAATGGAAAGCATTAAAATCAAATAAAGCATAAGCTGAAATAGAATCAAGGAGAACTAAACCTGATATCACATCTCCGACTGGCTCCTCCTCCTCAACTGTCATGGCAAAAGCTTGCCCTTACAGTGCACCTCTCTACTGGTGCTGGTGCTGAACAAAACGCTGCTGCTGAGTCTATAAAGGAGGTCCCCTCTGCTGTCCTACAGGTGGCCTCGCTGGTGCTCTATATGCTGGTACTGCTCCCTGGCCTGCTCGAACCGGAGCCACTTGACACTCCCTCAACTGGTGGCCTGGCTCTCCATAGTAGATGCACACTCCAAGTCTCTTCCTGCAAACCTCCCATGTATGTCTAATCTTTCGACAGTGAGTACACTACGGGGCCTGGTGTGTCGGTCTCGGGGCCTGGTATGCCATGAAACTGTTGTCTCTGTTGCTGAAAGGTCATCTGCTACTGAAAGTTGGGTCATTTGGCTAGACCCACACTACTGCTAGCTCCTCCTGATATATCTCTTATCCTCTTGGATTTGAGCTCCAACTTATCCTATTCTCTCAGTGGGTCCATCAGGATATCCTCAAATATCGTAGTGCAGTATCCTCTAGTGAGAGATTTAATCTCCCTGATCAAACCCTTCCGAAACTTTTGGACCTTCTCTAGAGGATTATGTCCCTCTACAAATCTACCTAGTTTGCAGGACTCTGCTGCGTACTTGTCCACCGTCATTTTTCCCTGGACGAGGTCTAGAAACTGGCTCTCTAGAGCACTTAGAGCCACATTTAGAAAGAACTTTTCATTGAAAAGTACTTTGAAAGCTTCCCAAGTCAGTCCTGGAGCCGCGATCCTCGGGTCTGTGCGGAACCATATGAGAGTAATGTCGAACATCTAGCTGCCCGCTTCCTCCACCTGTAGGCTCTCTGGAATCTGTGCTAGTCGCAGAGTCCTCTCTACGTCCTCGATCCAATTGTCCGCATATAATATCCCCTCGATGCCCCTGAAATCCTTGGGCCCCATTCTTTTAAAATCAATGATAGTACCCGGCCTCGGCTAGTACGGTACGGGATGAAACGATACTGTTTGTGGCTGAACAAGTGCTACCTTCTCCACAGTAGCTAGTGCTAGCTGGTGAGCACTCTCGATGTCCCAATGTAGAACATCCATCTGTCTCTGTTGCGCTGCTATCATCTCCTAGAATATAGTGAACATCTATGTCCCGTCTGCTGGCATAGGTGGTGGGGGTGGAAGATCCTCCGTGACTGATGGAACAGTCCTCGGAATTGGTGGTGGAGCACCCCCAAAAGCTGCTACTGAAATGCCCACTTAAACTGATGAAGCAATCCTCTGAGCGAAAGAAGGTGGAACTGTCGCTACTGTCTCCCTCTGAGGTGACAAAGTAACTGACCTCGCCGAGACTGCTCCAGAGCGCTACGATCGAGTCTTCGGTGGCATCTTGAAGACAGATTCAACAAAAAAATCAATTTTGTGCAAGATAAGATAGCATCAAGGAAGGACAGTAATATTTCAAAGAAAGCAATTATTCCAAATGATAAAGGTAGAAATTTTAATAGATTAAAAATATTTCCTAGTAGTAATTGAGTATCCTATCATCCTATATCCTTAGTCCAATATTCTATAGCAGACTTGTAGTAATACTCTAAGTCTGATTACTAATACCTAGACATCGCACTAGTTACGAAGCCTGACCTGCATGGGCCACCACAAAAATGTGTCATAACCCACACCCTGTGTAAGGGCACGAGTATGTGGGTATGTCCAGCCTACACTGCAGCATCGACAGTAGAACGATGTCTAGGTCAACAATATTATCTATACATCTCACACATGATAAATAAGGTACCTATCATGCTATCTCAACTCCAAATGGAGGATAATATGATAATATTGTAATGGTAAACAATACTCAATCACAATAACAAACTAGAGGATGATAAGGCATAATATAAAAAAGAAAGAAAGAAAAAGAGTCACTAATACATCCCAAGTCTGCCACGCCCCAATCCCAAAATATATGGAATTAGGCCACGTGGCAATAGCCAGCTGTCACATCTCCGAGGACATCCCAATTTAATGGATCCAACGAAGAGTGCTACGCTGTCCTAAATAACTAACATGTCTCAATATCAGTCAACAACAGGTAAACTAATCTTATCCACAATATAAACAGCAAGAAGTACTAAATAAACTGCTGGGAGATAAACGCCAGTCTCAAATATCATAGTACACCCAAGAATGTTTGGTGGGGACAAACCCACTACTATGACGAAATAAAGTACTGAAATGATAGGTAAAAGATAATGATTAGGGCATCGGCTGACTAGATAATGATGCACCCAATCCTAGGCAGAAGGCCTACAAGAGATCACGAAAACTCTGACGGTAGTACCTCTAGCTCCTCTGCGGTAGCGAATCTCGTCTCCTGTCCTGGGCCGTACACTGTGGGGTAGTAAGCCTCGTCCAAATCTGGAAAGGTACCAGGTCCTCAGAGGAACGTAACAAGATACATAGAAGCATGCCATATATAAATACTGAATAAAATAAATACAATAAAGGGTGTGCTAACCATCTAAGTGAATGCAATGTGAGAACAACTTTGGTACGTATGGGTAGGCGTAAGCATAATGTCCAATACCCCGAAGAGCGTGGAAGCAGTGCAGTATATCGTCCATAACGCTCCGAAGAACGTGGCAGCAGTACAGTATATCATCCATATCGCTCCGAAGAACGTGGCAGCAGTGTAAAGGGAGTCATTGGATCCGTGGCTCCTCTGGATACTACGGACTCCAATGGGTGTATCCCATACGCTTACTAATGTCCTCCCTCCCAATGTAGTTACGCAAGTCGAATACTCGGCGTTCATACCACGTATCTATATGCCAGTCTCTACCAATAAACTACAACCTGAACTACGTACTAACCGTGATGTAGGTCACACGCACCGATAGCTAGTCAAGTACGCACACCCGCATCCCAATATGAATATGTCTCAGTGAACATGTAAGGTGTTAGGTCTCAGACGATAACAGGTATAATCCAATGGGTGAGTCTGCTAATGACTAGGCCAGGTATACAAATCATCGACGTGTCCGTCGACTGCACCCGAGATAATCTCGGACGCGCACAGTTGTATAAAGTAAAAGCAACAAGAATACAATACAACATATGCATAATTTAAATCAGACAGTAAATATGGCAAGGTATCTTGCCTGGGTCCTGAAGCCGTGAATGCCAGAAGCCGGTTCCTGCAGTGTCTCCTGGCTGATCCAAAGGTCCTAAACACAAATATAATATAACAATCTAATATCAGACGCTAAACATTAAATGTACACGACTACAACGCGATGCTTGAATATTATCGCAAGTTCACGTCTGTTCGAATACAGCGTCACATGTGCGTGTAGCTAAGGTGCACACGTGTTCTGTGCTCGATCATCCTGGGCCTTGAGACAATAATTTCAACTTACGGTTTGACCACAATCTCTGTTCTGTGTGAACACATGTTCCTTGGTTTCTATGCTCATTGTACGTGGTTAATGTACAGGTATTAGGGTGAAACGCTAGTCCTTGATGTTATGTATCATGATTAAGGGGTTTGATAATAAATACACAAATCTTAAATCTTATTAGTCATTAATCCAATATGCACATAATTAGGGTTGTGTCCGATATCACAATTCTCGATATGACGATACAACGACACAATATTAACATGACGAAGCGGAGGTTTTACGTGGTTACCTATACGTGGCTGCTCAGACAGGGCCTGCTCTCTTCGAGGAGCGTACTCCGACGAAAAGGCGGCTCCGGTAAGGTGGCAGCGGCGGCGACACGGCAGCAGGCGCGGTAGCGGCAACAAAGGCAGCAGCGGCTACGGAGGGGGGGTCGGGTTGGCGCGCGGCGGCTCGTCGTGCGGCGGGGACCGCCGTGTTCGGTCGGTCGAGGGGGCTGGGGTGATAGGAGAGGTCGGGGTCGCCGGTTGAATGGGCTGGGGGTGATGGGAGCAGTCGGGGTCGCCGGTTGAAGGGGCTGGGGGTAATGGGAGATGTCGGGTTGTCGGTTGAAGGGGGGTGGCGCCGGCGCTGTCAAGCGGCGGTGGTGGCGGTGTTAGGGAGCTGGGTGGTCGGGGGGTGGAGGCTCGGTTGCAAGGGAGAGAGTATTCGGCTAGGGTTAGGGTTTGTGAGGGTTTTGTTGGTTTAGGATTTTCATGAAGAAAGTTATGTATTTATATAGGGGATGAACTTCGGGGTTGGCCTCGGGGTTTGGGCCTGCCAGGGTTCAATGATATGGGCTGGTCAGGTCCAGTTGAGGTGCAATTAGCCATAAATTAATTAACTAGATTAATAATTAACTGCGCAAGGCGAAGTTAATGAACATTGTGTAGCTAAGGTTGCACTATGGTCAGAGTGTACCAATAATTGTCTCACGTAGTTTTAATTATATTTGTTTATCCCTAGTCTTCTAATTTTAATAATAAAATAATCCCTAAATTGGTTGAGGGGGTTTACAAAGTCCAAGTCTAATCTCAACACAAGACATCAAATAATAATACAATGCCAAAGTCTAACTAACATATACAATATCATGAATGAACTAACTATGCATCATCAACTGCTGGTACTAACTCAACCGGCTCTATGGGTGATAACTCAACTGGCTCGCCATCCTATGGCACATAGTACGTAGGACACCAGTCCTCTAATAAATTATCTAAATAATATATTCAGTCAGGATTGGAGTAAAGTACAACCCAAATAGCAGTTTCAATAATTGTTAGAAACTATGAAACAACAATAATAATGAAAATAAATGATGGAAGTAACTGAACTAGCATATATCATGAGAAACAACATCATGGTAAATAATGGCAAGAACTGAGAACAATATTGTCACGCCCTAGTCCCAAAATATGTAGGACTAGGAATACGTAAGCATGCCAGCCGTATGTATATGGAGACTCCAATATATGGAAACCATAACACATACGTACGCTGTATTATGAACAATAATTCACAAGTGGTATATATTTGTTACAAGTCACAGGGCATAACTAAAATCTCATCCACAATAATCATAAAGAAATAAATAGCCAATCAACTATATAACTGAATCAAGTATAAGATGCTTGATAAGAACAAGTAGTTGGGTGGAGACAAATCCACTACCAAACTAGAATATAAGAGAAACAAAATAAGTACATCTAATGAACAATGGGGCTCGAAGAGAAGACCTCCTCGAAAGAGAAATAAGTAGCAAGTCCTGATCCGTGCTCCTGCGAATAGTCATGATCGTCTACACCTGAAATATGACCAGGTCCTCAAAGGAACGTACCAAGATACATAGAAGTATGCCAATAAAGTACTGAAAATAAATATCCAAGGGTCGCCTAACCATCTATGTGAATGCACTTTGAGAACAACTTTCCAACACGTGGGCTATCTGGCTAAAATATGATTGGCATGATTCTCTCGGAGAATCAGGGGCCTAAAAAGCATGACGTCTTTTGAACGTCAGAGGCCACCTGTAGATAATAATATAAGGGTCATCATACCACGCATCTCCGACGGAGCGTGCGGGTTACACAAGGAAAGTACAAAGGAGCCCAAACGCCTTACTTGTTGTTCTCCCCACCCCATGCTCTATTCATGCCATATCCATGACACAATGGTACCTCTAATAACTGCTAAGTCTTCTAGCATGCAAATTTATTAGCAGTTATTCCCTATCGCACGTCCCATACGTACAGGTGGCCAGCCCGTCACGCAAGTACGTATTCTATATGAGACTCACACTCGTATAATAGATGTGTCACGGCCAATAAAACCTAATGATGCCTCCAAATCATGTGGTGGTCTCGTAAAACTAGGTCGACATGCATTATATATAATAAAGACAAAATATGACGCCACCGTCGTTCCACCCAAATTATTCTTGGACGCGCAGTTTATATAGCAGTTAAAATATATGAACTAAATAACAGAAATAAAATGCATGCACCATATGGAATATAAATTACAGGAAAATAACTAGGTATACTTGTCTGGCAAGAAAGCTGCATAGTGTAAGCGTCCAGGTATCAAGCACAAGAGATCAGAAGCTATGACCTCCGAATGAACGTCTTCGGATGCTAAAATAAACATCACCAACGTCTCCAAAATCAACGAGATAGTCAGAAGAGTCTACCCTTTCGTCCAATTTGGACACAGGGGCAAAACGATAATTTTAGGTCAAAGCGGGTTCACATGTGGGCCCACTTTGCACTGAAATGCGTACCAGAGATAAAGGTCTCTAAATAGGACAAATTATAGGTCAAATTTTTTTTAAACGACGATACAAACTCAAAGGTATATCCAATTTTGGATTTCGGTGAGCCGATCACAAATTCGTCCTTCAAGTCAAACCGTGGGGCCCGCGAATAGGCGGCTTGGTCAACTGTCTCAGAATTGCGTGAAACTTGGGTCACAGGACCAACGTGATTCCACGAATCCAATGGCGCAAGTTTTATTATATTCTGATGACCGTACACAAAATGGGGTGATAGTTTGCAAAAATTGTGATACAGGGACTTTTTACGGATACGGGTTGATTCCGACGCGCACACACGTTCAAATCAACTTTTGCGAAAGCCCACACGTCAAGATATACCATACGCGTCTTTCGGTACAATTGGTACACGACGAGACGGTCTCATTTGGCGGGGCGTACTTCGTATCACCAAATTTTAGTTTTAAAGTACCAAGTTTTTGGTCGTTTTGGAGGTCGAATAATTTAACAAATAAAATAAATTAATAAAAACTAAAAGAACAATTTTTTTTTGGTTATATTAAGAAGAAAACCTTTTAATTAGATTTTTAAAATATTAAACGGGTTGGTGGCAATTTGGGCGTGAATCTGGGGGTTTGGATCGAAATTCTGGACTATTTTTGGTCAGTTTTTTGGCCAACTTTCGGTCAAATTTTCGATCAATCCAGGGCACGAAAACTCATCCCGCTTGGAGAAAATCCTAGAGGGTTAGGTTGTGAACGTACATGGACAAACCGCTCGAGAAAAGGATCAAAGATGAGAGAGATATCATACCTCCAAGGTGGGCTCGAAGTTGTGCACATGTAGAGAGAGAGAGAGAGAGAGAGAGGGAGAAAAAGGAAGAGGGGTCTGAGGGGGGGGGGGGGTTGCTGTGGTGTCGGGTAGGTTAGTTTAGGAGTAGTTTTCTTAGGAATAGATTAGGTTTTAGTTTATAGGTTTTTGGCTTCTCTTTTTCTTTTTATTTCTTTTCTTTTATTTCCTTTTATTTTCCTTTTTCTTTTCTTTTCTTTTCTTTTTCTTTTTCTTATATTTTATTATCATTACTATTATTACTATTATTACTATTATTATTATTATTATTATTATTATTAACTATATATTTATCAACATATATATTTGCATATATATATATGAGGTTAAAAAATTCAAAAATAATATTTGCACACAAAATAAATTCTAGAAAATTTTACTTTTGTAAAGTTTTAATAAAATAATACACCCAAAATATTTTATGAAAATATTTTATATTTAATAATTAGATATTTATCTAGTTATATAAATTAAATAACTGTATTATCTAATTAACTAAGTAAATAACTAAATGGTTATCCACAAAATAGGATAATAGTAAATAATATGCTATTCTATAAAAAGGAAAAATGTCTAACTTGGTATGGAGAATTATGGGATGCTAATTGTAGGAAAGTTGGAATTGGAAAATAACCACAATAAATTATATATATATAATATCTAAATATTTGACACTTAATCTATGGTTGTTACACTAATGTCATACTAATGCCAAAGGACCGAATTTTTGTGCCACGAAAAGATCCTACAGGTAGTGTCTCAGGTGCAGGCTACTTCCTATGAAAGGAGATACAAATTTTGGGGCCATCCTTTATCATTAATGTCCAAACCATGGTGAAGTATCCTAATAAAAATTATTGGGTTTTATTTGATCTGAAAAAATAATCTAAAATAAATACAAGAAATATAAAATACCCACAAGATTCCTATTTTTGGGTGAGGGGATTTACAATCTACCCAACTTAAAAAAATTTAGTCCTCAAAATTAAAAATAAGGCATGATTTGCTAAATCTTTCACATTCGTATATAAGGCAAGTCTATCGCAATCTCTTCCAAAAATTTAAATAACAAAATTTATTCAAATCCATCGTAATTATTTTAAATTTAAAATAACCATTATTTAAATCAAAATTTAACCTATCGTAATCTCTTCTCAATTTTTAAATAATCAACATCCAATTTAAGTCAAATCCATATAACATCTTCAAGATTTAAATAACCCATATCAAATTTTACATCATGATTTTTAACTATCATAATCTCCTCTAGATTTTAAATAATAAACAATTCTAATCCAATCTTATTCCTATTCTCAACTTAAGAATTTCTACTCTTCAAATTTTAAATTCAATTTCCATCCTCAATATTTTAAATAGGTGATCCAACAATCAAAGTTTAATTTTTAATTCAAATCATAAAATTATAAAATTTTAAATCTAATTCACCAATTGTTCAAGTTTAAAATTCTATATTTATCCTCAAAATTTAAATCGATGATTCAACCTTCAATATTCAAAATTTAAATCATGTGCTCAAAGTATAAATATTTGGTCCACAATATCAAAATTCATTCTATAAGGTATTCTTATCTTTAAAGTAAATCCTCATCATCTAAATCATTCTTCTAAAAATTCTCAAAATTAAAATGACTTAAATCTCCCAATCTAATCTTACTTGATCACAATCTAAAAAAATTCACCTCAAGTTGACAATGCAACTTCTATCCAAGTTAGAATTTAACGATCTATCACACAAGACTATACTTTTAAGAAAAATATTCCCCAAATTATTTAATCGTGTTATTCAATCCTCAAAAATTTTAACACCAAATATATCACATGTGATATGCCCTTAATTACAGAAGATAGTCACAAGGTAATATGTTTGGCCTATGGGGTATATCTAGTACTCTCGGTGTATCAAACTTATACCAAGCACGAACGTTCATCTTTCCGAAATAGGGGAAGACGAAGAAAAATAATAAATAATTCAAGGAGGAGGTGATATAATACAAGTACAGGGTTTAAAACGATTAAAAAATTCAAAAAGGAGTTGTCAAGGCAGTTGTGGATTGAAATCCTATTTTGGTAAATTCTTATTCACATATTCATATCAGAAGAGTTATGTACCTGATATGATATGCTCTGACATGTCTAGAGGGCAAGTATATTCGTCTAACATGCTGAGTCAACTATATCTCAATCTAGGTAAAGTAGTCATGCAAAGAGCGAACCAAGCACACTAAGGTTGATCAGACCATAATACACTGATTCTAAATAGACAAATGTATTAGAGTGGGCTCCCAATAATACATATGTCATAAGCAAGCTCGATAAAAGAATAAGAATGCAAAACTAGGCTATAATAGCAGCTGTAGAAGCATGAAAAATACGCTGGATAGCTATACGCAGCATGTTCATACAGGGCAGCATAAAAAGATGACCTCAGAGCCATCAACTTGCAACAGAGCTTTTTCGCTGAGCACAGCGTAAAATATAAGCTCAAGGACCATCCGCGTAGTGCAATATGTCCAGGCTGCTTCAGCGTAAAAGAGGTGCTACATCGCCTTTATGGCGTAAAACTCATCCGCTTTCAATGCAGCATTGAAGTATACGAGGAACGCTTCGTGTTCTTTGAAATGAACCTGTCAGAGCATGCAATAAACCTGACATCTGGACTCCTGACAAAGAGTACTGCACGACTACCAGGCGACGGGTATAATGATGGCGCGGCACTGCAACCCAGGCTGTTATTTACTGCCATTTCCTCTGCGTAAACCACTTTTACACATACGAAGGAATACACTGCCTAGTTTTACACAGGCGGATGTGAGCTGTTTACGCTCCGCAGAAGACAAACAGCCTGCCACGTCAAAAGCTACACTTCGTACAGGGCTTGAGGCACGTCTCTGCATTTAATGCACAGAGCGGTGACAGTTTCTCAAGGCACGTCTCTGCATTTAAAGCGCCGAATACTGACAGATGCCCGAGGCACGTCTCTATACTTGAGGCACAGAAGGGTGGCAGACCTTCAAACCATGCCTCCTTATTTAATAAGCAGGATAATGGCGGATCTCCGCATTTAATGCTGGGGATTTGATTAAATATCACCGAACCGTCGTTTAGTGGCATCCCCTTTGCGTAAACTACTCTTAGGCATATTAGGGAATACGCTGTCCAGTTTTACACAGGCAGACGTGAGCTTCTTACGCTCCGTAGAAGGCAAACATACATCTACATCAGCAGTCACTCTTCATACAGGATTCGAGGTGCGTATCTGTATTTAATGAGCAGAATGATGGGAAATCTTAAAGACAAGCCTCTGCATTTAATGCGCAGGATAGGGGCAGATCTCTGCATTTAATGCAAGAGATTTGATTATATCTCCAAGAACCGTAATTCCGACTAAAACGTCCACATCGTCTCGGCTTCTACGCCTGCTCGGCTTCTATGCCCACTCGGCTTCTACGCCTGCTCGGCTTCTATGCCCACTCGGCTTCTACGCCTCCTCGGCTTCTATGTCCACTCGGCTTCTATGCCTCCTCGGCCTCTATGACCACTCGACTTCTACGCTTGCTCGGCTTCTATGCCTACTTGGCTTCTATGCCTACTCAGCTTCTATGCCTACTCGGCTTCTATGCCTACTTGGCTTCTACGCCATGGTGACAGTCATTTGGCTTCTATGCCAACCTCTTCTACACAAGGGATAACTACCTACGTGGCTTCTACGCCGTGATCTTCGCAGCAGATATACGCGTTCTGTCCCTTAGTTGGACGCGCATCACATGCTCACTCAAAAGGTCATCTATACGCAGGCATTGGTTATTTTAAACCGTCGTGTAAAAGGGTGCTGTACTTTCCACTACTCGGTTTCTACACCGACTGTGTGGTCACTGTCACTAAAAAATCTATAAATAGAGACCTCTATCAACGAGGAACAAGATCAAAGGTCAAATGATCAGAAATAGGTCAAGAAATAGGAGAAGGAGATCAAGAGAGAGAGAGAGAGAGAGAGAGAGAGAGAGAGAGAGAGTAGAATCCAGAGCTTAGGCAAAGAGAAGGGATCGACGACTTTAGCATCGTGCATCCACCCTCTTTAGCAACCTTCGAAGCTGCTACCTGTCTTCCACGGTACTTCTTCAACATCGTGTGGTCCAAGGGCTAAAGTGATCGACTGCAGATCAGACACCTATAGCAATATTTACCCAGATTAAATAAATTGTACTTAGACATCCTCGTATAGGATTAAATTTGTACAATCTTGTTTGTAAACATAAAAGAAGGGCGGGTCTTCGCACAAGACCTCATTTTCCATATTATCAAATCTTTTTTCGTTTATTATCCTAAACAAGATGGCGACTCTGCTGGGAACACCTTTCTCTTCTGATGAGGAAGCTATTGCTCAACACGATGCGGTATCCGTGGGATCCGTGAAGAAGACGCTGGTCGTCCAGTTCGACCAGTCTGCCTACGAAGATATGCTTCGAGCAGGGGGTAGCTCTAACTCCCTCTCCGTTCAAAGCAACAGGAAGCTGCGCAAGGTCTGGATGCCCAAGACATCCTCTACCATTCCTGTGGACTCTCTGATCTCTCCGATCTCTCCGACCAATAAGGTTGTAGCTTTGCTCCCTTCGCACCTTGCGCGTAAAATTCAGTCACCTGTCTCTGGCAGGAATGACAAAACTTCTGGCAAAGCCTCAACACTAACCCAGAAGTATAGCCTGCGCCTTGCGCGTAAAATTCAGTCACCTATCTCTGGCAGGACCGACAAAACTTCTGGCAATGCCTCGGCGCTAACCCAGAAGTATAATCCGCGCTCTGCACGTAAAATTCAGTCTCCCGTCCCTGGCGAAACAGACGAAACTTCTGACAATGCCTCAGCGCTAGTCCAGAAGCCTACTCCGTGCTCTGCGCGTAAATTTTAGTCTTCCGTCCCTAGCGGAATAGACAAAATTTCTGATGATGCCTCAGCGCCAAATCAGGAGTCCCAAACGCGCTCCGTGCGTAAAAGTACATCTGCCTTCTGCGGAAAAGCAGATGATCCCTGTAAACTACGCAAAGGAAAGCATGCGGCGGACTACTCAACTTCTCGGCCTTTACGCCAGCAAGGGAACAATCTGCCTGCCCTCCGGATTACGCGAGAAGCTGATGGCCGATTGAGGATATCCTCAGCTTTACGCCAACCAGAGCAGAGCTCTAAATTACGCCATGAGAAGCCACTCAGCGTAAAGAAGGCTCAACTTGCGGGAAGACGCCCTCCTCGGGGATTATCTGCCACCCAGATGGCCAACCTGTTGTATATAGGTGGCACAGAGAAAACTATGGTTTCCAACATCCGTATGCCCACTGATGAGAATAGAAGGAACAAGTCTTCCTCTTCTGCAACTCCTCCTGACCTGCGCAATTATCTGATCCAGAAACACGAAGACGAGGGTCATAAACAGGCTTCAGTTCCCCTAACGGTCAAACGCGGGGAGATCTTGTGGGAGGATGCTTCAACATCTAATGTCGTCATGACAGGTGGACCACGTGAAGATTCCATCTTTATTATTCCTCCAAATCGCGACGACCAACATCCAATAGTCTTCGGTCGCATGCGAAGCAGCCCGATCATGCAGGAAGAATTTTGCGAGTCTGAAACTGGCATAATACAAATCCACAGATATAGCCCACAAGCGTTAAAAATAATGCAAAATATGGGTTATAACTTGAAGCTGGAACCGGGTCTCAACTACGGGAAAGGTAGACGAATGCCGCTGCACGGTGATCCCTACTATCAACGGACTCGTTTCGGGTTAGGGTATACCACCTCCCTTGCAACTTCTGAGTCAAACAAGGGTATCTTTTCCTCTTTTCGAAACAACTCAGCGCCCTCTGACTCATCTCACACTCTCGAACGAACATTATCAGTAAATATGGTAGTGACGGATTCCTTCGAATCAGACGAACAAGAATCCGAACCGTTTGAGAATGACGCTTGGGCTCAGCAAATGGATACACAATGGGAGTTCCGCTTCGAGTAGAGAGAACCTCCCACTGAAGACAAAGTTATCCAGATTGACGTTGGGGATAAACTTTTGCCAAAGCCGATATTTATTAGTAATAATCTTTCCAAAGCAGAAAGGGAAGAAGTTATACAGCTGAAAAAAGAATATATCGACGTCTTTGCGTGGAATTATGAGGACATGCCAGGCCTTGATCCAAAGGTAACTACTCATAGGCTCAACATATTGCCCGATTCGAAGCTTGTGAAGCAATACCAACGCCGGTTCCGCCCGGATATGATGGACACCATTGAAGCTGAAGTCAAGAAGTTGATAGCCTGCGGCTTCATCCGAGAAGAACAACATCCCGACTGGGTCGCCAATGTTGTCCCGGTCATGAAAAAAATGGGAAAGTACGTGTCTGCATCGATTTCCGAGATCTGAACGCAGCCTGCCCCAAGGATGAGTTTCCTCTTCCCATCACCGACATCATGATTGACAATACATGCAGTTTTGAATGTATGTCTTTCATGGACGGATTTTTAGGATACAATCAAATCAAGATGCATCCTGAAGACTAGAAGCACACTGCCTTCCGGACACCACTAGGGGTATATTGCTATACGGTCATGCCCTTCGGATTGAAGAATGTCGGGGCTACGTACCAACGGGCTATGAGTAACATATTCCATGAGCATTTATGCAAGACAGTGGAGTGTTATGTGGACGACGTAGCTGTCAAAAGCCACCTCAAGGATAATCACATCCAAGACTTGAAGACAGTATTTGAATTGATGCGCCAACATCAACTCAAAATGAATCCTACAAAGTCCTTTCTGGGGGTATCTAGCGGCAAATTTCTGGGATTTGTCATTACCGCCAAAGGCATTCAAGTGGACCCTAATAAAGTCAAGGCCATCTTAGAAATGCGATCGCCACGTAATCTGAGAGAACTCAGCAGATTTCAAGGTCATCTGGCTTATATCCGGAGATTCATATCCAACCTCTCTGGGAGATGCCAACCTTTTTCTTGCCTCAAGAAGAAAGGTGTATCCTTCGTATGGGACGAAGCCTGTCAGCAAGCGTTCGGTGATATCAAGCGCTAACTCACCAGTCCGCCAGTTCTGGTGCCTCCTGTCATGGGAAGACCATTCGTGCTATATGTCCGAGCGATGGATCATTCTCTAGGAGCTCTTCTCGCACAAAAGAACGAGATGGGTCACGAGCAGTCTATCTACTACCTCAGTAGGACGATGGTGGGAGCTGAACACCGGTACAATCTAGTGGAGAAAGAATGCTTGGCTCTGATGTTCGCTATTCAGAAAATGCGACACTATGTTACAGGCCAAACCATTCACATCATCTCCAGGATCAATCCTCTTCGGGTACTGATGAACAAGCCAAGTGTTCTTAATTCCCGACTCGCGACTTGGGCGATGTTATTAACACCGTATGACATGGTGTACGTCCCCCAGAAATCCTTCAAGGGCCAAGCATTGGCTGACTTCCTAGCTGCTTATCCGATCCCGGAGGCCTCTAAGCTGTACGAGGACATTCCCGATGAAGTTACAGAATGTAATTCCATAATGGAAAGTGATGCATGGCAACTAATCTTCGATGGTGCCTCCAGAACTGGTCCCAGGGGAAACGTGGTTTCGGGAGTAGGAATTATCCTGGTCACTCCTGATAAGCTCGTCGTCTACCGAGCATATTCCCATAGCGAGCCCTGTTCCAACAAATATGGCGGAGTACAATGCTCTACTAATCGGCTTCCAAGTCACTAAAGAATTGGGCGTCGAATCTCTGGAAGCTTTCGGTGATTCTCTGCTGATCGTCAATCAAGTCAGAGAAATATATGAAGTCCGGAATCCAGACCTCATCCCCTATCATCGAGCAACGGTCAAGATAGCCATGATGTTCAAAGGGTTCTTCCTAGAGCATGTACCTCGATCTCAGAATCTGGAAGCTGATGCCCTAGCCAGTCTAGCTACAGATTTAGCTACCCCTATAAGAAGGCAGAATTCGGTAATCCTTCTTAACAGAGACTTATTCTGTGTGAAAAATAACTTTCACATCGAATGCAGCTATGCTGTGAACACAGATCCTCCCAGGAGAGACTGAAGAAGTCCCTTCATAGATTTTGTAGCATACGGAATCTTGCCAGAGGATCCTAAAGAAGCGGTATCCGTCAAAAGACGATCATTACACTTCTATTTCAACGCATTGTCACAATGTATATATCTCCGGTCTTATGACGGACTATTATTACGATGTCTCTCTGGTGATGAAGCATAGCGGATTATCCGTGAAGCCCACGATGGTGTATGCGGAGCGCATCAACCCGGCCCTAAGCTACAGGATCGCATTAGGAGAATGGGCTATTACTGGCCTACTATGATCACAGACGCAATAAAGTATGCAAGACAATGCAGAGCCTGTCAGGTCCATGCAGACTTTATCCATCAACCTCCCGAATATCTATATCCTACGGTTGCATCCTGGCCTTTCGAAGCATGGGGTATGGATATCATTGGTCCTATTCACCTGTCTTCTTCCAGAGGTCACCAGTTCATACTAGCCATCACGAATTATTTCTCTAAATTGGCGGAGGCGATCCCTCTTGCTGAGGTGAAGGCATCTAATGTGATCAGCTTCATCAAGCATCATGTCATTTATCGCTTCGGGATACCCCGGAGGATAATTCATGACAATGGGCCTCAGTTCATCAGCCAAGCGTTTCATCGATTTTACGATAAAAATCGGATACAGAATGTCGCCTCTACGACATATAATCCTGCTGCTAATGGTTTGGCGGAAGCTTTCAACAAAACCATTATCAAGCTCTTGAAGAAGTTCGTCTCTTCGAACATAAGGGATTGGAATGAGAAGCTGGAAGAATGTCTCTGGGCATACCGCACAACGGTACGGGCACCGACAGGTTGCACCCCATTCTTATTAGTCTACGGGAGAGAAGCAGTTCTCCCCATCGAGATCCAAATTCCGTCACTCAGGATAGCCGTGGCTAATGAGCTGACTCAAGAAAAGAATGACCTGTTAAGGCTTCAAGAGCTAGAAGGATTAAACGAGAAACGCCTCCAAGCTCAACAGCGCATCACGCTCTACCAAGCACGCATTTCCAAGGCTTTTAATCAAAAAGTGAAGGAAAAGGTGTTCAAAGTCGGCGAGCTAGTATTAGCTGTGAGAAGGCCGATGATTTTTACTCACAGAAGTAAGGGAAAATTCCAGCCCAAATGGAAAGGCCCTTATGTGATCGAGACGACGTTCTCAAACGGCGCTTACAGGTTAGCCCAGCCTAATGGAGACCTGCTAATGGCTCCTATCAGTGGCAAATTCCTGAAAAGGTACTATACTTAACCTTCTCTGCTCAAGTAGAATATGGCAAAAACCTCATTCTGACAAAATTACTTCCAAAACGAAACTAGTTGGATCGTATTCTATCATGTTCATATAACCTCTGAATAGATATATCCTGCTAAAACTTACCGAGAGTATATCACGTCCATATTACCTCTGATATCACTTTCACCCAAACCTGTCATTTATATTCCGAAATGATGGGTCCACAAAGTCAGATGAAAGCCTCTTTATTATTCCCAAAAAGGAGCGAAAGTACATTGAAAAGCAAAAGCAAAAGTACATTATTTTGGGGGAGCAGTCAGGTCGCGAAGTTGCTGCGCCAGTGCGGCCATCCTCTCAGTCCTGGAATCCAAGACATCATGGCGAGCCCGCTCCAGTCGTGCCTCATCATTGCTCATGAGGGACAGTTCGGCTCTAGCCCAAAGAAAACCAGCACGGGCGACATCTGCACGTGCCAAGTTCTGTTGTGCTACGCCCAATCGGCTATTCACCACAACTAGAGCTTCTGACGACTGAGAAGCCCACTCTTTTGCCTGAGTGAGTTTCGTTTCCAGCCTGAGGACTCTCACTATATTCCCTTCGTGCTCGGCCTGGCACTTTATTTTAAGAGCAATGGCCTCCTCCAGGACGACTTTTCCTTCATCCATCTTCCGCTCATGTGTCGGGATGGATTTATTTATGCCTGCCATCTGTTTGGCAAGCCGCGCAGTCATAGAGTCGTATCTAGCCTGGACCAGATCTTCAACATTGTCTTGAGCTAGCTGTAAGTATTCGTTAATGGGTTGCTCCAAACCATTAACTATCTCCTCCAGCGTTTCAGCTAGCCCAGTGTCGTCGAATTCTCGGATCGGCATTATCGCAGACTGGGAGGACCTCTTCAGCGACGCAAAGCTCAGATTCTTCGCCAATACCCTTGATATTAACATTTTTAAAGTGGTGTAGAAGATATCAGTGTACTGCTCGATCAGCACATCTTGATCCGGTTGGACGCTGGGGGTGGCCTCGACATTGGCGAATCCCCCTCCAAGGAAAACCGCAGACGATGTTGCCACGGCCGTCACCTCAACAGGTGGTGCGACAAAAGATGAAGCACCAACACCGGACGAAGTGACCAACATACTCAAAGGAGGCGTGGTCGCAATGACAGGCTCGTCCTCCTCTTGAGATATCGGAACCTCATCGACAGGCGAGCCGGCACCCGAAGATGCTTCCTCTTTAAAATCAGCCACCTTCGTGTCGCCGCCAGGACCTGACACAGAGCCAAAGGGCGCATCTACACTGCCCTCCCCGAAGAGGTCTTCCCTTGAAAAGAGGACGAAAGGAAGTTAATATCAGCATAATGTTAACTTTCCTAAAAGAAAAGGCGTGAAGATGACATTTACCCATGGCCGACGGCATATATGTCGCATCTGCGGCCTGTACAGCTAAATCATTCCTTAGTGATGCTAGACGAGCTATCATACCTGGAGAAGGGGGTGCTCTAAGGAGCACTGGTGAATGCTCTTCCAGGTCCTCGTCAAAATCCAACCGAGGCTCATCGGCTGGAATCTCGCCAGGTGCACTGGCAGACACGGCAGGAGTCTCTCCCGATGCCGATCTGCATAAAGGTATACTCAGCCCCGAAGGCGACCTCGTTCTACTACCTGAAGCAGTAGCAGCGACGGCAGCATCCAGCAGAGATTCTCCGGCACCACCAGCCGGAACATTAGAGGGTCTCTCTCTAAAAGGCGAGGAACCCCCAATCAAAGAATCATCCCAATATGGGGAGATGCAAGCTCACTTTCAGGAGCCTCAATACCAAGAATCCGGAGAAGATGATTAACCATCTTCTTCTTCCTCTTACGAGGGGAAGTCTCCTTTGGAGTAGGAGTCCTTCGCTTCCCAGAAATCACCAAAGGGCCTGCAGGCAGAGGTACTTCACCCCTCGATACCGCCAACAGAGGATCATCTGGATCCACGAACTCCTCACCCTCGTCAGAAAAAACCGAGGGGACTTCGACTCTTCCCCCAGACTTGGAAGAGGGCACCCTAAAACTTCCATGCATGTCAAAATCGCGATAGAAGGTGTTTGTTGCCACATAGAACTGGGCATACGAGTGTAGGATGCGCAGCTCCGTGGAGAGTGTGATGACCGGCACAGTAAAAATTTCTCCAGTACAGCCCATGAGGAAATATCGCCATCCTCTAGCTCCATCAATGAGTCCACCCCTGGACCGAAAGCTGGTGACGGCGTTGCCCACGTGTAACTGATCATACCCAAACTACCTGGCAAACCGACTAGGCAGGTAGGGCTCCAAGAAGCAATGGTCTTCACTTCTGTACAGTAGATGGGAAGGTCTGATGCAGACCAACCAAATAAAAGCTTCAGGAGAAAGATTGGTCTTCTCTCTACCGGAATCTTCAAGCCTAATCTCCGATTGATTGCGATGTACGGAGGGGACAGTGCAGAAGAGCTTCCAGCTGTGACTGAAGCCCAGCACCCGCCGACAATCTAGAACCGTAGCTACATTCCAGGAAGACTTCTGGTAGTTCAACAAGAAACTAGTCCCCGGACTACTGCCGGATCCGGGAGACATAACCCTGGGGTTATGAAGAATTAACCATCCCATCAGATACAGGTATGGTAATTCTACCCTGGGAAAGCTATCACGCCGAGTTTCATCGGCGAGCAGCCCGTTAGTCATGGCCCTCAGGCCAGCTTGTATACGGCATACCATGGCAGGGAGCAAGCCCAGTCTACCCCCGAACACCAGACATACTGCAGGCCACAGCGTGTTGCGGTGAATGCGGTCCGCAGATGCGACGCCAGGTACCACCACTCGGCGCAGCCATATGGAGAGGAAGCCAGCCAGTTGAGCTTTCCTGGACAGAGGCTTGCGGCAGCGCCTCAAATAACTATAGGCCTTAGTGCCTACAGGATACTGTCCGATCCCTTCGTCGAGGATCAAGTCCGGAGCCCCAGCGTCTACCATGAGATCGTCGACTACCTGAGCATTGAGCGCGCTCAGAGGATTCACAGGCTGATCCTTGCCCTCCAATACCTTCTCTGACTTAGCATTCCTAGGCCGGTGAAAGAAGAGGTAGGACGTCCATTTATTGATATGAGCCAAATCTGAGGGCTCACCATAAAAAGCAGTACAAGCGAGGTAGTGGCACATCAGCTCCTGATACACTTCCACTACCCGAGGGTCTGAATCCTCCAGCTCCCGGTTCGTGGGAACATACTCTTCATATGGAGTATCCTCCATCAGCAGTCTCGAGATCTCTGCCATCTTATGAAGGGCCAATCCTAACTCTCCCAGTGGAGTGGCGAAAGTCCCGGTGAGCAAAATATATTGCTCCATCAGTGCCAGGAACAGGTTGGGGTTAGGAGGTAACCTAACACTGGTAGCACTCACAGCTGCAAATAGACCAATGCTCTCCAACTCGGTCTAAAAATGCTTCAGGGCCCAATCAACTAAGCGAGCCCATCGAAGGTTTGAAGGGGTGATCCACCTACCGCACCGAGGGTTCACCTTAGGGTATACTCCCCCGTGCCCCATAAAATCATTGCATAAAGTCGGTAATTGGACCGGCTGGATCACCAAGCTATCTTCACTCGGGACACTACCCGGGTACAGTCCCCTGAACACCGTCACATTGCCGGAAGGACGGCTGACAAACCACCCCTGGTCCGCTCCTTTCAGATAAAATATCTTCCCCGGCCTGCCGTGAAGATCGGGAGTCAACGTCCACGACATCCTCCTGGGATGTATAGCATGGAAGAAAGTCGAGATGGGATAGTCTCTCGGCATCTTGGGCAGATACAAAACCAAGCTCCCGGCAGGGAAAACCCAGAGTTCTCTCTTGGGCTTCGTCTGGGACTGCTTGTTAATCATGTCCCCGAAGAGGAAGGCCGGCTTTATGTATTGGTCCCCGTCTATATACGTCAGGGGCTCCCTGTTGATCAGGTTCAGCAGCGTTCGCTCGCCCTAAGCCGATATCAGAATCTCCCTTCCCTCGGGATATTGGGGCCCGGAGATAGGAAATGTCACGTGTGACAGATCGTCCAAATAGTTGGAGTGCAGCATCCCGGCGGCAGAACCCATCACGTCAGCTAGCAGAGACACATGTAAGTCAACTGTAAGAGTGAAAGAAAAACACATCAGTTCCTATAACTAGACATTACAGATCTTGCAACATACGCCAAAAAAATCAACAGTCTGTGCTTTACGCCAAGACCGTAAAAACTTGACCATTACGCTGGAATCCGTTTCCTAAAACGTAAAGTTCAAGACTGGCGGTATACAGTCTGTGCTTTACGCCAGAATGATAAAGTTGAGGTATTACGCCAGAATATTCATCCAGAAGCGTAACACTCAAATTTTATACTTCAACTTTCGACAGTCAAAGCTTTCACGCCAGACTGCAAAAAGATAGAGTTTTTGCGCTGACATATTAAAAATGTGGGCGTAAAATATGAAACGTCTCTGTGCATCATCTTCCTCAAAGAGGCTATCAACACAGAAGATGACCTAGCGCGGTCACGTACAACGTGTGTGAAGGATTTTCAGTCATTCTTCTTCATCCCAAATGCTCTACCTTTTAGGCCGGGTACAGTGCTCGTCGACGGGATACTTCGCTCAGAAGGAAGTTCGTCTTGCCCGACCGAAGACGCTCTCACTTAAGCAGAAAAACGAAAAGAAGAATCAACCTTCTTTCCCTTAGTGGAGGAGGATTATTTCGAGGCCATTACTGGAAACTTTGAAATCTCGGAGAAGAAACGAAGAAGAACTCGAACAGACGAAGGCTTTCTTTCGCAGAAGACGGATAAAAAGTTTTTTCTCTCAGAAACTTGGGGTATATATAGAGTTCAGATGGACTCCTCGAATCCTGAACCAAATCTCCTAATTAATATTCGGTTATGATTGTGTACTATGTCAGCTTATCACTCAGAGAAGGCGGACAGTCAGCGAATTCGAAAAGTTTTCGCGCGAGGAAGATTCGTGGTTCTTACGCTAAGGGGCTTTTTACGCTCGACAGCTACAGATCTACGGTTTTACGCTCACAGGCTACAAGTATATGGTTTTATGCCCGGATGCCTTTGTGCTCGATAGCTTTTACGCTCGAGAGGCTACAAACCTACGACTTCACGCTCAGCAGCTACAAATCTATGATCTCACGCTCGGTGGCTTTTTACGCTCAGAGGCAACAGATCCATGACTTCATGCTCGAAAGATTTTCTTTTCAGAAGCTACAAATCTATAGTTCTGCACCAAGGAGTTTTCTACGCTCGACAGCTACAAATCTACGGTTTTACGTTCAATGGCTACAAGTCTATGGTTTTACGCCCGGATGCCTTTGTTCTCGGTAGCTTTTATGCTCGAGAGGCTACAAACCTATGACTTTACGCTCAGGAACTACAAGTCTATGATTTCATGCTCGGTGACTTTTTTATGCTCAGAGGCAACGAACTTATGATTTCATGCTCCACGACTTTCCGCACATCTGAAAGATGCGCAGGCCAGTACAGTACATCTGAACGATTCTCAAGGCGGTCAATTATAAGAGTTCACACAGAAGATACTCCTTCTTGACCTTAAGATACCCCAAGTACCCAAAGCATACAGAGTACAACATTGAAATTTACTCTTCTTCATGGGTCGATTCGAAGTTCATCCAGAATCCAGTCTGAATATTTTGTCTACAAAATTCAAGATGGCGACTCAGTTTGACAGCCATTTCTCGCCCTGTTCCAAGGGATTTTCGAGAAATCACTCTTGAAGATGACGGTCTGAACAAAAATTCTGTTTATCAGAAGTAAAAATAGTTCAGAATTCTACGCGGTTCCTAACAACAGGACAGTTCGAACACTTGACTGCTAAAGCGGCTTTCTGCGCATCCTTAGTTATGCATAAAAGACAGGACAGGACCTAGCGCTCTTTCTACACAGAGTCAGCGTAAAGAATCAGACATGTCGAAGCTACACATATTCAGACTTCGCCGCAAAGTATGGCAACATGATCATATGCAAAGAAGAAAGACGATTTTATTAAAATTAGAAAGCATGATTACATGAGGGAAACCCAGTCTACAAGGGTTTTTCTTCAATTTTTATGACTACATATGAGGGAAATCCCGTCTACAAAGGGCTTCCTCATCGTCGTCTAAAGATCGCGCCCAGAATCTGTTTCGGCCAGGTTCTCGTATGGGCGGCATTCTTCCTCCATCTTCTCCGGCAGTCAGTCAGAACTGGGCATAGACCCAGCCGCCAACAGAAGAAAAGCAGAGTAAATCTGCTTTCCTACATATAGCACCGTGACGGATTGAGTTGAGGTATTTTCACCCAACCCAATCCTGGACAGCAGCCTGTTTGCCTGCCCTCGTCCACAGGTAACGGGAGAAGGCACCACTTGCAAGCTGCCTGGTCAAAAATGACCCTTCTTCTCTCCCGAAGAACCACCATACAAAGTTGCTGATTATCCCGAGCAAAGGAGGCTATGATATCCTTCAATGATCCATCGTTGCAGAGGACATTTGCTCGAAGACGCCATCTTTTTCGGCTCCTTACATGTTGGAAGAGCATGATCTCCTTCTTCCTCAAGTCGACCCGACGAACTCCGGCCATCATCTCTGTGTGGTGAAGGAAGTGTGGGAAGAACAGGAGAACTCCTCAGCCTTTTTATAGGCGAAAGAGACCACCGATCCCCAATAACTCCGCCATAAAGTCAGCCATGAAAGAACGTGTCAGGCTTGACCATTTCAGGATCCACTTAGAGCATTTTGAGTTAGGAGGAACGGTTCATGCTTCATTCAAAGCGTTTCAAATTACGAGGAATTTAAAAGCTTTGAAGGGGGTCTTGTAGAAGCATAAAAAATACGCTGGATAGCTATACGCAGCGTGTTCATACAAGGCAGCATAAAAAGATGACCTCAGAGCCATCAACTTGCAACAGAGCTTTTCTGCTGAGCACAGCGTAAAATATAAGCTCAAGGACCATCCGCATAGTACAATATGTCCAGGCTGCTTCAGCGTAAAAGAGGTGCTACATCGCCTTTATGGCGTAAAACTCATCCGCTTTCAATGCAGCATTGAAGTGTATGAGGAACGCTTCGTGTTCTTTGAAATGAACCTGTCAGAGCATGCAATGAACCTGACGTCTGGACTCCTGACAAAGAGTACTGCACGACTACCCAGGCGTCGGGTATAATGATGGCGCGGCACTGCAACCCAGGCTGTCATTTACTACTATTTTCTCTACGTAAACCACTTTTACACATACGAAGGAATACGCTGCCTAGTTTTACACAGGCGGATGTGAGCTGTTTACGCTCCGCAGAAGACAAACAGCCTGTCACGTCAAAAGCTGCACTTCATACAGGGCTCGAGGCACGTCTCTGCATTTAATGCACAGAGCGGTGACAGTTTCTCAAGGCACGTCTCTGCACTTGAGGCATAGAAGGGTGGCAGACCTTCAAACCATGCCTCCTCATTTAATGAGCAGGATAATGGCAGATCTCCGCATTTAATGCTGGGGATTTGATTAAATGTCACCGAACCGTCGTTTAGTGGCATCCCCTTTGCGTAAACTACTCTTACGCATATAAGGGAATACGCTGTCCAGTTTTACACAGGCAGACGTGAGCTTCTTACGCTCCGCAGAAGGCAAACAGACCACCATATCAGCAGTCACCCTTCGTACAGGATTTGAGGCGCGTATCTGCATTTAATGAGCAGACAAGCCTCTGCATTTAATGCATAGGATAGGGGCAGATCTCTGCATTTAATGCAAGAGATTTGATTATATCTCCAAGAGCCATAATTTTAGCTAAAACGTCCACATCGTCTCGGCTTCTACGCCTGCTCGGCTTCTATGCCCACTCGGCTTCTACGCCTTCTCGGCTTCTATGCCCACTCGGCTTCTACGCCTTCTCGGCCTCTATGACCACTCGACTTCTACGCCTGCTCGACTTCTATGCCTACTTGGCTTCTATGCCTACTCGGCTTCTATGCCTACTTGGCTTCTACGCCATGGTGACAGTCATTTGGCTTCTACGCCAACCTCTTCTACACAAGGGATAACTACCTACGTGGCTTCTATGCTGTTATCTTCGCTGCAAATATACGCGTTCTGTCCCTTAGTTGGACATGCGTCACATGCTCACTCAAAAGGTCATCTATACGCAGGTATTGGTTATTTTAAACCGTCGTGTAAAAGGGTGCTGTACTTTCCACTACTCAGTTTCTACGCCGACTGTGTGGTTACTGTCACTAAAAACTCTATAAATAGAGACCTCTATCAACGAGGAACAAGATCGAAGGTCGAACGATCAGAAATAGGTCAAGAAATAGGAGAAGGAGATCAAGAGAGAGAGAGAGAGAGAGAGAGAGAGAGAGTAGAATCCAGAGCTCAAGCAAAGAGAAGGGATCGGCGACTTTGGCATCCACCCTCTTTAGCAACCTTCGAAGCTGCTACCTGTTTTCCACGATACTTCTTCAACATCGTGTGGTCCAAGGACTAAAGTGATCGACTGCAGATCAGACACCTATAGCAATATTTACCCAGATTAAATAAATTGTACTTAGACATCCTCGTATAGGATTAAATTTGTACAATCTTGTTTGTAAACATAAAAGAAGGACGGGTCTTCGCACAAGATCTCGTTTTCTGTATTATCAAATCTTTTCTCGTTTATTATCCTAAACAACAGCATAAGTCGAGGTAGTCCAAAAAATATAAGTACGCTGGATTATGATGAGGGAATATACAAAATAATTCAAGTTCACCAAGAAGCTAAGACTCGTCTGGTGTTGTGCCTCTATAGTTTTCATACTAACTTCTTGTCTAAGTCTCTAGTCGACCAAATGGGGGTATGGGCCTCTAAGTTTTACAGTTTGGATAAATACTATCGTCTTATGTTAGCATATAGTTAATGTCATTCAATTACACTTTATTAATGGGTCAAAAGGACTATGTGATACTAGGTTGTGAGGCATACTACCCAATTACAAGAATTAACTAATACTATAACTGCCTTAAGGGGATTCTACAAAATAACCTTGTCCTTGTAAATAAAGTAGAAACTCTTGTTAGGGTATACGAGAAAAAGATCTTGGTACTTATTAAGGTATTATATTGTATTAT
This sequence comes from Iris macrosiphon, assembly GCA_036927795.1. Classification (NCBI taxonomy): domain Eukaryota; kingdom Viridiplantae; phylum Streptophyta; class Magnoliopsida; order Asparagales; family Iridaceae; genus Iris; species Iris macrosiphon. The sequence continues at coordinate 63,045,651 of JAYESA010000011.1, read as the reverse complement.
ATAGGTAATGGTCATCTTAAGTCTTAATCATAGTGTTTATAGAACAAAAGTGCTAATATTAAGAATGGAGAAGTTACTAACTCTCAAGTGAAAGAGGACATAACTTGTATTGAGATATGGGTACAAATTACGTGATTTGAAACTAAAGTATAATCATAAAATCATAATCTAAATGAACAACTCAAACTATCAAGTTCTAACTACTAAGCACATAATTTCAAAATTCAAGATTAACAACTATAATCCTAGCAAACTATATATCCTAACATAAAATGAATTACTTGGCCTACAATCAGAGGGGTTAGGTGGCACGGATTGAAAGATGAAAAAAAATTTTAGTCGTCGCACAAATAGCGAGCGTTAAGGTTTCGAAGAAACAAGATATGAAATTAAATAGATAGACTCTTGATAATATTATGGTTTCCTAAGGAAATGTGGTATGCTAATCTCTGTGTTCGAGGTATGATCAAGAAAAAATATTCTATTCATTCCTTTTGATTTCCTAAGGTACAGTTCTGCTAATATCAAGACAAGAATCTAAATTTATAGTTCACTAATACTATCTCATTATGAAAGTTAGGTTTAGTCATAATATTCAACCTTGGATTTTTTTATTGGTTCCTCAATACTAGGGTCAAACAATATGGTCAAATTTCTAACTAACCCTAGTAGTGTCTATACTACTCTCAAGTCCTTCATAAATATATCAAGGGAAAGTGGTCAATTAATCTACAGGTAAGGGATGCTAGGGTTCATTAGGTATGCTAAACTTTTAGGAGCTGCCAATATTCTAGTTGTATTCTTAGTAGGAATGTTACCCTAATTATCATCCTAACAACAAGGATTCCTATATTCTTGCAAAAGGCTATACTCAAGGAACTATTAGGGAAGTACATGAATCAAGCAAGATGTAATTATTTAAATAGAACAGACTAGAAGGAAGGTGAGTCATAGTCAAATGTGGATGAGACCAAAAACTCTAATCCTAGGTACATGTCCACTCGGTACAGTTACGTAACCGAAACGGCTAACTTGACATGCATGGGCCACCACTTAAAATATGTCACGCCCCAGTCCCAAAATACGTAGGACTAAAAATACGTAAGCATGTCAGCCGTATGTATATGTAGACTCCAATATATGGAAACCATAACACATACGTACACTGTATTATGAACAATAATTCACAAGTGGTATATATTTGTTACTAGTCACAGGGCATAACTAAATCTCATCCACAACAATCATAAAGAAATAAACAGCGAATCAACTATATAACTGAATCAAGTATAAGATGCTTGATAAGAACAAGTAGTTGGGTAGAGACAAATCCACTACAAACTAGAATATAAGAGAAACAAAATAAGTACATCAAATGAACAATGGAGCTCGAAGAGAAGACCTCCTCGAAAGAGAAATAAGTAGCAAGTCCTGATCCGTGCTCCTGCGAATAGTCATGATCGTCTACACCTGAAATATGACCAGGTCCTCAAAGGAACGTACCAAGATACATAGAAGCATGCCAATAAAGTACTGAAAATAAACATCCAAGGGTCGCCTAACCATCTATGTGAATGCACTTTGAGAACAACTTTCCAACACGTGGGCTATCTGGCTAAAATAGGATTGGCATGATTCTCTCGGAGAATCAGGGGCCTAAAAAGCATGACGTCTTTTGAACGTCAGAGGCCACCTGTAGATAATAATATAAGGGTCATTATACCACGCATCTCCGATGGAGCGTGCGGATTACACAAGGAAAGTACAAAGGAGCCCAAACGCCTTACTTGTTGTTCTCCCCACCCCATGCTCTATTCATGCCATATCCATGACACAATGGTACCTCTAATAACTGCTAAGTCTTCTAGCATGCAAATTTATTAGCAGTTATTCCCTATCGCACGTCCCATACGTACAGGTGGCCAGCCCGTCACGCAAGTACGTGTTCTACATGAGACTCACACTCGTGTAACAGATATGTCACGGCCAATAAAACCTAATGATGCCTCCAAATCATGTGGTGGTCTCGTAAAACTAGGTCGACATACATAATATATAATAAAGATAAAATACGACGCCACCATTGTTGTACCCATGTTATTCTTGGACGTACAGTTTATATAGAAGTTAAAATATATGAACTAAATAACAGAAATAAAATGCATGCACCATATGGAATGTAAATCACAGTAAAATGGTAAGGTATACTTGCTTGGCAAGAAAGCTGCATAGTGTAAGCATCCAGGTGTCAAGCACAAGAGCTCAGAAACTATGGCCTCCGAATGAACGTCTCCGGATACTGAAATAAACATCACCGTCTTAAGAATCAGAGAGATAGTCAAAAAAGTCTACCCTTTCGTACAATTTGGATACAGAGGCAAAACGGTAATTTTGGCTCAAAGCGGGTTCACATGTGGGCCCTTTTTGCACCAAAATACGTGCCAGAGGTAAAAGTCTCTAAATGGGAAAAATTATAGGTCAAAAAAATTTTAAACGACGATACGAACTCAATGGTATATCCAATTTTGGATTTCGGTGAGCCGATCACAAATTTGCCCTTCAAGTCAAACCACGGGGCCCACGAATAGGCAGCTTGGTAAACTTTCTCAGAATCGCGTGAAACTTGGGTCACAGGACCAGCGTGATACCACAAATCCAATGGTGCAAGTTTTGTCGCATTTTGACGACCGTAAACAAAATAGGGTGATAGTTTACAAAAGTTATGATACGGGGACTTTTTACGGATACGAGTTGATTCTGACACGCACACACGTCCGAATCAACTTTTGCGAAAGTTCACACGTCAGGATATACCATACGTGCCTTTCAGTGTAATTGGTACGCGACGAGGCAGTCCCGTTTGGCGGGGCGCACTTTGTATCACAAAATTTTAGTTTTAAAGTACCAAGTTTTTGGTTATTTTGGAGGTCGAATAATTTAACAAATAAAATAAAATAATAAAAACTAAAAGAATAGAATTTTTTTTGGTTATATTGAGAAGAAAACCTTTCAATTAGATTTTAAAAATATTAAACGGGTTGGTGGCAATTTGGGCATGAACATGGGGGTTTGGATCGAAATTCTGGACTATTTTTTGTCAGTTTTTCGGCCAACTTTCGGTCGAATTTTTGACCAATCCAGGGCACGAAAACTCATCCCGCTTAGAGGAAATCCTAGAGGGTTAGGTTGTGAACGTACATGGATAAACCGCTCGAAAAAATAAGCAAATATGAGAGAGATATCATACCTCCAAGGTGGGCTCAAAGCTGTGCACATGCGCGCGCGGGCGGGGGCTGACGGCGCGGGGCGGCGGTCGCCGGCGACTGCTGCGGCGCGGTAGCTGCGGTCGGTCGCCGGTCGTCAGTCGTCAGGTGGAGGAGGAAGGAGATTAGGGTTAGGGTTTCGTTTATGTATACGTATATATATATATATATATATATATATATATATATATATATATATATATATATAGAGAGAGAGAGAGAGAGAGAGAGAGAGAGAGAGAGAGAGAAAGGAAGGGTCTGCTGTGGTGTCGGGTATGTTAGTTTAGGAGTAGTTTGCTTAGGAATAGGTTAGGTTTTAGTTTATAGGTTTTTGGTTTTTCTTTTTCTTTTTCTTTTTTTTTCTTTTCTTTTATTTCCTTTTCTTTTCCTTTTTCTTTTTTTTGTTTTATTTTTATTTTTATTATATTTTATTATCATTTATATTATTATTAATATTATTATTATTATTATTATTATTATTATTATTATTATTATTATTATTATTATTATATTATTATTATTATTATTATTATTATTATTAACTATATATTTATCAACATATATATTTATATATATATATGAGGTTAAAAAAATCCAAAAATAATATATGCACACAAAATAAGTTCTAGAAAATTTTACTTTTGTAAAGTTTTAATAAAATAATACACCCAAAATATTTTATAAAAATATTTTATATTTAATGATTAGATATTTATATAGTTATATAAATCAAATAACTGTATTATATAATTAACTAAGTAAATAACTAAATGGTTATCCACAAAATAGGATAATAGTAAATAATATGCAATTCTATAAAAAAGAAAAATGCCTAACTTGGCATGGAGAATTATGGGATGCTAATTGTAGGAAAGTTGGAATTAAAAATAACCAAAATAAATATATATATATAATATCTAAATATTTAACACTTAATCTATGATTGTTACACTAATGTCATACTAATGCCAAATGATGGAATTTTTGTGCCACAAAAGGATCCTACAGGTAGTGTCTCTTGTGTAGGCTACTTCCTATGAAAGAAGATACAAATTTTGGGGCCATCCTATATCATTAATGTCCAAACCATGGTGAAGTATCCTAATAAAAATTATTGGGTTTTATTTGATCTGAAAAAAAATATAAAACAAATACAAGAAATACAAAATACCCATAAGATTCCTATTTTTGGGTGAGGGAGTTTACAAATATGGTAATGAACAATAATGTAATAAAATGGAATAGAGAAAACAATATATATAAATGTGCCTTAAAATACTAGTAAGAAAATGTGATCGGCTTAGGCCTAACACGAGCTATATATAAAAGGTGAGCTAGCGTGATCACGCGTGAGTTGCATAATCTGCTAACTATCATGGGCTACACTAAATCACGGACTATAAGGTATGATCAAATATCTACTAATATTTTTCCAACCCCCGACTAGTACACGGATCCAAATCACGACACGTTATAACACGTATATCATACTGCATGGTCTATAATATCATGCACTATGATCACGGTTTATATAATCACTAAGATATCATGATAATCACTGAGTAATCATAAAGTACGACACGGTGATCCCTGAGTCATCACGACAATAATATCTCATGACCAAAATCTTCATATACCAATCCATGAAACTATCGTGTCAAGAATCAAATATCTTAATAGTAAATACATGAAAGATAGAAGCCATCAAATAAGTAAACTACCATAGAATGTACTCGCCCGTGATCCTGAGCAAATAGTATACCTCGATGTCCGAGCTGGTATCACACAACCCTATATAAAAAATATCATGTTACTTGGGTGTAATAAAGTGAGAAATGAGGCAAAATACACTAATATGATTTTCTAGGTCACACCAGTCTAACTAGGTCAACTAGTCAATATAAGTCAAACTAGGTCACCAACTAGCTAATACTAGCCTATATTAGCCATACTAGGTCATTACTAAGTTTCTAAGTCAAACTAGTTAGTATAAGACTATACTTGATAGTGCTAGTTATACTCTCTAGTACTTAACTAATATCTTACACTAACTAATATTAATATACTTAATTAATAACTGATTGTACTTACTTATTCTAACAGTTAACTAATACTAACCACATTCACTCAAAGCACTCAACTAACACTAACACTCTAGTCCTACCTCCATGATAACTTAGTACACATGGTATCCACTGATACTCACTTCATGATCACTTGCACTTCAACCATGCCCAGGTGTTGCTCCTCATTTGCCACTCTAAAGCATTGCTACTGCTACTAATAGTGTATTAGTACACTGCACTCAATTGTACACAGACACAATAATACATCCCATGTAATCGAGTCCATCGTCTCACTGATACTGCTGTTGAACTTGACATTCGATTCCCTTCTCATTCTCAGTGCACTCGTGTGCTACTGATACTCTCCCCTCAAGTATCTGATCACCCAGAGACACTCACATATTACCACACTGATCATTAATACCCCCAGTCACCACTGTCACATTTCCTCCATACAACACAATACACACATACACACACACACACACACACACCTGAACACAGATATCAGTTGCCACTCTATTGTGTATCAGTGCAAACAGTGCACTGATACACTGCTGCTATTATAGCTCGGTTACATCCCAGGTAACCCCCCCTCTTCATTTCTCACAAATCCAAGTTGGTTGCACATTAATACCTGAGCACCCCCCTTTCCTGAATACAACTTATACACAAACACAAGTTCACAGTCACAGTGAACTTTTCCCTCACATCCTTGCTTGCCCACGAGTGAGGCTTGCAACACCATACAAGTCCAGCTACTACTGCCTAAAACTGCAGCTGCCCGACCCTCTTAACCCAGCATGTGTATCATTGCTCCCACCCAACATATTTGCATCACTGCACACTCAAAATCAACGCACACATACTGAGTGAACTTACTGTCACAGACAATCTCTGATATATTCAATTAATACCACATCAACACAATCACATTATATATATATATATATATATATATATATATATATATATATATATATATATATATATATATATATTAGAGGCATTTAAGCAAACACCTAGAGTATTCACTTAGGAAAATCATGATACACACCTCAACCAAAGTGCCAAACCTCCCAATTTCCTACCATTATCAATCATACACATATATAACATCTATATATAACTAATATAACTTGTTACAATAGAAATTGAAGATAATTCACATAAAACACCAAAAATGAGCCCCGTATCATATCGTATCCCAAAATACCATGAAACAACCTACTCGTATCCATTTGTAGACACGTATCTAGTCTTATAACTTCGATCTAAGTCTAATTAGATCTAATTAGTCTCATGACATACACTTGATGTGTCAATCTCATAATTTCTCCTAATTGGACACAAATTACTATGTAACTTTTATAATACAAGTCATATGAACCTAATACTTGATCCTATGGGTAGCCCTAAGCCGATAGATGATTCCTAATGGTTAAATGCATGAATTAGAGTCTAAATTAAGGGATGAATTTAGAATTTACCTATTGGGAGATAGATTTCTAATGAAATGCTCAATGGACCCAATTAGGAGATAATCTCCTTGCCAATTTTTCTTCCTTCAAGTGCTCCTTGCAATCCAAGCTCTAATACTTCTTTGATAAAAAAATTGAGAGGGAATGTGTATGAATTGTGTTGAATTTGGTGGAGGGATGAATCAATTTGGGGAGGAACACAAATGGGGATCTAAATGAATAAACTAATGAAGAGGAGAAAGAGAAAAGTACCCTATTATGGCCGGGCCCCTCTTCCCCTTTCCCAAGCAACCTACAATATCTAATATACCCCCACTAGTTAATTATGAGGAATAATTAGAAAGGAATATATTTAAAAGTCTCTAAACTAATACAAATTAAGGTAATCTCCTTAATTAACTAAGGAAGAGGGTCTAATGGGCTTAGTCCAATGTTGGGCTCAATGTGTCATGATAATCCAATGGGTCCACTAATAGAAAGTCTAATAAAATATAGGCTAGCCCACTAACAAATAATTAAATAACATAACTTAATATAATTAATTTGTAGCATATAATATGAATATTTAAATCACTAATTAATAAATATGCTAAATGACCAAATATCCTTATCTAGAAATATGTTAGTGACAACTGGGAACATCTTTTTCTATCAACGGAAAGATAGTAACGCGGTCCGATGCGGTAAAGCTGGGTTTGACCAAGAGGATGCTGGTTGTACACTTCGACCATCAAGATTTTATAAAGATGCTTTCTGAGGGCAGCGTAAGCCCTTCGCAAAGGCTAGCAAAGCCTAAGAAAACCAGTAGGACTTAGATCGCCAAGGCCAGTGTGCCCCACCCAACTACGGATCATGCTCTCTATATACGTAATGAGCATCCATACAGGCTGCCCCTACTCATGCGACAACCATTTCTGAGAAGAAGGGTGCTCAGGACCTAGGTTCTGGTAGAGGAAAACACTTTGATGCCAGGAACATAGGGGCTGAAACCCCTTCTCGGTCTCGACGGCCCTCTGAGAATGGGGCGGATGCACAGACTATACGGAACATGCGCTCCCTGTACCTGATGCTCGAGATACGTGTTATGCCCCACCCAACTGCGGACCACAGCCCCACGCAACTATGGATCATGTGTTCCCTGTACCTGATGCTAGAGATGTGTGTTATGTGTCCACACAGGCTTCACCTACTCATGCGACAACAATTTCTGAGGAGAAGGGTTCTTAACACCTAGGTTCTAGCAGAAAAAATACTACGATGCCAGGAACTTAGGAATTGAAATCCTTTCTCGATCTCGACGACGCTCTGAGAACGGGGCAGATGCACAAACTATGCGCTCATAGTGAGGAATGCAGAAAAAGAAGCAAGCCGCACATAACTCTAGACACAAGAAGGCTGCTGCATGCGCCAAGGACAGGAACAAAGGGTCTGTCTTTGACATGATTTCGTGCCTTGTCGACTCTATGCGTCAACTTCTGTAACCATCACTTTTCCATTCTAGGGGCATTTTTGTTATTTCATAATTGTTATTGTATTATTTCTAATATATGTATCTGTCATGATGTTGTGCTAAATAGTTAGTTAGACTTAGTATTGGTTCAACCCATATTAGACCAATTGAACCACTTAGACCCATTAGACTAGCCATGACTAAACTAGTTTAATTAGTTTTTCTTTAGTTAATGAATAAAATATTTCCTTTCATTAAGAGTGAAACATTTCTCCATAATTAAATATTTCTTTATGACAACCTAGAGGGGCAAACTGGACTTATCAAATTGACTAACCCTAGCCCTATACCATGGTCGGCCCTATAAAGGGGGACTAGCCTCCTTCCTTTTTTATTTCCCTATTTCATATAAACCCTAATTTAGTTCTTCCCCAAATTAAGACAAAACACCACCAAATCGCGCTCAAATCATATCCAATGTTTCTTATTCTTATCATCAAGAAGGCCTAGGAGCTTGGAGGTGGCAAGGAGAACCAAGGGGAGAAAATTCTAGGAGCTTGTGTCCCCTTGTCCATTTGAAAGAGTTTATTAGGAATCAATCTCCCAATAGGTATAATTCCTATTTTTCATCCATTTTCATTCTAATTGCCATAATAAACCTATAGAACCTTCCCATAGCTAAGGACTACCTATAGAAAGAAGAATTTGGTCCTAATAGGCTTTTTGGTGATAGTTACATTAACTTTTGTGGCCAAATTAGAAAAAATTTGAATTTGGTGTACCAAGTGTTTAAGAATCGGTCTATTGGTTATTAGAGGCTTTAATTCATGGATATTGGGGGTATATGTGTCCACAATTGGATACAAAAATTGCGTATCATGATACTCCATGATACGCATGGGTAGGTTGTTGTGTTTCAATGTATTGGTGCCCCTTTAGTATCATATTCTATATATTGTACTAAATCTAATATATATATATATATATATATATATATATATATATATATATATATATATATATATATATATCATAAGTTATGATTATAATGTGTCTTATGTATTATTAGTGGTGGTGTCATGGTGTATTGAGAGTATCACAAGTATATCATGGAGGAGTGTGGTGTGTATCACAAGTGCACACCAAGTGTTCGAGTTTTGGTGAATGTATGGGAGTGAGCCTAGTTAAAGTATTATATATATATATATATATATATATATATATATATATATATATATATATATATATATATATATATATATATATATATATATATATATATATATATATATATATGAGGGGTTTGAGAGTAAGTTTGTGTGTAGTTGTGAGGGTGATTGGTGATGTTAGTATTGTACATTAGTTGTGTGTGTGTGTTGTATGCCTATGATACCAATTGGTATCGTATCCTTGGATGGAGATCACAATAAGAGGAAGTTGTATTATGTGGGTTTTGGGGTGTGCAGTTGAGGGGTCATGTTTGCACAACAGTGGTGTGAGGGAGAGGCAGTTATTTTGTATATTAAGCTGAGAAGAGGTTCAGACTTGAGAATTCAAGTTTGTGCACTATAGGAGGTCAGCAAGGGAAGCATGCAATAATAGGTAGGAAGCAATGGTGCAGGTGGGGTACTCAGGCTTGAGGGATTAGCAACAATATGTTGGTTAGGCTGCAGTCAATTTTAAACTTTTACAAACTGGGGGAGTTGAGTAAATTAGGATGCAGCCGAGTTGGGTGCTTGGTGATAACACTGCAGTCCAGTGGCTCGAGCAGTTCATATACACGGACTTTGCAACTTAGCAAAAAACAACAACAGTGCATCTAGGTGGCAGTAAGCCACTGATCCATTGTAAGTGCACATAGATAATGTGACAGTAGAAAAGTTGTTTTGGAGAAATAACTGATACATTAGAATTAAATGTGAATTTGGTATGGATTGTGTGGCAAGGTGCAAGTGACCAAGTATCAGCAGTAGTAGAGAAGCAAGGGGAGAAGTTGCAGACTGTTGGTGGTGGTATTGGCTTGATGGAGTATCGTGGTTGGGATTTTAGTTCAAGGGTTGGAGACCTGCACCTGCAGGCAATACACTAAAATGAATGAGGGAAATGTGTCCAGAGTGCAAGGTATGGGTACTAAGATATTAGAGTTTAGGTGAGGTGATGTGGAAGTAAGTTGAGGTTGGGTTGTGAGGATCAGGTTCATACTGCAGCAAGGTATACCGAAGGGTCTGAGTGTGATAATTGAGTTAGATTGGTGTATATGGGGTATAATACATGAGTATCAGTAGGTATGAAGGTTGAGGGCACATGTGTTTAAGGGGTTTAGATAATTAGTGATGATACGAATGATGTGATAATACTACCAGAAAAAGTCAAATTAGCGACGTCTAAAAACGTCGCTAAATAACCAAAAAACATCGCTAATTTGGTTTAGCGACGTAATTAGCGACGTTTTAAAGCAGTAAAAAAAAAACCAAGTCGCTAAAACAAAAAACGTCGCTAAACGTCGCTATGCCGACATTTTTTAGCGACTTTAATGTGTCACTAAATTTAGCGACGTTTAGCGATGTCGCGTCACTAAATAGCGACGTTTGTTAAAGTCGCAAAACATCGCTGATTAGCGACTTATATAGCGATGTTACACCGACGTCTTTAATGACCTGGCAATACTGCCATGTCAGTAATTTGCGACGTACAACGACGTTTTTAGCGACGTAATTAGCGACGTATTTAGCGACTGGTTATAACATCGCTAATTAGCGACGTATTTAGCGACTTAATTGAACGTCGCTAAACGTCGCTAAAAACGTCGCTAATTTTCAAAAAAAAATATATTGCATTTTTGGGTTTACCAACCCCCTTGGGTTCATTATCAGGTATATGATGGTAGTATAAATAATTGAATAAAGAACACAGTAGCAGCACCAAGGGGAAATCTCATCGTAAACATAAACGTAAACATAAAGAATATGGCAAGTATCAGTCATTAGTTGTAAACCAAAATATGAATAATATAATAAAATTTGAAGAAAAGAAAGCATCCAGCAAATCTCATCGTAAACATAAATAATATGGCAAATTTATATCCATACAATCGCATCCTAAACAATAAAAAAAATATAAATATCCAGTAATTAACTATACTACTGCGGATCTGCAGGAGGCTGACCACTGGCACGCTTGAAGGATAAGAACTCCTCATACTCGTCCCGTGGAATCGACACCGATGTCGATGGAGAAGGTAGTGATGTCGGTGGAGTCTATGTCGATGTAGGTGCACCAGGAGGCCGTGCCCACTCCAAGTCTGCGAGTCGCTGGTTATAAGAATCCATGGTAGATAACAGCCTCGTACTTCTATGAACCATTGAATCCTGCATCATCGTCAGCCTCTCGCCCATTGATACCTGTGACGCCTGCAGATCTATGATGTTGCGATCATTGGAGGCTCTAATATTATTTGTCAAATCCCGGAGCTCCGTCATGCTGCGGTCGAGCATATCGAATCGTGCGATGAGCATCGGATCATCCGCCTGCGGCTGGGACCAGGGCTGTTCCTCCATCCTTCGCAGCAACTTGTCACAAAGAGATGCAATCTGACGGTCAACGGCCTCCTGGACGGCCTCTTGGACTCTGGTCGACGACTGCGAGGGCTGTGTGAAATGCGCAGCTGTCGGGGAGGCCCTAGATGACTGCGTTGCAACCAGGGCGCCATAGGAGCCCGTATCGTAGTATGTACCCTTCTGGAGACCACCAGCTGCGGTCACCCACAGATCGTCCGCCGACGGAGCTGGAGCGGGCTGCGATGAAGTACCAGCCTCTCCAGGTGTAGGTGCACTAGCAGTCGCCCGCTCACGCAGCCTAAGATACTCGGCCTAGAAAGGTTTAGAAACTCGATAATTGTCTAAGTTATATTAAAATTAACACAAAGTAAATTAATACTTACATAGGTCTGCGAGGTCCTCTCATCAATGAGATTCCCGTCCTTACGATGGATGGCCAAGAAGACGGTCACCATGTTGGCATCCTCATCCCTCTGTACCTGTTAAAAATATATTATTTAGTACTAAACTTAAACATTTTTTCCTACTACCATTTTATGGTACTTATATTAAAATAATATAATTTAAAAGAAAAAATATACCAAACGACGGAAATATTCCGTCATCGGAATCGAGCCACCATACCACTTGGCAGCATTCCGCCTAGCCGCCTTGGCCTTCTCAGACCTTTCCTTGTAGCTCGGATCGTCGAATCTAGCCCTCATCGTAGTCCACTGCTCAGGCGTGATCCAACCTTGGATCGGTTTTCCAGCACGATCACGAGCCTTCTGGTCATCCAGAGCATCTCGGATAAGCTTGGCGGCAACGGTCGGAAAGAGCCGCTCGATCAACTCGGCCCGATACGGAGGATAAAAATATGTTTGCTACAATAAATAATTTAGTAAGTGAGCATCACGGATAAGTTATATAATATGCATAAATTAGAGAATTTATTTAATATACTTTTACCGGGAAGTGCACAAACCAGAATGCCTTCCTCTCCTCCGGAGCCTCAGAGTAGTTGATCCAAGGGCCACCATAGTTGTTCCTCAGAAATTGGCCTAGACGTCTCTGAACCGATGATGAACGATATCTATACAGAGATAATAATTTAGAATACTAAAAAAGTCAATATACGATGAATAAAGAAATACACGATATATATTATACTTAACCATCTAATTGACTTACTTTGTACCGTCGGCCCAAATCTCTGTCCTCGTCTCCTCTGGAGGTGCGCATGGAGGATCTTGCTGATGCTGGGATAACGTGAGCACGACCTCCTCAACATGCTCATCTGTCCCCATGGTTTCGTCAGCAGGAGGAACGCTGGACGAGGGTGTACTATCACGCCTGGAACTACTCGTCCCAACAGTCGGAGATGTGAGTGATCGATATACTGGAGTACTGGGCAACGATGATCCGGAACCCACAGTAGGCAGTACCGGAGGAGCACTCTGTCTACCTCGGGACCTGCCGAATCCTCCGCGTCGTCCTGTCATATCTGATAACAACATATGATGAATATAGAGAAACACAATATATAGTACATTCTACAGTCGAAATATGATGCATATCTCAAAGCATTCTACAGTCAAAATATAATACATATATTCATTAATAGAATATATTTTATAGTCAAAATATAGTTACATTCTACTTTGTCAAATTTCCAACCTTGATCTACATTTTACAGTCAAAATATAGTTAAATTCTACATGCAATATATTTTATTTTCAATCATCTTCAGAAAATTCATCTTGTTCGCCTTCCTCGTCCTCCTCTTTCTCTTCCTCGTCTTCACTTTCATCTACTTCGTCTTCCTCTTCGTATAATTCTACATCTTCTACATTATTACTCGTGTAATGAGTAACTTTCGTTGAGTCCACATCTACAATATTTGTTACAAGAGCTAGATCGTCCTCCTGATAAGCTATTTCGTCAATGTCAATGGTATTTCTAGCTTTAGTCTTGCATACTGTCCACCAATCCGACCTCGCTGTCCCCCGTCTAGGATAAGTTGTGAAGTACACGAGCTGAGCCTGACTTGATAGGACAAATAGTTCATAGCCTTGATATCTACGCTTGTAGTTTATATCCACAAGGCCATGCTTGTCAATTTTCCAACCTTGATCTTGAATCGGATCGAACCATTTACACCTAAATAGCACGATATTAGCAGGTTATGTGCCATAATTATATGTCAACTCCATAATCTCTCGTAAGATGCCAAAAAAATCATTGCCCGGATTGACGTCTTTGTAGTTCGAAGATTTGATACACAAACAACTATTTTTCGTGGAATCAAGATCCAGAAAGCTGTCTTTGATAGGAGCATTTATTGACTTGAACCTGAACTCATTCACACAGAAACTTGGTCATATTTTTACGGCAGTAATTGGTCCCTTGGCTAGAGTTCTAATAGATTCAGTCTCGGGTGTTATTAGACGATCGACCTAAATACCAAAGTAGCGATAGTAAGTTATTTGTTTTGTAAGTACAGAAATAAAAAGTAATTACCAAGCATCTTACATATGCGCTCAACCAAGAAGGAAAATGGCATCTCATATCTTGTTCTACTTCTTCGTCTGTTATGTAGGGTGTAACCGACCTCAACTCATCATTATATGTGCTGAAAAATAATGAAGCAACTGCTGATTAGTAGCATAATAGTATCTTATACTATTACATTGAGATGATGTAAACGTGGACATATTAATTACTTACCCCTCTAGCTTCTCCACTTCATCCTTGTCGCAATTGAGTAATATATACAATTAAGCAGCCCTTAGCTCGTCGTCATTCAAATATCTCTTCTTCATTTTTCCCGAAGGCTTTTCGGACGCATTGAATACTTTGAGTATTGCATCATTAGATTCCTGATATGCGCCATCATTTCTCGGAGCTTTCATCCTATTAGTAGCAACATGCAGTTTGAAATACGTCGAGCAAAAGTTTGTAATCTCCTCGAGAACATAAGCTTCACAAATAGAGCCCTCAACCCGTGCCTTGTTTTTTACCTTTCTCTTTAGGTGATTCAGATGCCGCTCGAAGGGGTACATCCACCGATAACCAACAGGACCACCAACACGTGCCTCATAGGAAAGATGAATTGGCAAATGTTCCATAGAGTCGAAGAATCCAGGAGGAAACACCTTCTCGAGCTTATATAGTATTACCGCAATGTCCTTCTCTTGCTTTTCTAGACGATCGACGAGCAACTTAGTACAACAAAGATCTCTGAAGAATATGCTCAGCTCTGTCAATGGGTCCCAAACGACCTGCGGTAAGAATTCCCGAAATACAATCGGAATTAACCTCTCCATGAATATGTGACAATCGTGGCTCTTCATATCCACCAGTTTGTTCTCCTTGAGGTTGACGCATCTTCTCAACTTCGACACATACCCGTCAAACTTTAGACCCTGAATCCACCTACAAAGTCTACCTTTATCCTCTTTCTCCAGTGAGAAAACTGACTTAGGTTGCTTTAACTTTCCATTCCTCTCCTCTATCAAATACAATGCAGGACATCTACATATTTCTTCTAAGTCCAACCTAGCCTTCGGATTATCTTTCGTCTTCCCCTTTACCTCCATTACAGTATTAATTATGTTATCAAACACATTCTTCTCGATATGCATGACATCAAGGTTATGTCTGATCAGATTGGTGCTCCAATATGGCAGATCCCAGAATATACTCCTCTTCGTCCAGTTATTGGTGCGACCAAATCCGTCATACTTGTACCCCTTAGCGGGCTCTTCGATAACACTTGGTAAATATTTTACCTCTTCCCATATCGTGCATCCGGGCCACCTTGGCGGTGGATTGGCCTTCTCCACAACTCCCGCACGAAAAGCATTCCGGTTCCTCCGGTACGGATGATCCTTCGACGCATCTTCTCAAGTTCGATACGTACCCGTCTGGAAACTTTAGACCCTGAATCCACCTACAAAGTCTACCTTTATCCTCTTTCTCATGTAAGAAAACTGACTTAGGTTGCTTTAACTTTCCATTCTCCTCCTCTATCAAATGCAATGCAGGACGTCTACATATTTCTTCTAAGTCCAACCTAGCCTTCGGATTATCTTTCGTCTTCCCCTTTACCTCCATTACAGTATTAATTATGTTATCAAACACATTCTTCTCGATATACATGACTTCAAGGTTATGTCTGATCAGATTGGTGCTCCAATGTGGCAGATCCTAGAATATACTCCTCTTCGTCCAGTTATGGGTACGACCAAATCCGTCACACTTGTACCCCTTAGTAGGCTCTTCGATAGCACTTGGTAAATCTTTTACCTCGTCCCATATCGTGCATCCGGGCCACCTTGCCGGTGGATTGGCCTTCTCCATAACTCTCGCACAAAAAGCATTCTGGTTCCTCCGGTACGGATGATCCTTCGGCAAAAATTGTCAATGACAATCGAAGAAGCACGGTTTGCCTCCGTGTTTCAAACGGAAAGCCTGAGTATGGTCCATGCAATACGGACATGAGAGAAGACCATGGGTGCTCTATCCCTATAATATTCCATAGGCCGAAAAGTCGTTGATGGTCCACATAAGTGCTGCCCTCATCTAAAAATTTTGCTTTCTAGAAACATCGTACGTGTTGGCACCTACTTCCCACAGCTTATTCAACTCATCTATCAAAGGCTGTAAATACACATCGATGTTCCTCTTTGGATTGTTCGGACCCGGGATAATAACGGTTAGGAACATATACGGAGTCTTCATGCACATCCAAGGCGGTAGATTATACGGAGTGACGATCACAGGCCAACACGAATACTGGGAGCCCGAAAGTTCGAATGGAGTAAAACCGTCAGAGGAGAGCCCCAATCTGACTTACGCACTTCCTCGACAAAATATGGATACTCTTGATCAAAGTGCTTCCATGCTTCTCCAACGGATGGATGATCCAATACTCCTTCGATCTGTTTTCGCCTGTGCCAACTCATGTTTTCTGCAGTCTCCTTAACCATAAACAACCGCTGCAACCGTGGCGTCAAAGGCAAGTAGTGCATCGAATCGGTAGGCTTCCTTATACCGACAGAATTTTCTCTAACAGTGGCCTTGTAGCGATCAGTACCACAGAATCTGCACGCATCTTCATCCTTGTCGTCTTTGTAGTACAACATGCACCCGTTGCGACATGCATCGATTTTCTCGTATCCCATCCAAAGCGATCTCACCATCCTCTTAGATCGATAGAAGTCTTTAGGCAACTTTGCACCCTCGGGCAAGATCTCTATAATCAAATCGAGCAGTCGATTATAGCATTCTTGCGACATGTTAAAATCGGACTTGATGCTCAATAATCTTGTAACCACCTCCAACGGTGAATGATCCTCACAACCAGGATATAGTGGAGTCCTTGCATTCTCCAGCAACTCCATAAACTTTGCAGCATCGGCATTCGGTGCCTCCTCAGCTGCATCATAATTGTCCGGATTGAAACTAGGTCCTGCCGCTTCATAATTGTCCGGATTGAAACTAGGCCCCACCGCATCATAAACCATGTTCACCAACCCGTCATTGTAAGCATCGTGGTCGTGGACATCCATATACGGCTCCACATAGGGCTCCGACTCCGATGCTAGAGATACAAGTTCTCCGTGTGCGGTCCACTGATAGTAATTCGGCGTGAAGCCCTTCGAGTATAAATGATATGTAACTTCCACTTCTGGATGATATTTTCTGTTGCGACATCTCACACACGGACACTTAATTTTGGTACCGTCCATGTACTGAGGGAAAGCCTTGGCGAACTGCAGGAACTGCTATACACCCTCAATGAATTCATTCCACACACCGCACATGTCATCAGGATGATGGTTGTACATCTACGAACGATGACGCAGATAGTAATTCATATCCATTTCTAGATACTTCTGCAAAAATGACAGTTTATATCATATAAATCATTACATACAGTAGTTTATCATCTAACTTCATAACTTAACCGTACTATAAAAATTATAACTGATATAATACATAATTTTATTTATCAAAGTCTAAAATAAGCAATATTCAAAACAACTGACCATTCATCAAAGTCTAAAATAAGCAATACTTTTATTTCATAACTGAATAATACATACTTTCATTTATCAAAGTCTAAGAGCCCTTGAAATGATAAACAGGGTTAACTAGTTCATGGTGATGTTTCTAAGCCACTTCTAGATCCATACTAGTTTATACTAGTCAATACTAGGTTAATACCTTGCTACACTATGTCTTCTAGGTCGTACTAGGATATTCTGCTTTGAAATTAAGTACTCTACTATCCACACTGAGAGCCTCTTACCCTTGGCTTGGCACCTTGCACTTCATCCTTATACTTACTCACTGGACTACAACCCATAGCAGTCACTCCATGATACCACAATATCAGTTCACTTCACAGCACTTTTGTGCTCTAATTGAACTGCACTGCACTGATCACTATTGCCAATTAAATCCCTGATACCATAGTATCAGTTAAGGGTTGTATTGGCATGCAACAAGTGACCGGTGAACACCTACCCGATACTTGTCTATACCTTAACCCAAACACATGCCTGCAGACCCTAACTAAGTCTGCAACCTCTGATACTTTGCACTTATTCTGCAGTGGCTAAATCTTCCCTTCACTTAGTTGTTTCCAACTGCCCTTAGCTACTGCTATGGCTCACAACAGTGCTTGTTGCTGCCTTGCCATTGCTCAAGCATGCATGTGTTTGATGCTGCTCAAGTGTGCACCAACACTCTCCCACTGCAGAAGATGACAGGAACCAATCTCCTCCTCACAGTGCCAACCCGACACCACTGCAACACATTGCCAGCTTGCCTAATGCACTAGGCCAAACTGAATTGAGTTCAGTTCCTGAAGCCTCATAGTTCAGTAGTGACACCCACACACAACTCGACTCTTCTACCCTCTCCCACATCAAGCACAACTAGAAGACACTATGAACACAAACACAGATAACAGTAGCTATATATATATATATATATATATATATATATATATATATATATATATATATATATATATATATATATATATATATATATATCGAGATACACCTATATATGCATACACTCTCTCATATGCAAATAGACAATACACCAATTTACATATACATATCATATGATACTCCAAGGCATAAATAGACACACACACAATCACTAGTCCAATTTACAAATATTTGGTGTGCAACACCAAGATACTCTAGGATACATCCTCCATACACCACACCACCATGATACCAACCCTTAATTCACATGGACACATCCAATAGATCAAATATTATGTGTGTGTCAGTGTGTGTGTCGTGGCTGTGTCAGTGTCAGTGTCTGTGTGAGTGTGTGTGTGTGTGTACGTCTGTGTGTGTATGTCGTGTGTGTCTGTCAGTGTCTGTGTGCGTGTGTCGTGTCTGTGTGCGTGTGTCGTGTCTGTCAAGTGTGTCTTGTGTCAGTGTCATATGAGAGAGAGAGAGAGAGAGAGAGAGAGATTACCTAGAGCTCGAGGAGGAGGAGGGGGATGCCGGAGTAGCCGCAGCCGTGGAGAGCCGGTCGCCGGAGAGGGGGGGCGGGGGAAATCAAAAAGTTTCAAATTTTTCGACAGATGGGGGAAAAGAAAACTGAGCCCTAATTAACCAAAATTTAGCGATGTTTAGCGACTTCAAATAAAAATATCACTAAAATAAAAATTAGCGACGTCAAAGACGTCGCTAAATACTTTGCTAAATATTTTTGATACATACGTCGCTAATTACGACGCTAAACGTCACTAAATCAGATATATTAGCGACGTTTAGCGACCTTAATTGAACTTATAGCGACTAATCTTTTAAAATCTTAATAAAAGTCGCTAAACGTCGCTAAATGTCATCATTTAGCGACGTCTAGCAAAGTTTTTTATGGAGTCTCTAATTTAGCGACGTGTTTACTTGGAGTCGCTAAAATACATCGCTAATCCCGCTTTTTCTAGTAGTATAAAGTATACCTAGGTAAGTAGAAATTATGAGGTTGAGTTGAGTGTTGTAGTATAGTGTGAGTATGGTTGCAAGGTTGAGAGTTAATATTTTGATATTTTAAGTATTCAACGAATATTGGTTAGTATTAAGGATAGATTTGTTTTGAGTTGTGAAGGTAATATCAAGTGCAAGGGTAACTACTTGGTATCTATAAAGTAGTTGAGTAAATCACATGGATATTATAAGGTATTAAGTTATGGGGTTAGCTATGGTATTAGTTAAGGTATTAATCTAGAAACTAGGATACATGGTAAGGTTAAGGCATTGGTTAAGGTAATATAAGTTAGTGATATTTATGAGTTATATAATATATTTTAGGGTGTTTAATATATTTTACTAACTAGTGTTGACCTAGAAAACCTAGTATGGACTTAATATAACTAGTATAGCTATATAGGCCAAACCAAGTAGCTAATTTTGTGCTCCACGTTCCTGAGTACCTTTGCATTGTTGACCTAGAAGTGACACCTGGTGAGATCTAGGCTAGTATTTCTCTATCATCTTAGTGTCATGTCTTAGTTTCATTTCGGTTAGATTGTTGTTGGATTATCTTTCTTTATTCACATCTTCCTTTAGTTATTGTGATTGAGTACTATTTGTTATTAGTTTGATTGTATTGATTATAGATGACCTAGACAATGTTCTACCATCGATGTTGTGGCGTAGGCTGGACGTACCCACATACTCGAGCTCGAATATTCGGGTACGGATCATGATATATTTTTGTGGTGGCCCATGCAGGTTAGGCTTCACAATTAGTGCAATATCGTGGTAGTGCAATAACTTAGGTATACTACTACGAGCCTGCGATAGGATAAGAATATATGATGAGAGAATACTCAATCATAATTAGGATTACTTTGAGAGATTCTTATGATGACACTTGAGAATATTACTATAAACTCTAATTTGAATGTATTTCCACTTGTTTGTTTTACCTCATTCTCGTACTTGTTCGTTGTTGAATTTGATTCTTGCTGATCGTTATTGACTTTGATTCTTGTATCGAGATAAATTTTATGGACTAAATTATGGTATATTCTAATAACATATGTTGATGAGGATAGTGAGAAAGGTAACCGTCTACCTTAGTTATGGAGTCTAGAGTTTATCGTAGCCATATTAGTTGGTGTGACAAAGACATAAAGCTTGATTTTGTATATACTTATCTTGGTTATAGAATTTAGAGTTTTCGCAGTCAACCTAGTGATAGGGCAAAAATTTTAGATACCATAATTTTAGAGGATGTACCTTAGTTATGGACTCTATAGTTTATCATATTTATGCTTACTAGCGTGGCAAGAATTCTAGGTAACATGATTTCAGATAGACGTGTATGATTATTAGATTATATTTTAAATTGGTTCTTAACATATCGTCTCTATCATTCAACCTCGTTATCATTGAGTTCTGTTCCATCACCATTACTAGCTCAGGATAGAGATATCTTTAGTTCATTTAGTTAGTTCCTTATAGAGCTTCACCTTCATTAGTTCCTGAGACAGCTTCTTTGGATAGTGTAGTAGTTTGATAATTTGTAGATGGGTTTGTGTCAAGTTGAGTATCAGTGTATAAGCCTAGAAGTAACTCATAGTATAGTACCCTTTTGTAGCAATGGTTCCAAGGTAGGTGTCAGAGTATAGTTAGTAGTTAGTATCCTAGAATGTTAGTATAGTATTCTAGATGGTGTGAGTCAGAGGGTTAAGTGTGCTCTTGTCCTAGAGCTATAGTGTATCCCTGATGCTAGAAGCAGTAATCCATTATAATAAGGTATTATGGCCAGGTTGATTCTTAGTGAATACTTAGCGTAAGTATCAGATATAGGTAAGGGGCCTAGTTAGGCCACATGTGGCATAACAAATTATCCCGCACCAGCAAAGAGAGACATCCCAGCAGGGCAGAGTTTTGCGATGACGATCGAAGGGACCGATGCTACAGGTGTTGGGTTAGTAGGTTTTGTTCTTCCCCTTTCCTTTCCATCTATTGATCTGCTTGATTACTTAGTACCTTATACTTTGCGTTAGTGATTTTTATGCTATAGTATAGTTAGTAGTAACCCTTGATAGAGACTTCAATATCATGACAGGTGAAGACCATAACCATGCATGTTTGTTAATCTTGGATACTTTTTTAATAGAATTATAGGTTGTATGATTTTAGATAGGACTTTCATGAGACCATGACTAGGTGGGATTGTGACTATAGTGAGGATTATGATGAATATGTTATGACTAGCTAGAAGAGAGATGCCGAGGTATTTTAAATTTTGAGGACAAATTTTTTCTAAGGGGGTAGGATTGTGACCACCACTTTTCCATTCTACGAATTTTTTTTCATTTTATAATTGTTATTATATTATTTCTAATATATGTATTTGTCATTATGTTGTGCTAACTAATTAGCTAGACTTAGTATTGGTTCAACTAATATTAGACCAATTGAACCACGTAGACCCATTAGACTAGCCATGACTAAACTAGCTTAATTAGTTTTCCTTTAGATAATGAATAGAATATTCTCTTTCATTAAGAGTAGATCCTTTCTCCATAATTAAATATTTCTTCATGACAACCTAGAAGGACAAATTGGACTTGTCAAATAGACTAACCCTAGCCCTATACCATGGTTGGACCTATAAAGGGGGAGTAGCCTCCTTCCTTTTTTATTTCCTTATTTTATATAAATCCTAATTTAGTTCTTCCCCAAATTGAGACAAACCACCACCAAATCCCACTCAAATAACTTCCAATTCTTCTCGTTCTCATCATCAAGAAGGCCTAAGAGCTTGGAGGTGGCAAGGAGCACCAAGGAGAGGAAATTCTAGGAGCTTGTATCCCCTTGTGTCCATTTGGAAGAGTTCATTAGAAATCCATCTCCCAATAGGTATAATCCCTATTTTCCATAAATTTCTATTCTATTTGTCATATTAGACCTATATGAACCCTATCATAGCTAAGCACTACCTATAGGAAGAAGAATTAGGTCATAATAGGCTTTTTAGTGATAGTTACATTGGGTTTTATCGCCAAATTGGGAAAAATTTAAATTTGGTGCACCAAGTGTTTGAGAATGGATCTATTGGTTATTAGAGGCTTTAATTCATGGATATTGGGGGTGTAATGTCCATAATTGGATATTATTTGATATTCAACACCAGATTTCAGGCAAATACATTCTCTGATAGTTTTTATTATTTGATAATTGCTATATATAAGTATTTAAAAATATTTTATTTGATTCCTGATACGTTAGTACACGGACTAGTACATATATTGGATCTTCATTTGTGAGGTATTGTTTCATGTTTATATTATTCCTCTATTTTTGTATGGACAGTAGCTAAAGTTTACCATTATGATACTCGTCTCACAGTATTCGTATTTTATGCAAATACGTATTTCTGTGCTAGTTATTGTATTTTATTGGATCTCGAGGAAGCCCGAAATTTCTCAAAATTAAAACTTTACTACATGACCGGTATACCGATAGTATACTACAGTATACCGATTGTATACTACAGTATACCGACGATATTCTTCATGGCAGATATTTGTTTCACTTTCGAGATATTTTTGAGATATTTCTCTATAAATAGTACTCAAAATATTTTATTTCCTTCTTTCTCTTTCTCTCTTCTCTCTTCTTTATTTCTCTCTCGAGCTTGGAAGCGTGGTCTTGAGACATGGAGTGAGGTTTCTGAATCTCTTCGTGGTGGTGGACTAGAAGATTTAGGCTGGGAGCTCACGTTAGGCAAGTATACCTTGCCGATTTTGTGAACTTCTTTTACTTTTTGTCATTTTACTTTCCTGGAGCTCGGTTGTTTCTTTTTAGCTTAGGCTTGCTTTACTATTATTATTCATCTCATGTTTTTTAGCCTTTTGACCGTCTCGATTTTGATTTCTGGTAGAATCTTGTTCCGTCTCTTTTTGGTGATTCGGTAACAAAAATGGTACCGGAGTTGTGACCGTGAGATTTAGTCCTTATTATGATATGAGACTTACCCTATACTTGACTTCCTATTAGAATTGGTTCTGGTATTTTTGGGATTTGATTTGGATTTCAGAAATCAGACTTGACTTGACTTTAACCATGTTTATTCTTGGAAACCGACATATCGACGGTGTACTACAATGTACCGACGGTATACCGATTTTGACCGACTTGATTTTTAGATATTTTTTTGTCAGACCTATTAGCATACTGATGGTTTACTATAGTATACCGATGGTATACCGATCTTGCCGACATTATTAGATATTTGTCTTGGCCGGTATACTGACGGTGTACTGGGTTGTGCCGACGGTATACCGATTTATGGAACTTTGTTTTCTAGTAACTTTTTGCCTACTTGCAATGACATATCGATAGTATTCTACAGTATACCAACGGTATACCAATTTGTTGGAATTCAAAACTTGCTGTATTTTTTCTATCTTTGGACCGGTGTACCGACAGTGTACTGGACTGTACCGACGGTATACCTATTGTGCTCTTTCTTTAGAAATTCTTGGTTTTTCATGATTTTATGTTGATACTTCTGGCTTTTGCTTGGACACGCGATAACTTGATCTGATTTGGACAAGAACTTACATGGCTTCAGATGACTTGACTTGACTTGACTTGGCTTTACTCGATTTTACCCCATTTTTCCCGGCTACATGTGATGACATGATTGATTGGACTTGACGTAACATGACTTTACATGGTTTCATCGGACATGGCTTGACTTGGTTTCACTTTGTTTCATCTGGTTGGACATGGCTTCATAGGCTTGTACATGGTTTCACCTGGTTTTACTTGGCTTTACCTGGCTTCACCTAGATTGACATAGCTTCACATAGATTTACCTGGCTTCACTTGATTACACGTGGCTTGTGTAATCACCTGAAAAATTTAGCATTTAAAATTTAATTTTCTGGAATTAATTAGCATTTTCTGTAATTCTAAAATAAGGTAGTCTGTTTAAAATAAATTTTTAAAAGATATTAAATAATATTAAAATGTGATGAAAATTATATTTTCTAGTGTAAAATTAAAAATCGAACATGGGGTAATTTTTCGGGAATTTATTGGATCCCGGATGAATTTTTAAAGCATTAAAAACTATTATTTATTTTAACTAATTAAATAAACCAACCCAAATCCAAAACTTGAACCGGACCGGACCGGACCGGCCGGACTGACTGAACCGGACCAAAACCCTTAACGGGTCGGATCCGGGTCAGACCCGACCCGCCAGAATCCGACCTGACCCGGTTGGAACCCTAACCCCCAATTCTTCCTCTTCCCCGACTTATCACCTACCGGCGGCCGTTTCCGCCGCCGTGGCCGCCGGCTACGCTTCCCTTACGTCTCCCTCGAACCTCCAGCCATTTCCTCTTCCACTTCCCGCCAAACCCCCGGCCGATCTCCTCCCTTTTACCTCTATTTAAACCCGCATCGGCCACCGGATTTTCCCATTGCCCTTTTCTTCTCCGGTGAGCTCCCATTAGCTCCGGCCATCCTCAGTCCCAGCAGACCTCCAGCGCGTCTCTCGGCCTCGTTCCAGACCTCCCGCCTCTGGCCCTCACCGCTGCCACCCGACTCTGCTCTGCCGTCCTCTGGTCTCGGCCTCCCCGAACTCCTCCGCCGACGAGATACCAGCCCCTCAACACCTCGAGCCGGCTCCGCTGGGTTTCCAGAGCCGCCAGCCTCCCCCGGTCAGTGCAGCCGGCCCCCTCGCAGTGCAGCTCCGCCCTCCTCCGGCCTGCTCCGGCGAAGCACAGCCCCTGAGCCCTAACCCTAGTTCAGCCTTGGACACGTGTCGGACACGAAATTTCCTGTTTCCAGGAACCCTGTTCAGGTACCCGTAACTTTCTACTCGTAGCTCTGTTTCTAATTCCGTCAGTTGCATCATGAAGCCTGCATGACCCCCTCGGTGCCCGTGCAACCTGCTCAGGGAATCGCGTCCTGTGGTGATCGCGAACCCCAATCCAAAAATAGGAAAACCAATACCCTGTTTTACCCCAAAACTGAGTGCGCCCCGCCAAACGGGACGACTTGGTCACGTACGGTCTTCACCGATACGTGCGCGTCGTTGATACGGACATATGGGATTTCGCAGAAGCTGATTCGGATGTGCGAGCACACCGAAATCAGTACGTATCCGCGGACATTGCCCCGTATCCGACCTTTCTGAATCTCGCTGTAACTTAGTGAATACACGTCGGATCGAGACAAAACTTGCGCCATCGGACTCGTAGCAATACGTTGGTCCTGTGAGTCAAGTTTGGTTCGATTCTGAGAACGTTGGAAAAATCGCGTGTCGTGGGCCCCACAGGCTCCACTTGACGGGCGATTTTGAGAACGGCTCATCGGAATCCAATTCTGAAAGTTCCGTTGGGTTCGTATCATCGTTCCTGACCTGTTGACACTAAGTTGAACTGATTTGGAGACCTTTGACCCTGACGCATTTTTCGGTGCAAAGCGGCCCACATATGGACCCCGCTTTGGCCCAGAAATGTTATTTTTGCCCTTGTGTCCAAACTGGACTTAAGGACAGGCGTTTCTAGCTATTTCTTATGTTCTGAGACTATTGGTAATATTCATTTCAGCTTTTGGAGGAGTAATTACTGAACCCACGGATACCGGGATCGCTACTGGTATTCCAACCCCAGGCAAGTGTACCTTGCCAAATTATTTAGTTTGATAATTATTTTCCTTGTTTATTTATATTATTCATTATGCTTAAACCTAGGGCCGTATGACTTACTAAGCGTCCGATTATAGTCGGGTGCCAACCCCGTACGCGGAGTTGTGTACGTCATTTAGAGATGGACATTCGTGACCCTTTACATTCTAGTACTTGTTATATCAAGTACAACAACCTAGGACACTTGACACCAAACATATGACAGAATCTTCCTGAGATATTCATGGTGATTCTGTGTAGGATACAGGATGGACATAGATATTATATTCCTAGAGATTATGACTTGTTGCATTAGCTATGATCTCACGTGACATGGACATGAGACGTTATGGACATGAGACGTGTGGTTACATTGGGTGGGGAGAGACACACATGCTACTGGCTGTTCTATATATATCTACTACTATTGTGAGGTTGTAGACTCTCGAGCAGAGCTAAACCCATTATTTGTTATTACTGCTACCGGCTCCCCGACACAGAGCTTGTAGCAGTCTCAGCCTGAGTACTAGTGATGCTCTCAGTTGCATTATTCACATAGATGGTTATGTAGATACCCTGCTTATGCTATTTACTATTTCACTGCATTTATTTGGCTTGTATTATCTTTACCTTGCTATGTCCCCTGAGGATCTGGATCCGGATGATGTCCCCAGGTTTAGCAGGAGAGCATTATCCCGAGGTTTACGGGACATGAGCTGAAGCTGTACCAGAAGCTGTTGCTGAAGGTGAACCAAACTTAGAAGCAGAGGTGATGGCTGAAGACTTTTCTTGAGTTTATGTTATTTGTACTCATCAGATACTTTATTTTGGACTACTTTGTTCTGGTCTGTTGAACCAGTGTTATAGACTTTTATCGGGTTGTTCCCCGACATACTTTGTTGAAAACTGGACATTGATGTACTTTCTTTATTTGTTGTTGTTCTTATTATTTGTGTGTGGATGAGATTAGTTTAGACTTATTGTTGTATACCTATATTTATAGCTTAAGTATGCTCCGATGGATCCATTAAATTGGGTTTGTCCATCGGTGCGTGCTGCTGGCCATTGCCACGTGTCCAGTCCCCTGGTATTTTGGGACTGGGGCGTGACATAGTTTTTGTGGTGGCCCATGCAGGTCTACGACAAAAATTTTCGGTTTCAACTTTGGGATCGAACAAGCCTGTAAAAGGATAGGATAGGTTATAGGATCTCATCCATTTGTCGAATCGTTTTTGAAACTCTATATCGCATTCGAATTAAGTACTTGATTTGCATCCTGCTTTGATTCTACTGAACGTTCTCATAAAGTTTGTTTTGGATGCAGAAAGATGGATCCAAGAATTGAAGATAAAATTCCCTTGAGTACACCACAAGATGCTGTGGTTACCTATGGAGATGGAGTTACACCAGAGAACAGAGGACAAACCTCTCAAAGTGGACAAGCTGAGCAGCATAACTCAAGGTTCAGGCGTGACGATATCCCACCTCCGCCGTATTTCACTCCGCAGATGCCTGTCTTTCTACCAGGGCAAGCAATGGATGGACAGCAGATATTCCAGATATTTTACACCATGATGCAAGCTCAACAGCAAGTTCAACAAGAGGCGCATCGTTAGGAGGCAGAGTACCTGAGAACCAGCCTAGTAAATGCATTGGAGCAGGCAAACCCGCAAGCTAGGCGACCAGCGACGGGATCTATCACTAATTTCTGTTAACTCAAGCCCCGTACCTTTTCGGGCAAGGAAGGACCAAATGAAGTGCATGAGTGGCTCACAAACACACAACATCAGTTGGAAGCAGCTGAACTTCTGCGGGAGAGATGGATGACTACTGTTCGGATGCAACTAACAGACAATGCGCACCACTGGTGGCTAGCCGAAGAGAGGAGGCTCGGGCATGACCGAGTCACTTGGGAGGAGTTCTCCAAACTCTTCCAAGAGATGTATATCCCAGCTGTTGCTAGTCAGAACTCCGAGACAAGTTCAACCGACTCATCCAAGGCAATATGACGGTGGAGGAGTACAATGCCGAATTCATTCGCCTGAGTCATTTTGCCCCTTCTCTAATTCCTACCGAAGAAAAAAAGGTGGAGAAGTTCTTTGACGGACTCAGGTTTGAGCTTCAGAGGTTGATTGGATCTGTTGCACCTACATCATACACCAACATCCTTGATGCAGCACGACGCATGGAGCGCGTCACCAGGAGGGAGTCAAGTCTGAAGCGGCCATTTACCTCAGTACCATCTAAGGCATCACAGGGGGATTCTGTAAATCGACTCCAGAAGAATCTACCTCAGAGAGCAGCAACAAGAACTCTACCTACTTGTCATTTCTGCGGCAAGTTGGGCCACATTGAAAAGGAGTGCAGACGCAAATTGGGACTATGCCTGGTTTGTGGATCCAACCAGCATCTATCCAGGGACTGCTCTGAACGCAGAGAGGAAGCACCACGACTAGCTTTACCTGCACCAAGGCCAGAATTTTTAGCAGTGGGAGCTCAGCAGACAGGAGTTGGAGGAGTCAGACCACCAGCTCCAGGAGGATATCAGCAGAGACCACCATTGCCACCTCAGGCAGCACTATTCCAGCAGGCTCGTCAGCAGAGGGGTCCAGCTCAGGGACGAGGTCAGGCATTTGCATTGGCTATTCAGGAAGAAGCTATTGTGGGAGAAGTTATAGCAGGTACTATTGTCACTACCACATTTTAGAAAAAAGGGTATTTTAGTAATTTCCTATTTAAATAAATATTGTGCATGGTAAATAATTTTCGTTGTATTATTTAATTGTTGTTGGATGTTATTTAATTATTTTGGACTTATTTTAGTAGACCCAACTAGTTTAGTTTGGACCCATGGACCAACATGAATTAAATAGTTAGACTTGGCCCATTTAGAAAGCCCATAGTTAAGGAGATGGATTAAATTAATTAAGTGATTAGACTAGAAGCTTCCTTCCTTAATTATTTCTTCATGAGAGGCCCCAAGGGGTACATTGGACATTTTATAATTGCTTTGGGAAGGGGGCATGGCCGGCCTATATTAGAGGGGGGGGGAATTTCTCTCTCCTCTCATTCTCATTCCAAATCTAGATCTAGAATTTCCCACTCCCAAATTCCCTCCATTCCCATTCCAATTTTCCACCAAATTGATCCCAAATTCTTCCCAATTCACCATTAGAAAGTTGAGAAGCAAGAATCTAGAAGGAGGAAGCAAGGATCTACAAAGAGGAGCAATGATCTATAATTTGGAAGCAAGTTCATCTCAATTGGAGGTTTCATTGGGAATTCATCTCCTAATAGGTATAATTCAGTTTTTTCCATTAAAATAGCTTCTAAATCTGAGATTTAATCATAAAAAATCAACCCATATGTATGTACTACCCATAGGACTTTGTTTTGTGTTCATAGGAGACCCTTGGAGAAAGTTATGGTGCTTTTTGTGTCAATTTTGTTGGAATTCCGAATTTACATTTTGTTGTGTGTGTCAATTGATCCTATAGATCAATTGGGCATGTGATTATGTGTTTGGGGCTTGTGTAGTGTCCATATTTGGGTACATGTGGTTCGTATTCCAACTATTTGGTGATACGTGTCATTTTGGGGGTTTTTTCTCCGACACGGGGCTTTGTACATGTCGTATTTTGACACGGACAGATAGATCTACTTTTGACACTTTGATTTATTCATAAATATTATTTGTGACATGTTTGTGTCCTTCGGGGTACAATTGGTTGTGTGTTGGACTCGTGTCACATGCGTATCCTAGATCTAGTGGGATACGGTGTGATACTCTCCAATTTGGTGTGTTTATGTGTAGATCTAATAAATTATGCTTTAAATTCTTCATTTATAACTAGTAAATATATATAGATATTATATATTATTTTAGTGTATTTATTATGGTATTTATTGTAGTAATATATTATTTTATTTATATAAATATTGGTTTGTATATACATTATTTAGAGTGTATAATATTATATTATTAGTATACTTTGTGTGGGTATCAATTGGGATTTAATTTGATTCCTAAATTGTTGTATTTTATTTTCTATATTATTTGTATAGATGTCTTGTGAGGATGACCTTGGTTTGACCATGTTTGACTTTAGTTGACTTTAGAGTTGACCATAGTTGACTTTTAACTTAGAATTGATTTATTGACCTAGAAGTTGACTAGTTGACTTGTTCTCTTTTCGGGACCTTGTATTAATGTGGTATTCTATATCTAGGTCTTCGAGGTACCGAGTCAGACATCTGTGAGACTGTTCTTTGGACTTCAGGCGAGTACATTCTCTGATAGTTTCTCATTTATGATATCCTCTATGTTCGTTGTATCTAGTGTAGATATACATGTTTCTCTTGACACTATGGTTACACGGATTAGTATATCCGGATCTCGTCATGAGATGTTATTCCTTGGTATATGGTGTATATGGTGCAAGTATTGTTTCATTGGTTATCTTGTACATATACAGACACCGATTTTCGGGAGGAGTCGCTCTCTTCTTGGGGAATCTAGTGCCATAGCATACCGTGGTTGGATCTATTATACCAGTTGGGGGTGGGGAGTATTAGTATAGATATGTGATCAAATCCCTATTGAATAAAGTATTGGTAAGCGAATAGTGTTGATCATGCACCGCACGTATGATTAGCCAGGCCGCATTGTATCTTGCCCAAGCCGATCACATGTTAAGCTAGTACTCACACACTTAGTCATTAGTATTATTGTTTCATTGGCATATTGTTCATTATTGTATTTCTTTCCAGTAGTTCCTTATTGTCTATATATCTCTTGTATCTATTTTGTGCATCTTGTTTATCCACAACTATTTACTGTTACATAGTTTTTATCATGGATTAGAACTGCTGTTAGATATGTACTCTGCTCCTTTCCTGACTGGATATATTTTTCCAGATGACACTGAGGAGTACCCTACCTATTATGGACCCCAGGATATTGTGGGTTTAGATTCGGAGACCCTGGCTCAAGAGGGACTTATCCCAACTGAGATAGTTGACCCTGGAGTGTAGCTTTGTAGTATGATAGTATTCTTTTGTACTGGATTTGTCTCCAGCTTATTTTTTACTCTTCAGACTCATTGATGTATTATTTTAAACTCATGAGTTGTATGATGACTATTCTATTCTCATCTGATTCGTGCTCATTCTATCTTAGTTCTGTGATTGAGTATTCTATCATTATTGGTGGTTTATTTTATTGTTAGATAGACTATCTAGACAGCGTTCTATCGCCGATTCTGCGGCGTAGGCTGGGCGTTGTTTCCGACTAGTATCCTTATATCGGGTACGGGTCGTGACACGTTTTTGGTGGTGGCCCATGCAGGTCTAGCTTCACAAGTATGTGATGTCGTGGTAGTGCGACAACTTAGTTGTACTACTACAAGCCTGCGATAGGATATAGGATATAGGCTGAGATACTCAATCACATCTAGGAAAATTCTTTTGATTCAACTATTCTCCTTTGACATTGATACTTGATCCCTTAAACTTGTCCTTTCCTTGATGTCTTACATCATGTGCCATATTGATTTCTCATTCCGTCTTTTTATGAGACATACTCGGAGATACTTGCGGAGGCACGCAAGGTTGAGCGAGATCTGGGTTTGAAGACCAAGAGAGACCGTAATTCTTTTCTAGGGTCCAACGGCAGTACAGTATCTGCCAAACGTCCTCATTTCCAGTCCAGACCTTTCCAGCAGCCATACCAGAACCAGACTCCAGCTAGAGCGCCTTTTCACCAGGCACCTCAGCAGCAGAGACAGTTTCAGCAAGCTCCATGTAACTTCTGCAAGAAGCCCGGCCACATCTGGGAAGTTTACAGGAGGAGGCTAGGAGTTTGTTTGTATTGTGGTACTGAAGGGCATCAATCAAGGGAGTGTCCTTGTCGTGCAGTTCAGGGAGCAGCTCCAGCTCCGAGGACACAGACGAGACCACCTGCAGCACAGTCGAGGGGACCGCTTCCGACACAGCAGCAGCGTTTTGTCCAGCATCAACAGCAGGAAGGTGCTCGACAGGGACGAGCGTTTGCTATGACCGTCGAAGAGGAGGAACCCACCGGAGATGTTATCGCAGGTTCTATTCTTCTTGATTCCATTCCAGCTTTAGCTTTGTTTGATAGTGGTGCTTCCCATAGTTTTGTATCTGTTTCTTTTGCTCTAAAGCATGGTTTGGTAGCTGAGTCTTTGCTTAGGACTTGCAAGATCATGACCGGGGGAGGCATTATCCTGGTTAATGATATTTGCAAGAATCGGAGAGTTACTCTGGGAGGCCGGGAGTTGAGTGCGTGTCTACTTGTAATGCCACTTCCGAGCTAGGACATTGTACTCGGAATGGATTTGTTGAGTAGGCACCGTGCTAGCATAGACTGTAGAGGAGGTAGAGTTTTGTTTGGTTCACCAAGAGAGCCAGAGTTCGAGTTTGCTAGAGGAGCTGCGGAGCAGGGAGAAGGCATCATTTGTGGAGCTATGGTGGAAGACAAGGAGTTGCCGCATCCGTTGATAGCAGAATTCTTGGATGTATTTCCTGAGGAATTGCCAGGATTGCCACCAGATCGAGATGTTGAATTTTCTATAGACTTGGTGCCAGGTGCAGAACCAATTTTACAGAATGTCTATAGAGTAAACAACAGCGAGCTGGTCGAGTTGAAGAAGCAGGTGGACAAATTACAGGATAAGGGGTTTATCAGATCGAGTTCTTCACCATAGGGAGCCCCGGTATTGTTTGTACCGAAGAAGGATGGATCGGTGCGTATGTGCATTGATTACAGGGCTTTGAATAATCTCACTATCAAGAATAAGTATCCTTTGCCACGGATAGATGATCTGTTTGATCAGTTGAGTGGTGCGAAGGTATTTTCTAAGATAGATTTGAGATCAGGCTACCATCAGGTGAAGGTGAAGCTGGAGGACATACCGAAGACTGCTTTTAGGACTCGGTATGGTCAGTTCGAGTTTATGGTGATGCCGTTTGGTTTGACTAATGTACCGGCGGTATTTATGAACTTGATGAACAAGGTGTTCCACCAGTACCTTGACAAGTTCGTGGTGGTGTTCATCGACGACATACTCATATACTCGAAGACACCGGAGGAGCATGAAGAGCATTTGAGGATTGTGTTGGACGTGTTGAGGAAGGAGAAGTTGTCCAAATGTGAGTTTTTCTTGGACAAGGTGGAATTCTTGGGGCATGTTGTGACTGGTGATGGTATTTCAGTGGATCCAAAGAAGATTTCAGTAGTGGAATCTTGGAAGACTCCGAGTTTGGTAGCAGAGATCAGGAGTTTCTTGGGATTGGCAGGCTACTACAGGAAGTTTGTGCAAGATTTTTCGAGGATTGCCGAGCCGATGACCAGACTCACAAGGAAGGATGTGGAGTTTGTTTGGACGGAGGATTGCCAGGTTGCTTTTGAAGAGTTGAAGAAGAGGTTGACATCTGCTCCTATTTTGACGTTGCCATCAGGGTCCGAAGGTTTCACTATTTATAGTGATGCATCGGGGAAGGGTTTAGGTTGTGTTCTTCAGCAGCATAGAAAAGTGATTGCCTATGCATCCAGGCAATTGCGTTCTCATCAAAAGAACTATCCTACCCATGATTTGGAGTTGGCAGCTGTCATATTCGCCCTGAAGTTGTGGAAACATTATTTGTACGGAGAGCGTGTGGAGATCTTCACAGACCACAAAAGCTTGAAGTACGTTTTCACGCAGAAGGAGTTGAACATGAGGCAGCGTCGGTGGTTGGATAAGATGAAGGATTTTGATATCTCTTTGCAATATCATCCTGGGAAAGCCAATGTAGTTGCCGATTCTTTGAGCAGGTATCCGGTAGCTATGTTCTTAACGCAGGATCGATATTTGTTGGAGGACTTGGAGAGCTTGGGCATTGAGGTGATTATTCCTGGTAGTGCTATACAGATGTGGGGATTGCAGATACACTCAGATTTGATGGACAGGATCAAGGCAGCACAGTATGATGACGTATCTTTGAGGAGTATCCGAGCTCAAGTGAGAGCAAGATTGGAGGATGATTTCACTATTGCAGAGGATGGATCTTTGAGGCATGGAGTTAGATTGTGTGTGCCTAGTAGGGAGTTGCGTAAAGAGGTATTGCAGGAAGCGCATCGCTCTCAGTATTCCATACATCCAGGTGCTAACAAGATGTATCGGGATATGCGAGAGAGTGTGTGGTGGTATGGCATGAAGAGGGAAGTGGCACAGTTTGTATCCAGATGCTTAGTGTGCCAGCAGGTAAAAGCCGAGAGGCAGAGGCCAGGAGGGTTACTTCAGCCATTACCCATTCCAGAGTGGAAGTGGAAACACATTACTATGGATTTTGTGTCCGGACTTCCACGATCTCCAGGAGGAAAAGACGCGATTTGGGTCATTGTTGATAGGTTGACCAAGTCGGCCCACTTTTTGCCTTTTAAGGTAGGTTTGTCTATGGAGAAGCTGGCAGAGATATATGTGAGTCAGATCGTTAAGATACATGGAGTTTCCGTCAGCATAGTCTCAGATCGGGATAGTCGTTTCACTTCTCATTTCTGGAGGAGTTTGCAGGAGAGTTTGGGCACTCAGCTCAAGTTCAGTACTGCATATCATCCCCAGACAGATGGGCAGTCAGAGAGGACTATCCAGACTCTCGAGGATATGTTGCGCACTTGTGTACTAGATTTCGGGGGTTCTTGGGAGGACCATCTCCATTTGGTAGAGTTTGCTTACAACAACAGTTACCAGGCCAGTATAGAGATATCATCTTTTGAGGCTCTATATGGTCGGAGGTGTCGTACTCCTTTGTCTTGGGACGATGTTGGAGAGAGAGTTTTGCTTGGGCTAGAGATGGTTGTGGAGGCAGCAGAGAAGGTTCAGTTGATCAGAGACAGACTTCGAGTGGCGCAGGACAGACAGCGGCATTGGGCCGATAGCCATCGGAGACCTTTGGAGTTCGAGGTATAGTTTAGATTTTGTTTGTGCTTGTTCTTGTTTGTTATAGAATAAGTTCTTTAGATGGTATTTTGTTCTAGGTGGGTGGTTTGGTGTTTCTGAGGATTTCTCCGACACGAGGCACGATTCGCTTCGGTGGAGGCGGAAAGCTTAGTCCGCGATTCATCAGACCTTTCACTATTCTAGAGAGGGTCGGTGCAGTTGCTTATAGACTAGACTTGCCACCTTTATTAGAGGGAGTGCACAACGTGTTTCATGTGTCACAGTTGAGACAATACGTGGCCGATCCTAGTAATGTATTGGATCACTCGGAGATAGAGGTGGGCCCTACTCTTAGCTATCCAGAGCAGCCAGTTGAGATTCTGGATCAGAGAGAGAAGGTGCTGAGGAACCAGACTATTCCTTTGGTATGCGTCGCATGGAGGCATCACTCTCCGGGGGAGTATACCTGGGAGAGAGAGGATGACATGCGAGAGCGTTATCCATATTTGTTTGTACCTTGAGGTATGTTATTTTCTAGTTATGTTATGTTCATAAGTTAATTGTGATTCTTTAGTTCTGTTCTGTGATTTTTCTGGGGGTAGTTTTCATCTTTGAATTTCGAGGACGAAATTATTTTAAGGAGGGTAGACTTGTCACTACCACATTTTAGGAAAAAGGGTATTTTAGTAATTTCCAATTTAAATAAATATTGTGCATGGTAAATAATTTTTGTTGTATTATTTAATTGTTGTTGGATGTTATTTAATTATTTTGGACTTATTTTAGTAGACCCAACTAGTTTAGTTTGGACCCATGGACCAACATGAATTAAATAGTTAGACTTGGCCCATTTAGAAAGCCCATAGTTAAGGAGATGGATTAAATTAATTAAGTGATTAGACTAGAAGCTTCCTTCCTTAATTATTTCTTCATGAGAGGCCCCAAGGGGTACATTGGATATTTTACAATTGCTTGGGGAAGGGGGCATGGCCGGCCTATATTAGAGGGGGGGAAATTTCTCTCTCCTCTCATTCTCATTCCAAATCTAGATCTAGAATTTCTCACTCCCAAATTCCCTCCATTCCCATTCCAATTTCCCACCAAATTGATCCCAAATTCTTCCCAATTCACCATTAGAAAGTTGAGAATCAAGGATCTAGAAGGAGGAAGCAAGGATCTACAAAGAGGAGCAAGGATCTATAATTTGGAAGCAAGTTCATCTCAATTGGAGGTTTTATTGGGAATCCATCTCCCAATAGGTATAATTCAGTTTTTCCCATTAAAATAGCTTCTAAATCTGAGATTTAATCATGAAAAATCAACCCATATGTATGTACTACCCATAGGACTTTGTTTTATGTTCATAGGAGACCCATGGAGAAAGTTATGGTGCTTTTTGTGTCAATTTTGTTGGAATTCTGAATTTACATTTTGTTGTATGTGTCAATTGATCCTATAGATCAATTGGGCATGTGATTATGTGTTTGGGGCTTGTGTAGTATCCATATTTGGGTACATGTGGTTCGTATCCCAACTATTTGGTGATACGTGTCATTTTGGGGGTTTTTCCTCCGACACGGGACTTTTTACATGTCGTATTTTGACACGGACACATAGATCTACTTTTGACACTTTGATTTATTCATAAATATTATTTGTGACATATTTGTGTCCTTCGGGGTGCAATTGGTTGTGTGTTGGACTCGTGTCACATGCGTATCCTAGATCTAGTGGGATACGGTGTGATACTCTCCAATTTGGTATATTTATGTGTAGATCTAATTAATTATGCTTTAAATTCTTTATTTATAACTAGTAAATATATATAGATATTATATATTATTTTAGTGTATTTATTATGGTATTTATTGTAGTAATATATTATTTTATTTGTATAAATATTGGTTTGTATATACATTATTTAGAGTGTATAATATTGTATTATTAGTATACTTTGTGTGGGTATCAATTGGGATTTAATTTGATTCCTAAATTGTTGTATTTTATTTTCTATATTATTTGTATAGATGTCTTGTGAGGATGACCTTGGTTTGACCATGTTTGACTTTAGTTGACTTTAGAGTTGACCATAGTTGACTTTTAACTTAGAATTGATTTATTGACCTAGAAGTTGACTAGTTGACTTGTTCGCTTTTTGGGACCTTGTATTAATGTGGTATTCTATATCTAGGTCTTCGAGGTACCGAGTCAGACATCTGTGAGACTGTTCTTTGGACTTCAGGCGAGTACATTCTCTGATAGTTTCTCATTTATGATATCCTCTATGTTCGTTGTATCTAGTGTAGATATACATGTTTCTCTTGACACTATGGTTATACGGATTGGTATATCCGGATCTCGTCATGAGATATTATTCGTTGGTATATGGTGTATATGGTACAAGTATTGTTTCATTGGTTATCTTGTACATGTACAGATACCGATTTTCGGGAGGAGTCGCTCTCTTCTTGGGGAATCTAGTGCCATAGCATACCGTGGTTGGATCTATTATACCAGTTGGGGGTGGGGAGTATTAGTATAGATATGTGATCAAATCCCTATTGAATAAAGTATTGGTAAGCGAATAGCGTTGATCATGCACCGCACGTATGATTAGCCAGGCCGCATTGTATCTTGCCCAAGCCGATCACATGTTAAGCTAGTACTCACACACTTAGTCATTAGTATTATTATTTCATTGGCATATTGTTCATTTTTGTATTTCTTTCCAGTAGTTCCTTATTGTCTATATATCTCTTGTATCTATTTTGTGCATCTTGTTTATCCACAGCTATTTACTATTACATAGTTTTTATCATGGATTAGAACTGCTGTTAGAGATGTACTCTGCTCCTTTCCTGACTGGATATATTTTTCCAGATGACACTGAGGAGTACCCTACCTATTATGGACCCCAGGATGTTTTGGGTTTAGATTCGGAGACCCTGGCTCAAGAGGGACTTATCCCAACTGAGACAGTTGACCCTGGAGTGTAGCTTTGTAGTATGATAGTATTCTTTTGTACTGGATTTGTCTCCAGCTTATTTGTTACTCTTCAGACTCATTGATGTATTATTTTAAACTCATGAGTTGTATGATGACTATTCTATTCTCATCTGATTCGTGCTCATTCTATCTTAGTTCTGTGATTGAGTATTCTATCATTATTGGTGGTTCATTTTATTGTTAGATAGACTATCTAGACAGCGTTCTACCGTCGATTCTGTGGCGTAGGCTGGGCGTTGTTTCCGACTAGTATCCTTACATCGGGTACGGGTCGTGACAACTATTTTAGTAGCTTCATTACCTGCTGTAGCTTTATTTGATTCTGGAGCATCGCATTCATTCATAGCTGCTAGCTTTGTAGCCACCCATAGAGTAGCTACTGCACCCCTTCCGAAGACTAAGAGAATTCTTACGGGAGGTGGAATTATACCGGTTAGTGATATCTATAGATCATGTTCGGTAGTAGTCTGTGGGAGAGAAATGCGAGCCAAATTTCTGATCTTTTCTATGCCTGACTATGATGTTGTACTTGGTATGGACTGGTTAAGTCAGTATCATGCAACTCTTGATTGTCGGCTTGGAAAGGTTATATTTAGACCACCCGGACATTCAGAGTTTGAGTTTCTTCGGGGAGCTGTAGAGTAAGGTATTCAGCCAACTCTTAGGGTATTATCTGTAGAAGGAGAGTCAGGTTACCCAAGAGTCATAACAGAGTTTGTGGATGTATTTCCCGATGATCTTTCAGGTTTACCACCTGATAGGGAAATAGAATTTACAATAGACTTAACTCCAGGAGCAGAGCCTATCACTTCATCGGTATATCGGCTAGCACCTAAGGAGTTAGTAGAGTTGAAGAATCAAGTTGATGAACTTTTGGAGAAGGGTTTCATCCGGCCCAGTATTTCACCTTGGGGAGCACCCATACTTTTTGTACCGAAGAAGGATGGAACAGTTCGTCTGTGTATTAATTACAGGGCGTTAAACGCTGTGACTATCAACAACCGGTATCCCTTGTCACGTATTGATGACTTATTTGATCAACTGAGTGGAGCTAGGGTATTCTCAAAGATTGACCTTAGATCCGGTTATCACCAGATTAGAGTGAGGAAGGAAGATATCCCGAAGACAGCCTTCAGAACCAAGTATGGACACTATGAATTCTTAGTAATGCTGTTTGGTTTAACCAACGCGCCTGCTGTGTTCATGAGCTTGATGAGCCGAGTTTTCCATCAATACTTGGATAAATTTGTGGTTGTGTTTATTGATGACATTCTGGTATATTCCAAAATTCACGAAGAGCACGAGGAGCATCTCAGAATCGTGCTAGAGACATTGAGGCAGGAGAAGCTATATGCTAAGCTCAGTAAATATAAGTTTTTTATGGATAAGGTGCCATTCTTAGGGCATATTATCTCAGAAGAAGGACTGTCACTTGATCCCGAGAAGGTTGCTGCCATTGAGACTTGGCCTATACCAACATCAGTTGCTGAGGTGAGGAGTTTTCTAGGACTTGCTGGATATTACAGAAGGTTCGTAGAAAATTTCTCAAGGATTTCGGAGCCAATGACGAAGTTGACACGGAAAGATCAAGAGTTTGCATGGACAGAAGAGTGTCAGAAGGCCTTTGAAGAATTAAAGAGGCGTCTAACAACAGCACCTGTCTTGACTCTTCCTTCAGGGTCGGGAGGTTTTGTTGTTTACATCGATGCGTCAGGTAGTGGCTTAGGATGTGTTTTGATGCAACATGGCAAAGTTATTGCTTATGCATCGAGACAGTTGAAGGTCCATGAGAAGAACTACCCAACGTATGATCTGGAGCTAGCTGCAATAATATCTGCATTAAAGATTTGGAGGCACTATCTTTATGGTGAGAAGGTAAAAATCTTCACTGATCACAAAAGTCTGAAGTATGTATATACTCAGAAGGAGCTTAACATGAGGCAAAGACGCTGGCTCGAGTTGATGGTAGATTTTGATATAGATCTGCAGTACCACCCAGGGAAAGCAAATGTAGTAGCAGACGCACTCAGCAGGAAGCCTACGGCTTATTTCTTGACGATGCAGCCTGAGCTATTGAAAGATCTACAGGAGCTCCAGATAGAGGTTATTCTACCAAGACAGAGTGGCTTGCTGGCTAATCTGGAAGTGAAGTCATCGCTTGTGGAAAGGATTAAAGAAGCTTTGCCTACTGATGCAAGATTTCGAAGACTCAAAGAGAAGACAGAAGCAGACATGCAGACGGGACTTCGCATACATGAGGATGGGACATTAAGGTGCGGAGATCGTCTATATGTTCCAAATGGAGAACTGAGACAGGAGCTAATGACTGAAGCACATAGCTCCATGTACTCTGTTCATCCAGGAGGAACAAAGATGTATCGAGATCTAAGGCAGTATTATTGGTGGCATGGAATAAAGAGAGAGATTGCAAGATTTGTAGCTAAATGTTTAGTCTGCCAACAAGTGAAAGCAGAGCATTAGAGGACTGCAGGAATATTGC
This sequence comes from Iris macrosiphon, assembly GCA_036927795.1. Lineage (NCBI taxonomy): Eukaryota > Viridiplantae > Streptophyta > Magnoliopsida > Asparagales > Iridaceae > Iris > Iris macrosiphon. The sequence goes on along the minus strand of JAYESA010000011.1, from coordinate 63,004,707 downwards.
AGCCGCTTCCCATACCAGAATGGAAGTGGGAACATATTACCATGGACTTTGTCACAGGATTTCCAAGAAGCCCCAAAGGAAGAGATGCGGTATGGGTTATCGTGGATCGACTCACTAAATCGGCACATTTCTTGCCGTTAAGAGTTGGACAGTCCACAGAGGTACTAGCCGACATGTATATGCGACAAATCGTAAGATTGTATGGAGTGCCGGTTAGTATTGTATCAGATCGAGACTCGAGATTCACATCTCATTTCTGGCGAAGCATGCAAGAGAGTCTTGGTACCAGACTCAAATTCAGCACTGCCTATCATCCACGGACAGATGGTCAATCAGAACGTACAATTCAGATCCTGGAGGATATGCTGAGATCATGTATGTTAGATTTTGGAGGGTCTTGGAAAGATCATTTGCATTTGGTGGAGTTCTCCTACAACAACAGTTATCAGGCAAGCATTAAGATGGCACCTTTCGAGGCGTTATACGGTAGGAAGTGCAGATCGCCAATATGCTGGAGTGACGTCGGAGAGCGTCAAATCTTGGGACCAGAGTTGGTGATGCAAATAGTGGAGAAGGTAAAACAAATCCAGAATCATCTTCGTGCAGCTCAGGACAGACAGAAGCATTGGGCTGATACACACCGACGTCCCCTGGAGTTCAAGAAAGGAGAACATGTCTTCCTGAGGATTTCACCTACTCGAGGAACCATTCACTTTGGGAGCAGAGGCAAGTTGAGTCCAAGGTACATTGGGCCCTTTAATATTCTGGAGCGCATTGGTGAGGTGGCCTATCGTCTTGCATTACCTCCATCTTTAGAGGGAGTGCATGATGTATTCCATGTCTCACAGCTGAGAAGGTACGTGACTGACCCAAGTCACGTAGTTGATTATTCTGAGATCGCAGTAGGCCCAAGCCTGAGATATGAAGAACAACCAGTGGGTATACTCTGCACCAGTGAGAAGACACTGCGAGGGCAACAATTAAACTGGTTTGGGTGGCTTGGAAACAACACTCACCTCGTGAATCTACCTGGGAGCGGGAGGATATCATGCGCTAGCGATATCCCCATTTATTCGAGGATGCAGGTATAACCTAAGTAAATTTTTTTAAGTCCCTTAATTCTGTTCTTTAGTAGCTTAATTTTTAATTGCGAGGACGCAATTTTCTTAAGGGGGTAGATTGTAATCACCTAAAAAATTTAGCATTTTAAAATTTAATTTTCTGGAATTAATTAGCATTTTCTGTAATTCTAAACTAAGGTAGTCTTTTTAAAATGAATTTTTAAAAGATATTAAATAATATTAAAATGTGATGAAAATTATATTTTCTAGTATAAAATTAAAAACCGGACATGGGGTAATTTTTCGGGAATTTATTGGATCCCGGATGAATTTTTAAAGCATTAAAAACTATTGTTTATTTTAACTAATTAAATAAACCAACCCAAACCCAAAACTTGAACCGGACCGACTGAACCCTTTCGTCGGACTGACTGAACCGGACCAAAACCCTTAACGGGTCGGATCCGGGTCAGACCCGACCCGCTAGAATCCGACCCGACCCGGTTGGAACCCTAACCCCCAATTCTTCCTCTTCCCCGACTTATCACCTACCGGCAGCCGTTTCCGCCGCCGTGGCCGCCGGCGATGCTTCCCTTTCATCTCCCTCGAACCTCCAGCCATTTCCTCTTCCACTTCCCGCCAAACCCTCGGCCGATCTCCTCCCTTTCACCTCTATTTAAACCCGCATCGGCCACCGGATTTTCCCCTTGCCCTTTTCTTCTCCGGCGAGCTCCCATTAGCTCCGGCCATCCTCAGTCCCAGCAGACCTCCAGCGCGTCTCTCGGCCTCGTTCCAGACTTCCCACCTCTGGCCCTCACCGCTGCCACCCGACTCTGCTCCGCCGTCCTCCGGTCTCGGCCTCCCCGAACTCCTCCGCCGACGAGATACCAGCCCCTCAACGCCTCGAGCCGGCTCCGCAGGGTTTCCAGAGCCGCCAGCCTCCCCCGGTCAGTGCAGTCGGCCCCCTCGCAGCGCAGCTCTGCCCTCCTCCGGCCTGCTCCGGCGAAGCACAGCCCCTGAGCCCTAACCCTAGTTCAGCCTTGGACACGTGTCGGACATGAAATTTCATGTTTCCAGAAACCCTGTTCAGGTACCCGTAACTTTCTACTCGTAACTCTGTTTCCAATTCCGTCAGTTGCATCGTGAAGCCTGCATGACCCCCTCGGTGCCCGTGCAACCTGCTCAGGGCATCGCATCCTATGGTGATCGTAAACCCCGATCCAAAAACAGGAAAACCAACACCCTATTTCACCCCGGAACTAAGTGCGCCCCGCCAAACGGGATGACTTGGTCACGTACGGTCTTCACCGATACGTGCGTGTCGTTGATACGGACATGTGAGATTTCACAGAAGTTGATTCGGATGTGCGAGCACACCGGAATCAGTGCGTATCCGCGGACATCGCCCCGTATCCGACCTTTCTGAATCTCGCTGTAACTTAGTGAATACACGTCGGATCGAGACAAAACTTGCGCCATCGGACTCTTAGTAATACGCTGGTCCTGTGAGTCAAGTTTGGTTCGATTCTGAGAACGTTAGAAAAATTGTGTGTCGTGGGCCCCACAGGCTCCACTTGACGGGCGATTTTGAGAACGGCTCATCTGAATCCAATTCTGGAAGTTTCGTTGGGTTCGTATCATCGTTCCTGACCTGTTGACACTAAGTTGGACTGATTTGGAGACCTTTGACCCTGACGCATTTTTCGGTACAAAGCGGCCCACATATGGACCCCGCTTTGGCCCAGAAATGTTGTTTTTGCCCTTGTGTCCAAACTGAACTTAAGGACAGGCGTTTCTAGCTATTTCTTATGTTCTGAGACTGTTGGTAATGTTTATTTCAGCTTTTAGAGGAGTAATTGCTGAACCCACGGATACCGGGATCGCTACTGGTATTCCAACCCCAGGCAAGTGTACCTTGCCAAATTATGTAGTTTGATAATTATTTTCCTTGTTTATTTATATTATTCATTATGCTTAAACCTAGGGCCGTATGACTTACTAAGCGTCCGATTATAGTCGGGTGCCAACCCCGTACGCGGAGTTGTGTACGTCATTTAGAGATGGACATTCGTGACCCTTTACATTTTAGTACTTGTTATATCAAGTACAACAACCTAGGACACTTGACACCAAACATATGACAGAATCTTCCTGAGATATTCATAAAGATTCTGTGTAGGATACAGGATGGACATAGATATTATATTCCTAGAGATTATAACTTGTTGCATTAGCTATGATCTCACGTGACATGGACATGAGACGTTATGGACATGAGACGTGTGGTTACATTGGGTGGGGAGAGACACACAGGCTACAGGCTGTTCTATATATATCTACTACTATTGTGAGGTTGTAGACTCTCGAGCAGAGCTAGACCCATTACTTGTTATTACTGCTGCCGGCTCCCCGACACAGAGCTTGTAGCAGTCTCAGCCTGAGTACTAGTGATGCTCTCAGTTGCATTATTCACATAGATGGTTATGTAGATACCCTGCTTATGCTATTTACTATTTTATTGCATTTATTTGGCTTGTATTATCTGTACCTTGCTATGTCCCCTGAGGACCTGGATCCGGATGATGTCCCCAGGTTTAGCAGGAGAGCATTATCCCGATGTTTACGGGACATGAGATGAAGCTGTACCAGAAGCTGTTGCTGAAGCTGAACTAAACTTAGAAGCAGAGGTGATGGCTGAAGACTTTTCTTGAGTTTATGTTATTTGTGCTCATTAGATACTTTATTTTGGACTCCTTTGTTCTGGTCTGTTGAACCAGTGTTATAGACTTTTATCGGGTTGTTCCCCGACATACTTTGTTGAAAACTGGACATTGATGTACTTTCTTTATTTGCTGTTGTTCTTATTATTTGTGTGTGGATGAGATTAGTTTAGACTTATTGTTTTAGACCTATATTTACAGCTTAAGTATGCTCCGATGGATCTATTAAATTGGGTTTGTCCATCGGTGCGTGCTGCTGGCAATTGCCACGTGTCCAGTCCCCTGGTATTTTGGGACTGGGGCGTGACAGCTTGGTTGTTGTCGTGGCATACATGAGTCCGTATGTGCAATGCATATTAAACATGTTTATATTATTATTAGAACTTGTTTTGTTGCATCATGTCTAGGATGGATTCTGCGAAATGCCATACCCGAATTTATACAAGAAACTGCTAGGGGTTTATAACTAGAGATTCAATTAGTACATGGTTAGGGATTTTCCTAGATTGCATGCAGTCCTGGTTATTCATATAGTTATCTTGAGGAGTATCCAGTGGTTTATATTATGGAGTATTCGGTACTGGTTTGTGCGTATGGATATCCCGGACGAACTGCAAGGGCATACGATCAGAAGGAACTCTAGCATCGCAATTATAATTGTTAGTAATTAGGATTATGATTACCCTAGTTAGCTAAAGTATCAAGCCGTACTTATATGATTTGCCATAATTTATAGATGATGGACAGTCTAGGCTTTACATGACCATACTTTTACTTTCTGCACTTGTTACTCTATTGATTATGTCATGCCCCAGTCCCAAAATACCAAGGGACTAGGCACGTGGCAATGGCCAACAACACAACTCCAATGGGCAAACCCAATTTAATGGACCCGTTATAGTGCACTTAAGCTGTAATACATATAAAATAATCTATAAATATCTGTCATAATTTATATATCTAATCTCATCCATAATAAGTAACGAAATTACAAAGAGACAAGTCCAGTCATAATAATATAAAATGACCAGTCCAACCAAAGCAATATAAATAATGTTACGGGGAATAATCCGTCATCAAAATGGAAAGGAAAATAACTCCAAGTACCATATCTAGAAGTTACCGCAAGATCAAATATCTAAGAACACTAAGCATAATAAATGAATGGTGAGAATACTGTGTGCTCAAGAGAAGTCCTCCGGAACAACCTCATCCTCTGCAACATGTACGTCTCCAATAGTAGCACCTACCCATAAACATCGGGATAGCTCTCCTCGTCTACACCTGGGGACATAATTCGGATCCAGGTCCTCAGGGGACATAGCAAGGTACAACAAACACTCAAGCCAAAATAAAATACAGTAAGTAAGAACAGATCCTCAAGGCAGGCTATGTAACCAGCTAAGTGAAATACAAATGAGAGAATCACTAGTACTCAGGATAAGACCACTACAGGCTCTGCGTCGGGGAGCCCATAGCAGCAAGTAGTATCGCGTAGGGCCAGTAAATGTGCCAAGCTCTGGTACAGAGACTAAAGCACCTCCAGTAACATAATATATATATATAAACATAATCAACCTGTAGCATGTGTGTCTCTCCCCACCCAATGTAACCTCACATCTCATGTCCACAATGTTTCATGTCCATAACACGTAAGATCATGACCTCTAGCTAGTACAATGAGTCATAATGATATCTATATAATATTTAAGTCTCATATCATGAATCCTGTAAGCCTAAGTAGAATTACCATGAATAACTCAAGAAAGATTATGTCACATAAAATAGTGTCAAGTATCATACGGTATTGCATACTTTGTAAAGCAAGGACATAAAAATAGGATTGTGGAATCAACTCTCTAAGTGACGTTACACGAATCTGTGTACAATGTTGACACCCGAATCTTATTCGGACGCTAACCAACGTCTCACGGTCCTAGGTTGATCAGGCATATTACAAGAATATATATATAAAAAAGAAACATAAGCCGATAATATAACAGGATCTACTGCAAGTTTGGCAAGGTACACTTGCTTGGATTCTGAACTCCGTCAGCTGCGCTTGGAAAAGTAAAATCTGCAAGTACGTCTCCTTATGCTGAAACAAATATCACCAATATTTTCATAATACTTAAAATAGCTAGGATTGACTACCCATAAGTCCAATTTGGACACAGGGATAAAATTAACAGTTTGGGTTAAAGCGGAATCCACATGTGGCCCACTTAGCACCAAAAAATATGCCAGAGGCAAAGTTGTCCAAATTCATCAAACTTAGTGTCTCTAAGTCCAGAACGAAGATACGAACCCAACGGAACGTCCAAAACTGGATTCTGATGAGCCGATCACGAAATCGCCCATCATGTGGAACCGTAGGGCCCATAAAATAGTATTTCGTCAACGTTCTCAGATTTGAACCAAACTTGGGTCACAAGACCAGCATAATGCTAAGAATCCAATGGCACAAGTTTTGTTACAAACCGAAGAGTACACACGAAGTTATGGTAAGGTGTCGGAATAGGCTGATACGGTATTTTTTGGGCAGATACACGTTGATTCCGGCGTGCACGCACGTCCAAATCAAGTTCCGCGAAAGCCCACACATCTGAGTTTACGCTACGCACCATTTGGTGTAATCCGTACATGATGACGTGGCCTCGTTTGGCGGAATGTACCCCATATCAAAGATTTTGTGTTCTTTAAAAATAAGTTTTTGGTCAATATCAACGCTGAATTAATAATAATATAAAATGATTAAAATAAACTATTTAAATAGATTAAAACTTGATTATGTTGTCTTTAATCTAAAAAAGAAAATTCGAGTTTTAGTTCACTGGTTTGAATGAAAACGGCTTTGGAAAACATGGTGTTGGGACAGTTTTGAATGATCGTGAAATGAAGTTTTTTCTTGAATTTGGATCGCGATTTGTGATCAACAGAAAACAAAATAAACTAAACTATTTGAAAGAAATTGAAGAGAGATAGGTTGTGAACATACAAGCAAAGATGGGACGTGAAACGGACAAGCGAGGAGGGAGAAAACTTTGCGCGAAGGGAGTGCCGCAGCTGCATGTGCGCGTGCTCGCGCGGTCGGTCGCGCAACTGCTGCTGTGCGCCTGCTATGCGCGCGACTTCCCGTGGCGGCACTGCGGGCGGCGGTTCTAACCGGGGGCGGTCTCCGTGGGTGGTGGTGCTGGTGGCGGTGGTGTAGTTTAGGATTAGGGTTAGGGTTTTATGCATGTATATGCTATATATATATATATATATATATATATATATATATATATATATATATATATATATATATGGGAAATGGGACTTACACGGGTTGGGGTCTGGGTTAGGTTAGCAGGTTGGGTAGTTTAGTTAGGTTAGAGTTAGGGTTTTATTTTATTTTTTTTCCTTTTCTTTTGTTTTATTTTATTCATAATTATATATAAAAAATTTCCAAAAATAGTTAGGTAATTGGAAAAAATTCTAGAAAATTTATATTTCTTCCAACAAATAATTTACAACCAAATTATATTAATTCAAAAGGTATTTACTAAATATGAATGAATATTAAATTAGTTAAATAAATTCATAAATTCTATTTTCTATTATATTGGAAGCATGTAGGGGTTCGAATAATACAACTCGAGTGTCATACGCGTAATAGGACCAATTAGGCTCATAGTATGGATTAGTTGAAAGCAATAGGTTGGTGTAGCATGTTAAAATCATTCGCCACGACAAAATGGTTAATTAATCATCGTTTTCTTGTAATTGTGTCGCAAAAGTTGTGCGACCAAAACAAAGCCTGATATTATGAATTTGTGAGTGACAATCATGGCAGGAGCCTAATTTGACTCGTCTAAGTCGAGCATGCTAGTTTGGTTGGAAGGGAGAGGCTAGTGTTGCACTCAAGATATTAAAACCATGATGGTTGATTTCCAAAGTATATATTGGGTAGATGCTGCTGGTGGTGGTGGTATGCTCTGATACAGTATATATAGGGAGAGGGGGTCAGGGAGAGGAAGTGAGGGGTCGCGGCTGTTACAAGGAGGGGAAGAGAGGGAGTGCGTGGGTTTTGGGTTGTTACTGTAGATGTAGGGATGCGAGTTTCGGGTGCAGGGGGTGCGGGTCTGTGGGTTGGGTTCGGGTTTAGGGTATGGGTTTCGGATCCGAGTTTGGGTTTAATAATTATTAATAATCTCTCTCTCTCTCTCTATATATATATATATATATATATATATATATATATATATATATATATATATATGGCCATAAAAATAGGTTTGAACCCCAACTAATTTCCAAAAAAATCTATAATATTCTAATAATAGTTGTACACCCAAAAATATATTTTATGAGTAATATTAGTAATTAATTAAATATACATAAATATTAATCCATAAATATATATTTATTATAATTACCTAAAAATACAAAATTCTCCCTTAATCTCATTAATTACATAATATCAATAATTAAAATAATAAAATTTAATTCTAAAAATATCAGGGGATTTATATTCTATCCAACTTAAAAGAATTACGTCCTCGCAATTATGAAAATAAAACATAACCGGTCAGGAAAGGTTTACTCCAGAAGAGATGACGCAGTTGTATGGCATATTTGTTGAAGCACGACACAAAGGATAAGGGACCATGAATAAAGAAAAAATTGAGAGGAAGGGTGAGGGTTTTGTTCAAGCAGAACACGTAGGGAAGCAATAAAAACTTTTCCCTAGGCAATGAGAGATAAGTAACTCAAGAGTAAAGCAGTCTGTTTAGAGCGAGGATCAATTACAGCTTCTGAAAACTTGAGTACCACTTACATATTACTATTGTAGACCAACAAGTTCATGCTAACATAATACTAGGTATAGGCTAGGGAATAGAACTAACATGCACATGCTAAAGTATTACTAAAAATATTTGTTACTATAATTAGCTATGATAAAACTAAATCTTACTCATATTCGCTACTCCTCAAGTCCGTGCCTTCTCCACTGTCATCTCAAAAGCCTGTCCACGTCCTGTGGTGGTTTCCTCCGCTGTTGCTGGACCTGCTGGAAGAGTGCTGTCTGTGGTGCCAAAGGTGGCCTCGGCTGATACCCTCCTGGAGCTGGTGGTCTGACTCCTCTAACTCCCGTCTGGGGAGCTTCCAGTGCTGGATAAGCTGGCCTAGGTGACTGCTGGACTGGTCTCGGTGTTGGTAAATATTGTTGGTTTACCATCGGTGCTCCTTCTCTACGCTCATGGCAATCCCTGGCTGAATGTTGGCTGGATCCGCAAACCAAGCATTGTCCCAACTTGTGTTTGCACTCGCTCTCAATATGGCCTACCTTGTTACAGTAGTGACAAGTAGGAAGGGATGGGGCTCATGGTGGATTCATCTGGGATCACTTTGCAGGCTCCTCGTATGGTGCTTGAGCTGGTACTAATACGTACGGTCTCTTCTGGCTGGACTCCCTTCTATGGATGCGATCCATGCATCGAGCTATGGTAAGGACATCCGTATAATAAGTAGGTACAACGGAGCCGATTAATCTCTGTAGCTCAAAGCTAAGTCCGTCAAAAAACTTCTCTGCCTTCTCTTCTTCTGTCGGGATCAGTGTAAGTGTAAAGTGGCTTAATTGTATGAACTTCGCATTGTACTCTTCCACCGTCATATTGCCCTGAGTGAGGCAATTAAAATTATTCCTAAGTTCCGCTTTGGCAATGGCTGGAATATACATCTCCTGGAAGAGTATAGAGAACTCCTCGTAAGTGACTCGGTCTGGTCCGAGCCGTCTCTCCTCAGTTAGCCACCAGTGATGTGCATTGTCCATCAACTGCACCCTGATGGCAGTCATCGGACGCTCCCTCGAAAGCTCAGCTACTTCCAATTGGTGTTGAGTGTTTGTGAGCCATTCATAAACTTCTGTGGGCTCCTCCTTGCCAGAAAATGTATAGGGCTTCAGCTGGCAAAAATTAATGATAGATCCCGTTAATGGCCATCTAGCTGGTGGGTTCGCTTGCTCCAGTGCGGTCACTATACTGTTCCTCAGTTCTCTGTCTGGTAATGCTGAGCCTTTTGATGAACCTGTTGTTGTGCTTACATCATTGCATAGAATATTTCGAATATCTGATGTTCGTCCATAGGTTGTCCTGGTGGAAAAACTGGCATCAGTGGAGTAAACTGCGGCGGTGGTAGAATATCGTCTCACTGGAACCTCGAGGCATGCTAATCTGCTTGATTTCTTTGTTGAGTGGAGGAATCTCCACTTAGTGGCATCACCCCATTATCGTAGGTGACAAGAGCACCTTGTGGCATACCCGTGGGAGTCTCGTCGCTGGTTTGTGGATCCATTACTCTGAATATAAAGTAAACTATGAGAGACACACAGAGGAATTAAGGTAGGATGCAAGTCAAGAAATTATTTTGAATTCGATATAGACATCAAGAACAGGTCAACAAGTGGATGAAATTCTATCCTAATTTGCAGGCTTGCTCGGTCCCTTAGTTAAAACCAAAGCAATATAATCGTAGACCTGCATGGGCCACAACAAAAACCATATAACGCCCTAGTCAAAAAATACCGAGGGACTAGCCACGTGGCAATGACCAGCAGCACAACGGCCATGACCCGCACTCGGATATTCGGGCACGAGTACGTGGTTACGCCCAGCCTATGCTGTAACATCGGCGGTAGAACACTGTCTGGGTTATTTCTAACTATCTAACATCTCAACAATATAATATGGTACCTATCAATCATCTCAACTCCAAACGGAGGAACAATATGGTATCTCACTAGTATGACTAATCTCAATCACAAAACAAACTAAGGAAGATAATACACGAATGGAATAGCGAAGGAAAGAATAAGATACAATCTATAATCTAAAATAATATACAACTGTGAATCTCAACAATAAAATAGTCTAATACATGCCAACATAAATAACTAGACCTCCTCGGACTCTGTAACTAAGTCCCCCTGGTCTACAAGAGTATCCTCTATAGGTACGCCATCCTGCGGTCCGTTGAATATGGGATACTAGATATACAGGTAATGTATGAGAATATAGATCAATAATATGAATATCAGCAATATGACAAAATAACTGCAATCTAAACTAATGTGCCTCAGAATACAAGTTCATTATGTGATAGGTTTGGGTGAACATGATCAGTAAGACGATTACAAGTGAGGTATATAACCAGAATGTACACGATATAACAATAGGACTTTGATCATATAATCAACTCTTACTCTCCCATCCCCAACTAATACCAATGGATCCAATCACGGCATGCTACGAACACGAAATATAACCACTGAACACGAGCAATCGGTGTACACGAATATCATAACCACTGAACACGAGCAGTGAGTGTATACGAATAAGTACACTGAATATGAGCAGTGTGTGAATAAAAAATGCAAATCAATACCCAATATACACGATAAAATACTGTGTCAGAATCAAGTATACAATTCAAGAACATGCATATATACACTATTATGAATTGAAAACTATCAGAGAAATATACTCGCCTGAAGTCCTGAGCAAGGTGTGTCTCTCGATGCCCAAGCTGGTGTCACACAGGCCTATATATGGTATGTTGTATCAATACATGGTTAAAAAATGAAAATAAGTTAAGTTGATGCAATTCTAGGTCAATAAGCCATTTCTAGGTTAAATCAATTAAATTTAGGTTGCAAGAGTCTAACACCAAGACACTAAGTCAATGTACTATGAAACTAAGCTATACTAGCTAAGCTATGATACTATGAAATACTCAAAAAGCCGTATCCTAAGATACGCAAGTTTAATTATATGAAAATAGTACTTTAGATATATATTCATTTCAATATACTTAATACCTATATCAAAATAATGAATTTTGGATACCTTGGCCTTGCACCAATGCGTATCACACTTATCTCGATACCAAAACTCAATACCTTGGGTATCGACCCAATACCTTGATATTACCTTGGTATCCCAAGGTAATTTAAATCCTATTGTATATATAGTTATACCCAATACACTAGACTATATGCTAATACATAGCTATTATTTATTTCAATACTACTAACCATCTAACATATATTACCTATACTAATATACATATATACATATATGTACCTAACTATATACTAATCACTTAAACTAATTAAACCATCACCTTTACTAACTAAATTAACTATTTACTAACAAGTATACTAGACTAACATATATTACCTAACAATACACATATCTATCTGATTAGATATAGATACTATATACTAGAATACATATCTAACTATCAACTTATAAAGTATATAACTAACTAACAAATTGTAAACCCCCTCAATTATCTTTATAGATAGATTGGTTTTGGTTAGAAATTTTGGTCTAGCATCAGGTGTTTGAGGTTTAGAATTTATGTTGCAGTTGTCTGATTCATTATTTATAACCCTTGGTGCACCCTACCGTTGTTACAATATTCGGAACCTAACAATAGCCCATAATTTCCAACTAATTGTTGTACTCTTGACTTGACAAGCCAACCTAGGCGCTGAACTTTTCTGTCACTCCAAATCATAATCCCTTGTGCTCTAATTTAATTGTACAACTTCCCGGTCCCGAAATCTATTCTTTAATCCTGTGTCGCGTACCTTTGTCGTTGCCATCCATTTTGGGATACAAACTCAACCCGTTTAGCCGACCCAATTAAAGGGTCCAAGACTGACACCAAGCCTACACCTTTCATGACCTTTGTGTGCCTCCTAATTGAGACCCCACGTGCCCCCATTTAATTTAAGAGAACATGATATTTTATTTTAATTAAATTAGGGATACCAACTTTAACTAATCCCAACTTTGTAATACCCCGTTCCGTTCAAGCGGACTGCCGATTCAAACGGCAAAAGTACAATGTCCCGACCCGCTTTGCTCAGGCTAGAATACTCGTTTGAGGCAAATGATATCCAGACTTGTTCCTACAGGAGTTTGTCTTAGGCTTTTAGAGGCTCGCTCGGATTATCACTCAACCAATGTGAATCATCGCTAAGGTGGGTGGCTACAGTAAACTTATCTTTGCTTAGCCATCACAATTTAAATATGGAACGATACATGCTAGTCGCTAGGTGAATTACCCCCTGTATGCTAATAAGAATACAATGCACCTAGTTAAGGGAATAATCCCAACTTGTATTGCTTGTGTTAGAACATGGAATTGAAATATTATTTATATTCAGACCCTCAAATGCTACCCTAGATCATGTCGCTCGGTAAGTCCCTTTACGGTATCACTCCTCGGCTTACCTTCGGGCCCGAGCTAATGTGAATGATTATGTTTATACAAATACATGCTTGCCTGCTTGTATATTGCCTCGTTTGATGCTTGTCGCATAAACTATGCCTCAAATTGTGTATCACTGTGCATGTCATGCATTCATCTAGTTCTCCTCGGAAGACTATCTAATAGTCGTTCCGTGCAAGTATGTACCTGAAAGTATCTGGGATCGTAAGGTCGCCAAGGCAGTTCCCGAACCAGGGGATTTCATCATATCAAGTAAAGAAAGAATCATAGCTCAAGAAGCAAGGCTCATTCAGGTATTCGGACCTCTACAAGTCTCTCTCGAGCGGGCTAGAGGGTGTATGCGCTCTTATTGCTACATCCATCTCAGCCCAAGAGACTATGCACATCCAATGGCTAAGTGAATCAAGAATTAACATGTTATTCATGAATCCACTGAATCTGAAACCCAAGACTTGCATGTTGCGGACAACTTGGAAATAGGGTACAGTTTTGCGGACGGTCACTAGGGCACTGGGACTGATCCGATTCGGACGGTACTTCATGATAGTCTCTCGAGCGGACAGGTTGGTATGCTTTACCTTGAGAACCTAGCATTGCATACCACTCTCGCTCAAGACTAAATTGGTCCTTTATGGCTATGCCAGCGACTCCTGTTCATATAGATAAGTCATCCTCGCTTAGCGGCTATCCGCGTGCGAGTCATTGTATTGTGCCTTGAAATAACTATAACTCGTGCATCAGAAATGTAGTCTCGCTCATGACACTCGTGTTACACATGTTATTGCCTCTTGATTCATCATATATGTTGCTCATGCTTGAATTAATAATGTTTGCCTTGGACAGGGAAGGACAAATGGTAAGTTGGTAAGTCTCGTCGTGTTTCCTCTTATATCGCACAGTGCCCTGCCACATGAGTTAGGCTATTCAATATTACCATGAAACTGATCCTAAGGCAACTAAAAAGATAACATAATAGTTGGTGCACGGAACCTATATTACGTGTTTGGATTTGTCGAGCGGGCGAGTAGCCTCCCCACCAGTGCATTCGTATACTGATAATTCACCAGGTTGTTTGCAGGGTGCGGGAGAACCTCGTTCGGTGCGGATGCCTCCTTCGCGCGTGCTGAGGCTAGGAGTTCACTCTGAAGCTTTGGAGCGTTGCGTCCGGAACTGAAGCACATATACAAGACATAATGTTGGAACATCGCATGTACATCATTCCATAAATGTAGCCACTTGGCACGCTTTTACTGTTTTATAGAGAGAGGCTTGAGTGACTTGTAATCTCGGCCAAGCGCTGCCTGTAACACTTGTTTATATCAATAAAGAGTTGCTTTACTTCTACTAGTGTTATTCAATGCTTCCGCTATTGTCAACTCAGTGAACTTGTTACCAAATTGCCTATGCGTTTATAATTCTGCTACACTCGGACAATCTGTGTGACTCTGTGGCTTAGACTTTGTACCGCCAGCCAATGAACCACGGTCTTGCACGGGCGTAAACTCACGCTCGTGCGACATCATGCCCTGATAGGCCGAAGCGATCGTCCCGCGGGAGCGTTGGCACTGTGATTCTCGCCTAGCAGGGACGACCGATTATCCTGTAGGAGATCGGGACATGACAAACTTAACCCCAATTTAACCCAATATCCTATTCATTAAGCCCATGGAAAACACACAACACCCCCTCACCCTACATAACACCAAACACCACTCCCCACACCAAATTCCTTTTATTTTACATACATGTGCAATTACCTAAAAGTTAAGGGGCTTAATTACAAATGTGGTAATAGGTGTCACCACCCCATTGGCCAAGGCAAATGAAGGAACCCTCACCCTCATCTATTGACCGGTCAAATCAACCCTCTCTCTCCCCTTTGGATGTACATTTCTCCATGTGAAAACTAAGCCCTCCATTCAAATTAAAGTCCTCATCCTCACCACACACTTATCTATATAATTACTCTTCACCCCCTTTTTCCAATGCCAGCCCTAATCTCTAGGAGCATAGAAAACACCACCCTCCTCTCTCTCTCCTTCCTCTTCCTACATACTCAGCCGATCACCACCCCTCATTTTCTCTTCTTCTTCTTCTTCTTCTTCACTACTACACAAGCCCGGCCGGCCCTGAAACTCCGGCGACCAACTGCCACCCACCTCGACCGTGCCACCAACCTCCTCCATGGCTTCTACCGCCGCCTTCATCGCCAACCTCCTCCAACCCGACGTGCAGCCATCACCATCATCTCCAACCTCTACTCCGGCCATCCGTGACCCCGCTCCCTCCGACAAGAAACTCCAGCCGGTCTCCAAACCTCGACCCCGCATCGTCTTCTTCATCATCACCAGCATCATCCCATTGTCGACCCACCGCATCTCCATCCCGTCTCCCTACTATCGACCACCCCGCCATCATCTTCTTCTCCAGTGAGTCACCCCTCATCCACCATCGCAGTCTTCTTCAGCAACCACTGCACCTGAACTCCCCCGACCGACTGCCACCCTTCACCTCCACGCCGCCACGCCCCCCCTCGGCCAACTGCTCCTCCAGCCACCCAACCCAGCAGAACCACCGCCATCTCCACCTTCATTGTTCTCCTCCGACCGAGAACTCGACTCCACCACCCTCGGCCATTCGGCCAGCACCACCACCACGCACCGCCACCGAGGTAACCTCTCCCCCATCTTCTCGTGTAGGATTGTTTATTTGTTACATATAACTTAGTTAGGGTTTATGTATATACATTGAGTCTAGGGTTGTGAATGATATAGATTGAGTTTATGTTTATGAATGCCATATGAGATTTTTAGGGTTTTTATGTTATATTTTATATGCATTGTGATGAGTATTGAGGAGCAGGTTATTTGTTGTGAAATGGTGTTGGGATATTATTAAGTTGTTCATTGGTTGAGGATTTGATTACTAATGGCAAAATTAATTGAGGAATATATATATATATGTGAGCTTATATCAAAGATTGAAGCCTATGCTAGACGTGTTTCACCTCTTATTTTAGTCTCATGATAGTTTATTGATTGAGATTCTATCTCGTCTCTAGGTACTGCAGGACCCACGGACTTGGACGTTGTACCGGAGCCCCATCTTCCGCATCCGGATCCAGACAAGTGTACCTTGCCACCATGTATTTCAGTTACCAGATATTTATTTATTTATTATATATATTATGTGTATTTTGGATTAGAATCGTTACTTCATGTCCGGTTCATAACCGGGTTTAGACGTTCGTCGGTAACGTCTGGTAACGAAAGATAGATGTTTGCAACACCTTGATGTACACACTTGGTTACATCATAACCCTAGGACACATTCAGACACTGTCATTGTGCCAGATTTCTTGTATCCTGATACTGTCAGCATGACTGGAAACTGGGACGACTTTATGGTCATGATTGTTGATAGTTACTTCAGTATGACGAGATTGCTAGATAGAGGTTCAGGTTTAGTGCACACTCGTTGACCGCTTTGGGAGGGGAAGACAGTTATTAGATATTTGGGCTCCTCTGCACGTGCTATATATATGTATATATTATATATTCTTGTAGTATTCCTGTATCCGGATTAGTAGTATCACCCGTGTGACTCTTTGCCCGGAGCTGTAGTACGTCCCGTGTGTTTCCATGTCCGGAGCTACAGTTTTATTTTGGATAGCCCACGCATCGAACATTGTCTTCAAAGTTGTGTCTCACTTAGGTGGTTATGCTAGATTATACTAGTGTTGTACTTATTTCTTTCTGTTATACTAGCACATGCTGTATTTTTGTACCTTGTTACGTCCCTCTGAGGACCTGGTTCCCTTCTAGGCTTGGGCGAGGAGGATTACCCGGAGGAGTATGGACCGGGTGCATATCCAGCAGTAGAACCTGTTGTAGAGGATGAGATCCTTCCCGAGGACTTCGTTTGATCTCTGGTAGTATCTTTACCCTGGGAAGGTATTACTATCTAGCTTTCAGATACCGTTCCTAGTTATCTTACTGCTTTCCTTCATTTTAGTATTTGTACTAGCGGGTTAGTTCCCGTGTGACTCGTCTCGTATTTGTACTATAATACATTTCCCGTGTTATTTCCCTTCTGCACATTAGTAGTTATGATTTTCTCTATGTGCTCTATATATTTGTTGTATGTGGATGAGATTTAGTTTCACTGTCTATGTGTTATGTGTTGGGTTTTATTATTGTACTTTACAACTTAGGTGCACTCCATCGGGTCCATTAGATTAGGATGCCTGTCGAAGTGTACCTGCTGGCCATTGCCACGTGGCTCAGTTCCTTATATTTGGAACTAGGTCATGACACAAATATAAAAAATAGTATATATACTATATCTAACTTAATCAATACTTCAACTAAACTACTTTTAACTACTAAACAAAACCTTCAATTAACTGCTTGCTAACTACCCATAACCAACTACCTTGCTAACTCAATACCTCAACTAACCCATAACCTCTGACTGAAACCTCTACTAATAGCTATAACACATATATATATAAAACCCCAAAACCTAACTAAACAATACTGAAACTGAAAGCTGAAAACTCTGATATTGCACGATATTATACAGCACTGCACAGTTGTTGAAACCAATTTCTATGCAGTGGCCCGAGCCTTTGCTCTCAGTGATGCACTGCCTATTTCCCTCTTCTTGTTGATGCTCCCTGTGCTGCTAGTGCCAAGGATCTCTCAGGATCCCTTTGTGTAAAACTAATACTGCATACCTGTGCTAATTGCTGAAACCACTACAGTGCTTGCTGTAAACTGCTGCTCGTTTGCTGTATGCCCGATTCCCCTTGCTGTGCTCGTGCTGTGCTAGGAAGCACACAGTGGCTGCTAACCTTCAGTGAGCTCCCTGCTCATTGCTATGCAGTGACGGTATTGGCTGATACTGTTACCTTGGATGTGAATTCCCTGTGCTGAAACTGACTATTGTTCTCCCTCATCTGCTGCACACTGAATTGTGGGGACTGTACGAGCATCTCTTAATTTGCTTGCTGCTGCCTGAGACCCCTCACCCACTGTGCTGAACTCACCCACCCACACACACAAAAACACACATACACTTAAACACAAATGCACATCTATGTACACTGCTATATATATATATATATATATATATATATATATACACTCTCACACATAATCACAAATACACACATACATATATACAAGTAAACACTAAAACACACATATACACTTAATTATATATACACTCATATATATATATTATATAAATATCATATAGATATATATACAGATATGCATACATAGAATTAGGAGCAAAACACAAACACGTGGAGTGCACCGCACCCGTATCACACTAACTCTATGATATGCTTGCGATAAGGCCCCAATACACAACCAAATACATCCCGGAGGACAAGAGCAAGTCTAATACACTAAATATGAGCAATACGTATAGTAATTAGATTAACTACGTGTCCGTGTCACAATATGATATGCACAAGGCCCCGTGTCGGAGGAAAACCCCCAAAACTAATCCGTTTCGTCAAATTGACGAGATACGACCTACACGTATCCAATTGTTGACACAACACTAGTAACAAACAAACAATCATAGGTCATATTGATCTATTAGACCAAATGACAAACACCACATGTGCCAATCTCGGAATTCCCCCAAAATTGGCACCAAAATGCACATAACTTCCACCGTAGGTCTCCGATGAACCTAAAATCAATTCCTATGGGTGGCCTATGCATGTGGGTTGGTTTCTCATGGTTAAATCTCATATTTAGAGTCTACTAGAAGGGGGAAACTAAAATGTACCTATTGGGAGATGGATTCCCAATGAAAAGTAGCTTCTCTCCTTGTAGATCTTGGCCTCCTTCTTCTTGCTCCTTACTTTTTTCTTGTAGATCCTTGATGTAGAAGCCTCCAATGAAGAATAAGGAAAGAATTTGTGAAGAAATTGGTGGAGAATTGATGAGGGAATGAAGGAAATTGAAAGAGAAAAAAAAACTAGATCTAAATGAATTAGGAATAAAATGAGGGAGACACTCTCTCTCCTCCTCTAATGGTGGCCGGCCCTAGCCCTCTCCCCAAGATAGTATAAAATGTCCTAATTACCCCTTGGGGCCTCCCATGAAGAAATAGTTAGGGAGGAAAGGTTCTAGTCTAATATTTTTACTAATTAATACAACCTCCTAATCCATAGGCCTAATTCATGGGCTCAAACTAAACTCATATAAAATATTGGTTCATGCATCTAATAAAATAGGTTAGGTCCACTACACAAGTCTAAAATAAACTACAACTAACAATAATTAAATAATCATGCATGCACAATATTTAAATATAATAATTTCTAAAATTTAAAATACCCATGTCAAACTACCCTTAAATAAAAATATGAGGGTGACAATCCTACCCACCTTAGAAATTTTTTTCCTCGAAATTAAGGAAGAAACTAACTACCAAAAGCAAACAATACAATGCAAGAAAGAATTATATATCACGGCTCGAACAGATATGGATATCGCTCGCGCATCTCGGTCTTTTGCTCCCAGGTACTCTCTCATGGCGAGTGATGCCTCTACGCGACGCGCACCAAAGGAATCGTCTGGTTCCTCGGCACCTTCTCTCTCCGGTCTAAAATCTTCACTGGCTGCTCTGGATAGCTAAGAGTAGGGCCCACCTCTATCTCTGAGTGATCCAACACATAACTGGGATCTGCCACATACCGTCTCAGCTGTGACACGTGACACACGTTGTACACTCCCTCCAATGCGGGTGGTAAGTCTAGTTTGTATGCAACTGCACCGACCCTCTCAAGAATACTGAAAGGTCCGATGAATCACGGACTAAGCTTCCTGCCTCCACCGAAACGAATTGTGCCATATGTCGGAGAAATCCTCAAGAAAACCAGACCGCCAACCTAGCACAAAAAACAACTTTAGCACTCTAAAAAAACAACAATCAAACACAAGCAAAATAAAACTAAAGCTATACCTCAAACTCCAAAGGTCTCCTGTGGCTATCGACCCGATGCCGCTGCCTGTCCTGTGCCACTCGAAGTCTGTCCCTGATAAGCTTCACCTTCTCTGCTGTATCCACTACCATCTCTGGCCCCAATAAAGCTCTGTCACCAATATCATCCCAGGACAACAGAGTGCGGCACCTCCGTCCATACAATGCCTCGAATGATGACATCTCAATGCTGGCTTGGTAGCTGTTATTGTATAAAAATTCTACCAAGTGAAGGTGATCCTTCCAAGAACCTCCAAGATCCAAACATAGGTGCGTAGCATATCCTCGAGTGTCTGAATAGTCTTCTCCGATTGTCCGTCAGACTGAGGGTGTGCGGTACTGAACTTGAGCTGAGTGCCCAAGTTAGCCTGCAAACTCCTTCAGAAGTGGGACGTGAAGCGACTATCCTGATTTGAGACTATGCTCACTGGAACACCGTACAATCTGACAATCTGGCGCACATATATCTCCACGATCTTCTCCATCAATGTACCCACTTTAAATGACAGAAAGTGGGCTGATTTGGTCAACCTGTCCACGATGACCCAAATCGCATCTTTACCTCCTGGAGAACGCAAAAGTCCAGATACAAAATCCATGGTCACATGCTCTCATTTTCACTCCGGAATGGGTAAAAGCTGAAGCAATCCACCTGGCCTCTGTCTCTCCGCCTTTACCTGCTGGCAAACTAAGCATCTGGACACGAAGCTAGCTACCTCCCGCTTTATGCCATACCACCATATATGCTCCCTCATGTCTCTATACATCTTATTAGCACCAGGATGCATAGAGTATTAAGAACGATGTACCTCCTGCAGAATCTCCTCGTGCAATACTCCTCTAGGTACACACAATCTGGTATCGTGTCCCAATGATCCATCATCAGCGACGATGAAGTCCTCTGCCAACCCGATCTAGACCTGTGCTCTGATGCTCCTCAGAGACTCATCCTCATACTGTCTAGCTCTGAACTGGTCCATCATCTCTAACTGCACCTGAAGTCCCCACATCTTTGCTGCGACTCCAGGAACTAGTACCTCAATGCCCAAACCGTCAAGATAGGCCAATAAATATTTGTCTCTCGTCAAGCACATAGCCACGGGATACCTGCTCAAAGCATCCGCAACTACGTTAGCCTTCCCTGGATGGTACTATAAGGAAATATCGAAGTCTTTCATCATCTCCAACCATCGTCGCTGCCTCATGTTGAGCTCTTTTTTGCTAAACACATACTTCAAGCTATTATAGTCTGTGAAGATCTCCACTCTCTCTCCATACAAGTAGTATTTCTATAATTTGAGAGCAAAGATAACCGCTGCCAACTCCAAGTCATAGGTAGGGTAGTTCTTCTCATGTAGGCATAATTGCCTGGAAGCATAGGCAATTATCTTCCCGTGTTGCTGCAACACACAACCCAAACCCTTTCCTGATGCATCACTGTAAATAGAAAATCCTCTTGCTCCTGATGGCAATGTCAAGATTGGAGCTGCAGTCAATCTCCTCTTCAGCTCCTCAAGTGCTCACTGACAATCCTCAGTCCAGACGAACTCCACGTCCTTTCTGCTCAGTCTAGTCATCGGCTCGGCAAGTCTGGAAAAGTTCTGAACAAACCTCCGGTAGTAGCCTGCCAATCCAAGGAAACTACTGATCTCTGCTACTAAACTCGGGGTAGACCATGATTCAACTGCTAAAATCTTCTTCGGGTCTACCAAGATTCCATCTCCTGTAATAACATGCCCAAGGAATTCAATCTTATTAAGGAAGAATTTACACTTTAATAACTTGCCATACAGCTTCTCCTTCCCGAGGGTCTCCAGAACTATCCTCAAGTGCTGCTCATGCTCCTCTGGGGTCTTCGAATATATCAGAATATCATCAATGAAGACTATAACAAACTGATCCAGGTACTGATAAAACACCTTATTCATTAGGTTCATGAATACTGTTGGAGCATTGGTCAACCCAAACGACATCACCAATAACTCGAACTGCCCATAACGAGTCCTGAAAGCTATCTTCGGGATGGCTTCCCTCTTTACTTTCACCTGGTGGTACCCTGACCTCAAGTCTATCTTTGAGAATATATTCGCTCCGCTCAACTGGTCAAATAAGTCATCAATCCGCAACAACGGGTATTTGTTCTTGATAGTGAGGTTGTTAAGTACCCTGTAGTTGATATACATACGTACCGATCCATCCTTCTTTGGTACAAAAAGTACCAGAGCACTCCATGGTGATGAACTGGAACGGATAAAGCCCTTGTCTTGCAACTCATCCACCTGCTTCTTCAAGTCTGCCAGTTCGCTATTGTTTACTCTATAGACGTGCTGAGATATTGGCTCTGCGCCTGGCACTAAATCTATAGAGAATTTCATATCTCTATCCGATGGCAACCCCGACAAATCCTATGGAAAGACATCCATGAACTCTATAATCAACGGATATAGCGGCTCCTGCTCTTCTACCAAAGCTCCACAGAAATCGCCTTCGCTCTGCTCTGCTCCTCTGACGAACTCAAACTCCGGCTCTCCTGGCGTCTGAAATAAAACTCTGCCTCCACGATAATCGATACTAGCATGATGCCTACTCAACCAATCCATCCCGAGTACTATATCGTAACTCAAAAGTGGCATTACGAGTAAATATACTCTCAACTCACGACCTCCCAAATAAACTCTCTGGTTCTTGCAAATATCACTGACCAGGATAATGCCACCCCCGGTCGTGATCTTGTAAGTCCTCGCCAACGGTTCAGACTCAAGACGATGCCTCAAAGCAAAAGATACAGATACAAAGCTATGAGAAGTACCAGAATCGAACAAAATATGAGCTGGAAAAGAATCAAGATAAACTGAACTTGAGATGACATCGCCAACCAGCTCCTCCTCCTCTACAGTTAGGCAAAAGCTCGCCCTTGTCGCTGTGCTCCTCTCTGCTGTTGATGCTAAGCAAACTGCTTCTGCTGCTGCGGTGGAAGCGGTCCTCTCTTCTGCTGTCCCGCTGGTGGTCTAGCGGGTGCCCTCTGTGCCTATCCTCCATGCTGAACTGGGCGAGTTGGGACTTTAGGACAAGCCCTCAATTGATGATCTTCCGAACCGCAGAATAAATATTGGCCTAGCCTCATCCTGCATGCGTCCTATCTGTGTCCTTGCTTCTTACAGAAAGTGCAAGGAACTGCTGCCCTCTGGATCTGATGCATCTACTACGCCAGCGCTCTAGCTGGCCCGTGATGCTGCTACCTCTGGTGCTGGTAAGGACTCTGGTGCTGCTGTTAGAAATAAGGCCTCTTCGCTGGACCCGTGTTGGTGCTGGATCCTCTGTGTCCCTCGGCCTCTTAGAGCTAAGCTCTAATTCATCCTCAGCTCTCTGCGCCTTCTTGAGAATCTTCTCGAAGGTGGCAGTAGAATCTTTATTGGTATGGGATTTGACCTCCCGGTTCAGTCCCTTCCTGAATTTCCTAGCTCTGCCTCTAGGGTTCTGCCCCTCCATGAAGTGACCTAGTCAGCAATACTCCGTCGCATACTCGTCCACTGACATACCTCCATGGACGAGGTACTAGAATTGGCTCTCGAGAGATGTAAGAGCCACGTCTGGGAAGAACTTCTCCTTGAAAAGCTCTTTAAAGGCTTCCCAAGTGAGTCCTGGTACTGCAATCGTGGGGTCTGTCTGAAACCATGTCAAAGCAATATCGAACAACATACACCCCACTGCCTCTATCTGTCGTATCTCTGGAATCTGCGCCAGCCGTAGGTTCCGCTCGATGTTCTCGATCCAATCATTCGCATAAAGGATCCCCTCTATGCCTCTGAAGTCTTTCGGGCCCATCCTCTTGAAATCTATGATGGTACCCGGCCTCGGCTGCTGAGAAATAAACTGAGGTGGTGTCGTTTGTGGCTGGACTATAGTAGCTCTCATAACTGCTGCAAGTACGATCTAGTGAGCATTCTCCATGCTCTATTATAGAACCTCTGACTGTCGCTGCTGCTTCTCCATTATCTGCTGGAAGAGCGCGAATATCTGTGTCTGATCAACTATCGATGGTGGGGGTGGAAGATCCTCGAAAACTGTCTGCCCTGTCCTCGGCACTGGAGGTGGAGCACCTCCGAAAGCTGCTGCCGATACGCCCACCTGGACTGGTGAAGCTGACCTCCTGAATATAGGTACTGGACCATCGTCTGAGGGTATTGCCCTCAATGGTGATGAAGTGACTGATCGTGCTATCGATGTACCTGATCGCTGGGAACGCGTCTTCGGCGGCATCCTGAAGATAGATTGAAATAAGGAATAAATATTGAATATGATACGATACCATCAAAGAAGGATAGAACTTTATTCAAAGTAAAGCAATATTCAATAGATAAGGATTTACAAAACTGATATTGGAATTTTTCTAGGTGTGATTGAGTAAACTCTCAGCCTAAATCCTATTTCCTAAAGCAGTCTCGTAGCAGTACTCTAAACGAGCACAACTACGAATCGCACTACTTGCGAATCTAGACATGCATGGGCCACCACTAAAAATGTGTCACGACCCGCACCTGGATATTCGGGCACGAGTACGTGGTTACGCCCAGCCTATGCCGCAGCATCGGCGGTAGAATGCTGTTTGGGTCATTTCTAACTATCTAATATCTTAATAATATAATATGGTACTTGTCAATCATCTCAACTCCAAATGGAGGAATAATATGGTATCTCACAAGTATGACTAATCTCAATCACAAAATAAACTAAGAAAGATAATGCGCGAATGGAATAGCGAAGGAAAGAATAAGATACAATCTACAATCTGAAATAATATACAACTGTGAATCTCAACAATAGAATAGTCAAATACATGCCAACACAAATAACTAGACCTCCTCGAGCTCTGCAACTAAGTCCTCCTAGTCTACAAGAGTATCCTCTATAGGTACGCCGTCCTGCGACCCGTAGAATGTGGGACACTGCTCTAAAAGCCAGTCATCTAAAAAAAATATCTAGTCAGGATTGGAGCAAAGTACATACCTATAAAAGTAGTTTCAATAACATAATCAAGCATATAAAATAGATAATAGAAATAAAATTCAAGATCACTAAGATATGAATGAATGAACAATAGATATACAGGTAACGTACGAGAATATAGATCAACAATATGAATATCAGCAATATGATAAAAAAACAGCAATGTAAACTAATGTGACTCAGAATATAAGTTCATTATGTGATCGGTTTGGGTGAAAATGATCAGGCAAGAAGATTACAAGTGAGGTATGTAACCAGAATGTAAACGATGTAACAATGGGGCTTTGATCACATAATCAACTCCTACTTTCCCATCCCCAACTAATACCAATGGATCCAATCACGACATGCTATGAACACGAAATATAACCACTGAACACGAGTAGTGGGTGTACACGAATATCATAACCACTGAATACGAGCAGTGGGTGTACATGAATAAGCACACTAAACACGAGCAGTATGTGAACACGAAATATAAATCAATACCCAATATACACGATAAAAAACATGCACATGAGTACCCACTAAACATGGTAGGGGATAACATCTCCTGACGGGATCCATGTAGTATAAGTCCGTGAAATCACTGTGTCAGAATCAAGTATACAATTCTAGAACATGCATATATACACTATTATGAATTAAAAACTATCAGAGAAAAGTACTCGCCTGAAGTCCTGAGCAAGGTGTCTCTCACGATGTCCAAGTTAGTGTCACACAGAGCAATATATGGTATGTTGCATCAATACAAGGTTCGAAAATAAAAATAAGTTAAGTTGATACAATTCTAGGTCAATAAGCCATTTCTAGGTCAAACCGATTAAATCTAGGTTACAAGAGTCTAACACCAAGATGCTCAGTCAATGTACTATGAAACTAAGCTATACTAGCTAAGCTATGATACTATGAAGCACTCAAAAGCCGTATCCTAAGATACACAAGTTTAATTATATGAAAATAGTACTTTAGATATATATTCAAGTCAATATACTTAATACCTATATCAAAACAATGAATTTTGGATACCTTGGCCTTGCACCAATGCGTATCACACTTATCTCGATACCCAAACTCAATACCTTGGGTATCGACCCAATACCTTGATATTACCTTGGTATCCCAAGGTAATTCAAATCATATTGTATATATAGTTAATACCCAATATACTAGACTATATGCTAATACATAGCTATTACCTATTTCAACACTACTAACCATCTAACATATATTACCTATACTAATATACATAGATACATATATGTAGCTAACTATATACTAATCACTTAAACTAATTAAACCATCACCTTTACTAACTAAACTAACTATTTACTAACAAGTATACTAGACTAACATATATTACCTAACAATACACATATCTATCTAATTAGATATAGATGCTACATACAAGAATACATATCTAATTATCAACATATAAAGTATATAACTAGCTAACAAATATAACAAATAGTATATATATCTAACTTAATCAATACTTTAACTAAACTACTCTTAACTACTAAACAAAAGCTTCAATTAACTGCTTGCTAACTACCTATAACCAACTACCTTGCTAACTCAAAACCTCAACTAACCCATAACCTCTGACTGAAACCTCTACTGATAGCTATAACACATATATATAAAACCCCAAAACCCAACTAAACAATACTGAAACTGAAAGTTGAAAACTCTGATATTATACGATATTGTGCAGCACTGAACAGTTGCTGAAACCAATTTCTGTCCAGTATGCTGAGCCTTTGCTCTTAGTGATGCACTGCCTATCTCCCTCTTCTTGTTGATGCTCCCTTTGCTGCTACTGCCAAGGATCTCTCAGCGTCCCTTTATGTAAAACTAATACTGCATACCTGTGCTAATTGCTGAAACCACTACAGTGCTTGCTGTAAAACTGCTGCTCGTTTGCTGTATGCCCGATCCCCCTTGCTGTGTTCGTGCTGTGCTAGAAAGCACACAGTGGCTGCTAACCTTCAATGAGATCCCTTCTCACTGCTATGCAATAAAGGTATTTGCCAAGGGTGATACTGTTACCTTGGATGTGAACTCCCTGTGCTGAAACTAACTGTTGTTCTCCCTCATTTGCTGTACACTGAACCGTGGGGACTGCACGAGCCTCTCTCCATTTGCTTCCTGCTGCCTGAGACCCCTCACCCACTGTGCTGAACTCACCCTCACACACACACAAACACACATACACTCAAACACAAATAAACACTGCTATATATATATATATATATATATATATATATATATATATATATATATATATATATATACACACACACCTATACATCTCTAAGTATGTATATATATATATATATATATATATATATATATATATATATATATATATATATATATATATATATATATATATATATATAAGCATATACATATACATATACATATACATATATATATATATATATATACATATATACATATACATATACATATACATATACATATATATATATATATATATATATATACAAACACACACACACACACACACACACATATATATATATATATATATATATATATATATATATATATATATATATATATATATACTCTCACACATAATCACTAACACACACATATACACTTAATTATATATACACTCATATACATATATATATTACATAAATATCATATATATATATATATATATATATATATATATATATATATATATATATATATATATATATATACATGCACACATAGAATTAGGAGCAAAACACTAAACACGTGGAGTGCACCGCACCCGTATCACACTAACTCTATGATACGCTTGCGATACGGCCCCAACACACAACCAAATGCATCCCGGAGGATATGAGCAAGTCTAATACACTAAATATGAGCAATACGTATAGTAATTAGAATAACTATATGTCCGTGTCACAATGTGATATGCACAAGGCCCCGTGTCAGAGAAAACCCCCCAAAATTAACCCGTTTTGTCAAATTGACGAGATACGGCCTACACGTATCCAATTGTGGACACGATACTAGTCACAAACAAACAATCATAGGTTATATTGATCTACTAGACCAAATAACAAACACCATATGTGCTAATCTCAGAATTCTTCCAAAATTGGCATCAAAATGCACATAACTTCCACCGTAGGTCTCCAATGAACCTAAAATCAATTCCTATGGGTAGTCTATGCATGTGGGTTGGTTTCTCATGGTTAAATCTCAGATTTAGAGTCTAATAGAAGGGGAAAAACTAAAATATACCTATTAGGAGATGAATTTCCAATAAAAAGTCTCCAAATAGAAAGTAGCTCCTCTCCTTATAGATCTTGACCTCCTTCTTCTTGCTCCTTGTTTTCTTCTTGTAGATCCTTGATGTAGAAGCCTCCAATAAAGAATAAAGAAGAAATTTGTGAAGAAATTGCTAGAGAATTGATTGGAATGAAGGAAATTAAATGAGGGAAAAAAAATAGATCTAAAGGAATTGGGAATAAAATAAGGGCGACACTATCTCTCCTCCTCTAATGGTGGACGGCCCTAGCCCTCTCCTCAAGCTAGTATGAAATATCCTAATTACCCCTTGGGGCCTCTCATGAATAAATAATTAGGAAGAAAAGGTTCTAGTCTAATGGTTTCACTAATTAATACAATCTCCTAATCCATGGGCCTAATTCATGGGCTCAAACTAAACTTATATGAAATATTGGTTCCTACATCTAATAAAATAGGTTAGGTCCACTACACAAGTATAAAATAAACTACAACTAATAATAATTAAATAATATAATAATTAAATAATTATGCATGCACAAAATTTAAATACAATAATTCCTAAAATTTAAAATACCCGTGTCAATTAACAAACTATCCTTAAATAAAAATGTGAGGGTGACAACAACTCCAATAAAAAAACCCAATTTAATGGACCCATTAAAGTGCACTTAAGCTATAATAAATATAATTACAGTCTACACCATCTATCTCAGTATAATTCTAATCTCATCTACAAAAAGTAAATACAATACAATATGATAGACCAGTCAAGATAATAGATAAAAAAAATAGTCCATCATCAAGTCCAAATAAATAGTGTCTCGGGAAATAACCCGACATAATAAAAAAAGAGAATATCACCAATACATATGTCCATAAGTCCAGATATGAAATATCACTTAGCATAAATACTGAGTAAGTAACTGAATACTCAGGAAAAATCCTCTGGCACAACCTCGTCCTCTGGTGCCAGTACTGCTCCAGCGTCAGCTCTTGTCCCGTATATATCAGGATAATCTGCCTCTATTATACCTGGAGACATAATCCAGATCCAGGTCCTCAGGGGACATAGCAAGGTACAAGAAACACTCAAGCCAAATAAAATACAGTCAATAAAAATAGATCCTCAGGGTAAGCTATGTAACCAACTAAGTAAAATGCATATGAGAGCATCACTGGTACTCAGGCTGAGGCTACTATAGGCTCTGTGTCGGGGAGCCCATAGAAGCAAGTAGAATCACGACTCCAGTATATGTGCCAAAGCAAGTAGTATCATGTATTCTAGTAGTATAGTATATATATAAATAATTAGCCTGTAGCCTGTGTGTCTCTTCCCATCCAATATAACCTTACGTCTCATGTCCATAACACGTATGATCATGACCTCTAGCTAGTATAATGAGTCATAATGATATCTATATATATACAAGTCTCATATCATGAATCCTATACAGAATCATCATAAATAACTCAAGAAAGACTCTGTCACATAAAATAGTGTCAAGTGTCCTATGATATGATGTACTTGGTAAAGCAAGCACGTAAAAATAGGATCATGGAATCAACTCTCTAAATGACGTTATACGACTCTACGTACGACGTCAACACCCGAATCATGTTCGGACGCTAAGCAACGTTTCACGGTCCTAGGTTGAACGGGTACATCACAGAAGTATATATATAGAAAGAACACAAGCAAATAATATCATAGGATCTACTGTAAGTTGGCAAGGTACACTTGCCTGGGTTCTAAACTCCATCAGTTGCTCCTGTAAAAGTGGAATCTGCAAGTACGCCTCTGGATGTTGTAATAAATATCACTATTGCTCTTAGAATACTTGAAATAGCTAGGATTGACTACCCAAAAGTCCAATTTGGACCCAGGGGCAGAATTGACAGTTTTGGGTCAAAGGGGGGTCCACATGTGGTCCACTTCGTACCAAAAAATGTGGCAAAGATAAAGTTCTTCAACTTTAGCAAATTTAGTATCAACGAGTCCAGAACGATAGCACGAACCCAATGGAACATCCAGAACTGGATTTTGATGAGACGGTCACAAACTCACTCGTCAAGTGGAACCGTAGGGCCCGCAAAACGATATTTCGTCAACGTTCTCAGAATTGAACCAAACATGTGTCATAGGACCAGCATAATACTATAAATCTGATGGCGCAAGTTTCTTTGCTAAATGACAAGCACACACAAAATTATAACGAGTGTCAGAACAGGCCGATATGGTGCTTTTCGACGAATATGCATTGATTTTGGTGTGTACGCACATCCAAATCAAGTTCCACAAAATTTCACACGTCTGCGTTGACGATACATGACTTTCGATATAATTCTCACACGACGAAGTTGCCTCGTTTAGCAGGATGCACCCCGTTTCGAGAAAATTTGGGTTTAGAAAACCAAATTTTTTGACATATTTCAACAGCAAATAAATTACAGCATAAATCAAATTAAAAAAAAGTGTTTTAAGGGATTAAAACTGGGTTATGATGTCTAAATTAATGTTTAAGTAGAATTTAAAAAATATTAACTAGGTTGAAAGAAAATTAGACACGAACATGGGTGGTTGGAACAGTTTCTGATCTCAAAACTCGGTCATTTTTTTTCCTATTTTGTGTCGCAATTTGCGATCGACACAGGACATGATAAGTTAAACTAATTACACATGGTTTATGTAGTCTTCATATAGGAGTTGACAGTTCACCATTTGGTTTACTGTATAGGAAGAAACAGGGGTAGGAAGAAGAGTACCTCACTGTGCTGTTCGCGATCGTGACTTCGGGCGGCTGTTCGTGGCGGCATGCGGCGATCGTCGACGGTCATGGCAGCGGTCGATGGTGTGCGGCGATGGTCGACTGAACACAGGGTATATGCTGGTGGTGGTCGTCTGCTCTGATACAGTATATATAAGGAGTGAGGGGGGATCAGGGAGAGAAAGAGAGGAGTCGCGATTATTACAGGGAGGGGAAGAGTGGGGGAGCGAGGGTTTTGGGTTTTTACTGTAGATGTAGGATTACGGGTTTCGGGTGCTGGGGTGCGGGTCTGTGGGTTGGGTTCGGGTTTAGGGTTCAGGATCCGGGTTTGGATTTAATAATTATTATATATATATATATATATATATATATATATATATATATATATATATATATATATATATATATATGACCATAAAAATAGGTTTGAACCCCAAATAATTTCCAGAAAAATTCTATAATATTCTAGTAATAGTTGTACACCCAAAAATATATTTTATGAGTAATATTAGTAATTAATTAAATACACATAAATATTAATCCATGAATATATATTTATTATAGTTAGCTAAAAATACAGAAAATTCTTCCTTAATCTCATTAATTACATAATACCAATAATTAAAATAATAAAATTTAATTCTAAAAATATCAGGGGGTTTACAAGATGGATCGAGTGCAGCTCGAGGAGGATCATCATTCGGGAACCCCGTATATTCCTGAAGATCGACATTAGCATTCAGGCGCAGTGTCTACAGTAGATCCCGAGGCAGATCGGCCGGCACTATCGGACCAGCAAGCAGTACCTGTGCACCCAGTTCAGCCCTAGCAGCCAGAGGGTATTGCCCGAGCAGTCATGGATGTCCTTCGAGGTTTTATGATGACCCAACAGCACCATAGTGATGTACTCACTCAGTCGGTCGAGACAACGTTGGAGCGAGATGGTTCTCAGATCCATAATTCTGCGACCAGCTTCAGGCGTCTCAATCCTCCGTACTTTTATGGCACAGAGGACGCAATTTCATTCGATGCTCGGCTGCAGGATACTGAGGCCATCTTGGAGGCAGTAGGGACTCCGTCTAGATAGCGTATAGCAGTAGTGAGGCTACAGTTATTGGACTTGGCTCATGACTGGTGGACAGCACATGAGGTTTCTCTCACAGCACCGATTCCAGGGAAGGTTTTTACTGAGAGTTTCCAGGCGAGGTATTTTGACACGGTGTCACATTATGAGATTCAGCAGAGGTTTAACAACCTCTGGCAGGAGAGCAGGACCGTCGACGGTCACGCGGTGGAGTTTGCGAGACTTAGTCGGTTTGCTCCCACTTTGGTAACGACCAAGTTGGAGAGGGCGATGAGGTTCCAGCAGGAACTCTATTTAGAGATTATTTTGGCGGTAGAGCAGCATAAGTTTTAGACCTTTGATGCAGTTATGCAGGCAGGAGGTATGAGTACACATCGCAGAGGATTACATATCTAGTTGGGAGCCAGAAGAGGCCCAACGTTTCAAGAGGATCAGAAACCCAGTCATCAGCACAAGCTCCCGCAGTTCAAGTCCTGATGATTGGATCCTCGAGGAGTACAACATCATCTCAACAGTCTTCCCAGACATTCCCTCAGCAGAGGCAGTCATCTTCTTCTTCTTTATGTAGTTGTTTCCATTACGGGAAACCTAGTTATAAAGTATCAGAGTGCCGTAGGGCACAGGTATTGTGCTTGGTTTATGGGGCATCAGACCACATAGTCGGTGTATATCCTAGGAGGAACCAGACTGGATCATCATCAACCTAGTCAGCAGTTCGGCCAGCAGCACCAGTGCAGCAGTAGCATGTTCAGAGGCCTTTGCCTCCACAGGCTCAGGTATTCCAGCAAAAGCTGCAATAGTATGCGCAGGCCCATGCACAGGCTAGACCTAGAGGTCAGCAGCAAAGGGGACCAACACCCAGAGGGCAGGGTCGAGCTTTCTTGCTATCGATGGGGGAGGCTTTAGAAATATGAGAGGTGGTATAAGGTACCATTCTCATCCACTTTCATTCAGCTTCAGCTTTATTTGATTCTGGTGTATCGTATTCATTTATATATGTACGCTTTGTGATATGAGTTGGATTAGAGTCTGAGTCCTTACCTGTAAGGTTTTGAATATACTTACTGGCAACAGTCTCGTGGGAGTAGATAGAGTATATCCCTCGTGTAGAGTTATAGTGTACGAAGAGAGTTTCTCGCGAGGCTGATAGAGTTTCCTATGGTTGATTATGATATCGTTCTTGGGATAGACTGGTTGAGTGCGAGATACGCGACGATAGATTGCCATAGTGGCAATATTATCTTTTATGTACCTGGTGGAGAGGAGTTCTCATTCTTGAGAGGTGCAATAAAATCACTGGAGGTTACATTGATGATGGCAGAGACAGAGGAGGCACAATTTCCCAGAGTATTTTGTGAGTTTCCTGACATATTTCTCGATGAGCTACCAGGTGTACCACCAGTTAAAGATATGGAGTTCTACAATAATTTGATCCCGGGAGCAGAGCCAGTATCAGAGAGGGTTCACAGGATGTCACCATCAGAGTTGGAGATCTTGTACCGGATGATTGAGGAGTTGAGAGCCAAGGGATTCATTAGACCTAGTGCATTACCTTGGGGAGCCCCGTTACTTCTTGTTAAAAAAAATGATGGTTCATCGCGTTTAGTTATTGAATATAGAACACTAAATACGGCAACCATTAAGAACAAGTATCCTTTGCCTATGATAGATGACTTATTTGATCAGCTCGGTGGCGTGACTATATTTTCTAAGATCGATTTATGGTCTGGGTATCATCAGATCAAAGTTAGAGAGTAGGACATACTCAAGACGGTATTCAAATCTAGATATGGTCATTGGGAGTTTCTAGTTAGGCCATTTGGAGTGACCAATGTACCCGCTATATTTATGTCTCTCATGAATAACATCTTCATGCCTTACCTAGACCAGTTTGTGATAATGTTTATTGATGATATCTTGGTCTATAGTCGGAGGAAGGAAGAGCATAAGAAACATCTTTGCGTAGTGCTTCAGATTCTTCGAGAGCAGAAGCTGTACGCAAAGTTCAGCAAGTGTGAGTTCTGGCTTGATCGTATCTCATACTTGGAACATTATTTCTGGTGGAGGAATCGAGGTAGATCCCAAGAAGGTGGAGGCTATTGAGACTTGGCCAGTAGCCCGTACAGCTTCAGATGTGCACAGTTTTCTGGGTCTAGCAGGTTACTATAGACGGTTTATGGCAGACTTTGCTAGGATCTCTGCACCCTTGACACGGTTGACGTATAAGGATGTACGCATTGAGTGGTCAGATGCTTGTCAGACTTCTTTCGAGAAGCTCAATCGGAGTTTGATTTTGGCTCCTATTCTGACACTTCTAGTGGGACCAGGTGGGTTCTCAGTATATTATGATGCTTCAGGAGTGAGACTAAGGTGTGTCCTTATGCAGCATGGCAGAGTGATAGTTTATGCATCTCGGCAGCTTCGAGACCATGAAAAGAGTTATCCGACGCATGATCTTGAGTTGGCAGCTGTAGTGTTTGCACTTAAGCTCTGGAGGTATTACCTATATGGTGATCGAGTTGAGATCTTCACAGACCACAAGAGCTTGATGTATGTGTTCACACAGAAAGAACTTAACATGCATCATAGTAGGTGGCTCGAGTTATTGTCGGACTATGATCTTGACCTTAAGTATCATCTAGGGAAGGCTAATATCATAGCAGACGCCTTGATCAGGAGAGAAAGAGCTTACTTCTTAACAGAGTAGTACCACATTTTCGAGGATCTACATGAGATGGGTATCGAGGTAGTATTATATGGTATTATCAGTTTTATGACAAGTTTGTAAGTTCAGTCTTCTATAGTTAAGAGGATCAGAGCAGAGCAGACTAGTGATGTTAGGCTTCAGCAACTCATAGTAGAGTGTGAGTCAGGACGTAGACCAGAGTTGAGCATTCATGAGGATGAGACTTTTAGGTTTGGGAGTCGACTTTATGTGCCGAAAGGAGATATCCGGCAGGAGATTATGTCAGAGGCCCATATTTCTCAGTACTCAGTGCATCCAGGAGAGACGAAGATATATTGGGATATTCGTCAGCACTTCTGGTTGAATGTTATAAAGAGGGAGATAGCTCGGTTCATTTCTCGATGTTTAGTCTGTCAACAAGTCAAGGCTGAGCATTAGAGACCGGCCAGACTACTTCTGCCTTTACTAATTTTGGAGTAAAAGTGGGACCATATTACTATAGACTTTGTGACTGGTATTCCTAGATCCCTGTCTGGCAGATACTCTATATGGGTTATAGTGGATCGACTCATGAAGGTTATTCACTTTCTTCCTTTCAGAGTGGGCTAGTCTACAGAGCAGCTAGCTGAGATGTACATGAGATAGATAGTCAGATTGCTTAGTATGCCAGTTAACATTGTCTCAGATAGAGATTCATGATTCATATCTCATTTCTGGCAGAGCATACAGCAGAGTCTCAGTATTAGGTTAAAGTTTAGTTGAGCCTACTATCCACAGACAGACGGACAGTTAAAGCATACTATTCAGACTTTGGAGGATATGCTTTAAGCTTGTACACTTGACTTCAGTAGATCTTGGGAGGATCACTTGCATTTAGTAGAGTTCTCCTATAACAACAGCTTTCAGGCGAGCATTCAGATGGAACCCTTCAAGGTTTTGTATGGTAGGAGATGCAGATTATCGTTAGCTTGGGATGACTTGGCGAGAGACAGATGCTTGGTTTAGAGATGATTGTTCAATCGGTTGGAGTGATCAGGCAGATCAGAGAGCATCTCAGAGTGGCTCAGGATCACTAGTGTCATTGGATAGATCATCACCGTCGTCATCTTGAGTTCTCTGTCGATGATCATGTATTTCTGAGGATTTTGTCTACTCGTTGAGTTATCAGATTTGGAGTACGGGGAAATCTTAGTCCCAGATATATAGGCCCGTTCGATATTCTCGAGCGAGTTGGAGACGTATCTTATCACCTAGATCTTTCACCATCGCTTCATGAGGTACATGACGTCTTTCACATATCTTAATTATGCCGATATATTTCAGACCCGAGCAATATCCTGGATCATTCTGAGTTGGACGTTGGTACCGAACTATCATATGAGGATAGGCTCGTGTCTATTTTGGACCAGAGGGAGAAGGTTCTTAAGAACCGGACTATCAGATTATTTTATGTTGTTTGGGGGCATCACTCCCTGGACAAGTCGACGTGGGAGCAAGAGGACAATATGCGTACTCGTTATCCATTTCTCTTCGACTTGGAAGGTATACTTATTCGTATACCCATATCCTATCTTAGCATGTACATGTGATTGATTGTTAGCTTATCTGTAATGTCTGATATTTTTACTTTCTGATTTCTTGTTGTTGTCCAGGAAATTTCATACTCACATGAGTTTCTTGTTTATTTTTGATTTCAAGCTAGCTTTCATGAATGTTGTTGTTAGTAATTTTTAGATCCTTATAAAAATTCTGAGGACAAAATTTTTTTAAGGAGGGGAGGGTTGTGAGACTCGTCTCACAGTATTTGGATTTTATGCGACTACGTATTTCTGTGCTAGTTATTGCATTTTATTGGATCTCAAGTAAGCCCAAAATTTCTCAAAATTAAACCTTTACTACCTGACCGGTATACCGACGGTATACTATAGTATACCGACGGTATACTGTCCGACATATTTGTTTCACTTTTGAGATATTTTTGAGATATTTTTGAGATATTTCTCTATAAATAGTACTCGAGATATTTTATTTCCTTCTCTCTCTCTCTCTCCTATCTTCTTCATTTCTCTCTCGAGCTTGGAAGCATGATCTTGAGACCTAGAGTGTGGTTTTTGAACTCCTTTGTGGTGGTGGACTAGAAGATTTAGGCTGGGAGCTCGCGTTAGCCAAGTAGACATTGTCGATTGTGTGAACTTCTTTTACTTTCTATCATTTTACTTTCCTAGAGCTTGGTTGTTGCTTTTTAGCTTAGGCTCGCTTTACTATTATTATTCATCTCGTATTTTTAGCCTTTTGACCGTCTCGATTGTAATTTCTAGTAGAATCTTGTCCCATCCCTTTTTGGTAACTCCATAACGAAAACGGTACCGGAGTTGTGACCGCGAGATTTAGTCCATATTGTGATATGAGACATACCCTACACTTAACTTCCTGTTAGACTTGGTTCTGAAAAATTTTGGGATTGGATTTGAATTCCGAAAATCAGACTTTACTTGACTTTAACCATATTTATTCTTGAAAACCAGCATACCGACGGTGTACTACAGTGTACCGACGGTATACCAATTTCGATCAACTTAATTTTTTGATATTTTTTGTGAACGCTATCGACATACCAACGGTGTACTACAGTATACCGATGGTATATCGATCTTGCAAAAATTGTTAGATATTTGTCTTGGCCGGCATACCGACGGCGTACTTGGCTGTGCCAACGGTATACCGATTTATGGAACTTTGTTTTCCAGTAACTTTTTGCCTACTTGGAACGACATACCAATTTGTTGGAATCCAGAACTTGTTGTGTTTTTCCTATCTCTAGACCGGTGTACCTACTGTGTACTAGACTATACCGACGGTATACCGATCGTGCTCTTTTTTTAGAAATTCTTGGTTTTTTGTGATTTTATGTTGATACTTCTGGCTTTTGCTTGGACACGCGATGACTTAACCTGATTTAGACATGAACTTACATGGCTTCAGATGACTTGAATTGACTTGGCTTTACTCAATTTTACCCGGCTTTGCTCGGCTACACGTGATGACATGATTGACTGGACTTGACTTGGCATGACTTTACATGGCTTCATCGGACATTGGCTTAACTTGGTTTCACTTGGTTTCATCTTGTTGGACATGGCTTCATAGGGTTCTACATGGCTTCACCATGTTTCACATGGCTTTACCTGGCTTCACCTGGATTGACATGGCTTCATATGGCTTTACCTGGCTTCACTTGATTACACGTGGCTTGGTTTTTCTTGTAGCATACATGAGTCTGTATATGCAATATATATTAAATATGTTTATATTATTTTTAGAAGTTATTTTGTTGCATTATGTCTCAGATTGATTCTGCGAAATGCCACACCCGGATTCCTACAAGAAACTGCTAGGAGTTTATAACTAGAGATTCAGTTAGTATATGGCTAGGGATTTTCCTAGATTCCATGCAGTCCCAGTTATTCATACAGTTATCTTGAGGAGTATCCAGTGGTTTATATTATGGAGTATCTTGAGGAGTATCCGTTGCTGGTTTGTGCGTATGGATATCCCAAACGAACTGCAGGAACATGCGATCAGAAGAAACTCTAGTATCGCGTTGCATTATAATTATTAGTAATTAGGATAGTGATAACCCTAGTTAGCTAAAGTATCAAGCCATACATATAGGATTTATTGTGATTTATGGATGATGGACAGTCTAGGCTTTACATGACCACACTTTTATTTTCTACACTTATTACACTATTGATTATCAGCTCAGGATATCTCTCATTGCAGGTTTATAATATCTCTTTTACTATCCTAAGATCTTTTACATTAAGTCTTTACTTTCAATATTTGTATTGCTTTTATTGTTGGTTTAAGTTCCTAGATTGGCTTCTTTTGTGGTACTTGCTATTTGGGGGTCTGAGCCAACTGGTTTTGTATAGCCAGATCCAGTAGCAGCACTGGAGGATCTTTCGTACTTTCCTGAGGATGGTGGCCACCAGGAGCACTAGACCGCTTGAGTAGATTTTCTTACTTCCTCACTCTGATGTACATTTGTCACTACCATATTTTCTAGGAAAGGGTATTTTGGTCAGTTTATAATTAATTAAATATTGTACATGTTGAATATTTATTTTACCATTTAATTATTATTAGATGTTATTTTAGACTTGTGTTAGTGGACCTAACTAGTTTAGATTAGATCCATGGAGCAACATTTAATTCTTGTTAGAATTGAGCCCAATAGTAAGCTCATTCATGAGGAGGATGATTAATTAGTTAAACCAATTAGACTAGAACCTTCCCTCCTTAATTAATTCCTTCATGACAAGCCCAAGGGGTATTATGGATATTTTATAGTAGCTTGGGAGAGGGGTTAGGGGCCGACCATAGCTAGAATAGGGAGAGACTCTCTCTCTTCATTTTTATTTTAAATCTAGATCTAGAATTTTTTTCTTCCAATTTTTTTCATTCCTACACCAATTTCTACCCAAATTTCTTTCCAATTCCTTCTCTACTCATCATTGGAGGCCATTAGAACAAGGAGGAAGCAAGGATATACAAGTTGAAGGCTCTTGACACTCAATTTGAAGATTTTATTAGAAATTCATCTCCCAATAGGTGTAATTAAATTTTATCTCTCTAATTTGACTCTAAATTTATAATTTAATCATTAGGAACTCTTCCATGTACTAAGGCTATCTATAGGAATTAGAATTAGATTCATAGGAGGCCTATAGAAAAAATTATGTGGTATTTTATGTCAATTTTGGAGAAATTATGAGATTGACACATCTTGTGTTTGTCAATAGGTCAATTAGACCAAATTAATATATGTTTTGCTGTGTGTGACTAGTATCGTATTCACAATTGGATACGTGTAGGCGGTATCCTGACAATTTGACAATACGGGTTGATTTGCAAGTTTTCTTCCGACACGGGGGGTTGAGCATGTCACATTTTAATACGGGCACGTAGTTGAGTAGCTAGCTCTTCGTGTTGTTCATAATTATGATTTTAGACTTGCTTGTGTCCTTCAGGATACGTTTGGCTGTGTGGTGGAGCTGTAATGCAAGCGTATCATAGATCTAGTGTGATACAGGTGCGGTGCACTCCACGTGTTTGTTTTCTTGTATTTCAATTCAATTTATATTGGTTATAGCTATTATATTATTATAATTATATTTGTTATATGATATATATATATATATATATATATATATATATATATATATATATATATATATATATATATATATATGT
The DNA here is from genome assembly GCA_036927795.1 of Iris macrosiphon. NCBI lineage: Eukaryota > Viridiplantae > Streptophyta > Magnoliopsida > Asparagales > Iridaceae > Iris > Iris macrosiphon. Next base: position 62,964,553 of record JAYESA010000011.1, on the reverse strand, counting down.
ATTTTCTGTGTTTCTTTGTGATGTGTGGGTGATCATTGGAGAATATGAGAGTGTATGTGCATCTCTAGTGTGGTTGTGTGTTAATATATATATATATATATATATATATATATATATATATATATATATATATATATATATATATATATATATATATATATATGGATGAGTGTGTATATGTATGTGTGTATGAGACCTAGAGGGGAGAAGCATAAGCAGTGATAAGCAGCCAAAAAAGCAGCAAGAAGCAGCAGCAAAATCAGCAGCAGCAGTGAGAAGCTGCAGAAGCAGCAGGCCAATAAGCAGCAAGCTGCAGTAGCAGCAGAAGCAGTAAGCAGCAGTAGCAGAAGCAGTAAGCAACAAGTTGCAGCAGAAGCAGTAAGCTGCAGTAGCTGCAGCAGCAGCGATAAGCAGCAACAGTGATAAGCAGAAGCAATAGCAATAAGCAGCAGTAGTGTAGTGGGTAGTGGGTGCTTAGATAAGCTAGTTAATAAGCTAAGTTAGTTTATATTGATAGTTATATATATATATATATATATATATATATATATATATATATATATATATATATATATATAAGCACTAGTTAACATTGGTTAGTATTATTTCTAGATTACCTTGAGTTACACCAAGGTAATGAGAGTTGAGGTATCTTGGGTACGGGTATTAAATATCAAGGTGTATGTTAGTATGTTAGTTTAGTATAGTATTATTATAAGTTTAAATGCATATTAGTGTAGAGTGAGGTGTATGGGTAGTTATTTATATGTTAGATATTAAATTATCTTGTGATACCAAGGTAATGTCAAGGTATTGGTTTATACTCAAGGTATTGGGTTTGTGTATCAAGATGGGTGTGTATGTGGTGTGATACAGCATTTGGTTCAAAGCCAAGGTATATACTTAGCATTAGTTTAGCTAGGAGTACTATATATTTTTGTCTTGTATATATATTATTGTATTTTTATATCTAATAATTTGCGTATCTTATAATACGGTATTTTGTTGGTTTCCTAGTATCCTAGTATGGCATAGTTATATAGTGTATGGACCCAATATCCTAGAGATTGACTCATATAACTTAAAAATAGCTAGTTTGACCAAGATTGACTAGTTTGACTAAGAGTTGACCTAGTTTGACTGTTTTAACTTTAGAAATGGCTTTATGACATAGAATTTGACTAGTTTAACTTATTTTTATTCCAAAATCTTGTATTGATATAATATTCCATATTTAGGTCTCTGAGCCACCGTACCAGACATCTTTGATACTGTTCTCCAGATTTTAGGCAAGTACATTCTCTGATAGTTTCTTATTTATGATATCCTCTATGTCTCTTGTATTTAGTATAGATATCCTTGACATCTTGACACGATGGTTATACAGATTGGTATATCCGGATCTCATCATGAGATATTATTCCTTGGTATTTATGGTATACCTTGTGTAAGCCTTGTTCTTTGTTCTTCTTATACATGTACATACATTGATTCTTAGGAAGACTTGCTACCTACCCAGTGAATCCCGTGTCATAACGTACCATGGTTGGATCCACTATACCAGTCGGGGGCGGGGAGTATTTATTATAGATATGTGATCATACCCTCCTTGTGTATGTCTTGTTCCTTGAATAGTGTTAATCATACACCGCACGTATGATTAACCAGGCCATAATCCTTGTGCAAGTTCCCAAGCCGATCACATGTTGAAGCTGGTACTCACTCAATTAGTAGTAGTATTTCTTGTTTATATTCTATGATGCTCATTCTTGTATTTATTTTCAGTATTCCCCTTATTGCATATCTCGTACCTGTATATTGTATCTTGTATATTCGCTCTATTTACTGTTACATAGTTTATATCATTTATTAGAACTGCTGTTAGAGATATACTTTGCTCCTTTTCTGACTGGATATATTTTTCCCAGATGACACTGAGGAGTGGTACCCCACTCACTACGGGACTTAGGACGTAGTTGGCTTAGAGCCAAAGACTTTGCCTCAGGAGGGTCTCATCCCAATTGAGACAGACGACCCAAGACTTGTAGCTCAATAGATAGTTTCTTTTGTACTAGATTTGTCTCTAGCATTTTGTTATTAGTATTCCTTAATTTGACTCATTGTATATTATCTCTTCTTGTGAGTTGTATTGACTCTTCTGTTCTTATATCATATTCATGCGATTGTTCCATCTTATAGATCTGTGATTGAGTATTCATATTTAATTGGTGGTATTATTATATCTTGATTGCTAGATAGATAGTTTACCCAAATAACGTTCTACCGCTGATGCTGCGGCGTAGGCGGGACGTACCCACGTACTCGTGCCCCTATACCGAGTGCGTGTCGTGAAAACATTATACTTATGTTAGCTTTTAGCCACCGAGCACATGTTTAGCTCATATTTTGGTTTGATCAGTTAGACTACGAGCATTAACATGATTGGCATATCCTAGGGTTGATCATGTACGACTTAGATTCTGGATAGTCTATTTATTTTGTATTCATTAGCTTCATGATCATCTGTATATTATAGTTTGGGACAATTTACTATTATATTTAAGCTGATCTTATATCTTGTTATTTTTTCTGTTGTTCTTATGATTGAGACACTAGGGTTGTTGGACCTAGGCTTGACTGTTGGTTTATAGTAGTGACCCCTCATGTCTTACAACTTTACCGTATATATGGAGTACCAGAATGCTCTATGTATACATAACTGGCCTTGTCATTCCCGCTTTCCAGTATTCTAGTTCTAGGACGTGACAACCATACTGGCATTAGACAATTATATGGGTTTTATTGTATTGCAACGTGTCATGGTTGGATCCATTATACTAGTCAGAATAGGAGAAATTATCACACCCCAGAACCAGAATACTGGAGATCGGGGGAGTGACTCAGCCAACCACATCTTACGGAATATCGAAGTAACCCACAACGTGCTAAGGTTCTCTAGAGACATGGGGGTGCATACTACAATCAAGTCAACTAGGGTCAAGATCTCTATATCTCAATCATCAACCAAGAAACAGTAAGAATGCGCATATCAGATAAAGCAGTTATGCGTCCCTGACGCTCTATCAGAATGATCATGAAACTAGTTATACAGGATGGTACACTAGTACATTGCCAAGAGTACATGACTGTAAGTCAGACGCGGTCTGAATAATATACAATCATGTAGAGGAACTAATGTCCAGATAAATCAGCTAACAAGTACCGTCAGCTAAATGCGAAAAGGTAATACAAAATGATACTCATAGTGGGGGAGAAGAAACCCACTCAAGTTCTTTGGTGGACATCCTCCTGGTGTGCGTCATCGGTCAGATACAAGACAGGATCCTCGGGCTCTGCAACTAAACCTGGCCAAACAAAACCAATGGGATCAGGCCCGAGAGCAAGTACCATAAAGGAGCACAAGTGAATAAAGTAAAAACCAATAAAATACATAAAATAGGAATTTATGCCATAACTGCAAGAGTATGACCTTTCATCGGAGTAGTAGGATACCTCTACAACCAAACAAGGATAAGAGGTGTCGCACTACTCTGAGATAGGGTACGACTCACCAATTATGAACACGACGAAGATAAAACACATTAATATAATCCAGAATATGCATGCCATAATACAAGCTAAGATATAGGTATAATATGCAGCTTCGGAACATGACCTATTGTAACACATTTGCGCAACCCTACACCGAAATAAGGACAAGGATTGAACCGTCGTACCATAATAGTTCATGTCCATAGATTACCAGCACATACTCTTTTAAATCGGCTAATCAATCCTACGGCTTATTATATGGAGTCTGAGTTATCTCAGAATGGATGCATAAAGAAATCCTCAGATCGAGAGCTGTTTAGTAGGGCTAACCGAGCCATAGTAATCGCATAGCACATTGTATATTATGTACCAGTCCCTCGTAAGGCCACCGTGCTAGAATCACATAGAACATATTGTACAATATAAGTATTCGGATATTGTCGTCCACTAGTACGAACGTGACCAATATCCATTGGGGCCAGCCTTGCATGTCATGACAGTTGTCTGAGGTGGCTAATGTTCACGATATCAAAATTTTATCCCTCCCAATGCTCTACTAATTTTAGTTGCCTAAATTAGCCCTATGGTTATGGTAGGAATCCCATGGTGTGGTCACATGATCAATCCTCCTATATGTCATACCGTAGTACGGTCCACGCTAGATACGAATCTACTTTGTTACTTGATAGCTCAAACTGGATTCACCCGAGCGTGATGCTACAATTAATCAACTTCTAGCCACGCTTTTGTAGTTGACCCATATACCATACCCGTGCTAGGAAATTAATATAATAATATCATATGTCACGTAGTATAGGGGCATTCTCGATGCATAACCCAAAATATGTAATCTTATAGCACGTAGGAAGTTATGTCGCACCTTAGTGCACATTATGATATGGTCGTACCTCAGTGCACCTTATAATACATGTATGCATAGCACGTAGTAATTGTTTCAACACGGATAAAAAAAGGGTCGAATCACCAAACTTACAGTTGTTTATACGAGCCTTATCACATTGGGACACATAGCTCATGTTATGCACATAGCTGGTTAGTTACTTATGACATAGTCAATTCTAGCACATGGTCATTTCTAGCACAAGGTCGAGTTACTAAGTCCATTCTTCCTTAGGATCAACTATAAGCAATTATCAAGACTAACCATATAGAACAAAGAAATATTTCAAATAAAAATAGCTAAGCTGCATGCACAACTTGGCTCATGAGACGGGTGCCGCATGGACTGTCGGCTGTATGCTAGCTCAGGCCATATATGATACCAGGGCGCATATGATCCCAGGCCGTATATGATCCCAGACTGTATGCTCCTCCAAGCCATATGCTCCGGACAAAAGTTTACTCTTCAGGACATGTGCCAAAGTGATGTGTGTAAGAGAAAAGTGATTGAAGTGATGGATGTGACAGGCCATAAAGTATGTCAAGAAGAAAAGACAATACCATTAAAAGATGTGCCAAGGTTTTAAAGTCATGCTTCCAAGGGAAAGTGGCCTCATACTCTGCTTGTCGTATATGGGTTGGTGTCGCATAGAGGTCAATGCAGCATGGAGGTCTCTTGGACTTAGCGAATTTTTCATTTGTCCAGTGAACAAAACACAAGAAGTTCTGTCACTTAGCTCCATAACACTTTGTGTTATGGTCAGTCATGCTTCCAAAAAAAATTGACGCATACTGGTTGGCTATTTAGCAAAGAGTCCAGTCATATAAGGATCACGCCGCATGGAAGTCTCGGCCGCATATTGTGCTGGCCGCATAAGAAATTCGTCTTCTCCAGACAGTAAGTTCAGTCATGGCAGAAAAGCTCCAAAAATCCAAAAATTGATTTTTTCATAAAAACTTCATTTTAACTCTGAATCAAGTGAACCAAAAGCCAAAATACTCGAAATAAAGTGCTCCATCAACCATAAAAGCTATTTTTCTAAAATACTATATTTTAATAGATCAAAACCAAGCAAAAATTTTGGAACCCATGAAAACCCTAACTTTAAAACTCAGATCTACTCAAAATAGTTCATCAAAATGCAAAACTCCAAGAACTAAAAATAATGAGAACATCAAGGAAAATATTTTCTATCGAACATATTTTTAATTTACTAATAATATAAAAAATCCAAAAAAATTTGGCTTCACCACTTTGAGCAAGATGTACTTGCCTTGGTGGACTAACAAATCTCTTCCTAGAACCAAGTCTAGTGCTAGGGCTATGGATTTTGGTTGGGAGTTATTGAGGGAAGGAGGAAGAGGAAGGAAGACGTAAAGGAAATAAATAAAAAAATAAAATAGAGGAGAGAGAAAGAGGGGTATATATACACAAGAGGGAAAAAGGGTATTCTAGTAATGACTAAACCTCATGCAATCCTAACCATCGAAAATAGGCTTAGTGGTTCCAAGAGTGAACCGGGCCAGATATCCATCCTATATATGGGTCCTAGGACTGGCTCATGGCAATTACCAAGATGTTCACTACTGGTCTCAGGTAGTCTTCCACAATAAACATGAATACAATTAAATAAAATACATCATAATTAACATGAATCAATATATAAAATACAACATGAATACATCTACAGGAAATTTTTTAAATATCACAAATTCAAGAATACCAAATCTGGGAACGAGTGTGACATCTCTATCCACCTTAGAAAAATTCCGTCTACGGAATTCACTAGGCTAGTCGAGCTGATTACCAAGCAATAAAACTCATAGATCAAGCAGAAGACTCATGATCTTATCAGGAAACTCATGATCCAGAAAACCTCATGAACTACCAAATCTCATGAACTGCAACTAACATAATACCAAGCATCTTTGATAATATAAACAAAATAGGCATATAATAAAAGTAATAATAATATAAACAAAGGCGCAAGCAATCCACACAATTAAAAGGAAAAAGAAAGAACTGGAGGCATACAGATACATATGTCTCCCAAGTCAGTCAAAATAGGAACTCATCCTCGCTGGCCTATGCTGACTCCCAAAAATGGACAGGGATAAAGTCTTGAGATAAATTAGTACCAGCGACTTAGTCAAGAACATGACTCTGCCTAGTATACCTTCGTAGTAAGGATATATGACATACATCATATATCCCGAGATACAAAGGCAGAAGAGTGAGATGAAAGATCATCTCCACTCGCCGAATATACGAAACCCAAAAGATATAACTAGAAGAAGCTCAAAACTTACCCTCGATTTAAGAGCCCTCATCCAACACCTGTTTTAACACGCCAAACTATGCTTGCTCATGTCTCGGTGCTACTGGAACTCTGTCATGAGGATGTCTCTGCTGACCAAACAGACGTTGTCTCTGGTGAAACACCTGTGCTTGTGTCAACATCGAACGTTGGGCTAAAGGTCGTACTGCTAAAACTGGCTCTTGATACAAAACTACTCCTGGAGCTGGCAACGCTGGGAATTTTTGATATAGTCCTCCCTGCCTCTGCATCTATGGGCAAGTAGCTATCATGTAGTCAGAAGCCCCATACCTCAAGCATCTTCTACTTGCCATCCTACTTACATCCTGAGTGTGACCTCTTTTGCCATAATAGGTACATCCTAATGGATTCTCTGGACGTTGTTGATATTGTCTCGACTGTTGTTGCCAAATTATCATTGTCTTATCTGATGCAAATGGCCTCCTGTGGTACCAAATCACGAATACGAATACCAGGTGTTGGTCCTCCACCTGTGTTCTGGACATGAGACCTCTTATGCCCTCCAGTCGTCGAAGCTAACCTCTGGATGGTAAGCTCATATCTCTTGGCTGCTATCAATACGGCATCGAATGTTGTAGTTATATCCTTCAACTAGTTATAGAATCTCAAGATGAAGTCCTTGTTGGAATCTCATAGCCCTTTCTTTCTCCATCATCACCATAGTTGGAGCAAACCTGCTCAGCCTACAGAACTCTGCTACATATCCATCTATTGTTCTGTCAGATTGCCTGAGATCAATAAATCTCTACTGTAGCTCGTATTGTGCCACTAATCCAAAATACTTGGTCCTGAACTGGGTTCTGAAGTTGTCCCAAGAGATAGGATGCTTCAAGCCAACTTTCTCCGTTTTCCACCAATCACGAGCAAGATCTTGTAGTTGTAATTGGGCTTGATTAACTTGCTATTCTGTTGGAATCTTAGTTGCCGCCATGATCGTCTCAATGCCTTGAAGTCAAGCATCCGCCGTAATAGCATCCTCTGTGCCTTTAAAATAACTCGGGTTGAGTCGACAGAATCTATATGACGTCCCATAATCTTCTTTTTCACTCTCCTCCAAAGCCGTTTGTAGTCCTTGGTTTAAGAGGACATTCTACTCCTGTTGTCGAAGTTGCTGGTGCTGCTATACTGCTATCTGATGCTGTTGTATAGCCATCATGTCTCTGATAATTTCTAACAGTATCACGGTATCAAGTGCTGCTGGTGTTACTGGAACTGTCGGGGGTACCGATATCTCTAGTACATGTTGCCCACCCATTGGCTCTACTCAAAGCTGATCTTGAGAAAGTACTATCTCTTGTTGGCACTCAATAGGATCTTGCTCTACTAGCTGTTCTACCAAATTTGCTTCCCTAACAAGCGAGAAAGATGTGCCCTTGAAGGAAAAGGATACTAAGACATCAAATGACAGGACATAGAAGAACAAGGAAGTAAACAGTTGATAGTTCAAGCTCACTGTAGAAGAAGACAAATTCAGAATATCAAGAAAAATAGTTTTGATTGAGAATCCTAGAACAAGACACCCCACAAGTTGGCACACCCAATTCCAGTGTATTCCTGCTTTATTTTCATATGTTGGTTCGTGTCATTATATTATTATTTTATTTTTTTGTTGCTGAGAGAGACAACCCGAGACCAATAGAATACCCATTGGAATTGCCATAGACCCGATTTAGGACCCATATGTAGAATGGACACTTGGTTCGGTTCATTTTGGGTGAACCCATGACTAAACCCTCTTTTCTCCTCTCTTAGTATATATATGGCTTTTCTCTCTCCTCTCTTTCTTCTTCTTCATTTTATTTATCTCCTCTCCCTCAATCTCCCCCTAACCCTAACCCTAAGGGAAGTTACTATGACTTGGACCGTGAGAGGTTGAGGCTAGGAGCCACCCAAGGCAAGTACATCTTGCTCAATGGTGAAATCATGAATTTTTAGATTTTTATATATGTTATTGTTTTAAAAATATTTTTGATGGAAAATATTCTCCTTGAGTTGTTGATCATGTTTAGTTCTTAGAGTTTTAAATTTTGATGTATAGATTTTTGTAGATTTGAGTTTCAAGTTTAGGATTTTTATGTGTTCTATGAGTTTTTCTTGGTTTTTAATCTATTAAAACTTAGTATTTTTGAAAAATAGTTGTTCCTTATGTTAGAGCATTTTATTTCGAGCATTTTGGCTTTTGATTTACTTAATTTGGAGTTAAAATAGAGTTTTCTGAAGAAAATAAAATTTTAATTTTTGGAGCTTTCGGCCATGGCTGAACTTGATATTGGAGAAGACGAAGTCTTCGTGCGACCGGCGAGCCATGCGGCCGAAGAGTGCCATGTAGCCTGCGAGGGTTATGCGGCCTGAACTCTTGCTGCATGATGACAACATATGTCCATCTTGTTGGACGCATGACTGCTATTTACACAAGTGTTCTTGAACACCTTGTGCTTTCACTTGCTGAACTAATAAAAAATTTGCTAAGTCCAAAAGAGAGTCCATACAGCCAGTGGGTGCATGCGGCCAGAGGGTGCATGCGGCTAGTGAGTCCATGCGGCCAGAGAGTCCATGCGGCCAGTGGGTGCTTGCGGCCAAAGAGTCCATGCACAACCAGTGGATGCATGCGGCCAGTGAGTCCATGCGGCCAGTGGAAGTATGCGGCCAGGGATTCTTATGTGCATTTTTGTGTTCCCTGTTGATTGATATTTCCTTTTAGTGATTATTTTTGTGTGCTTCCTTATGTTGATGCAAGTTTATGATACCAGACAAGTTTTGCATATGAGTTCACAAGACAAGTTTATGTACAAATTCATAATCCTCACGACACCATAAAAATATTTGTGTATGAAAAACCATTGCATTTGGCATCGGGCAATCAAGTATGAGTATTGTCCAATGTATCGCGTGTCGCGAATACAATAACTCATGAATAGCTCATACTCGTGATTCATCATTTTAGGGAGCTCTCAAGTGTCCATGACTCGAGAACTTAAAATAATTTAGAATGACTAAACAAGATAATATTTACCTAGAGCATTTTAGAGGGGGCAACCCCGATCCCCAAGGGCCCCATGCGGCATGGATAATACTGCTAGGCAAGGGCTCCATGACTGACCAAGTTTACGCGTGCTGTGGCACATTACAAGATAAGTTTATATTTACGAGAAAAGTTTATGATTATAAGACAAGTTTATGTTTACAAGACCAGTTTTTGATTCACAAGTTTATGTTTATGCTTATAAGTTCAATTTCTGTTTGTGATCAGTAATAAGTTATGTTATTATATATTTGACTGTGTATTTAAATTTACTAGAAAAGCATAACTTGGCCATCCGGGTTGACTGCAGTACCGGTGGTAGCAATATTCTTAGCAATGCATTTCTAGTAATTAGGGCTTGTGATAACCCTAGTTAGTTAATTATAGCAAGCCATAGGCATGTTTGGTCGTGAATTGGATATTTGTTATTTGTACAGCTCGCTCTTCTAGTTTTATTTTCTTCCGGCGTGTGGTTAGGGTGCTAAGTTCTGCTCGGGTGAAAGTCTGCAACCACGTTCCTTGTTTGGTTTAAGGGTTGTGGTCCTGATCTAGAGTAGTTCCTATGCTCTCTTGTCGTTCGTCGTCTTACTTTTATTTTTGCACTTATTATCAGTTCTTCCAGTATTATTCTTGAGACAAGTACATTGGTACCGTACAAGTCTCGATCAGTATTTATTTCTTATATATGTCTCTTTTCCTTATGTTTTAATGTGCTTGGTCTATCACCTCGAGCTCTATTGTGGTACTTTTTGCTTGGGGTTCTGACTCCACTGGCTTTGCATGGCCAGGTTACCCCGAAGAGAACCAAGATCCACCGCGCTTCCAACAAGATGGCTCGTACTCATAGGACTGTGGCCGAAGCTCGCGAGTAGGTTTCCTTCTTCCACCCCTTGCCTTGGTTACTTCTTTTTGTGGTGTTTAGCAAGGAGCATAGTTAGATCCTTATATTTTTGAGACTGCAGTCAATATGATGTATATATTAGACCATGCTGGTATATTTTGATCATGTATTATTAAACTCTACTAGTGCAGTATTTTGTATTCACTATCTTCATGATCATATGTAACATATAATTTGGGACTCCTTTTTTACTTTCATGTATGATATTCTCTTATACTTGTGTTGCTGGGTTGAAATAATAGGATTTGTCGGCCTTAGGACTGACGTCATAACATGCTAGAGTTTATCCATTTGCCTTCATGACAACCTTAACACATTGCGGCTTACTTCGATATTCTGCAAGGTGCGGTTGGCAATGTCAGTCTCCTATTAACCCAGTATTCTGGGAGCAGGACGTGACAAAGTTTTATTGGTGGCCCATGCAGGTCTATTTTTCATACTTGTAGGAGGACTCATCTTATTAGAATCTCAATCCTTTATTATCTTTGATTGAACTCCACTTCCAACATGCACCTCTCATTTCCCTTGAACTTCAAACTTGCTTGATATTATTGTTCCATTCTCGTCCCTTGTTGATATCCTTGTGCCCTTATCCTTCAGGGACATCCCACCTGCTCCTCCTTTTGAGGGTTCCGTTGCACCGATAACTCCAGCAGATCCAGTAGAAGGCCAGGATCATATTCTGATATTAAACCAATGACAAGCATCAGTAGCTTTTTATCAGCCGGCTCCACAAGTCATGCATGCCCGACCAGCACAATCAGCCCCACCAGTCTTGTCAGAACAGCTAGCTCAGCCCGCTCCGTCATTTATACCAGTCCAGCCAGCACAGACAAAACTACCAGTTCTACCAGTACAACCAGGGCAGGCAGGCTATGTTAGAGATGATCTAAGCTATGATGATGGTACAATAGTAATAACAACAACAACAACTCCAGCTTTAGCAACAAGTGGTCCAACTATGCCAGCAGTTTCAGCAAGGACAAGAACAGACCAACTCTACTCTTTGCAAGGGAGTTAGAGTAGCAATCGACAATAGTGGGCGTTACTCACAACTCGGTGACCAATATTAGTCGCATGCACCCAGCCAAGTTCCTCGGCACGAAAGATTCAGTTTCAGCAGATTCTTGGCTCCAGGACTTTGAGGCCATCCTGGATGCGACCAAAACCCCAGATGATGAGAAGGTAGCAGTCGTAAAGCTACAATTATCAGATCTTGCCCGAGATTGGTGGGCAGCACAAGAAATGACACTTCTGAAGCCCATTGGCTGGCAAACATTTAAGGAGCACTTCCAGGAAAAGTATTATCATAATACCGCCAGGTTCCAGCTCCAGTAGTAGTTCATCAACCTCTATCAGAACATAAGATCGGTCGACTAGTATGCAGCCAAATTTTGTCGACTCAGCCGGTTTGCTCCCCATATGGTAGCTTTAGGGGAAGTCCGAGCCAAGAGATTTAAGCAAGGATTACATCTATAGCTCCAACAATTTATGGTAGTTCATAATTATACCACCTACGATACAGTACTCAGGGCAGCTAGGTCCCAAGAACTTGCCGGCCAAAGATTAGTAGCAAGGATCAGAGGCCAGAAGAGGTCGCACTCCTCCCTGAGAAGCACCAGTATTCAGTCATCACCTCTAGCACCAGCAGTTAGAACTTCTCGCCCACCAACACCTCCAACTTCCACAGTAACCTCGGTGTAATCTACCAGGCAGTCTGTATCAGCAGGATGCAGCCACTGCGGCAAGCCAGGGCACACCAAATTGGTTTATGTCCAATCCTGTTCCCAGAGGCTTCTTCAGTCCGACAGTTACTAGCTTCACCTCGGACATCGATTGAAGGCCCGCGAGGACCAGTATTAGCAGTCTGACCCCTAGCCCAGCGTCCTCTTCCAACGTAGACTCAACAGTTCCAGCAGCAACGTCTGGCACAGTATGCGCAAGCTCAGCAAGCCCAACCAGCAAAACAGAACCAACAGCAAGTTAGAGCCACGACCCTTGGACGATTGCCTGACGAATCATTTGACAACCTAGAGCAGTTGTTAACTGAAGGCGCTAAAATTATTGATAAGATTTTTGAGCTCTCTTTAGCTTGTCTCATTCTTGGGTTCTTGTTGAACGATCTTGTGTCCCATGCGTTCGAGATATGAGTCTTTTTGATCCTTTCGTTGAGCGAAAAGGCGAGTTCATCGCCCCCGCTCTTCTTCCTTCGTGACTCGTGGTATGTGGTGTTTATCATGTATCCCGACTGCGAAGGTATATCCTGGATTAGAGTCATCTCCTCGATATAGTCGTTGGTATTGACTTGCCTCCAGGCTTGGCTCTTATCCATTTTGTGAGTCAGCATAGGAAAGTAAGGACGAGTTCCTATTCGACTAACTCAGGAGTATATGTATCCATATACCTCCACTTTTCCTGTATGTTGTTTCTGTGCATTTATTCATTAGTTACTTCCTGTAACTATCTTCTCTATTTAGTTACTTGCTTAGTGTAATCATTTGAATTATGATTTAATTTCTTGAGTTTTCTCGTGTGTTCCAGCTCGACAAGCCTTGGTAAAATTTCTAGGACCAAAATTTTCTAAGGAGGGTAGAGATGTCACACCCGATTCCAGATTTAGTATTTATTGAATTTCTAGAATTTAATTTTTTTTCTGATAGTATATTCCTGCTGTATTTTTGTATATTGGTTCCTGTCATTATATTATTATTATTGTTTTATTTTTTCTGTTGCTGAGAGAAACTACCTGAGCCTAGTAGAATACCTATTTGCATTGCCATAAACCCGGTTTAGGACCCGCATGTAGAATGGACACTTGGTTCAGTTCATTTTGGGTGAACCCATGACTAAACCCTATTTTCTCCTCTCTTAGTATATATATGACTTTTCTCTCTCCTCTCTTTCTTCTTTTTTATTTTATTTTCCTCCTCTCCCTCAAGCTCTCCCTAACCCTAACCCTAACCCTAACCCTTAGGGTAGTTACTGTGACTTGGACCGTGAGAGGTTGAGGCTAGGAGCACCCAAGACAAGTACATCTTGCTCAATGGTAAAATCATGAATTTTTGGATTTTTATATATGTTGTTGTTTTAAAAATATTTTTGATGGAAAATATTCTCCTTGAGTTGCTGATCATGTTTATTTCTTGAAGTTTTAGATTTTGATATATACATTTTTGTAGATCTGAGTTTCAAGTTTAGGATTTTTATGTGTTCTATGAGTTTTCTTTGGTTTTTGATCTATTAAAACTTAGTGTTTTCAAAAAATAGTTATTCCTTATGTTAGAGCATTTCATTTTGAGCATTTTGGCTTTTGATTTACTTAATTTGGAGTTAAAATGGAGTTTTTTTTTGAAGAAAATAAAATTTTTGTTTTTGGAGCTTTCGGTCATGGTTGAACTTGCTGTTGGAGAAGAAGAAGTCTTCATGCGGCCAGCTAGCCATGCCGGCCTCAAAGGTTATGTGGCATGAACTCTTGACGCATGCTAACAACATATGTCCATCTTGTTGGACGCATGACTGCCTATTTACACAAGTGTCGTTGAACACCTTGTGCTTTCACTCGCTGAACGAATAAAAAATTAGCTAAGTCCAAAAGAGAGTCCATGCGGCCAGTGGGTGCATGCGGCCAGTGAGTCCATACGGCCAGTGGGTGGGTGCATACGGCCAGTCGGGGCATGCATCCAGAGAGTCCATGCTGCCAGTGGGTGCATGCGGCCAGTAAGTCCATGCGGCCAGTGGGCGTATGCGGCCAGGAATTCTTGTGTACATTTTTGTGTTCCTTTTTTTATTAGTAATTCCTTTTAGTAATTATTGTTGTGTGTTTTCTTTTGTCGATGCAAATTTATGATACCAGACAAGTTTTTCATATGAGTTCACAAGACAAGTTTATGTACAAGTTCACAATCCTCACGATACCATGGAAATATTTGTGTATGAAAATCCATTGCATTTGGCATCGGAAAATCAAGTGTGAGCATTGTCCAATGTATCACGTGTCGCGGATAAGATAACTCATGAATAGCTCCTACTCGTGATTCGTCATTTTAGGGAGTTCTCAAGTGTCCACGACTCAAAAACTTAAAATAATTTAGAATTATTAAATAAGATAATATTTACCTAGAGCATTTTGAAGGGAAAAATATTACGCTACTGGCTACCCTGATCGCCAAGGGCCCCATGCGGCATGGACAACCCTGCTAGGCAAGGGATCCAAGACTGACCAAGTTTACGCTTGCTGCGTCACATTACAAGATAAGTTTACTTTACAAGAAAAGTTTATGATTATAAGACAAGTTTATGTTTACAAGACCAGTTTTTGATTCACAAGTTTACGTTTATGATAAGTAATAAGTTAAGTTCAATTTATGTTTGTGATAAGTAGCAAGTTATGTTATTGTATGGTTGGTTGACTGTGCATTTAAATTTACTAGACAAGCATAGCCTTGGCCATCCGGGTTGACTGCAGTGCCGGTGGTAGCAATATTCTTAGCAATACATTTCTAGTAATTAGGGCTTGTGATAACCCTAGTTAGTTAATTATAGCAAGTCGTAGGCATGTTTGGCCATAAATTAGATGTTTGTTATTCGTACAACTAGCTCTTCTACTTTTATTTTCTCCCGGCGCGTGGTTAGGATGCTAAATTCTTCTCGGGTGAAGGTCTGCAACCCCGGTCCTTGTTTGGTTTAAGGGTTGTGGTCCCGATACAGAGTAGTTCCTATGCTCTCTTGCCGCTTGTCGCCTTACTTTTATTTTTGCACTTATTATCAGTTCTTCTAGTATTATTCTTGAGACAAGTACGTTGGTACCGTACAAGTCTCAATCTGCATTTATTTCTTATATGTCTCTTTTGCTTATGTTTTGATGTGGTTGGTCTATCACCTCGAGCTCCTTTGTGGTACTTGTTGATTGGGGTTCTGACCCCACTAGCTTTGCATGGCCAGGTTACCCCGAAGAGAACCAGGATCCACCATGCTTCTAACAAGATGGCTCGCACTCGTAGGACTGCGGCCGAAGCTCGCGAGTGGGTTTCTTTCTTCTATCTCTTGTCTTGATTCCTTCTTTTTGTGGTGTTTAGCAAGGAGCAGAGTTAGCTCCTTATATTCTTGAGACTGCAGTCAACGTGACGTATATATTAGACCGTGGCGGGTATATTTCAATCATCAACCAAGAAACAGTAAGAATGAGCATGTAAGATAAAGCAGTTAGGCGTCCCTGACGCTCTATCAGAATGATCATAAAACTAGTTATACAGGATGGTACACTAGTACATTGCCAAAAGTACATTACTGTAAGTTAGTCGTGGTCTGAATAATATACAATTATGTAGAGAAAATAATGTCCAGATATACCGGCTAACAAGTGTCGTCGGCTAAAAGCCAAAAAGTAATACAAAATGATACTCATAATAGGAGAGAAAAAACCCACTAAAGTTCCTCGGCAGACATCCTCCTAGTGTGCGCCATCGGTCAGATACAAGACAGGATCCCCGGGTTCTGCTACTAAACCTGGCCAAACAAAACCAACGGGGTCAGGCCCCGAGAGCAAGTACCACAAAGGCGCACAAGTGAATGAAGCAAAAACCAATAAAGTATATAAAATAAGAATCCGTGCCACAGCTGCAAGAGTATAACCTTTTATCGTAGGATACCTCTACAACCAAACAAGGATAAGAGGTGTCGCACTACTCCGAGACAGGGTACGACTCACCAATTATGAACACGACGAAGATACAACACATCAATATAATCCAGAATACACATGCCATAATACAAGCTAAGATATATATATATATATATATATAATATGCAGCTTCGGTACATGACCTATTGTGACACATTGGCACAACCCTACAACCAAACAAGGACAAAGGTTGAACCATCGCACCACAATAGTTCATGTGCCTAGACTACCAGCACAAACTCTTTTAAATCGGCCAATCAATCCTATGACTTGTTATATGGAGTCTGAGTTATCTCAGAACGGATGCATAAAAAAATCAACATATCGTGAGCTGTTTAGTAGGACTAACCGAGCCATAGTAATCGAATAGCACATTATATATTATGCACCAGTCCCTCGTAAGGCCACCGTGCTAGAATCACATAGAACAGATTGTACAATATAGGTATCCATTATTGCCGTCCACTAGTGAGGGCGTGACCAATATCCATGAGGTCAGCCATTACACGTCATGACGTTGTTTGAGGTGGCTAATGTGCATGATATCGGGATTTTATCCCTCCTAATGCTCTACAAATTTTAGTTGCCTAAATTAGATCTATGGTTATCTTAAGAATCCTATGGCATGGTCACATGATCAATCCTCCTATATGTCGTACTGTAGTACGGTCCACGCTAGATACGATCTACTTTGTTATTTGATAGCTCAAACTTGATTCACTCGAGTATGATACAACAATCAATCAAGTCCTAGCCACGCTTTAGTAGTTGACCCACATACCATGTCCGTGCTGGAAAATTAATATAATAATATCATATATCGTGTAGTATAGGGGCATTCTCGATGTTCAACCTGAAACATTTAATCTTATAGCATATAACAAGTTATGTCGCACCTTAGTGCACATTATGATATGGTCGTACCTTAATGCACCTTATAATATATGTACACGTAGCACGTAGTAATTATATCAGCACAGATACAAAAAATTAGGTCGAATCACCAAACTTACAGTTGGTCGTATAAGACTTATCGCATTAGGACACATATCTCATGTTATGCACATAACTGGTTAGTCACTTATGACAAAGTCAATTCTAGCACATGGTCATGTCTACTACATGGTCATGTCTAGCACAAGGTCGGGTTACTAAGTCCATTCTTCCTTAGGATCAATCACAAGCAATTGTCAAGACCAACCACATATAACAAAGAAATATTCTAAATAAAAATAGATAAGCTGCATGCACAACTTGGCGCATGAGACGGGTGCCGCATGAACTGTCGGTCGCTTACTACCTCAGGCCGCATATGATACCAAGCTGCATGCTTCTCCAAGCCGCATGCTCAAAAAAAAAGTCCTCTCTTTGGGATAAGTGACGAAGTGATGTGTGTTAGATAAAAATGACTGAAGTGATGGATGTGACAGGCCATAAAGTGTGTCCAATTTAAAAGACAACCATAGAAAGATGTGCCAAGATTTCAGAGTCATGCGTCCAAGAAAAAGTGGCCGCATACTCTGTTTGTCGCATATAGTTGCTTGCCGCATATAGGTTGGTATTGCATGGAGGTCGATGTCGCATGGAGGTCTCTTAGACTTAGCGAATTTTTCATTCGTCCAGCGAACAAAACACAAGGAATTGTCTCACTTATCTCCATAACACTTTGTGCTATGGTCAGTCATGCTTCCAAAAAAATGGAAGCATATTGGTTAGCTATGTGGTAAAGAGTCAAGCCGCATATTGCGCTAGCCGCATATGAACTTCGTCTTCTCTAGACAGTAAGTTCAGCCATGGCAGAAAAGCTCCAAAAACCTAAAAATTGCTTTCTTCATAAAAACTTTATTTTAACTCTGAATCAAGTGAACCAAAAGCCAAAATACTCGAAATAAAGTGCTCCATCAACTACAAAAACTGTTTTCTAAAATACCATGTTTTAATAGATCAAAACAAAAAAACTTTTAGAATCCATGAAAATCCAAACTTTAAAACTCAGATCTACTCAAAACCGTTCATCAAAACCAAAAACTCCAAGAACTAAAACTAATGAGAACATCAATGAGAACATCTTCCAACAAACACATTTTTAATTTACTAATCATATAAAAAATCTAATAAATCATGGTTTTACCACTTTGAGCAAGATGTACTTGCCTTGGTGGACTAACAAATCTCTTTCTAGAACCAAGTCTAGGGCTAGGGCTTAGGGTTTCGGTTGTGAGTACTTGAGGGAAGGAGGGAGAGGAAGGAAGAAGTAAAGGAAAGAAATAAAAAATGAAATAGAGGAGAGAGAAAGAGGGGTATATATACACAAGAGGAAAAAATGGTATTCTAGTCATGACTAATCCTCATGTAATCATAACCATCCAAAATAGGCTTAGTGGTTCCAAGAGTGAACCGGGTCAGATATCCATCCTACATATGGGTCCTAGCACTAGTTCATGGAAATTGCCAAGGTGTTCACTACTGGTCTCGGGTAGTCTCCCACAATAAACATGAATAAAATTAAATAAAATACATTATAAATAAAATGAATTAACATGTAAAATTTAGCATGAATACATTTACATAAATTTTTTTAAATTTTACAAATTCAAGAATACCAAATCTGGGAATGGGTGTGACAGAAATGCTAGCCAGATATGTGATCAAAACCTAGACAATGTTTAATGTTAAAGTAGACAATGTTTATCTTGTTAAAGTAGAAAATATTTATCTTGTTAAAGTAGATAATGTTTATCTTGTTAAAGTAGACAATGTTTATCTCCTTAAAGTAGATAATGTTTAACCAAAGCCGATCACATATCTAACTAGTATTTCAAAATACTTAGTGTAGTTATAGTTATTCTCTATATTTCATTCCATTGTATATTATTTTGCCTTATTGCTCTAGATTACTCGTCTCCCTTTTCTGCCATATTAGGATAATTGTTCATTGCTTTTCTCGTCTTGTATTATATTCATTATTATTGTTTATAGTCATTATCAATTAATATGGAACTGCTATTGGGTTATACTCGTTCTATCTTGACTAGATAATATTTTTTAGGCTTTGTTGAGGCTTTGTTGTGCTCAACATTCCTGAGTACCTTTGCATTATGGACCTACAAGTGACCTCTGGTGAGATCTAGGTTAGTATTTCTCTATCATAGTGCCATGTTTTAGTTTCAGTTCTTTTAGATTATTGTTGGACTATCTTTCTTCATTCACATCTTCCTTTAGTGTCATGCCCCAGTTCCAAATATAAGGAACTGAGCCACATAGCATTGTCCAGCGGATATACTTCGACAGGCATCCCAATCTAATGGACCCGACGGAGTGCACCTAAGCTGTAAAGTACAATGATAAAACCCAACACATAATACATAGACAGTGAAACTAAATCTCATCCACAGACAACAGATATATAGAGCACATAGAGGAAATCATAACTACTAATGTACAGAAGAGAAATAACACGGGAAATGTATTATAGTACAAATACGAGAAAAGTCACACGGGAACATACCCGCTAGTACAAATACTGAAATGAAGGAAAGCAGTAAGATAACTAGGAACGGTATCTGAAAGCTAAATAGTAATACCATTCCAGGGTGAAGTCACTACCAGGGATCAAACAAAATCCTCGGGAAGGACCTCGTCCTCTGCAACAAGTCCCGCTCCTGAATATACACCTGGTCTGTACTCCTCCGGGTAATCCTCCTCGCCTAAGCCTGGAAGGGAACCAGGTCGTCAGAGGGACGTAGTAAGGTACAAAAATATAACATGCCATAGTATAACAGAATGAAACAAGTGCAACGCCGGTGTAATCTAGTATAACCACCTAAGTGAGACACAATTTTGAAGACAATGTTCGATGCGTGGGCTGTCCAGAATAAAACTGTAGCTCCGAACACAGAGACACACGGGGCGTACCTTAGCTCCGAGCATAGAGTCACACGGGTGTTACTACTACTCCGGATACAGGACACTACATAAATAGGACATATACATATTTATGGCGCGTGCAGAGAAGCCCAAACATCTAGTAACACTTGCCTGGATTCGGACATATACATAAATAGGACATATACATATACATATACAGGACACTACATAAATAGGACATATACATATAAATATCTGGTGACTGAAATACATGATGGCAAGGTACACTTGCCTGGATCCGGATGCTAAAGATGGGTCTCTGGTACAAGGTCCAAGTCTGCGGATCCCGTAGTACCTAGAGACGAGATACAAGCTGTAAACCCCCTCGACCAATTTAGGTTTCATTAAGTTTAATTGAGTGACTAGGGTTTATCTGGATTCGATGACATTAAGGTGCAACATTTATGTGACTTAATTCACCTGACGGTTGGCCTAATGTGTGGAGCACTATACTAGTAGGTACCCCCCAAACCAATTAAGTACCCATCCCCTAGACACGCAGGACTACCCACCTACACCTTGTGTAACCTTCAGATCCCGATCATGTGCCCTAATGTAGCTGCAAAACAGTCATGGCAAACGTCTAAGTATATTCTTATTAAAAACAACTTTCTCCTAATGACGGATGTAATTGTTGTAACCTGATTTAAATTTGAGGCCAGATCACTTCTAAACTAGTCTTAACCAAGCCTTTACACCTATCAGGAGGACTAGACCTCACCCTAAGGAGCCAGAAAAGCCCAAGGCCCAGTCCATAAACCTTACTATATATAAACAACTATCCCTAATACTATGGAAACCCTAATATCACCCATCCCCTCAACCTAGCCGAACTCCCTTGCCAATCCAATTCCCCTCAGCCACACCGGATCAACCGCCACCTCCCTGCCGGACGGAACCACCACCAGTTCAAGCCGCCACCACCACCCCGTTCACCTGCACCCCTTCACGACACCGGACCACACAGGCCGCTTGCACCACCACCCATCCAGCCATCCCCCGAACGTCCAACAGGGTCGAACCCCCACCCGACGCTGCCTGGACCCAGCCGACCACCGCCTAACGCTGCCTGGACCCAGCCGACCCAGCCCGACGCTGCCTGGACCAGCTCGACGCTGCCTGGACCCCGCCCGACGCTGCCTGCCGCTGCTAACGGTCGGACGCCGGAGTTCCACCGATCACCGGTCAACGGACTCGTCGAAGGAGCAGACACCCCCCTCTCGTCCTATTGGTCAGGTACTCGTCCTCCAAACAGCCCCTTGTGTGTCCATATTTCTCCTTCGTATCGTCGTGTCGCACTTAAAACCATAACCATAGTATTTGACCTAGTTAAGAAATAATTGCATGGAAGTTAATATTAATTAGATATTTATTAATAAATAATAAGTCTAAACTAATGACCAGTTACCAGAGTCAGGAAATTCACTTGAAACGTTGAAATATAAAACTAGTACGTTGAGCATGGAAATAGAGACATGTGTTCGTGCATAACCGAAAATTATGGACAACCCGTAACTAGTTAATTATTGACTCGAGACACATGTTAACCGAAGACAGAACACGTGTACATCCTTGTTACGTGCACACGTGATGCTGTACTCAAACAACAGTGAATTTGTGACGGTATTCAAGTATAGAGTCGTAATTGTATGTAGTTAATGCGTAGTGTCTGATGATTGGTTGTTATATTATATTGTGTGTTAGGATCAGTGGACCAGCAAAGGGATATTGCAGGAACCGGCTTCTGGCATTCACAGCTTCAGGACACAGGCAAGATACCTTGCTATATTTACTGTATAATTTAAATATGCATAAGTTGTATTGTATTCTTGTTGCTCATAAATTATACAACTGTGCGCGTTCGAGTTATCTCGGGTGCATTCGACGGTTACGTCGATGATTAGTATATATATGGACTTAGCTCTTAGCAGACTCAACCCATTGGACGATACTCTGTTATTGTCTGAGACCTGACACCTCACACGGGCACTGAGATATATTCATATTGGGATGCGGGTTTGCGCACTCGACTAGCTATCATTGCGTATCACCTACATCACGGTTAGTATGTAGTCAGGATATAGTTTAGAGACTTGGCATATAGATACATGGTATGCACGTCGAGTAGTTGACTTGCGTATCTACATTGGGCGGGGAGGACAACTAGTAGGCGTATGGAGTACACACATTAGAGCCGTAGTTTCGGAGGAACCTCGGATCCAATGATTTTCCCCTTATACTGATGCCACGTTCTTCGGAGCGATATGGACGATATACTGTACAGATGCCACTCACTTCGGAGCATGGACGTTATGCCTACACCTATCCATACGCACCAGCGTTGTCCTCATATTGCATTCACTTAGATGGCTAGCACACCCTTTTTGTATTTATTTTAGTCAGTATTCATATATGGCATATTATTTTCTTGTATCTTGTTACGTCCCTCTGAGGACCTGATACCTTTCCAGATTTAGACGAGGCTTACTACCCCACCGTATACGGCCCGGGACAGGAGACGAGATTTGCTACAGCTGAGGAGTTGGAGGTGCAACCGTCAGAGTTTCCGTGACCAGCTGGTAGGCCTTTAGCCTAGATGGAGGGCATCATTATCTACTCAGCTGATGCTCTAGTCATTATCTTTTATATCTCATTTCAGTACTTTATTTCGTCATAGTAGTGGGTTTGTTCTCACCAGACATCACTGGTTGTACTATGATATCTTGAAACTGGTATTTATCAACCAGCAGTTTATTTAGTGTTTCTTGCTCTTTATATTGTGGATGAGATTAGATTACCTGTTATTGATTGATATTGGACATATAGTATTATAGGACAGCGTAGCACTCTTCGTGGATCCATTAAATTAGGATATCTTCGGAGACGTGTCAGCTGGTCATTGCCACGTAGCCTGGTTCCGTATATTTTGGGACTGGGGCGTGACATAATTTTAGTGGTGGCCCATGCAGGTCAGTTTTTTCGCTTGTGGTATGGTAACATGCCCAGCGAGCCTGCAATAGGATAGAAATTATTAGGTCTCATCCACTTTTGATTCATCCTTGAACTTCTTTCATACTGCTTCTAAATATCTGCATCCTGTTTGTTTGCTCTCGTACTCTTTTAATGAAGCTCTATCTTTTACAGCAAGATGAATTTGCGCAGTGGACGAGGAGCACCCCGTGCCACGGTGCCAGATAACACCACACAAGGAGATGAGGTACCCCAAGGGCAACCCCCGCTACAGACCCCGCTGATACATTGGCACGAGACATCGCAGGGAGATCCTACACCGCAGCCAGAGGGACAGACTTCCCAGACGATCCCCACGCAGCATTGTGAGGGCCAGACTTCAGGAGCTATACCGATGCCGCGGACTGAGAGGCTGACATCTGAGGAGACGCCTACTGCACAACCAGAGACTCCCCTACCATCGCCTCTGCCTTACCCACCCCAGATGCCACAGCTAGATGGCCAGCCACAGATGCTTCAGTTCTTCCAGGCAATGATGTAAGCACAGTGGCAGCAGACAGAGACACTGCGACAGAGTCTGATGGCAGTACTAGAGAGGACACCTGTCACGACACCAGCACCAGCACCTCCACCTGCCCCGACAGGTGGCACTGTTAGATGGTTCCGACAGATGGGACCAGATACCTTCTCAGGCAATGAGACTGCGGAACAGATCTCTGATTGGATCGCCAACACAGAGATGCTATTAGAGGCTTCACAACTACATCCAGACCTTTGGATGACCGCAGTGAGAGCCCAACTAAAAGGCAACGCCCATCACTGGTGGGATTCCATCGAGCGCAGTGTAGGCAAGAACCAGACTTGGGAACAATTCTTAGAGTACTTCAATGCGAAGTATTTTCCAGCAACAGTCAGAAATGCCCTGTACTTCTAGTTCCTACATCTAGAACAGGAGAATATGACTATTGACGCATATGACGCAGAGTTTAGCCGCCTTAGCATATTTGGAGCCGTCCTGATACCCAATGATCTAGAGAAGGCTCAGAGATTCTACCACGGCCTCAATTTCGAACTACAGAGATATACCACCACACAGGCGAGGATTTCATATGAGGAGGTTCTCGCAGAGGCGAGGATCCAAGAGGCCATTGTCAAAAGAGTTAGACGTTCCAATACGACCATGCCAGCTAGAGTCCAGCCCGGAGCAGGAGGACCCATCCGTCGTCCCGGAGCGTAGACACAACAGAGAGCAGCACCATATCCACACCAGGAACTTCCGACTTGCCACTACTGTGGTAAGATAGGTCACTTCGAGAAGGACTGCCGGAAGAGACTTGGAACATGCATAATTTATGGAGCAAGCCAGGACCTTGCTAGAGATAGCCCACAGTGCAGGGAGACAGCCCCACAGGCCGGACAAAGGCCAGCAGCACCAGCCCCGAGGATACTACCCCCACCAGGAGACCAGCGTCCACCAGCACCCGGAGGATTCCAGAGGGGACCACCTTTGGCCCCGCAGCAGACCCAGTTTGATCGGGCCCGACAGCAGGCAGGAGGACAGAGACAGGGACAGGCCTTTACATTAGCAGCCGCTGAGGAGGAAACAGAAGGAGAAGCAATCACAGGTACCATTTTAGTCGCATCCTTACCTGCGACAACATTGTTTGATTCTGGGGCTACTTTGTCATTTATATCTAGTAGATTTGTAGCAATGCATAGAGTAGCGACGTCCCCTTTACCTAAGTGTTAGAAGATTCTTACCGGAGGAGGTATCGTATCGGTTACCAGCACTATTAGAACGTGCTCAGTAGTCGTATGTGGTAGAGAGATGAGAGCGCGATTCCTGGTATTGCCTATGTCGTACTTTGATGTTGTGTTAGGCATGGATTGGCTAAGCCAATATAACGCCGTACTGGACTGCCGAAAGGGTAGCGTCACTTTTAGACCACCAGATCAACCGGAGTTCGAGTACATGCGAGGGACCGTCGAACAAGGAGTAGGACAGACAGCTGGAACTTGTATGACTATGGAGATTGTACCCCCACCTATAGTTACAGAATTCGAGGATGTTTTCCCCGAAGAATTGCCAGGCTTACCACCCGATAGAGACGTGGAGTTTACCATTGAGCTAGTACCAGGAGCAGCACCGGTATCTTCTAATGTGTACCGATTGGCGAAGAAGGAGTTAGACGAACTGAAGCTACAATTGGAAGAGTTGCAGAGCAAAGGATTTATTCGTCCTAGTGCATCACCATGGGGAGCACCAGTATTGTTTGTGCCTAAGAAGGATGGAACAGTACGTATATGTATTGATTACAGAGCCCTTAATGCTTTTACTATCAAGAACAAGTACCCCCTGCCGCGGATTAACGATTTATTCGACCAGTAGACATGAGCAGTGGTGTTCACAAAGATCGACTTAAAATCGGGTTATCATCAAGTGAAGGTGCGAAGAGAAGACATTCAAAAGACAGCATTCAGGACTCGTTATGGTCACTACGAGTTCTTAGTGATGCCTTTTGGACTGACGAATGCGCCAGCTGTATTTATGAACTTGATGAACAGAGTATTCCATCAATACTTAGACCAGTTCGTGGTAGTCTTTATCGACGACATTTTGGTGTATTTGAAGAGCCACGAGGAGCACGAGAAGCACTTGAGACTAGTGTTAGAGACGCTGAGAAGAGAGAGACTTTATGCCAAGCTTAGCAAGTACGAGTTTCTCCTAGATCGTGTCGCCTTCCTTGGACACGTTATCTCAGGAGACGGTATCTCAGTAGATCCGACGAAGATTTCATCT
This sequence comes from Iris macrosiphon, assembly GCA_036927795.1. Taxonomy (NCBI): domain Eukaryota; kingdom Viridiplantae; phylum Streptophyta; class Magnoliopsida; order Asparagales; family Iridaceae; genus Iris; species Iris macrosiphon. The sequence continues at coordinate 62,938,462 of JAYESA010000011.1, read as the reverse complement.
GTAGAGACATGGCCAACCCCTACCAATGTCTCAGAGGTAAGGAGTTTCCTAGGACTTGTTGGATATTACCGGAGGTTCGTAGAGAACTTCGCGAAGATTGCAGAGCCAATGACCCGCTTGACCCGTAAGGAGCAGGAGTTCACTTGGACAGAGGAATGTCAGAAGGCATTCGATGAGCTGAAGAAGCGCTTGACTACAGCACCCATCTTGACCATACCTTCTGGACCCGGAGGATTCGTAATCTACAGCGATGCGTCTGGGAAAGGATTAGGATGCATCTTGATGCAGCATGGAAAGGTTGTAGCTTATGCTTCTAGACAGTTAAGGACACATGAGAAGAACTATCCCACCCACGACTTGGAGCTTGCAGCGGTGATCTTTGCGTTAAAACTTTGGAGGCATTACCTATATAGAAAAAAAGTGGAGATATTTACTGATCATAAAAGCCTGAAATACGTCTACACTCAGAAGGATCTAAATCAGAGACAGAGACGTTGGCTCGAGGTGATGACAGACTTCAAAATAGAGCTACAGTACCACCCAGGAAAGGCCAACGTAGTAGCAGACGCATTGAGCAAAAGACCTATGGCATTCTTCTTGACTACCCAACAGCATCTGTTGAGAGATCTCGAGCAGATGGGTATAGAGGTTGTTATATCCGGAGTAGACGGACAGTTGTCGAATTTCCAATTGCAATCGACAATGGTAGAGAGAATCAAGGCCGCTTTGCTGACAGATACCAGATTTCAGAGACTCAGACAGAGGACAGAGGCTAGATTACAGACAGGATTGCAGATACATAAAGACGAAACACTGAGATGCGTAGATCGTCTCTATGTTCCAAATAGAGAACTTCGGCAGGAATTGTTGACAGAGGCTCACAGTTCTACCTACTCCGTTCATCCAGGAGGCACGAAGATGTACAGAGATCTAAGACAGTACTACTGGTGGCACGGAATGAAGAGAGAGATAGCACGCTTCGAGGCCAAGTGCCTGGTGTGTCAATAAGTCAAGGCTGAGCACCAGAGGTCTGCAGGATTGCTTCAACCACTTCCTATACCGGAGTGGAAAAGGGAGCATATCACTATGGACTTTGTTACGGGCTTTCCGAGGAGTCCTAGTGGGCGCAATGCAGTATGGGTAATCGTGGATAGACTCACCAAGTTCGCACACTTTCTACCCTTTAGAGTTGGACAATCGACGGAGGTTTTAGCAGATATGTACATGAGGAAGATTGTGCACCTACATGGAGTGCCAGTTAGCATCGTGTCTGACAGGGATACGAGATTTACGTCTTACTTCTGGCGGAGTATGCAAGAGAGTCTTGGTACTCGCCTAAAGTTTAGCACAACGTATCACCTACAAACAGATGGCCAGTCGGAGCACACCATTCAGACGCTTGAAGACATGTTAAGAGCGTGCATGCTGGACTTCGGAGGATCATGGAAGGACCACTTACATTTGGTCGAGTTTTCCTACAACAACCGCTATCAAGCTAGCATTCAAATGGCTCCCTATGAAGCGTTGTATGGAAGGAAATGTCGTTCTCCAGTATGCTGGAGTGATATAGGCGAACGACAGATTCTCGGACCTTAGTTGGTTGTTCGGACGGTAGAGAAGGTAAAGAAGATCCAAGGACACCTTCGAGCAGCACAAGACCGACAGAAGCATTGGGCGAATGCGCATCGCCGACCCTTAGAGTTTCAGGTTGGAGATCACGTATTCTTAAAGATCTCACCTACTCAAGGGACTTTCAGATTCGGAGGCAGAGGGAAGCTGAGTCCGAGGTACATCGGACCATTCGACATATTAGAACGCATCGGAGAGGTTGCTTACAGATTAGCATTACCGCAGACCTTGGAAGGAGTCCACGACGTCTTCCATGTATCACAACTGAGAAGGTACATATCGGATCCTAGTCACGTGCTTGACCATTCCGAGATCACAGTCGGCCCGAGCCTATCATATGAGGGGGAGCCTGTGGAGATTCTATACAGGAGTGAGAAGGTACTGCGAGGTCAAACTATCCCTCTAGTTCGCGTCGCATGGAGACATCATACACCGGAAGAGTCAACTTGGGAATGCGAGGAGGAGATTAGACAGCGCTATCCCCATATTTTCGAAGGACTAGGTACGTATTAGCATTTTATTTCAGTCAGTAGTTATTACCTTGCGTATGTTTTAATTTCGAGGACGAAATGCTCTAAGAAGGTGAGATTGTAAACCCCCTAGACCAATTTAGGTTTCATTAAGTTTAATTGAGTGACTAGGGTTTATCTGGATACAATGACATTAAGGTGCAACATTTATGTGACTTAATTCACCTTACGGTTGCCCTAATGTGTGGAGCACTATACTAGTAGGTACCCCCCAAACCAATTAAGTACCCATCCCCTAGACACGCAGGACTACCCACCTACACCTTGTGTAACCTTCAGATCCCGATCTTGTGCCCTAATGTAGCTGCACAACAGTCATGGCAAACGTCTAAGTATATTCTTATTAAAAACAACTTTCTCCTAATGACGGATGTAATTATTGTAACCTGATTTAAATTTGAGGCCAGATCACTTCTAAACTAGTCTTAACCAAGCCTTTACACCTATCAGGAGGACTAGACCTCACCCAAAGAAGCCAGACAAGCCCAAGGCCCAGGCCATAAACCCTACTATATATAAACAACTATCCCTAATACTATGGAAACCCTAATATCACCCATCCCCTCAACCTAGCCGAACTCCCTTGCCAATCCAATTCCCCTCAGCCACACCGGATCAACCGCCACCTCCCTGCCGGACGGAACCACCACCAGTTCAAGCTGCCACCACCACCCCATTCACCTGCACCCCTCCACGACACCGGACCACACAGGCCGCTTGCACCACCATCCATCCAGCCATCCCCCGAACATCCAGCCGGGTCGAGCCCCCGCCCGACGCTGCCTGGACCCAGCCGACCCCCGCCCGATGCTGCCTGGACCCAACCGACCCCCGCCCGACGCTGCCTGGACCAGGCCGACGCTGCCTGGACCCCGCCCGATGCTGCCTGCGGCTGCTAACGGTCGGACGCCGGAGTTCCACCGATCACCGGTCAGCGGACTCGTCGAAGGAGCAGACACCCCCCTCTCATCCTATTGGTCAGGTACTCGTCCTCCAAACAGCCCCTCGTGTGTCCATATTTCTCCTTCGTGTCGTCGTGTCGCACTTAAAACCATAACCATAGTATTTGACCTAGTTTAGAAATAATTGCATGGAAGTTAATATTAATTAGATATTTATTAATAAATAATAAGTCTAAACTAATGACCAGTTACCAGAGTCAGGAAATTCACTTGAAATGCTGAAATATAAAACTAGTACGTTGAGCATGGAAATAGAGACATGTGTTCGTGCATAACCGAAAATTATGGACAACCCGTAACCAGTTAATTATTGACTCAAGACACATGTTAACCGAAGACAGAACACGTGTACATCCTCGCTACGTGCACACGTGACGCTGTACTCAAACAACAGTGAATTCGTGACGGTATTCAAGTATAGAGTCGTAATTGTATGTAGTTAATGCGTAGTGTCTGATGATTGGTTGTTATATTATATTGTGTGTTAGGATCAGTGGACCAGCAAGAGGATATTGTAGGAACCGGCTTCTGGCATTCACAGCTTCAGGACACAGGCAAGATACCTTGCTATATTTACTGTCTAATTTAAATATGCATAAGTTGTATTGTATTCTTGTTGCTCGTAAATTATACAACTGTGCGCGTCCGAGTTGTCTCGGGTGCATTCGACGGTTACGTCGATGATTAGTATATATATGGACTTAGCTCTTAGCAGACTCAACCCATTGGACGATACTCTATTATTGTTTGAGACCTGACACCTCACACGGGCACTGAGATATATTCATATTGGGATGCAGGTTTGCGCACTCGACTAGCTATCGTTGCGTATCACCTACATCACGGTTAGTATGTAGTCAGGATATAGTTTAGAGACTTGGCATATAGATACATGGTATGCACGTCGAGTAGTCGACTTGCGTATCTACATTGGCCAGGGAGGAAAACTAGTAGGCGTATGGAGTACACACATTGGAGCCATAGTTTTGGAGGAACCTCGGATCCAACGATTTTCCCCTTATATTGATGCCACGTTCTTCGGAGCGATATGGACGATATACTGTACAGATGCCACTCTCTTCGGAGTATGGACGTTATGCCTACACCTATCCATACGCACCAGCGTTGTCCTCATATTGCATTCACTTAGATGGCTAGCACACCCTTCTTGTATTTATTTTAGTCAGTATTTATATATGGCATGTTGTTTTCTTGTATCTTGTTATGTCCCTCTGAGGACCTGGTACCTTTCCAGATTTAGACGAGGCTTACTACCCCACCGTATACGGCCCGGGACAGGAGACGAGATTTGCTACAGCTGAGGAGTTGGAGGTGCAACCGTCAGAGTTTTCGTGACCAGCTGGTAGGCCTTTAGCCTAGATGGAGGGCATCATTATCTACTCAGCTGATGCTCTAGTCATTATCTTTTATATCTTGAGACTGGTATTTATCAACCAGCAGTTTATTTAGTATTTTTTGCTCTTTATATTGTGGATGAGATTAGATTACCTGTTATTGATTGATATTGGACATATAGTATTATAGGACAGCGTAGCACTCTTCGTGGATCCATTAAATTGTGATATCTTCGGAGACGTGTCAGCTGGCCATTGCCACGTGGCCTGGTTCCGTATATTTTGGGACTGGGGCGTGACACAAGCTCAATCAATAAACTATCACGATGCTATTCTAAAATAAGAGGTGACACACGTCTAGTATAGGCTTTAGTTTTTAATTACACAGCTCACATAGACACAAAGCTAGAGGGTTGACCAAGGTTGACTAGAGGTATATTGCATCTAATACGATCAATTACCCGTATAACATCATCATCAAACCAAATCCTCAATCATACTATTTATCACGGTGTTTTAAGTAGTTCAAGCTATGATCATCCTTAGATTCCACCCTGGTATTCACAGACGTTATCATGCACGTTTTCATATATCATCCTCAAATAAATAATTATTATTTACTAAACCCTCCATTATAAAACTGTTATTTTATTATTCGAACACCCTTTCACATATACATAGCTACTCCTTTGTCAATTCGTTATTAGTTATCAAGTCCTCAACCAATGAACAACTTACGATATCACAACACATACTCCTCAATCAAGTTGGCATTAGTTATCAATCCTCAACAAAAGTCCAACTTACGATATCAAAACATTTCCTAATTATAAACATACTCTTCAAATAAATTCATTATTAATTATCAGCTCTCAATAAATGACTAATATTTTGATATCACAACACCATTTTGCAATAAATAACCTGCTCCTTATTACCCATCATACTGTATATAAATATAACATAAAACTTTAAAATGTCATATGCAGCACTCATAACCCTAAAATTCAATATGCATCATTTATAACCCTAACCCCAACTAGGTTCTATTTACAACAAGCAACAATACACTAAAACAAGGGGATGGGTGAGGAGTTAGCCTGGTGGGGGCGTGTGGTGTTGTAAACCCCCAGATTTTGCAAGAATTTTAATTTGGGATTTTTCACAATTTTCTGGAATATTCTGGGAATTTTCTGTAATTAAAATCAGGGTTTTTAATTATTAAATGATTTTTATTTGTTAATAAATAATATTAAAATATCATGAAAATAATATTTTTGGGTGTAAAATTAAAAACTGAACTTAGGGTAATTTTCCTGGAATTTATCGGGCCCCGGACCTATTTTTAAATCACCTAAAACTATTTATTTATTTATTGTTAATTAATTTATTTATTATTATTACTATTATTATTAATATTATTATCATTTTTAATTCTTTCCCGGCCCAGCCCGTTCTCCGGCCCAGCCCGCAGCCCACCAGCCCGGCCCAGCCGACTTACCGGGTCGGGTCGGGTCGGCCAGACCCGACCCGCCGCCACCCAAACCCGCTAGCCCGTCTCCCCCAGTCACCCGTGCCCGCGTCCACCGCCGCCTCCGGCGGCCAGCCCCACGTCCTCGCCTCGCAGACGCCTTCTCCACCACGTCCTCCTTCTTCTCGCCATTTTCGGCTAAATCCCGCCCCTCCCCGCCTATATATAACCCAGAACCCCCCCTACGGCTAGATCCGCCACCCCTACCATTTCCTCCTCCGACCAACGCCGCTGTACTGCCTCCAGTGTCGCCGTCCACCGCCTCGCCTCACCCCGGCCTTCTCCTCCTCCTTCTTCCCTCCTCGAGCACCGTCTCCGGCGTCCCCGACTCCAGCAGCAGCGGACACGAGCAGCAGCTCCTCGACCCGGCTCCGACGAGCCTCCGGTCGGCTCCGCCCGCCTCCCATCGCCTCCGCCTAGCCCCGACGAACCATCCCCAGCCCTCTCCGACGCGCCTCCGGCCGGCCCCAGCCGTCTACGGCCACAAAACCCTAACCCTAATTTCCCTAATTTGTGTCGACTCGTGTCGGACACGACACGGACACGAAAAAATCTGGGTTTCAGAGCACTGTTCAGGTACTCATATCTTTCTCCTCGCTGCCCCATTTTTAATTCCGTAAATTGTGTTGCGAAGCCTGTATGACCCTCTCGGTGCCCGAATAAACCGCTCGGGGTATCGCGTCCTGTGGTGATCGCACACCGCGATCCAAAAACAGGAAAAATATCGACCCGATTCACCCCGAAACTGGGTACGCCCCGCCAAACGGGATGACTTGGTCGCACGCGGTCTTAATAGATATGTGCGCAGCGTTGATACGGACGTGTGAAATTTTGTGGAAGTCGATTCGGGTGTGCGTGCACACTGGGATCAACGCGTATCCGCGGACACCGCCCCGTATCCACCTTTTTTGATTCAAGCCCTAACTTACTGTACACACGTCGAATCGAAACGGAACTTATGCCATCGGACTCGTAGCGATACGCTGGTCCTGTGACCCAAGTTTGGTTCGATTCTGAGAACGTTGACGAAATCGCGTGTCGTGGGCCCCATAGGCCCCCGCTCGACGGGCGATTTTGTGATCGGCTCATCGGAATCCAATTCTGCAAGTTCTGTTGGGTTCGTATCATCGTTCCTGACCTGGTAACACTAAGTTTGGTGAATTTGGAGACCTTTGACCCTGACACGTTTTTCGGTGCAAAGCGGGCCACCGGTGGACTCCGTTTTGGCCCAAAATTGTTGTTTTTGCCCTTGTCTCCAAATTGGACCCAAGGACAGGCGTTTCTAGCTATTTGATATCTTCTGATCATGATGGTAATGTTTATTTCAGCATCTGGACACATTTCTGGAAATTTCCCCGAGACTCGTAACCGTAGTTGGATCCAAACATCAGGCAAGTACCTGCACTTCAAGTTTATTCTTTATATTGTGATAATTAGTTCCTTGCTCTACTAGTACCATTGGATGTTATACGTAGTGTTAGAATACTGGATTTCATGTCTTGAATACGGGATTTCATGTCTTGCTTTTCGTGTCGGGTGGGAGAATACTAGAAGGCATGTAGTTTACCCTTCCCCCTGCCGTGACTAATAGCTGTTGGTACGCGACTGTACCCTCAGCCGGATCTCGATTATTCATATTTAATAGCCGTCTATGACAGCCGGATTAGCCTTATAAACCCCTACATGCCAACTATGTATTCTAAATACACAAGTTCACGCACATAGTTTCTTGTCGTGTTGCAGTTCTTGTTGTCTTGTTACAGTTATATTTCCTGTCACATTTTATTCCTGTTTTACTCATATTCCTGGTTTATAGCAATTAATCATGCTTTAATTATAGTCCTGATTTATAGCATTAATTCTCAGTTAATTTTACTACTTACTTATGCATATTCTCAACATGATGCTTAGTCAGTTATTTTCTACCTGTCACAAATATTTAGTTTAAATCTTGTTATGCATTGTGTACTTTTCTCCTTTCCTGACTGGATCCGTTGATTTAGGCGATGATGAGGACTATACCCCCACCTATTATGGTCCCTATGAGGGAGCAGGTGACACAATTGAGAAGCTGGTTCCTACTCAGGAGACTACCTTTGAGGAGTAGTCAACCAGTTAGCTAGTATTTCCTTTCAGCATAATACTCGGGTTTGTCCCCGATTTATCTTCTGGCTTTGTATTAACTGTGGATTTGGTTGTCATAGATTAAATATTATGAAATCTTAACATTCTTATTCCTGTGATTATCTTTGCTTGTTTATTATCGTGGATGAGATAGATTTTTATTGATCCCAGAAAATGACCTAGACAGCGTACTACCGCCGACACTGCGGCGTAGGCTGGACGTGCCCACGCACTCGTGCCCGAATATCCGGGTGGGGGCGTGACACGTTTTTGTGGTGGCCCATGCAGGTCAACGACTAAATTGTTCGGGTTTAACTTAGGGACCGAACATACCTGCAATAAGATTGAGGATTTTAGGAAAAGCTCATCCACTTGATTGAATCGTTCTTGATGTTCATATCGGTTTTGAATCATTTTATTGACTTGCATCCTGCCTTGATTCCTGTGCGCCCCTTATCATTTATTTTGGATGCAGAGTAAAGGATCTACCAGCAAGCGACGAGGTTCCTACAAGATCACCACGAGATGCTCTACCAGCATGACCGTGGAGAACGCGCAGACTCTTGGAGTAGCTAATGCGCGTAAGTTATTTTTGCTGTCGTTTCTACTATTGTTTAGCTCGTGCCTATTGGTTCGTGACCTCAGCCCCAACCTAGAAATTTTGAACTTGCTAATAACCTGGTATGCTTTTATATTTGATAACTATAGAGATTGTAGAACCGTTTGCTATTATGCTTATTATGTGGTTTTGTGAACTTAAATAATTTGTACCTCCTTTCATCATCATCTAGCGTACTTATATTCGTTGTACCTTGACTTATGCTGCTAGTATAGCCTAGTTTTGCAAGCTTATCCTTTTATCAAGCTTGTTCATGATATATGTATTAGTGGGTTGACACACTAATACAATTGTCTATTCATAATCAGTGTATTACGGTCTGATCAACCTTAGTGCATTTTGATTCGCCCTTCGCACTACTTTACGTGGATTGAGATATACAGTTGACTAGTATACCTGCCCTAGACATGTCTGAGCATAATTGTATTAAAACGAGCATGTGAATAGGAATTACCAAGATAGAATTCAATCCACAACTGCTCGACAATTTCCATTAGAATTCTTTGAACGCCTTGATCCCGATATTTCTGTTCTATCACCTCGCCCTTGAACCCTTTATTATTGATCCTCGTCTTCCCTTATTTCGAAAAGACAAAATCTTGTGCTTGGTATAAGTTTGATACATAGAGAATACTAGATATGTCCCATAGGCCGATCACATACTTGAGGATTATTCTTTCGAAATTAAGGACATATCATATGTGATATGATCGGCGTTGAAGTTTCGAGGTTTGAATGACACGAGTAAACATATTAAGGAGTATTTTCTTAAGGTATATAGCCTTCTGTGATGGATGGGTAAAAATCTAAGTTGGGTAGCAGTGCATTGTCAACTCGAGAGGAATTTCTTTTAGATTGTTAGATTGGAAGAGGCTCAAGCCATTCTAATTTTGAAAATTTAGAGGAGTGACTAAGATGATTAATGAATTAATATCGAGGACCCAATAGTTGTACCTTAGGTACATGATTTAAATTTTGAATAATGAAGGTAAAATCATCAATTTGAATCTAGAGGATATATAATTCAGACTTGAACATGGTGAACTACATTTAAAATTATTTTTCAATTTGATGATTTGAATTAAGAAAAAAAAATTTGATGGTTGGACTACCTAGTTGAAATATTGAGGATGTGAATAGAATTTAAAAGGTTGAAGCATACAAATGGGAATACTATTGGACTCGAATTACTTCTAGAGGAAATTATGATAGTTAGACTCGTGAGGCAAATTATAAGCGTATGCAAATCTTGAAGATGCTATATGGACGTAATCAAAAATTTGCCTGTGGGTAATTTGAGGAAGTAAGAAGTAATAACCAGAGGTTGAATTTTTTGATTGAACAGTAGTCATCTTAACCTCGATAAATGAGACAAGATTAGGATTTTAACTGTCGCAAGGAAATTACGATTGACTTGCTTTATGTACATGAAGGGTTAACAAAGTATGGCTTAATTTTAAATTTTGAGGACAAAATTTTTATAAGTTGGGTAGATTGTAAACCCCCAGATTTTGCAAGAATTTTAATTTAGAATTTTTCACAATTTTCTGGAATTTTCTGGGAATTTTCTGTAATTAAATCAGGATTTTTAATTATTAAATGATTTTTATTTGTTAATAAATAATATTAAAATATCATGGAAATAATATTTTTGGGTGTAAAATTAAAAACTGAACTTAGGGTAATTTTCCTGGAATTTATCGGGCCCCGGACCAATTTTTAAATCACCTAAAACTATTTATTTATTTATTTGTTAATTAATTAATTTATTATTATTATTATTATCATTTTTATTTCTTTCCCGGCCCAGCCGTTTCTCCGGCCCAGCCGACTTACCGGGTCGGGTCGGGTCGGCCAGACCCGACCCTCCGCCACCCAAACCCGCTAGCCCGTCTCCCCCAGTCACCCGTGCCCGCGTCCACCGCCGCCTCCGGCGGCCAGCCCCACGTTCTCGCCTCGCAGATGCCTTCTCCGCCACGTCCTCCTTCTCCCCGCCATTTCCGGCTAAATCCCGCCCCTCTCCGCCTATATATAGCCCAGAACCCCCCTCCGGCCAGATCCGCCACCCCTGCCATTTCCTCCTCCGACCACCGCCGCTGTACCGCCTCCAGTGCCGTCGTCCACCGCCTCGCCTCGCCCCGGCCTTCTCCTCCTCCTTCTCCCCTCCTCGAGCACCATCTTCGGCGTCCCCGACTCCAGCAGCAGCGGACACGAGCAGCAGCTCCTCGACCCAGCTCCGGCGAGCCTCCGGTCGGCTCCGCCCGCCTCCCATCGCCTCCGCCTCGCCCCGACGAACCGTGCCCAGCCCTCTCCGATGCACCTCCGGCCGGCCCCCGCCGTCTACGGCCACAAAACCCTAACCCTAATTTCCCCAATTTGTGTTGACTCGTGTCGGACACGACACGGACACGAAAAAATTTGGGTTTCAGAGCATTGTTCAGGTACTCATATCTTTCTCCTCGCTGCCCCGTTTTTAATTCCGTAAATTGTGTTGCGAAGCCTGTATGACCCTCTCGGTGCCCGGATAAACCGCTCGGGGCATCGCGTCCTGTGGTGATCGCACACCGCGATCCAAAAATAGGAAAAATATCGACCCGATTCACCCCGGAATTGGGTACGCTCCGCCAAACGGGATGACTTGGTCGCGCGCGGTCTTCACAGATACGTGCGCAGCGTTGATACGGACGTGTGGGATTTCGTGGAAGTCGATTCGGGTGTGCGTGCACACCGGGATCAACGCGTATCCGCGGACACCGCCTCGTATCTGCCTTTTCTGATTCAAGTCCTAACTTACTGTACACACGTCGGATCGAAACGGAACTTGCGCCATCGGACTCGTAGTGATACGCTGGTCCTGTGACCCAAGTTTGGTTCGATTCTGAGAACGTTGACGAAATCGCGTGTCGTGGGCCCTACAGGCCCCCGCTCGACGGGTGATTTTGTGATCGGCTCATCGGAATCCAATTCTGGAAGTTCCGTTGGGTTCGTATCATCGTTCCTGACCTGTTGACACTAAGTTTGATGAATTTGGAGACCTTTGACCCTGACACATTTTTGGTGCAAAGCGGGCCACCAGTGGACCCCATTTTGGCCCGAAATTGTTGTTTTTGCCCTTGTCTCCAAATTGGACCCAAGGACAGGCATTTCTAGCTATTTGATATCTTCTGAACATGATGATAATGTTTATTTCAGCATCTGGACATATTTCTGGAAATTTCCACGAGACTCATAACCGTAGTTGGATCCAAACATCAGGCAAGTACCTACACTTCAAGTTTATTCTTTATATTGTGATAATTAGTTCCTTGCTCTACTAGTACCATTGGATGTTACACGTAGTGTTAGAACACTGTATTTTATGTCTTGAATACGGGATTTCATGTCTTGTTTTTCGTGTCGGGTGGGAGAATACTAGAAGGCATGTAGTTTACCCTTTCCCTTGCCGTGACTAATAGCTGTTGGTACGCAACTGTACCCTCAGCCGGATCTCGATTATTCATGTTTAATAGCCGTCTATGACGGCCCGATTAGCCTTATAAACCCCTACATGCCAACTATGTATTCTAAATACACAAGTTCACGTACATAGTTTTTTGTCGTGTTGCAGTTCTTGTTGTCTTGTTACAGTTACATTTCCTGTCATATTTTATTCCTGTTTTACTCATATTCCTGGTTTATAGCAATTAATCATGATTTACTTATAGTCCTAATTTATAGCATTAATTCTCAGTTAATTTCACTACTTACTTATGCATATTCTCAACATGATGCTTAGTCAGTTATTTTCTACCTGTCACAAATATTTAGTTTAAATCTTGTTGTGCATTGTGTACTTTGCTCCTTTCCTGACTGGATTCGTTGATTTAGGCGATGATGAGGACTATACCCCCACCTATTATGGTCCCTATGAGGGAGCAGGTGATGTCACGACCCACACCCGGGGTAAGGGTACTAGTCGGAAACAACGCCCAGCCTACGCCGCAGAATCGGCGGTAGAACGTTGTCTAGAAAGTCTATCTAATATAATGAACCACCAAAAGATAGTGTACTCAATCACAGAACTAAGATAGAATGAACACGGATCAGATAAGAATAGAATAGTCATCAACTCATGAGTTTAAAATAATACATCAATGAGTCTGAAGAGTAACAAAAATAAGCTGGAGACAAATCCAGTACAAAAGAATACTATCATACTACAAGCTACACTCCAGGGTCAACTGTCTCAGTTGGGATAAGCCCCTCTTGAGCCAGGGTCTCCGAATCTAAACCCACAACATCCTGGGGTCCATAATAGGTAGGGTACTCCTCAGTGTCATCTGTAAAAATATATCCAGTCAGGAAAGGAGCAGAGTACATCTCTAACAGCAGTTCTAATCTATGATAAAAACTATGTAACAGTAAATAGCTGTGGATAAACAAGATGCACAAAATAGATACAAGAGATATATAGACAATAAGGAAATACTGGAAAGAAATACAATAATGAACAATATGCCAATGAAACAATAATACTAATGACTAAGTGTGTGAGTACTAGCTTAACACGTGATCGGCTTGGGCAAGATACAATGCGGCCTGGCTAATCAAACATGCGGTGCATGATCAACACTATTCGCTTACCAATACTTTATTCAATAGGGATTTGATCACATATCTATACTAATACGCCCCACCCCCAACTGGTATAATAGATCCAACCACGGTGTGCTATGGCACTAGATTCCCCAAGAAGATAGCTAGTCTCCCCGAGAATCGGTGTCTGTACATGTACAAGATAACCAATGAAATAATACTTGCACCATATACACCATATACCAAGGAATAACATCTCATAACGATATCCGGATATACCAATCCGTGTAACCATAGTGTCGAGAGAAACATGTAAATCTATACTAGATACAACGAACATAGAGGATATCATAAATGAGAAACTATCAGAGAATGTACTCGCCTGAAATCCAAAGAACAGTCTAACAGATGTCTGACTCGTTGCCTCGAAGACCTAGATATGGAATACCACATTAAAACAAGGTCCCGGAAAGAGAACAAGTCAAACTAGTCAACTCCTAGGTCAATAAATAAATTCTAAGTCAAAAGTCAACTATGGTCAACTCTAAAGTCAACTAAAGTCAAACCAAGGTCAACCTCACAAGAAATCTATATAAATAATATAGAAATAAAATACAACAATTTAGAAATAAAAATTAGATCCCAAATCATACTCACACAAAGTATACTACTAATACAAATAATATATACCCTAAAATAATATATATACAAACCAATATGTATACAAATAACATAATATATTATTACAAATATTATACCTCACAAAACACATATATATACACATATATATATATACAATAATAATATATAAAATATAATTTAAAACTGCCAAAGCGTCACTGAAAACAGGGAGTTAAAATATAATTTAATTAAAACAGCTTATAGTGACAGTCTCAACTGTCACAGAAAACGTCGCAAAAGCCACTGTGTAATAAAACCCACTGCTGCTGCATTGGTGACAGTTAATCAACTGTCACCGAAAACTGTCGCCACTGCTGCTAAGATCCCGCCCGCAGCATTAATGACAGAACTGTCATTAATGCACACTGGGCTACAGCGGCTGCTGCTAACCCGCCTATTTAGCGACAGTTTCACTGTCACTAAAACACAGAAATATATATATATATAAATATATATACGCAATAATAATCACAATACATATATATAAATAAATAATTATATACTTATATATATATGCACATATAAACTTATAATTAAATACCAATAGTTACAACACATGCACATATTAATGTTCATATTTTACATGGCTAGAAGCACACCTAAAATATATACATTAATATACAAATAATTATATAATAATTATAAATAATATAATTACACAATTAAACACATAAATATATTTTATAAAACATTTATGTATAATTTATACTATTAACATAAGTACATATATAATTACATGCAAGAAAGCTACATATTATATTTGTACATCATATTAGCACACACAAAAATATATAGATCTATGCTACAATAATTACTATAATAAATATACAAAATAAATATATAATATCTATATATATTTACTAATTATAATTGAAGAATTTAAACCATACATAATTAGATCTATTCAAAAATCCACACAATTGGAGAGTATCACACCGTATCCCACTAGATCTAGGATACGCATGTGACACGAGTCCAACACACAACCAATTGTACCCCGAAGGATACAAACAAATCACAAATAATATTTATGAATAAATCAAAGTATCAAAAGTAGATCTATGTGTCCGTGTCAAAATACGACATGTTCAAAGCCCCGTGTCGGAGAAAAAACCCCCAAAATGATACGTATCACCAAATAGTTGGGATACGAACCACATGTACCAAATTATGGACACGACATTAGCCCCAAACACATAAGCTCATGTTCAATTGATCTAAAGGATCAATTGATACACACAACAAAATATAAATTCGGAATTCCAACAAAATTAACACAAAAAGTACCATAACTTTCTCCATGGGTCTCCTATGAACACAAAACAAAGTCCTATGGGTAGTACATACATATAGGTTGATTTTACATGATTAAATCTCAGATTTAGAAGCTATTTAAATGGAAAAATCTGAATTATACCTATTGGGAGATGGATTCCCAATGAAATCTCCAATTGAGAAGAACTTGCTTCCAAATTGTAGATCCTTACTCCTCTTTGTAGATCCTTGCTTCCTTCTTCTAGATCCTTGCTTCCTCCTTCTCTAATGGTGAATTGGGAAGAATTTGGAATAAATTTGGTAGGGAATTGGAATGGGAATGGAGAGAATTTGGGAGTGGGAAATTCTAGATCTAGATTTGGAATGAGAATGAGAGGAGAGAGAATTTCTTCCCTCTTTTAATAGGCCGGCCTTGCCCCTCTCCCAAGCAATTATAAAATATCCAATGTACCCCTTGGGGCCTCTCATGAAGAAATAATTAAGGAAGGAAGCTTCTAGTCTAATCACTTAATTAATTTAATCCATCTCCTTAACTATGGGCTTTCTAAATTGGCCAAATCTAACTATTTAATTCATGTTGGTCCATGGGTCCAAACTATACTAGTTGGGTCCACTAAAATAAGTCCAAAATAATTAAATAATACAACAAAAAATTATTTACCATGCACAATATTTATTTAAATAGGAAATTACTAAAATACTATTTTTCCTAAAATGTGGTAGTAACAAGTCTACCCTCCTTAAAATAATTTTGTCCTCGAAATTCAAAGAAGAAAACTACCCCCAGAAAAACACAGAACAGAACTAAAGAATCACAACTAACTAATGAACAGAACATAACAATGAACAGAACATAACTAGAAATAACATACCTCAAGGTACAAACAAATATGGATAACGCTCTCGCATGTCATCCTCTCTCTCCCAGGTAGACTCCCCCAGAGAGTGATGCCTCCATGCGATGCGCACCAAAGGAATAGTCTGGTTCCTCAGCACCTTCTCTCTCCGATCCAGAATCTCAACTGGCTGCTCTGGATAGCTAAGAGTAGGGCCCACCTCTATCTCCGAGTGATCCAATACATGACTAGGATCTGCCACGTATCGTCTCAACTGCGACACATGAAACACGTTATGCACTCCCTCCAATGCAGGTGGCAAGTCTAGTCTATAAACAACTGCACCGACCCTCTCTAGAATAGTGAAATGTCCGATGAATCGCGGACTAAGCTTTCCGCCTCCACCGAAGTGAATCGTGCCTCGTGTCGGAGAAATCCTCAGAAACACCAAACCACCCACCTAGAACAAAACACCATCTTAAGAACTTAATCTATAACAAACAAGAACAAGCACAAACAAAATCTAAACTATACCTCAAACTCCAAAGGTCTCCGATGGCTATCGACCCAATGCCGCTGTCTGTCCTGCGCCACTCGAAGTCTGTCTCTGATCAAATGAACCTTCTCCGCTGCATCCACAACCATCTCTGGCCCAAGCAAAATTCTCTCTCCAACATCGTCCCAAGATAAAGGAGTACGATACCTCCGACCATATAGAGCTTCAAAAGGTGACATCTCTATACTGGCCTGGTAACTGTTGTTGTAAGCAAACTCTACCAAATAGAGATGGTCCTCCCAAGAACCCCCGAAATCTAGTACACAAGTGCGTAATATATCCTCGAGAGTCTGGATAGTCCTCTCTGACTGCCCATCTGTCTGGGGATGATATGCAGTACTAAACTTGAGCTGAGTGCCCAAACTCTCCTGCAAACTCCTCCAGAAATGAGAAGTGAAATGACTATCTCGATCTGAGACTATGCTGACGGGAACTCCGTGTATCCTAATGATCTGCCTCACATATATCTCTGCCAGCTTCTCCGTAGACAAACCCACCTTGAAAGGCAAAAAGTAGACCGACTTGGTCAATCTATCAACAATGACCCAAATTGCGTCTTTTCCTCCTGGAGATCGTGGAAGTCCGGACACAAAATCCATAGTAATGTGTTCCCACTTCCACTCTGGAATGGGTAATGGCTGAAGTAAACCTCCTGGCCTCTGCCTCTCGGCTTTCACCTGCTGGCACACTAAGCATCTGGATACAAACTGTGCCACTTCCCTCTTCATGCCATACCACCACACACTCTCTCGCATATCTCGATACATCTTGTTAGCACCTGGATGTATGGAATACTGAGAGCGATGCGCTTCCTGCAATACCTCCTCGCGCAACTCCCCACTAGGCACACACAATCTAACTCCATGCCTCAAAGATCCATCATCTGCAATAGTGAAATCATCCTCCAATCCTGCTCTCACCTGAGCTCTGATACTCCTCAAAGATACATCATTATACTGTGCTGCCTTGATCCTGTCCATCAAATCTGAGTGTATTTGTAATCCCCACATCTGCATAGCACCACCAGGAATAATCACCTTAATGCCCAAGCTCTCCAAGTCCTCCAACAGATATCGATCCTGCGTTAAGAATATAGCTATCGGATACCTGCTCAAAGCATCGGCAACTACATTGGCTTTCCCAGGATGATATTGCAAAGAGATATCAAAATCCTTCATCAGTTTCAACCATCGACGCTGCCTCATGTTCAACTCCTTCTGCGTGAAAACGTACTTCAAGCTTTTGTGGTCTATGAAGATCTCCACACGCTCTCCGTACAAATAATGTTTCCACAACTTCAGGGCGAATATGACAGCTGCCAACTCCAAATCATGGGTAGGATAGTTCTTTTCATGAGGACGCAATTGTCTGATGCATAGGCAATCACTTTCCCATGCTGCTGAAGAACACAACCTAAACCCTTCCCCGATGCATCACTATAAATAGTAAAACCTCCGGACCCTGATGGCAACGTCAAAATAGGAGCAGACGTCAACCTCTTCTTCAACTCCTCAAAAGCAACCTGACAATCCTCCGTCCAAACAAACTCCACATCCTTCCTTGTGAGTTTGGTCATCGGCTCGACAATCCTCGAAAAATCTTGCACAAACTTCCTGTAATAGCCTGCCAATCCCAAGAAACTCCTGATCTCTGCTACTGAACTCGGAGTCTTCCAAGATTCTACTACTGAAATCTTCTTCGGATCCACTGAAATACCATCACCAGTCACAACATGCCCCAAGAATTCTACTTTGTCCAAGAAAAACTCACATTTGGACAACTTCCCTTACAGCTTCTCCTTCCTCAGCACATCCAACATAATCCTCAAATGCTCCTCATGCTCCTCCGGTGTCCTCGAGTATATGAGTATGTCGTCGATGAACACCACCACGAACTTATCAAGGTACTAGTGGAACACCTTGTTCATCAAGTTCATAAATACCGCCGGTGCATTAGTCAAACCAAACGGCATCACCATAAACCCGTACTGACCATACCGAGTTCTAAAAGCAGTCTTCGGTATATCCTTCGGCTTCACCTTTACTTGATAGTAGCCTGATCTCAAATCTATCTTAGAAAACACCTTCGCACCACTCAACTGATCAAACAGATCATCAATCCGTGACAAAGGATACTTATTCTTGATAGTGAGATTATTCAAAGCCCTGTAATCAATGTACATGCGCACCGATCCATCCTTCTTCGGTACAAACAATACCGGGGCTCCCCATGGTGAAGAACTCGATCTGATAAACCCCTTATCCTGTAATTCGTCCACCTGCTTCTTTAACTCGACCAGCTCGCTGTTGTTTACTCTATAGACATATTACGAAATTGGTTCTGCACCTGGCACCAAATCTATAGAAAATTCAACATCTCGATCTGGTGGCAGTCCTGGCAATTCCTCAGGAAACACATCCAAGAATTCTGCTATCAACGGATGTGGCAACTCCTTGTCTTCTACCATAGCTCCACAAATAATGCCTTCTTCCTGCTCCGCAGCTCCTCTAGTAAACTCGAACTCTGGCTCTCCTGGCGAACCAAACAAAACTCTACCTCCTCTACAGTCTATGCTAGCACGGTGCCTACTCAACCAATCCATCCCAAGTACAATGTCATAGCTTGGAAGTGGCATTACAAGTAGACACGCACTCAACTCCCGGCCTCCCAGAGTAACTCTCCGATCCTTGCAAATATCATTAACCAGGATAATGCCTCCCCCGGTCATGATCTTGCAAGTCCTAAGCAAAGACTCAGCTACCAAACCATGCTTCAGAGCAAAAGAAACAGATACAAAACTATGGGAAGCACCACTATCAAACAAAGCTAAAGCTGGAATGGAATCAAGAAGAATAGAACATGCGATAACATCTCCGGTGGGTTCCTCCTCTTCGATGGTTATAGCAAACGCTCGTCCCTGTCGAGCACCTCCCTGCTGTTGATGCTGGACAAAACGCTGCTGCTGTGTCGGAAGCGGTCCCCTCGGCTGTGCTGCAGGTGGTCTCGTCTGTGTCCTCGGAGCTGGAGCTGCTCCTTGAACTGCACGACGAGGACACTCCCTCGATTGATGCCCTTCAGTACCACAATACAAACAAACTCCTAGCCTCCTCCTGCAAACTTCCCAGATGTGGCCGGGCTTCTTGCAGAAGTTGCATGGGGCCTGCTGTAACTGCCTCTGCTGTTGAGGTGCCTGGTGAAAAGGCGCTCTAGCTGGAGTCTGGTTCTGCTGTGGCTGCTGGAAAGGTCTGGACTGGAAATGAGGACGTTTGGCAGATACTGCACTGCCGTTGGCCCCCAGAAAAGAATCACGGTCTCTCTTGGTCTTCAAACCCAGATCCCGCTCAACCTTGCGTGCCTCCGCAAGTATCTTCGAGTATGTCTCATAAAAAGACGGAATGAGAATCTTCACCTCCCAGTTTAGACCCTCTCGGAAACGAATAGCTCGAACCTCCGGCTCCCTCACCAAGTACTCTGCAAATTGGCTCAACCTACCGAACTCCGCAGCGTATTCCTCCACAGACATGCTTCCCTGAATGAGACTCTCAAATTGTCTCCCCAAGTCAAGCCTGTCTATCCGAGCAAAAAACTTCTTCTTGAAAAGGTCCTTGAATACCTCCCAAGATTGTCCTGCATCAACTAGAACTGGCTCATTCCTGAACCAAGTGCGAGCGACGTCGAACAGTTGAAGTCCTACCGCCTCAACCTTCAGATCTTCAGAAAGACGGGACACCCTCATAAGACGCTCAATGTCCTCGAGCCAATCATCAGCATAGACGATGCCCTTCGTCCCTTTGAAAACCCTAGGTCCAGTTTCTTGAAGTCCTGAATGTTGCCTGGCCGAAGCTGAGCAACTTGAGGAACAACCTGCTGCTGGATCAAAACTCCTCTCTCAACTACAGCACGAGCAAGCTGATGAGCACTCTCGATGCCTTGCCGTAGAACGTCGATCTGCCTCTGATGTGCCTCTGACTGAGCCCTCTGTGCCTCGAGTATCTCACGAAACAGTGTAAACATCTGTGACGCCTCTGCTGGCACAGGAGGTGGAGGTGGAAGCCCCTCAGATACAGCTGGCACAGTCCTCTGAGTAGGTGGTGGACCTCCGAAAGCAGCTGACACTCCAATCACCGGAGAAGTGACTGGTGCAGGCCCTCGGGATGTCGCAGACCTCTCAGAAGCTGCTCTCCCCTGCTGTGATCTAGTCTTAGGCGGCATCCTGAGACAAAGCGAAAGAAAGAATCAATATGGCACAAGATGTAAGACATCAAGGAAAGGACAGTTTAAGAGATCAAGTATCAATATCAAAGGAGAATAGTTGAATCAAAAGAATTTTCCTAGATGTGATTGAGTATCTCAGCCTATATCCTATATCCTATTGCAGGCTCACAGTAGTACAACTAAGTTGTCGCACTACCACGACATAACATACTTGTGAAGCTAGACCTGCATGGGCCACCACCAAAAATGTGTCACGACCCGCACCCGGGGTAAGGGTACTAGTCGAAAACAACGCCCAGCCTATGCCGCAGAATCGGCGGTAGAACACTGTCTAGAAAGTCTATCTAATATAATGAACCACCAAAAGATAGTGTACTCAATCACAGAACTAAGATAGAATGAACACGGATCAGATAAGAATAGAATAGTCATCCACTCATGAGTTTAAAATAATACATCAATGAGTCTGAAGAGTAACAAAAATAAGCTGGAGACAAATCCAGTACAAAAGAATACTATCATACTACAAGCTACACTCCAGGGTCAACTGTCTCAGTTGGGATAAGTCCCTCTTGAGCCAGGGTCTCCGAATCTAAACCCACAACATCTTGGGGTCCATAATAGGTAGGGTACTCCTCAGTGTCATCTGGAAAAATATATCCAGTCAGGAAAGGAGCAGAGTATATCTCTAACAGCAGTTCTAATCCATGATAAAAACTATATAACAGTAAATAGCTGTGGATAAACAAGATGCACAAAATAGATACAAGAGATATATAGACAATAAGGAAATACTGGAAAGAAATACAATAATGAACAATATGCCAATGAAACAATAATACTAATGACTAAGTGTGTGAGTACTAGCTTAACATGTGATCGGCTTGGGCAAGATACAATGCGGCCTGGCTAATCAAACGTGCGGTGCATGATCAACACTATTCGCTTACCAATACTTTATTCAATAGGGATTTGATCACATATCTATACTAATACGCCCCACCCCCAACTATATAATAGATCCAACCACGGTATGCTATGGCACTAGATTCCCCAAGAAGATAGCTAGTCTCCCCGAGAATCGGTGTCTGTACATGTACAAGATAACCAATGAAACAATACTTGCACCATATACACCATATACCAAGGAATAACATCTCATGACGAGATCCGGATATACCAATCCGTGTAACCATAGTGTCGAGAGAAATATGTAAATCTACACTAGATACAACGAACATAGAGGATATCATAAATGAGAAACTATCAGAGAATGTACTCGCCTGAAATCCAAAGAACAGTCTCACAGATGTCTGACTCGGTGCCTCGAAGACCTAGATATGGAATACCACATTAAAACAAGGTCCCGGAAAGAGAACAAGTCAAACTAGTCAACTCCTAGGTCAATAAATAAATTCTAAGTCAAAAGTCAACTATGGTCAACTCTAAAGTCAACTAAAGTCAAACCAAGGTCAACCTCACAAGAAATCTATATAAATAATATAGAAATAAAATACAACAATTTAGGGATAAAAATTAGATCCCAAATCATACTCACACAAAGTATACTACTAATACAAATAATATATACCCTAAAATAATATATATACAAACCAATATGTATACAAATAACATAATATATTATTACAAATATTATACCTCATAAAACACATATATATACACATATATATATATACAATAATAATATATAAAATATAATTTAAAACTGCCAAAGCGTCACTGAAAACAGGGAGTTAAAAATATAATTTAATTAAAACAGCTTATAGTGACAGTCTCAACTGTCACAGAAAACGTCGCAAAAGCCACTGTGTAATAAAACCCACTGCTGCTGCATTGGTGACAGTTAATCAACTGTCACCGAAAACTGTCGCCACTGCTGCTAAGATCCCGCCCGCAGCATTAATGACAGAACTGTCATTAATGCACAGTGGGCTACAGCGGCTGCTGCTAACCCGCCTATTTAGCGACAGTTTCACTGTCACAAATCCACTGTCAGTAAAACACAGAAATATATATATATATATATAAATATATATATGCAATAATAATCACAATACATATACATAAATAAATAATTATATACTTATATATATATGCACATATAAACTTATAATTAAATACCAATAGTTACAACACATGCACATATTAATGTTCATATTTTACATGGCTAGAAGCACACCTAAAATATATACATTAATATACAAATAATTACATAATAATTATAAATAATATAATTATATAATTAAACACATAAATATATTTTATAAAATATTTATGTATAATTTATACTATTAACATAAGTACATATATAATTACATGCAAGAAAGCTACATATTATATTTGTACATCATATTAGCACACACAAAAATATATAGATCTATGCTACAATAATTACTATAATAAATACACAAAATAAATATATAATATCTATATATATTTACTAATTATAATTGAAGAATTTAAACCATACATAATTAAATCTATTCAAAAATTCACACAATTGGAGAGTATCACACCGTATCCCACTAGATCTAGGATACGCATGTGACACGAGTCCAACACACAACCAATTGCACCCCGAAGGATACAAACAAATCACAAATAATATTTATGAATAAATCAAAGTGTCAAAAGTAGATCTATGTGTCCGTGTCAAAATACGACATGTTCAAAGCCCCGTGTCGGAGGGAAAACCCCCAAAATGACACGTATCACCAAATAGTTGGGATACGAACCACATGTACCAAATTATGGACATGACACTAGCCCCAAACACATAAGCTCATGTCCAATTGATCTATAGGATCAATTGATACACACAACAAAATGTAAATTCGGAATTCCAACAAAATTAACACAAAAAGTACCATAACTTTCTCCATGGGTCTCCTATGAACACAAAACAAAGTCCTATGGGTAGTACATACATATAGGTTGATTTTACATGATTAAATCTCAGATTTAGAAGCTATTTAAATGGAAAAATCTGAATTATACCTATTGGGGGATGGATTCCCAATGAAACCTCCAATTGAGAAGAACTTGCTTCCAAATTGTAGATCCTTGCTCCTCTTTGTAGATCCTTACTTTCTTCTTCTAGATCCTTGCTTCCTCCTTCTCTAATGGTGAATTGGGAAGAATTTGGAATGAATTTGGTAGGGAATTGGAATGGGAATGGAGGGAATTTGGGAGTGGGAAATTCTAGATCTAGATTTGGAATGAGAATGAGAGGAGAGAGAAATTTCCCCCCTCTTTTAATAGGCCGGCCTTGCCCCTCTCCCAAGCAATTATAAAATATCTAATGTACCCCTTGGGGCCTCTCATGAAGAAATAATTAAGGAAGGAAGCTTCTAGTCTAATTACTTAATTAATTTAATCCATCTCCTTAACTATGGGCTTTCTAAATGGGCCAAATCTAACTATTTAATTCATGTTGGTCCATGGGTCCAAACTACACTAGTTGGATCCACTAAAATAAGTCCAAAATAATTAAATAACATACAACAACAATTAAATAATACAACAAAAAATTATTTACCATGCACAATATTTATTTAAATAGGAAATTACTAAAATACCCTGTTTCCTAAAATGTGGTAGTGACAGGTGACACAGTTGAGAAGCCGATTCCTACTCAGGAGACTACCTTTGAGGAGTAGTCAACTAGTTAGCTAGTATTTCCTTTCAGCATAATACTCGGGTTTGTCCCCGATTTATCTTCTGGCTTTGTATTAACTGTGGATTTGGTTGTCACAGATTAAATATTATAAAATCTTAACATTCTTATTCCTGTGATTATCCTTGTCTGTTTATTATCGTGGATGAGATAGATTTTTATTGATCCCAGAAAATGACCTAGACAGCGTACTACCGCCGATACTGCGGCGTAGGCTGGACGTGCCCACGCACTCGTGCCCGAATATCCAGATGCGGGTCGTGACAGGTATTAGCGTCGATGCTGCAACTTCGGTCAGGGTTGGCATCGACCGCAGGGGTGACGCGCGTGTCAACCGAGGTGGCGGGGTGCTCGACGGTTGTGAAATAGACGCTGTTTCAGGTGGTGGTTGAGGTACTGGAGGTGGTGGTAGATCATGGTGGTGCTGGAGGTGGTGGCCGGGGTAGCAGTTGGCTGAGGGGGCTCCGATTCAGTGGGGTAATGGAGGAGGTTCGTGGAGGTGACGGTGGTGGTTCTGCCGGTACAAGTGAAAGTGGTGGTCGAGGGAGTAATGTGGAGGTAGTGGTGGTGCGAAGGGGAGACGGTGGTCGACAGCAGCTGCTCGGGTGGCCGAGGTAGAGATGGGTGATAGCAGCGAGCTGATGGAGAAGACTGCGGCGAAGGCTACTGGAGGAGGGATGGCCGAAGGTGGTCGAGGGAGTCGTGAAGGTTGTGCAGCGGGTGATGACGACTACAGCAGTGGTAGAACATTGGGATAGAAAAGAAGACGCAATGGGGGAGCTCGGCTGGCCGAGGTGGAGATTGGTGATAGCAGTAGTAGCACGTCGGGATGGAGGAGAAGTCGTAGTGGGTGGCAGCTGCTCGGCGGGATGGTGCTGGTGATGATAATGATGAAGACGACGCGGGGTCGAGGTTTGGAGGCTGGTGTAGGCAGTGGTGGCAACGGTGGATGGTCGACGAGTGGAGGTGATGGACGTGGCGGTGCAGGTGAAGGTGGTCGATGGCCGAGGGGGAAGTCGTCGACAGTAAGGGTGACTCGGTCGGAGTTAAGGTCGTGAGGGTGGTGATGGAAGCTCGTCGAGCTGGAGGAGAAGGAGAAGTGGAGAGGAAGAAGAAGAAGAAGAAGAAGAAGAAGAAGAAGAAGAAGGGAGGGGGGTCGGCTGTGAAGGAAAGAGGAAGGAGAGAGGGTGGGGGGTGGTTTCCTAGGTTCCTAGGGATTAGGGCTAGCACATTGGGAAAGGGGTGAGGTTGAGTGATTATTTAGGTGAGTGTGTGGTGAGGATGATGTCTCATTTTGAATGGAGGGTCCAGATTTCACATGATGGAAATGCACAAACCAAAGGGGAGAGAGAGGGTTGATTTGACCGATCAAAAGAGGGAGAGGGGATTTCTTCATTGGACTTGACCAATAGGGTGGTGACACCTATCACCACATTTGCAAATAAGCCCCTTAACTTTTTGGTATTTGTACATACATAAAAAATAATAGAGATTTGGTGTGGGAAGTGGTATTTGGTATTATTTAGGGTGAGGGAGTGTTGTGTGTTTTGTATGGGCTTAATAAATGGGGTATTGGATTAAATTGGGGTTAAGTTAGGATTAGTCAAAGTTGGTATCCCTAATTTAATTAAAATAAAGTATCATGTGCTCTTAAATTAAATGGGGGCACAATGGGGTCTTAATTAGGAGTGACACAAAGGTCATGAATGGTATAGTTTTGGTGCCAGTCTTGGACCCTTTAATTGGTTTGGCTAAACGGGTTAAGTTTGTATCCCAAAATGGATGGCAACGACAAAGGTACGCGACATAGGATTAAAAAATGGATTTTGGGATCGAAAAGTTGTGCAATTAAATTATAGCACGAGGGATTGTGTTTGTGAGTGACAAAAAAATCCTGCGCCTAGGTTGGCTTGTCAAGTCAAGAGTGCAACAATCAGTTGAAAGTTATGGGCTATTGTTGGGCTCTGAATATTGAAACAACGGTAGGGTACAACAAGGGTTAAAATAAGGAATCAGACAACTGCAACATAACTTCTAAACCTCAAATACCTTGACGCTACAACAAATTTTTTTAACCCTATCTAGTCTTCCTAAAATAATAATTGAGGGGGTTTACATCCTTCCCAACTTAGAAAAAATTTGTCCCCAAAATTAAATGTAAAGCCCAAATGATAGCTACGAGAATTTAAAAGAAAACAAGTTATCGAATGCAGTACGTAAATTCGTACCTTGGTCCTCAAATAAATATGAAAAATTCTGTCGAATGGAATTCTTTCGCTCCCAGGTAGACTCGTCTGGCGAATGATGCTTCCATGCAACCCTGACCAGTCGAATAGTCTGACCCCTCAAAATCTTCTCACTGCGATCGAGTATACCCACTGGCTGCTCTGCATATGATAAACTAGGCCCAACTGAAATCTCTGAATGATTAAGCACGTAGCTATGGTCTGCCACGTATCTCCTCAACTGCGATACCTGAAATACGTCGTGCACTCCTTCTAATGATGGAGACAATCCAAGATGATAAGCTACTTTGCCAACTCGTTCCAAGATGCAAAAGGTCTGATGTACCTTGGACTCAGCTTGCCTCTGCCCCCGAATCTGATGGTACCACGAGTGGGCGATATCTTCAAAAATATATGGTCATTCTCCTTGAACTCTAAAGGTCTGCGGTGCGCATCTGTCCAATGCTTCTGTTTGTCCTGTGCTGCACGCAGGTGACTCTGAATCTGCTTTACTTTCTCTACTATCTGTGTCACCAACTCTGGACCAAGTATCTGACGCTCTTCCATGTCACTCCAACATACCGGTGACCTATACTTCCTGCCGTACAATGCCTCATAAGGTGCCATCTGTATGCTGGCCTGGTAGCTGTTGTTGTAGGAGAATTCCACCAAGTATAGATGATCCTCCCAAGATCCTCCAAAGTCGATCATGCACGCTTTCAACATATCCTCTAGTATCTGAATCGTGCGCTCTGACTGACCATCAGTCTGTGGATGATATGCAGTGCTGAACTTGAGACGAGTTCCTAGACTCTCCTGCATACTCCGCCAAAAATATAACATGAATCTGGAATCGCGATCCGATACAATGCTGACAGGCACTCCATGTAGTCGTACTATCTACCTCATATACATGTCATCTAATATCTCCGTGGACTGCCCAACTCTGAAGGGCAAGAAATATGCAGACTTGGTGAGTCGGTCTACGATAACCCATACTGCATCCTTCCCGCTAGGGCTCCTCAGGAATCCTATGACGAAGTCCATGGTAATATGTTCCCACTTCCACTCGGGAATGGGAAGCGGCAGCAATAGTCCTGTAGTCCTCTGATGTTCAGCCTTGACATTCTGACAGACCAAACATCTGGCCACGAATCTCGTAATCTCCCTCTTCATCCCATGCCACTAGTAGTGTTGTCTCAAATCTCGGTACATATTTGTACCCCCGAGATGAATAGAATAAATCGAGCTATGAGCCTCGGTCATCAACTCCTGGCGTATCACACCACTCAGAACGTATAGGCGATCTCCACACCTCAATATTCCGTCTTCATGAATCCTGAGTTCCGTCTGCATGCCGGCCTCTGTTCTCTTTCACAATTGTTGGAATCTCACATCTGTAGGCAGGGCTGCCTTGATCCTCTCAACCAATGTAGACTGAACCTCGAGACTGGCCATCTGTCCATCCATGCCTGATAATACAACCTCTATCCCAAGCCCCTGAATATCCTCTAAGAATTGTCGTTGAGTCATCAAAAAGTATGCCATGGGCTTCCTGCTTAAGGCATCTGCTACTACATTCGCCTTGCCAGGGTGGTACTGCAACTCTATATCAAAGTCTGTCATCAACTCTAGCCACCACCTCTGTCTCATGTTGAGATCCTTCTGCGTGTAGACATGCTTCAGACTTTTGTGATCTGTGTAAATCATAACACGCTCTCCATAAAGGTAGTGCCGCCATAGCTTTAGTGCAAATATTATTGCAGCTAGCTCAGATCGTGCGTCAGATAGTTCTTCTCATGAACTCTCAGCTGTCTCGATGCGTAGGCTATCACCTTGCCGTGTTGCATCAGTACACATCCTAATCCACTCCCAAACGCATTACTATATACTACAAATCCTTCCGATCCTGAAAGAAGTATCAAAATTGGTGCTGATTTCAGACGCTTCTTCAGCTCATCGAAAGCCGTCTGACATTCCTCGGTCCAGATAAACTCCTCGCCTTTACGCGTCATAGGCGCAGTGATCCTTGAGAAGTTTTCCACGAACCTCCGATAATATCTGGCAAGTATGAGAAAACTCCTAATCTCTGTAATTGATGTAGGGGTAGGCCACTTCTCCACTGTAGCAATCTTCTCCGGTTCAACTGATAGTCCATCTCCGATGATTATATGTCCTAGAAATGGTACTCTATCCAAGCAGAACTCATATTTGCTAAGCTTGGCATACAGCCTCTCCCGCCTCAGTGTCTCTAACACGATCCTGAGATGTCTCTCGTGCTCCTCCTGGATCTTAGAATATACCAAGATGTCGTCGATAAATACCACCACGAACTTATCTAAGTACTGGTGGAAAATATTGTTCATCAGACTCATAAATACTGCTGGCGCGTTGGTTAAACCAAACGACATGACTAAAAACTCATAGCGTCCATACTTCATCCGAAAAGCTGTCTTCAGAATATCCTCTCTCCGTAACTTGATCTGATGATAGCCAAATCTGAGATCGATCTTCGAGAATACACATGGGCCACTAAGGTGATCAAATAAATCATCGATGTGCGGTAATAGGTACTTGTTCTTTATTATTACAGCATTTAACACCCTGTAATCGATACACAAATGTACCGTCCCATCCT
This sequence comes from Iris macrosiphon, assembly GCA_036927795.1. Taxonomy (NCBI): domain Eukaryota; kingdom Viridiplantae; phylum Streptophyta; class Magnoliopsida; order Asparagales; family Iridaceae; genus Iris; species Iris macrosiphon. Next base: position 62,909,014 of record JAYESA010000011.1, on the reverse strand, counting down.
TCTTCGGCACAAATAAGATGGGTGCTCCCCATGGAGAAACACTAGTACGAATGAAACCCTTATCTAAGAGATCATCTACTTGGACTTTCAACTCAACCAACTCCTTCGGTGCTAGTCTGTAGATGGGGGAAGTAACTGGCTCGGCTCCGGGAGTCAACTCTATCTCTCTGTCAGGTGGCTGGCCTTGAAGATCCTCTAGAAACATATCCTCAAACTCTAATATAAAGTGAGGGTACATCGGTTCACCTTCTGTAATGTGTGTCACCAAGGTAGGTTGGACACCATGCTCTCGGGCTCCCCGAAGAAACTCAAACTCGGGGTGATCTGGTGGTCTAAATAACGCAACCACGACGGCAATCTAGCATTGCGTGGTATTGGCTCAACCAATCCATGCCTAGGACAATGTCATAGTCCGGCATGGAGAAGACCAAAAATCGGGCATGCATCTCTCGCCCGTAAACAACTACTGAACATGATCTACAAGTGTCGCTAACTGGTACTATTCTACCTCCCGTAAGAATCCTTTTTATCTTCGGAAGGGGTGCAGTTGCTATTCTATGGGTGGCCACGAAACTACCAGCTATGAAATAGTGTGTGGCACCAGAATCAAATAATACTACTACTGGTAATGAAGCTACTAAGATAGTACCTGCGATCACTTCCCCGGCTGTCTCTGCCTCCTCTATAGTCATCGCATAGGCATGGCCATGTCTCGGTGCCGGTGCACGCTGCTACTGTCGAGCCTGTTGGAATCGATCTGCCTGTGCGGCCAAGGGTGGCCTCCTCTAATTTCCTCCTGGTTCTGGTGGTCGCAGTACTCCAGCTCCTACGTAAGGCAGCCTCGGTCTGTGAAGCTGCTGATAAGGCCTCTGTGCTGGCAAGGCTGGCCGATGAACTATCTGTACTGGAGCCCTTTGGTCTGGGTAATCCCGGACTGCATGCTGGTCCGACCTACATCTCAGACATACGCCCAACCTCCGTCGACAGTCCCTCAATAAATGTCCCTTCTTGCCGCAGTAATGGCATGTGGGAATCACTGGTCCCTGCAGGGGTGCTGCTCTCTGCTGCTGCTGTACCAGTAGATATTTCGCAGGTCCTCCCTGCAGAGCTCGAACTGATGATGATGATGCACATGAGCGCTTCAGACTGGCCTCCATCTTGTTGATGCGGTCCTGGCGTCGTGCTGCTAATAAAACTTTGGAGTAGGAGGTGGGGGCTATAGACCCAATAAATCTCTGCGTCTTGAAACTTAGGCCTTTATAGAACTTTTGGGCCTTTTTCTCCTCGGTCGGGATCAGGTACGGTACAAATCGGCTCAAGCGGAGAAACTCATCATTATATTCCTCTATGGTCAAACTGCGCTGCCTGAGGTTCTGGAACCTATCCCGAAGTTCTGCTCGGGCAGTGGAAGGTATATATATCTCCTGGAAGAGCCTAGAGAACTCTTCCTATGTGACCCGATCGGGTCCTAAATGCTCCTCTTTTGAGAGCCACCAGATGAGCGTTGCCAGTAAGTTGTATCCTGACGACGGTCATCCATCTATGCCGCGGAAGATAGGTGGCCTCCAGCTGGTGCTGAATGCTGGTGAGCCATGCATAAACCTCCTTCGGCTCTTCCATGCTAGCAAAAGAAAGTGGTATCATATGACAGAAGTCTATGAAAGACCCCATCATCGACTGGTGTGCTGGTGGTGACGCCTGTCCCAAGGCCGTCACAATACTCTCCCTCAAGGTCTCAGCCTGGCGCTGTTGGGCCTGCTGCTGAGCCTGCTGCTAGACCTGCTGTTGGGCCTGCATCATCGCGTAGACCATCTGAAACATCTGCGGCCCATCCATGGGTTGCCCTATTGGGAAAGGCATATATGGCATCTGTGGAGGAAATGGAGGTTGTGGGAGCAACTACTGCTCCTCCTGTCTTGGGGTCCTCTGGTCCTCATGACCTGCCTGTTGCGGAGTCTAGTGCCCGTCCAAAGGCACCTCTGGCTACCCAGATGACTGTCCCTGGGGAGCTGGAGTCAACAGAAGAACATGCTCCAGTTTCGGTTCCCGAGATGACCCTGCGTCACCGAGGACATCGCCCGGCTGCGTGACACGTCCGCTACGGAGATTCATAACTCTGAAAAGATGTCATGATTAAGATCAGCATTGAGGAATTTAAACAAGATGCAATTTGGCAAAAGAAATTGAAATAGAGGTGTCATGTGAAGGACTCAAACATGTAGATGAGATTCATAATATATATTCTTAATTTGCAGGCTCGCTTGGCACAGTCAGATGACCAAGACGATTTAAATGGACCTGCATGGGCCACCATAAAAACCTTGTCATGCCCCAGTTCCAAATATAAGGAACTGAGCCATGTGGCAATGGCCAGCGGGTATATTTTGACAGGCATCCCAATCTAATGGACCCGACGGAGTACACCTAAGCTGTAAAGTACAATGATAAAATCTAACACATAACACATAGACAATGAAACTAAATCTCATCCACAGACAACAGATATATAGAGCACATAGAGGAAATCATAACTACTAATGTACAGAAGGGAAATAATACGGGAAATGTATCATAGTACAAATACGAGAAAAGTCACACGGGAACAAACCCGCTAGTATAAATACTGAAATGAAGAAAAACAGTAAGATAACTAGGAACGGATCTGAAAGCTAGATAGTAATACCGTCCCAGGGTAAAGTCACTACCAGGGATCAAACATAGTCCTTGGGAAGGATCTCGTCCTCTACAACAGGTCTCGCTCCTGGATATACATCTGGTCCGTACTCCTCCGAGTAATCCTCCTCGCCTAAGCCTGGAAGGGAACCAGGTCCTCAGAGGGACGTAACAAGGTACAAAAATATAACATGCCATAGTATAACAGAATAAAACAAGTGCAACACCGGTGTAATCTAGCATAACCACCTAAGTGAGACACAATTTTGAAGACAATGTTCGACGTGTGGGCTATCCAAAATAAAATCGTAGCTCCGAACACAGAGACACACAGGGCGTATCGTAGCTCCGAGCACAGAGTCACACGGGTATTACTACTACTCCGGATACAGGACACTACATAAATAGGATATATACATATATATAGCGCGTGCAGAGGAGCCCAAACGTCTAGTAACTGTCTTCCCCTTCCAAAGCGGTCAACGAGTGTTCGTTGAACCTGAACCTCTATCTAACAGTCTCGTCATACTGAAGTAACTATCAACAATCACGACCCTAAAGTTGTCCCAGTTTCCGATCATGCTGACAGTATCAGGATACAGGAAATCTGGCACAATGACGGTGTCTGAATGTGTCCAACGGTTATAATGTAACCAAGTATGTACATCAAGGTGTTGCGAACATCTATCAATCGTTACCAGATGTTACCGACGAACGTCTGCACCCGGTAATGACCCGGACACGAAGTAACGATTCTGATCCAAAATGTGCATAATGTATATAGTAAATAAATAAATATCCGGTGACTGAAATACATGATGGCAAGGTACACTTGCCTGGATCTGGATGCTGAAGATGGGTCTCTGGTACAACATCCAAGTCCGCGGATCCCGTAGTACCTAGAGACGAGATACAAGCTCAATCAATAAACTATCACGATGCTATTCTAAAATAAGAGGTGACACACGTCTAGCAAAGGCTTCAGTTTTTAATTACAAAGCTCACATAGACACTAAGCTAGAGGGTTGACCAAGGTTGACTAGAGGTATATTGCATCTAATACGATCAATCACCCGTATAACATCATCATCAAACCAAATCCTCAATCCTATTATTTATCACGGTGTTTTCAGTAGTTCAAGCTATGATCATCCTCAGATTCTACCCTAGTATTCACAGACGTTATCATGCACGTTTTCATATTTAATCCTCAAATAAATAATTATTATTTACTAAACCCTCAATTATAAAACTGATATTTTATTATTTGAACACCCTTTTACATATACATAGCTACTCCTTTATCAAATCGTTATTAGTTATCAAGTCCTCAACCAATGAACAACTTACGATATCATAACACATACTCCTCAATCAAGTTGGCATTAGTTATCAATCCTCAACAAATGTCCAACTTACGATATCGAAACATATTTCCTAATTATAAACATACTCTTCAAATAAATTCATTATTAATTATCAGCTCTCAATAAATAACTAATGTTTTGATATCACAACACCATTTCTCAATAAATAACCTGCTCCTCATTACCCATCACACTGCATATAAATATACCATAAAACTCTAAAATGTCATAAGCAGCACTCATAACCCTAAAACTCAATATGCATCATTTATAACCCTAACCCCAACTAGGTTCTATTTACAATAAGCAATACTACACTAAAACAAGGAGATGGGTGAGAAGTTACCCCGTTGGCGGCGTGTGGTGGCAGCGTCGATGCTGTGGCTCCGGTCAGGGTTGGCGTCGACTGTAGGGGTGACGCGCGTGTCAACCGAGGTGGCGGAGTGCTCGACAGTTATGAAATAGATGCTATTTCAGGTGGTGGTTGAGGTGCTGGAGGTGGTGGTGGATCGTGGTGGTGCTGGAGGTGGTGGTCGGGGTAGCAGTTGGCCGAGGGGGCTTCAGTGCAGTGGGGTGATGGAGGGGGTTCGTGGAGGTGACGGTGGTGGTTCTGCCGGTGCAAGTGAAGGTGGTGGTCGAGGGAGTAATGTGGAGGTGGTGGTGGTGCGAGGGGGAGACGGTCGTCGACAGCAGCTGCTCGGGTAGCCGAGGTGGAGATGGGTGATAGCAGCGAGCTGCTTAAGAAGACTGCGGCGGAGGCTACTGGAGGAGGGATGGCCGAGGGTGGTCGAGGGAGTCGTAAAGGTTGTGTAGTGGGCGATGGCGACTACAGCAGTGGTGGCACATTGGGATGGAAGAGAAGACGCGGTGGGGGAGCTCGGCTGGCCGAGGTGCAGATGGGTGAAAGCAGTGGTGGCACGTCGGGATAGAGGAGAAGCCACAGTGGGTGGCAGCTGCTCGGCGGGATGGTGCTGGTGGTGATGATGATGAAGACGATGCATGGTCGAGGTTTGGAGGCCGGTGTAGGCGGTGGTAGCAGCGATGGATGGTCGACGAGTGGAGGTGATGGACGTAGCGGTGCAGGTGAAGGTGGTCAATGGCCGAGGGGGAGGTGGTCGACAGTAAGGGTGACTCGGCCGGAGTTGAGGTCGTGAGGGTGGTGATGACAGCTCGTCGAGATGGAGGAGAAGGAGAAGTGGAGAGGAAGAAGAAGAAGAAGAAGAAGAAGAAGAAGAAGAAGAAGAAGAAGAAGTAGAAGAGAAAGGGAGGGGTGGTCGGCTGTGAAGGAAAGAGGGAGGAGAGAGGGAGGGGGTGGTTTCCTAGGTTCCTAGGGATTAAGGCTGGCACATTGGGAAAGGGGGTGAGGTTAAGTGATTATATAGGCGAGTGTGTGGTGAGGATGATGTCTCATTTTGAATGGAGGGTCCAGATTTCACATGAAGGAAATGCACAAACCAAAGAGGAGAGAGAGGGTTAATTTGACCGGTCAAAAGAGGGAGAGGAGGTTTTTTCATTGGCCTTGACCAATAGGGTGGTGACACCTATCACCACATTTGTAAATAAGCCCCTTAACTTTTGGATATTTGCACATGTATGAAAAATGATAGAGATTTGGTGTAAAAAGTGGTATTTGGTGTTATGTAGGGTGAGGGGGTGTTGTGTATTTTGTATGGGCTTAATGAATGGGGTATTGGGTTAAATTGGGATTAAGTTGGATTCGTCAAAGTTGGTATCCCTAATTTAATTAAAATTAAATATCATATGCTCTTAAATTAAATAGGGGCACATGGGGTCTTAATTAGGAGTGACACAAAGGTCATGAACGGTGTAGGCTTGGTGTTAATCTTGGACCCTTTAATTGGTTTGGCTAAATAGGTTGAGTTTGTCCTAAAATGGATGGCAACGACAAAGGTACGCGACATAGGATTAAAGAATAGATTTCGGGACCGGAAAGTTGTGCAATTAAATTAGAGCACGATGGATTGTGTTTGTGAGTGAAGGAAAAATCCTACGCCTAGGTTGGCTTGTCAAGTCAAGAGTGCAACAATCAGTTGGAAGTTATGGGATATTATTGGGCTCCGAATATTGTAACAACGGTAGGGTGCACCAAGGGTTAAAATAAAGAATCAGACAACTGTAACATAACTTCTAAACCTCAAATACCTTAACGCTAAAACAAAAATTTCTAACCCTATCTAGTCTTCCTAAAATAATAATTGAGGGGATTTACATTTAGTTATTTTGATTGAGTGCTATTTATTATTAGTTAGACTTGTATTGATTATGGATGACCTAGACATCGTTCTACCGCCGATGCTGCTGCGTAGGCTGGACGTACCCACATACTCGTACCCGAATATCCGGGTACGGGTTGTGACAACTTCCTAAAGAATAAGAGACTTTATACACCTCGTACTATGCGTCAGTTCGCGTTAGATCGAGAAAGTCCAGGGCAGTGCGAGTCGACCCCGCTCAAGCAACTGCTCAGACGACTGACAGTCAACATGTGCCATTAACTATCATATGCACATCTGATGGAAAGCTGCACTGAATTGACCCATGCGCCCAGGCTGTAGAGGCGTGTGAAGTGGGTTAGTTCCAAAACTCTTTCACTAATGACTCGGGGTAGTTCTTGTACGAGACCCAGGTCAGGAAGCAAAAATCCTACCAACACCCTCATGCACTCGGTTTACCCATGCACATAAAGAGGGTACAAAGGTGAATGTTCCTCATCCAATTTTCCCAACGTGATTAGTCATAAGCGCAAAGCGAGAGAAACAACTATGGCACGTGAAATGTCCCCTCCAGGACACCACTATGCCAGTGTTGTTATTAACTGATATTGTACCAAGATAGAGGTGCCTGCAGCTAGGAAGTCGGGATTCCAATGACTGCAACCAATTTCACCCGTCCGACAGCATCTCGAAAAGCAAGTACAAGTATCCGAGAAGGAGGAGTTGCCCTTCGCCTTATACAGCTCCACTTGGAGATCACCGTCCACAAAGGGAGGCCCAAAGACAGATTCCTCTAACCCTCCACTCTCCACCAGCGTGTCGAGAAGGCAAGCCCGAGGAGGTCGAGCAGTTGTACCTACAGAAGGAGTATTCCAGGGTACCTTCCTGAGGACAAGATTGTCATCAGCTGGGGGTGGTACTTCCCCAAGATCTGGGACAACTCTACAAGCCAGGGGTAGTAATCCTCCGGAGCTCTACACTAACTCGTCGTTCCAAAGAGACAGTGACTCTCAAGGGACAGAATTTGATATTTCTGAGGGTGTAGTCACCCTCATTAAAATGAGATGTCTTCCAACGCCGGGGGTAGTATTCCCTCTGATTCTGAAAAAGTTAAAGCACTTCCACCTTTCCTTGAGGACAGCGTAACTCAGGGGTCCGAGGCAAAAAGTGAAAGGTCCACAGCCCGTTCATCTCTTCCTATGTGATGACCGTGTACATGGCAGGGGAAGACAACGAGGGCTCCAACTATCGCCAATGCCTCGATGCTCTTGAGGAGATGATGCATACTATGAGTGCCTTGATGCAGACCTTGACCTAGACGATACTGGAGATCAGGACGAACATGATCTCGCAACCACCCAGGACTCCCGGACAACTGTATTTCGTCCTTCAATGACCTTCAGAGTCTTTTCTTCTCCTGGCTCTATGACGAGAGAATGGATATGACTATGACCTTCTTTATGGATATCACTCAAGGGGAGAAGGAGTCCGCACGTGACTATATAAAATGCTTCTGACAGGCTGTGTTAAGGCTTACCTCAGTACTCCTAAAACTGTGTTGAAGGACACTTGCAGGAAGAACCTACTACCAGTAGTAAAATTCTGGACATGACCTGGTTCGTTCTTAGAATGGAAAGCATTTATCATAAGTGCTGACACCGTTGAAAAGAACGTAAAGGAAGCCCGTTCACTGGGAATACAGATCCCCATCGCTGATGATAGGGGAAAGCGTTCTTTCAACAACAATAATAATAACAACAATAATGGTCGTGACGATAAAGGGAAGTAGAACCTTACTATTAATGTATCCAAAGTTCGTCTGCACTTGCTCAGAAGCCGACAGAAGCACTCAAGCCGAAGGAGACCTACTCCTTCGATGATGATGATGATGTCATCAAGATTTTTAATGTACTGATGAAGGGCAACAAGCTCCGGCTACCGGACATCAGACACCCTGAAGAGGCAGATAAATTCGATGACCTAAGTACTGCCACTACCACCGATACGTCCACCATCCAACACGAGACTGCTATGTGTTGAAAAGACATATCCAGCAGCTGATCAATTCCAAAGCCCTCACCTTATACTTTGAGGACAAGCGGTCGTTGTAAATATGGTATTCCTCTAGTTTTGCAAATTTCCAGCTACGGAAGCCCAAGATGGTATTATCCCGATCCCAAGAGCAACAATGGAGGTCGTCAACCTCCCTTCATCTCGTAATCACGCAGCCGGGCGGGTACCTCTTTCTATGCCGCGAGGCAAAGTTATGTAGGTTCACCCAGACATCGCCCAAGACTTGATGCAGCAAGCAGCGTCTTCCACCGCCAAGTCTAAAGGAAAGAGGTCCAAATCCTGTCATATGGTCTCTCCCTCAACCGATGAAGCCTTGGCACGGGTGACTAGGTCAGGTCAAACCTACTTGTGCGACTATGATCCGGTTCCTGAGGATAATGCACCTCCAACCGCCATACCTATTGCTCCAATGGCATCTAAAGCAGGTCCGTCCCAGCCTCCTGTAACGGACAAACAAAAGCAAAAAGTGATTAGTTTCGACAATCCTCTGAGGAAGGATGCAGTGCCAGGGTTAGACAAGTCTTATAACTTTGACATATTGGCACAGCTTGCCAATACTCCAGCAAAGTTATAACTCTTCGAGCTCATTCGCCTCTTCAAAGAGACCCGTGATGCTCTGAGTGAGGCATTGCAGAACGCTGACTCTTACTTGGCCCAAGTCAAGCCGTCAGCCGAGAATCCCGCTGTATATCCCCACTATAATAATGTGATAGAGACAATCCTGAATATCACATTCTCATAGCAGGACATGTTGCTGAAGAATGATAGACACAATCGTCCTCTATACTATATAGGGTAAATTGGGGCCATCAAGGTGGACCAGATGCATATCGACCCGGGGTCGTCTCTCAGTATCATCCTAAGGAGTCTACTCCATACCTTGAAATCCCGATGCACCGGTTGGTAGCGACCAACACAACCATCAGCCGCTTCAACGCAGGAAGGAGCTACCCTCTGGGCAAAATCCGCCTAAAGTGTCAGATAGGTGATCTTCAAACGAAAGTGACTTGCTATGTCATTGAAGTGGATGTGTCCTACAACGTCCTGCTAGGGCATCCTTGGATACACGAATATATGATTGTGCCCTCCACCCTACATCAATGTCTAAAATATGTCAACATCGAAGGAGTCGTCAGAATGGTATTCGCCGACGTAGATCATTTTAAAGGGATTGAAGCTTACTACTCTGACTCGGTCTTCTACAAACGGACACATCAGGAGGAAACATGTAACGATACCGAGAACGAAGCTGAAGCAGATGAAACACTGGACGAACTCCTAAGGGTTTACCTCAAAGGTTGTACCATGACACAACTGCCCCTCTCGTGGTTAAGCTTCACAGAAAGGTTCAATAACCTATTGTGGCCAACCTTGGAAGACCATGACAACCCCCGAAGGAGGAACTACCCGTCATAAAGGCCTCTAAACCCCTGGTGGTAAAACAACAACGAACCCTTATTCAATCAGTGTTTTGTATTCCTTGAAAGTCCTTGGACCAGAAGCAGTAGCCGAAGTCTACTACTGAAAATGATTATGCCCTAACCCTTCGCAAAAAGCCTCCGAAGCCATCACTGACACTGGAGGCGAACCCCGGAAGAGATGAGCTTGGAGAGTATGTGGCTGCTCGTGTCGATGCCCCACCTTTTGATGATATAATCCCTATTCAAAAGATACCTTATTTTCTTAATAAAGCTTTGTCCTTAAACTACTCTAATGTCGCACATTTGAGTACTATATATTTCTTAGAATACGGTCTAGGTTTACAACTGTACACACAAGTGATTACCACTTACGTAGTGAACCGATTCCTCCCAAGTCAAGGCACCTACTTTATAGTTCCAACAAGAAGTAGGGGTGATAAACCTATCATCTTTGGGAAGGTAGAAGGTCGCTGATACCTCCTCATAGAAGAACTAAAACCAGACAGCGATAAAATATAGCTATACCGTTATAGCTCAAAATCCCAGCGCATCATGCAAAAGATGGGATATGACTTGAAGTGCAACAAAGGCTTAAATTATGGCAAATGATGACGTCTACCTCTGTGCCACTTCGCCCCTGTAGGTAAGCCTGAGACCTACTACCAACGGACCGGTCATGGTCTGGGGTACGTTACACCTCCGACAACTCCCGAAGGCTTATAAGAGGAAGACAAATTGCATTCTCACTCTTTAGAATCCTCAGCTTGGTCTCCGATACGAGTATCAGAGATATGCTCAAACAAACATTGTCTATCAATATGGTGTCAGCTCACCTAGAGGAAGATGACGAACAGCCATCTAAGCTCTTTGAAGTAGAACCATGGGCCCAACGCCTAGATTTTAAGTGGGAGCTGTGTTTCGAACAACGAGAAGCTCCCACCGAAGATGAAGTAGTACAATTCGATCTGGGTGATGAATCCTCCCCAAAGCCATCTTCATTAGCAAGAGTCTGTCCGGCTAAAATCGTGAATTCCTGGTACAACTCGTTAGGGAATACATCGATGTCTTTGCTTGGAGCTATGAAGATATGGCGGGTTTAGACCCTCAGATCGCGGTTCACAAGCTCAATATTCTACCGAATGCTAAGCTAGTGAAGCAACAACAACGACGATTCCGTTTAGACGTCATGGATGACATTGAAGCTGAGGTGAAAAAGCTGATATCGAGCGACTTTATTCATGAAGAGCAACATCTAGATTGGGTAGCCAATATCATTCCGTCATCAAGAAAAACGACAAAATCCGAGTCTGCATAGACTTTCGTAATTTAAATACGGCATGCCCACAAATTCACGATAACAAACGATTTTTTTACCGTTAGTAAAAAAATTTTACTAACGCTTTTTTACCGTCAGAAAATTTTATTTGCCAACGATTTTTTTACCGTTAGGATTTTATCATCGATTTTTTTTTTACCGTTAAGAATTGTTTTTCCCACGTAAAAAAATATTATAATTGCCGTTAGGAAAATTTCGCAAGTTAAAACTCCAATGGTAAAAGTATGTTAGAATTTTTTTTCAACGATTATAGTCGTTAGAAAATGACTGTTTTGGTATATATACAAACATGTTGATTATTTGTATGATTATCTAAATAATTGGGATGTGGTATGACATTAGTCTTCTTAGTACAAATTAAAAACAAAAACCAATTTTAAAGTAAAAATGTTATTGAAATCTTTTATAAATGTTGATGAAAAAAATAAGCTTCAAATATCATTTTTGGTAAGTAACTTCAAACAAACAAAAGAAAGGAACTATCAATTTCAATAGGCATTCCCTAATTATGGGCTTAATTTTCCAGTTTAGTATGGTGAGTCATATACTAGCTTGAGTATATGACCCACTGTCAATGAGAGAACAAATTAAAGATTTCTATCATACAAGTAGGGAACTTACAAGCACAACTAAAAGTTTGGAAAAGGTGACAAATAGGTGTAAATCCAATATGGAATTTTAACCAACCATTGTCAATGGTGAAAGATGAGCAAGTGATGGACCAATGAGGACTTGTCATCACATGTATAGCCACATGTGTGACAGGTCCTGTGCTCCTACCACTTTACAAGTTCTTTTCTTTGGAGAGCAGAACTTGTAGGTTTGGCAGAAGATGAGTAGTTGCCATCACATGATGTGTGGTTAAAAATGGAGTAGTTTATTTCTTTATTATTATTTTTTTTTTTTGCAACAAATTTCAATTGGCTAAAAAAGCGTAGCTTGCACTCGGAGACAAGGATTTTTTTTTTTGGTAAGACTGTGCTTTTGCTTAGATCGGATAGATCATATACCGCTTTCCAAACTTTTGTTCATTTGGGACGGTTTAAAATATTGTTTAATAGGGACCAAAGTGTTCGGTCTAGAAAACATTTGGAGGGGGATTATGGAAAACTACAAATGGAGACAAATTAAACAACAAAATCACATTGTAACTTAAGTTAAAAAAAAAAATTCTTTAGTCTACTTATTGAAAATTAAATTTTCTACATATCCTTTGTTCCCTAATCTTGTTATTTGTTTTATTGGAAAAGAGAAATACTTTTCAACCCAAGAAAAAGTCGTCTAATACAATTTTTTTTTTTTTATTGTTTCTCTCTTTCTTTTTCTCTAATGTTTCTCGTGTATTCACGTAACCAATAACTCTGTTTCACTACAAATTTTACACTAAATTCACCTTTCAATAGTATTTTTAAGCCTATCGCAATTTTCTCAATTGTCAAGTTGAATTTTCTAATCCAATATTTCAACCTATTAACAAGACAATCATTTCCATCCCCATTAAACATGCACCCTGTGTGTCTCGATGAATATGATTGTGGCCTTAGGTAGGATTACAAAAAAAGAAGAAGAGTAGGTATATTATTATTTTTTGGAATTAACTCAAACTAAAATTACTAAATTTTTAAACAAATAATGAGTTAAAAAGCAACCTACCAAGAAATAAGAAATACATTTAGATTTTGAAAGACCTATACCAAAACACACACACACACACACACACACATATATATATATATATATATATATAAAATGAGACTTCAAAATGGTTCAAAAGTGAGCCGTCTAAACAGTATGTATATCATTATCAATTAATGATTTTATAAAAATTAATATTACGTAAAAAATGTTGAAAAAATTTAAATTTGTTATTAATAACACTATAAGGATTAAAACTCAGTCAACCTAAGAAAATACCTCCCTCCTTAACTGTATGAGTTACAAGAAAAATTTATTTATAATTAAATAATATTACGTAGCTAACCGTTTCAAAATTTTTTATGAAAAATAAAAATATATCCATAACTAATTATAATTAAAATATAATTAAATATATAATAAATTTTATTTAAAATAAAAAAATATATAATAAATTATAATTTAAGTATATTTGAATATTTAAATAATTTTATATTAATAAAAAATTATAACGTACGTTGTACGAAAATTTACTAGTAATAATAGATATGCTTTCAATTGTTAATATAAAGTAGGGTGCTTGTCCTTTACGAAAGTCATCATTGTTCCAAATCACCACTAATTATATTTATAATGTAATGACGGAACTATCCCCCATCATTATAGTGACTTTATGCCGACACACACACACACACACACATACATATATATATATATATATATATATATATATATATATATATATATATATATATATATTTTCTTACATAAACTAATATACATTTGGACCAATATGAATGAAATGTACTAGTGCACATGGATGTACATGAGATGTAAAAATTTATTTCTATTGGTCTACATGTACATAGCTCATATAGGAATATTCGTTTATCCTATTATATATATATATATATATATATATATATATATATATATATATATATATATATATATATAGTGCCATGCACATGTGTACCAATATGAATGGAGTGTACTAGTGCATATGGGGTGCAGTTGGAATGTAGGAATCTATTTCTATTGGTCCACATTTGCATGACTCATATTCTTATATATATATATATATATATATATATATATATATATATTTTATGTGTACTAATGTGCACTAGTATATTTTATTTCTATTAGTCTACATGTACATTGGTTCATGTAAAAATATGAATTTATGGATCATTTTTTTTAATATATATATAAGTATATTTTATTTCTATTAGTCTACGTGTGCATTGGTTCATGTAAAAATATAAATTTATGGATCATTTTTTTTAATATATATATATATATATATATATATATATATATATATATATATATATATATATATATATATATATATATGTGTGTGTGTTATATATACAAATAAAGTTTCAGACAAGCCTAAAAGGTTCGTGAGCCTTTATCAAACTTCTCGAAGCCCAGGAAGCTCACGTGTGGTGTGGTAATTTGTACTTGGTGTGAAGTTTGTCCTTTATTGGGAAGGAACTATTCCCCAATTACCCCTGCAGGGGCATTATAGAAAATAAGATATATATAAATATACGTGTTAGTTAGCTAATTAAATAATTAGTCAAGCATATAAACTATGTTGGTTAGTTTGGGAGTTGTTGATGCTTTGCTCATCAACCAAATCCCTCTTTACTATATGTTGGTGAAGAACAGTGTCCGGTCTAGTTATATTCAAAGTTGGATGGCAATATACTATATGTTGGTGACTAATTCCTTAGCCACTTCATTTGACCTTCACAATTCTTCGAAGGAATGATAGAGAAGTTTTTCTACAATGGTGGAAAACTTGCAACTTCTCCATCCAAGCATGAAAAATAAACAATTTTATAAATTTTATTTGATTAAACAAATATATACAATTATTTGTTCGTAAAACAAGAAACTATATAGAGCTTTTGTTTAATTAAATGTTCATAGAATAGAATAATATAGTACATTTATTTTTAGAAAAAAATAGATTTATGAATTTTATTTGATTAAATAAATATGTAAAATTGTTAGTTCGTAAAATAAGAACTAAATACAATGTACAATATTTAAGAAAATAAGAAATACCTTTATAAATTAATAAGTTAATAATTAATCGATAAATTAATAAATTACTAATTAATCAATAAATTATTAAATTATTGATTATTTAATATTTGCTAAATTAATATATATTTTTTGGTCCCATTGCTATTAATTTATAGTTATTTATATATATCCCCTTCCCAATTGTTGATCATATATTCACTAATCCTTTTTTTTTAAATTAGTGTTACCCCTCATTCCTTAATAACGTGTTAATTGTAATTGTGATTAACCCCTCCCCCCATCCAAAAAAAAGCCTAAGTTTTGAGAATTTGGGGGGGGGGGGGGGGGGGGGGGGGTGTAACACTAATTTTTTTTTAAATTGGGTGGGGGGGGGGGGGGGGGGCTATGTGTAGTATAAATATGATTAACAATTGGGACGGGAGGTTAAATACAAATAACCCTAATTTATATAGGTTTAATCATACTATTTATATCATATACGTATATGAGTATGCTAACAAGGTTTCTAGTAAGGACACAAAAGTATGAAGCCACAATCAAGGTTTCGACACTAACATGATGGATGTGAAGCCTTAGTACCAAAATACAGAAAAACAAAGACGGACGAGGCCAACTACGCCACATGAGATACACTTGAATGTTGTACGGACGTCCTGACTATCAAAAAAAGAAAAAAAAAATACTCTAACATACAAATAACGTCAATCCTATGGTCGATAAATCATAACTTTCAATCAATCAAATCAATAAGTACAATACTATAACATACATGAAAAGCAGTAAGGCATCCCAATTAAACACTATGTCATACGTGATCATAAAGCTAGTAAAGACAAAATGGTACACTAGTAGTGTACAACAACATATATGATTATACAACTAGCCATGGTCTAGAATATACAATCACGCCAATGGAAGTCGATGGGAACAAGCTCCCAGAATACAAGGGCTAACACTTGCTCTAGGCTAAATGCCACAAATGCATATAAACAACGAGTATGAGATGGATAAGAAACCCATTACGCCTCTGAGATGTCATCCTACAAGGGCAGGCCATCTAGCTTGACATATTGTAGATCCTTGGGCTCTACGAAAAAATATGGCCAAGAAAAACCAATGGGTTAAAAACCTGAGCAAAAATCACCATAAGGAAGATCAAGATGGAGAATAAAAACCAACAATAGCCAAATAGAACTAGGACCTGAGAATGACCGTCATGTTAGATAGCACCTCTACAACAAATAAGGAAAAAAAAAGAACTAATTGTATGACCATTAACATGTCCATGTCAACCACACAATAATGACATAGATGATAAGATAGAATGATATAACAGCTAAAATGAAACAAAAAGGCAAAGTGAGTTAGGAAATACATACTACACATAAACTAACAAAAGCATAATATGGTAGGGGAACGACATATGAGCGTTGGTACCACTCTAGAGTAGGATCATAACTCTTCAACCAAAATAAGGACATGATTGTGGGACAACTCCCGAGTACCACTACTGTAATATCCCTATCCTTATAGGTATATTATGGTAATTCCGTATTTAATATCTTCCAAAAAATATTATCTTACGATATTTTCTCAAATTTTGATTTCGGTAATATTTCGATGAAATCATTTTTCAGGTTTTGCAGGAAACAGCGATATTCGATATCCGATTTAGAACCCGACTAATCATAGTAATTTCTAGACTAGCCATGGTTAGTTTCTCCTAACCCCAATTTCTTAAATTATTATTATTATTATTATTATTATTATTATTATTATTTTCTTGGGATCAAGCTCCCAAACCATCTTTCTCTCTCTACTGCATCCGTCTCTCATCCTAGGAATCTAGCTTCCAAGGGATAACAACCTAATCTATCTCTCTCTCTCTCTCTCTCTCTCTAGCCTAGGGAATTAACCCCTAACCCTACCCTAAACTTCTCCTCATCCTCCTCTCTTCCTATCATTGGCTTAAGGAGAAGACACCCCCCATAAATATCTCTCTTAGCATCCCCTTTTTTCTCTCTCTCTCTCATTATTGCCCTTCTTCTTCTTCTTCTTCTTCTTCTTCTTCTTCTTCTCCTCTTTAGAGGAGAGTAACAGTCCACAACCCAACCTAAGCTACCACCACCACCATCTTCTCCTATCTCCTCTACACCCTCCCCAAACTACAACCGCTAGCCACTACCATGGCCACCCATTTCTCTTCTCGAGTCCCCCAAGCCACCACCATCATTGCATCCATCCTTCTCTTCCTTGCTCTGTCGCTATCTCCCTGATCCCAGCCACTAGCGCTGCCGTCGGATCTTTATGATTCTCCGATGACTCTGCTATGCCTTCATTTTTCTTTGCTTTATGTACATCTTGATTTGTGTATATGTCTCAATTTATGTACACATCTCAATTTGCGAATCTCGATTTCCATATCTGATCCTTATACTGCAGGACCCATGCAATATAACCATTCAATCCCGTCTTTTCATGCATTTATGAAATTTCATATTTTGATTCTAATTCTAATTTAATATTTATTTCCAAAGACATCGATGGACGTGCACAAATGGACCTAGGACGGACTACTAAAAGAAGACTTGCATAACTAATCGAGCC
Source organism: Iris macrosiphon (assembly GCA_036927795.1). Lineage (NCBI taxonomy): Eukaryota > Viridiplantae > Streptophyta > Magnoliopsida > Asparagales > Iridaceae > Iris > Iris macrosiphon. Next base: position 62,891,604 of record JAYESA010000011.1, on the reverse strand, counting down.
CTCAAGGCAAGTACTCCTTACTCAGTGACGACTTCGTGCCTAAGTGCTTTATTTTAAGTATTTATTTGTTATAAATTATTGTACTTATAACATGTAGACTGTAAAATATATAGTAGAATCATAAATATTGATATTTGTGTAGAATGGTTTGGTATCAGACGGACACCCATACCGAACAATTCGAACGAGATCCTTACGCCTCCGAGGACATGAGCACTATCCGATTATGAAATCGTCTCAATAAGCCCCGTATTCAACTCAAGATTGGGTTATGGTTTGGTAATAGTATATTGGACCCTTGCACCATGGATTGGGTAAGGAAAAAGAACATTATGGTAGTGCCCCTTATAGAAACTAGTTGTGATTGCATGTGGATATTGGGCCTAATATGCAAAGTAGAGCTAATGGAAGCTGAGACTTAATGCTCTTGGCTTAGGAATTCTATGGCGGATTGTGTCAGATGGATATTCTCTTATTTTGCAGGTTGTCCCAATCCAAGAAATAAAAGGGAAATGCTATCGAGATGTCCCAGAATTGTTGGTTGGCAATTCAGTTTAGAGATTTTGGCATATTTTCCCCTAGATTTGCTATATCTAACTCCTATCATGGCTTAGTATAACATGACCAACCTAGTACCTTGTTAGGGTAGCTTGCATATGTATTTATTTGGTCTCGTTATAGACCTATCCCTTCACGTATTATATAATACGTACTACGATTAAGAACTATTTCATTTTCTAAGCTCTTTGAGTTGGGTATAACCTACGGTTTAGGCTCACAATATATCGACAGATCCCGCTTGTATACTGGTGAGCCAGAACAAAGCCATTGTTCTCTTACAAAAAAGATGGTAAGGACTTCTCCTTGGTTATTTTTATAAGACTTGTCTACTCAAGATTGGTTTATAAGAAGGTAAGTAAATACAACAACTGCTTTGTTCTTGCTCATCTCCCCAACCTAGTACCTTGTTAGGGTAGCTTGCACATGTATTTAGTTGGTCTTGTTATAGACCTATCCCTTCACGTAGTATATAATACGTACTACTATGGTGAACTATTTTATTTCCTGAGCTCTTGGAGTAGGATTTTACCTACTATCATGCCCAGTCCCAAAAGTACATAGGACTAGGAACACGTAAGCATGCCAGCCGCATGGATATGGCAATTCCAATATATGGAAACCAAAATCCACACGTACGCTGTAATATGAATATCAATCCACAAGTGGTATAAAATGTATCACAAGTCACAGGGTATAATCTAAATCTCATCCGTGAAAATCAGATATAAATAATAATCAGCATCTATATAACTAGATGTCAACATAAATATCTAAGGATGATAGTTGGATGGAAACAAATCCACTACAAACTCGAATAGAAAAGTATAACACAAAAATTACAATATAGGAATACCAGCTAACGATCATGGGCTCGAAGAGAAGACATCCTCGCAACACAAGTAATCATCCAAATCTATGCTCCTGTAATTACTCAAGAACAGATACACCTGGCAGAGGACCAGGTCCTCAGAGGGACGTAACAAGATACAGAAAATACGAGCCAATTTAAATACAGTAAACATGCATCATATTTGAAAATAGATAAGTACGCTGTATAAGACAATCTATATGAATGCAAATGAGGACAACTTTTCGACGTATGGGCAAGGGTAGGCTACTCGATCTAATCCTCACAACCTCACGCTCGTCAGTGGACATCATCAGCCGACATATCGTGGGGGTAGCGACCCTCGGACTCCATCAATCGACATACCGCAGGGGTAGCGACCATCGGACACGATCCACCATAGTGCGTGCTAGTGACTACGGTGTTACCAGAGTGGTTAAAAGCCCATACGCCTAATGATTGTCCTCTATGATACTAAGTGCCATGTGTGTGTCAACATATCTAATACATAGTAATGACTGAAAGAAAACTATACATGCAAGAATAAATAGAAATGCAATAAATATACAGAAATATACTAAGCATGCAAAATACTGTAAGCAATTTGGTAAGGTATCTTGCCTGGTAAGAAAGCTGCAAGGTGTACTGTCCAGAAGTCCAACACACAGGATCAAAACTATGGCCACAGAACAAATATCTCCGGATGCTGAAATAAATATCACCAATATTTCCAGAATAAGCAAAATAGCCAAAAAGTACTTCCCTTTCGTCCAATTTGGATACAGGGGCAAAACGGTAATTTCAGGTAAAAATGGGTGCCACCTGTGGCCCACTTTGCACCGAAAAGCGTGCCGAGGGTAACAGTCTCTAAATGGGACAAACTATAGGTCAAACAACTCTAAATGTCAATACGAACCCAACGATATGTCCAAATGTGGATTTCGATGGGCCGAACACAATTTTGTCCAAAAAGTCAACTATGGGACCCGCCAATTGGCGACTTGGTCAACCGTCTCAGATTTGCGTAAAAATTGGGTCACAGGACCAGCGTGTTATCACGAGTCCAGTGGCGTAAGTTTTATCGCAATCTGACAAACGTGCACAAAATACGCGCGAGTTCCACAAAAGTTGCGACACGGGGTGTGTCCGCGGATACGGCCTGATTTCGGCGCGCACACGCGTCCGAATCAGTTCTCACAAATTTATACGTGTCCGGTTACGTTGCGTGCACCATTCGGTATACTTGATACACGGTAGAGCAGTCCGTTTGGCGGGACGCGCTCCGTTTTCCAACTTTTGGAAATCTGGAAAAAGTGGCTTCGCGGGGTTTTATGACGAATTTAATTCTGTCCACAACAGCTAATAATCTAGGGTTATTTAACAAAAAATAAACTAGGTCAAGTTTTCTACACATATCAAAAAGAATCACTGAATTCGGATCTCTGTGGTGGGAGATACGAACTCGGCAATATAGGTGGTCACCGTAGTTTTCTGCGATCCCAGAATTCGGTCTGCTCGTGCCAACTTGGGCGCTATTTTCGCCTATGGATACACGTTGTTGGAGGTCTGCTGTTATACAAATATGGAAGAGAGTTAAGGGATGAGCATACCGGTGAAGACGGAACGACGTTTGGTTGAGCGAGTCGACGGAAAACAACTCCGGAGCGAAGGTACCTTGTGTGGGAATCTGCAGTGCGCGAGGTCGGGGTCGTCGGGATGGTTTGGACGGCCTGGCGGGGTTCTCTGGCTGCGGTGGCGGCTCTCTCTAGGTCTAGATGGGAAGAGCAGGGTCTGGAGATTTTAGGTTAGGGTTTGAGAAGAATTATATATATATATATATATATATATATATATATATATATATATATATATATATATATGAATAGACAGAAAGGGGGGGGGTTTGTAATCGCGGGTGCTAAGGGTCTGTTGGAATTACAAAAGGGCTCACGAAAAAAATAAAGTGGCTGGATGGTTTATGCTATGGGCGGTTGGCTGCTATTTGCTAATGCAAGTTTCTAACTTGCTAGTTGGAAGTTGTTAGTATTATTAGTATTATTATTATTAGTATATTATTAATTATTTCTTTATACTTTCTTTTCTTTTCTTTTCTTCTTCTTAAATATATATATACATATATATATATACTCATAAGAAATTTTATAGATTAAAATAATGCACACCGTTAGGCTAGCAACTGCTCAAGGGGTCTCCTACATGGAATAAATTCTGAAAAATTTCTAATGGTCCCATAAATTCTCTAAGTGCCCGAACACCTAAATAAAAATTATTAAAAATCTATTTCTCCGATTTAGCCCTAATTACTACAATTTAATTAATAATTAATAAATAAAAAGGGTATATACGATTTTTAGGAAGGAGGTTTTACATTCTACCCAACTTATAAAATTTCGTCCTCGAAATTAAATTAAGCCACGATAGAATGTCAAGGATGGTATAAGATTTGTATCGTTTAAAATGCAAGGCTAGGTTTAAAGGGGTGGGCGATATTGCGCATTGCACATCCCGAAAAATCATGAAAAAAATCCACATGAGCGAAAAATAGGTTTCTTCATGTGTCATGACCAATGGTGTGGACACCTAAATGCTCTTTTGTATAAAAGCGCCCAACAATAAAAAAAATTGCACAAAGATGAGAATTGGGTGAGAGGTTCACAATCTACCGAACTTAAAATTTACCCATCCTTTATCTAAGGTTGTACATCTAGAAAAATTATTCGTCAAATTATTTAACCATGTTATTCAATCCTCAGGATTCAACACCAACATATCACCTATGATATGCCCTTAATCAATTATAAAAGAGTGTCACTAAGTTATGTGATTAGCCTTATGGGGTTTATCTAGTACTATCAGTGTATCAACTTATACTAGCACGAGGTTTCGTCTTTCCGAAATAAGGAAAGACGGAGAGCAATAATAAAGAATTTAAGGTAAATGTGACAAAATACAAGTACGAGGTTCAAAGAGATTAAAGAATTCGAAAAGGGAGTTGTCAGGACAGTTGCGGATTAAAATCATATTTTTTGGTAACTTTCTATTTACATGCTCGTATCAGTACAGTTATATAACCAGTACGATGTGTCAGACATATCTAGGGGCAAGTATATCCATCTACTACCATATATCTCAATCCACGTAAAGTAGTTATGCGAAGAGCGAACCAAGTGCACTAAGGTTAGCTAGACCTTAATACACCGATTCTGATAGGCAATTGTATTATTGTGTGCACCCAATAATACATATGTCATGAGCAAGCTCGATAAAAGAATAAGCTTGCAAAAACTAGGCTATAATAGCAGCATAAATCAAGGTAGTACAGAAAATATAAATACGCTGGATTATGATGAAAGGAGGTACATAACAATTCAAGTTCACAAAAAATAAGACTCTATAATCTCTACATTTGTTATACTAATTCCTTGTCTAAGTCGATAGTCGACAAAGTAGGGGGTATAGCCTCTAAGTTCTACAGTCTGAAAAAAAAAACACTGTCGTCCTAAGTTGTAGTCTTAGTGCAAGTGTCAATAGTAAGAGTGGAACAGTTACTGGCCTCAAGGGAAAGGGAATATAACTCATGTCGAGATGGGGGTACATGTTACACAATTTGAAAACTAAGAGATATACACCAGGTCTCAATCTACAAGAATAACTTAACCATCAAGTTCTAACTACTAAGCACACAATTTCAAAATTTAACATTAACAACTATAATCCCAGCAACTATATGTCCTTAACACAGAATAAATCACCTGGCCTACAATCAGAAGTGTCAGATGGCACGAGTTGAAAGATAAAGAATAGAGAAACAAAATTTAGTCGTCGCACAATTTAGCGAACGCTAAGGTCGCAGAGGGACAATATATATGAAATTAAAATAGGGGGCTCTATATAGCATCGTGGTTTTCTAAGGAGGAGTGGTATGCTAGTTGCTATGTTCAAGTTATGATCAAGAGAAATATTATATTCATTGCTCTTGGCTTCCTAAGGTACTGTCTGCTACTAATAAGACTATGATCTAAGTTTATAGTTCTCCAATACTATCTAACTATGAAGGTTAGGTTCAGTCATAATATTCAATTTTGGTTTTCTATTGGTTCCTCAATACTAGGGTCAAACAATATGGTAAAACTTCTAACTAACTCTAGTAGCGTCTATACTACTCTCAAGTCTTCATAATACATTAAGGGGTAAGGGTAAACCAATCTATAGATAAGGAATTTTAGGATTCACTGGATATTCTAAACTTAGTGGTGTGTCTATATTCTCGTTGTATTCTTAATATGTGTGCTACCATAATTATAATTCTAATAACAAGGGTTCCTATATTCTAGCAGAAGACTATACTCAAAGAACTATTTATGGAAGTACATGAATCAAGCATGATGCAATTATTCAGATAGAACATATAGAAGGAAGATGAATCATAGTCAATTGTTGATGAGATCCTATACTCTATTCCTAGGTGCAGGCTTATTCGGTACAATAACATAACCGAGACAATATGCTCTCGACCTGCATGGGCCACCACAAAAATATGTCACGCCCCAGTCCCAAAAGTACATAGGACTAGGAACACGTAAGCATGCCAGCCGCATGGATATGGCAATTCTAATATATGGAAACCAAAATCCACACGTACGCTGTAATATGAATATCAATCCACAAGTGGTATAAAATATATCACAAGTCACAGGGTATAATTTAAATCTCATCCGCGAAAATCAGATATAAATAATAACCAGCATCTATATAACTAGATGTCAACATAAATATCTAAGGATGATAGTTGGATGGAAACAAATCCACTACCAACTCGAATGGAAAAGTATAACACAAAAATTACAATATAGGAATACCAGCTAACGACCATGGGCTCGAAGAGAAGACATCCTCGCAACACAAGTAATCATCCAAATCTGCGCTCCTGCAATTACTCAAGAACAGATACACCTGGCAGAGGACCAGGTCCTCAGAGGGACGTAACAAGATACAGAAAATACGAGCCAATTTGAATACAGTAAACATGCATCATATTTGAAAATAGATAAGTACGCTGTACAAGACAATCTATATGAATGCAAATGAGGACAACTTTTCGACGTATGGGCAAGGGTAGGCTACTCGATCTAATCCTCATAACCCCACGCTCGTCAGTGGACATCATCAGCCGACATACCGTGAGGGTAGCGACCCTCGGACTCCATCAATCGATATACCGCGGGGGTAGCGACCATCGGACACGACCCACCATAGTACGTGCTAGTGACTCCGGTGTTACCAGAGTGGTTAAAAGCCCATACGCTTAATGATTGTCCCCTTCTACAGATAGTACCCTAAGAGTAGGCTGAACTCCTTGTTCTACTGCTCCTCGAAGAAACTCAAATTTTGGATGTCCAGGCGGTCTAAATATAACCCGCCCAAGTCGGCAATCAAGAGTCGCATGGTACTGACTTAACCAGTCCATACCAAGTACGACATCATAATCCAAAATAGAAAATATCAGAAATTGAGCTCGCATCTCTCTTCCACAAACTACTATAGAACATGATCTACAAACGTCACTAACCGGAATAATTCCACCTCCCGTAAGTATTCTCTTCATCTTCGGAAGGGGTGCGGTAGCTACTCTATGGGTGGCTACAAAGCTAGCTGCGATAAATGAATGCGATGCTCCAGAATCAAATAATGCTACAGCTGGTAATGAAGCCACTAAAATAGTACCTGCGATAACTTCGCCTGCAGTAGCTTCCTCCTCAACAACTAATGTGAATGCCTGGCCTCGACCCTGAGCTGGACCTCTCTGCTGCTGGGCCTGCTGGAATAGAGCTGCCTGTGGTGCCAGGGGTGGTCTCTGCTGATTTCCTCCTGGGGCTGGTGGCCTGACGCCTCCAACTCCTGTCTGCTGTGCTCCTACTGCTGGATAAGTTGGTCGTGGTGCAGGCAAGGCTAGTCTCGGTGCTCCCTCTCTATGTTTAGTGCAGTCTCTAGATAGATGCTGGTCTGATCCGCAAAGCAGGCATAGTCCCAGCTTACGCCTGCACTCTCTCTCAATGTGTCCTACCTTGCCGCAGTGGTGACAGGTAGGAAGAGATATGGCCCTGTGTGCTGCTCTCTGGTATACTCTGCTGGAATCATTTTGTAGAATCTCCAGGTGCTGTCTTGGATAGTGCTGATGTGTTTGGCCTCTTTAGATTCGAATCCCTTCTGGTGACGCGCTCCATGCGTCGTGCTGCGGCAAGGACATCGGTATAAGATGTAGGTGCGACTGAGCCAATCAATCTCTGGAACTCGAACTTCAGTCCGTCAAAGAACTTCTCAGCTTTCTCTTCCTCTGTCGAGATCAATGTTGGAGTGAAGCGACTTAGGCGAATAAATTCTGTATTATATTCTTCCACTGTCATATTGCCTTGGATAAGGCGGTTGAACTTGTCTCTAAGCTCTGATCGTACAACTGCTGGAATGTACATCTCTTGGAAGAGTCTGGAGAACTCTTTCCATGTGACTCGGTCCTGTCCGAGCCTCCTTTCTTCTGCTAACCACCAGTGATGTGCATTTTTAGTTAACTGCATTCTGACTGCAGTCATCCACTTCTCTCTCGGAAGTTCCGCGGCTTCCAACTGATGCTAAATGTTAGTGAGCCATTCATGAACTTCTGTTGGCCCCTCTTTACCAGAAAATGTACGAGGCTTGAGATGACGGAAATCGGTGATAGATCCCCTCGCTATTCGCCTCGTTGGTGGATTTGCCTGCTCCAATGCGGATACCAGGCTGGTCCTCAGATACTCTGCCTTCTGGCGATGGGCCTCTTGCTGAATCTGCTGCTGGGCTTGCATCATGGCATACATCATCTGGAACATCTGTTGCCCGTCCATGGCTTGTCCCAGCGGGAAAACTGGCATCTGGGAGTGAACTGGGGTGGAGGTGGGATGTCATCTCTCCGGAACCTTGGATTAGGCTGACCGGTTTGATCGTTCTGTGATGCTTGTCCTCCATTCCCTAGGTTCACTCCGTCTATATAAGTAACCACAGCGTCGTGTGGCGTATCCAAAGGAATCTCGTCTCCGTTCCTGGGATCCATTTCTCTGCAACCAAAAGATAAACTGTAAGAACGCTCAGAGGAATCAATACAGGATGCAGTTCAAGTAACAATTTCGAGTTCGATATAGAGTTCAATAATGGTTTAAATAATGGATGAGATCCTAGAACCTATCCTATCCTTAGGGCAGGCTGGTTCGGTCCCTAAGTTGAAACCGAATAATTTAGTCGTAGACCTGCATGGGCCACCATAAAAACTATGTCACGTCCCAGTCCCAAAATACCGTGGAACCGGATGCGTGATAATGGCCAGCAGTACGCACCGATGGACAACCCAATTTAATGGATCCATCAGGGCATACTTAAGCTGTAAAACAAGTCTACGACAATCATGGCACAACTAATCTCATCCACACAAGATATAAAATATGATCCACAGAATAAATAATGAATGTAAATCATCAGCTAGTCTCACAAAGTGCTTCGGGGAACAACCCGATAAATATCTGATACAATGGTTCAACAGACCAGAAATAAATGACTGAAATAAATAAATAATTACTGAGCATGAACATGGATGCTCAGGAGAAGTCTTCGGCTAACACCTCGTCCTCGGATGGCGCGGTACAGCTCCTGGATCAGCTCCTGCTGCAGTCCCGTATACCTCGGGATAGATCTCGTCCTCAAATCCTGGGGACATAATCCGGATCCAGGTCCTCAGGGGACATAGCAAGGTACAAGAAAGCTCATGCCAAAATAAATGCAGTACAGAAAATAAATGGAGTAAATAGGGTAAGTAAGTAACCATCTAAGTGAAATGCAAGTGAGAGCAGCATGAGTACTCAGGCTGAGCCACTACAAGCTCTGTGTCGGGGAGCTGGTAGCGATAATAACACGTAATGTGCCTAGCTCTGCTATGAGAGTCTATGGTCTCACAATAGTAGTAGATATATATAGAAAACAGCCTGTAGCCTGTGTGTCTCTCCCCACCCAATGTAACCACGCATTTCATGACCATAACGTCTCATGTCCATGTCAAGCGGGATCATAGCTAATGCAACAAGTCATAAAGTATCTATGAATATAGTATCACTGTCAAGTCCTGTATCCTATACAGAATCACCACAAATATCTCGAAAGATCCTGTCTCATGAATGGTGTCAAGTGTCCTGGGTCGTATGGTACTTGATAAGACAAGTACGAGAATATAAAGTGTCACGAATGTCCATCTCTAGATGACAGTACCCCACACTTCGTACAGTGTTGGCACCCGACTAATAATCGGACGCTAAGTACGTCACACGGTCCTAGGTTGAGCATGCACAACAATATAAATAAAGCAAGGAAAATATATATAAAGACTGCAAGGTTTGGCAAGGTACACTTGCCTGATGTTTGAATATCAACAATCATCCCGGTATCGGTGGATCCTGTGGGTACTGCTCCAAAAGCTGTAATAAATATCACCAACCGTCTCAGAAGATATCAAATAGCTAGAAACGCCTGTCCTTAAGTCCAATTTGGACACAGAAGCAAAAATAACATTTCCGGGCCAAAGCAGGGTCCATATGTGGGACACTTTGCACCGAAAAGCGTGTCAGGGTTAAAGGTCTCCAAATTCCTCAAACTCAGTGTATACAAGTCAGGAATAATGATACGAACCCAACGGAACTTCCAGAATTGGATTCCGAGGAGTCGATCACAAAATCGCCCGTCAAGTGGAGCCTGTGGGGCCCACGATACGCGATTTTGTCAACGTTCTCAGAATCGGACCAAACTTGGGTCACAGGATCATCGTATTGCTACGAGTCCGATGGCGCAAGTTTTGTCTCGATCTGACGTGTGTACACAAAGTTACAACGTGTTCCAGAATGGACGGATATGGGGCGTTGTCGGCGAATACGTGTTGATTCCGGTGTGCATGCACATCCGAATCGACTTCTGTAAAATTCCACACGTCCGTATCAATGATGCGCACATTTTGGTAAAGACCGCGTATGACCAAGTCGTCCCGTTTGGCGGGGCGTACTCAATTCTGGGGTAAAACAGGATATTATTTTTCCTGTTTTTGGATCGCGGTTTGCGATCACCACAGGACGCGATGCACCGAGCGGGTTGTACGGGCACCGAGAGGGTTATACAGTCTACGCGTAACAACTGACGGAATCGAAAACGGAGTTACGAGAAGGGAGAAAACGGTACCTGAACAGGGCTCCGTGAATCTGAGTTTCACGCGTCCGTGCGTCAACTCGACGCGAACCGAATCCTGGTCGTGTCCGACGTCAACTGCTGTTCGCGTCTGTGGGCGGCCGTGTCCGTGGTAGGGCAGTGGACGGCCGAAGAGGTGAATGGGGTGACGCTCGCGGGTGGCGACGAAGATGGGTTCAGCCGTGGTAGACTCTGGCGTCGGGACGGTCGGCTGGATGGTCGACGGATGGAGCGGGGCTGGGTCGACTCTGAGGCGGAGTCGAGCAGAGGTGGACGGCGGCCGCACGGGTCAGGGCTGGACTCGGCTGCGGGGACTCGAGCAGGGAGGAGGGAGTCGGTGGGGGGTTTTGTAGGCTGTTCGAGGCGGGGAACGCGTCGACGAGGGCTGCGGGTGCTGAGGTCGAGGGGTCTGCGAGTCGGGGTGGCTACCGGAGCGGCGGAGACGGTTGGAGAAAGGAGGCGGCTGAGATGAGAGGGAGAGATGGGTTGGCGGTGGCGGCTACACGAACGCCGAGGCACATTTATAGTGGTGAACAATGTTTTCGGTAGAGGAATTAGGGTTCGGTCGGGTTCGGGTTTGGGTTTCAAGGTCTCGACCCGACCCGACCCACAATGCTGGGTTTGTCCGGTTCACTCTAGCGGTTTGGTTTGGTTTAGTCCGGTTGGTTTGACTTGGGTTTGGTTTAGTAAATCCAATAGTTTTTAGGGCTTTAAACGCGTTTTCGGAGTCCAATAAATTTACCAAAAATTACCCTATGTCCGGTTTTCCATTTTACACCATAAAATATTATTTTTATAATATTTTAACACCAATAAACTACATTTAAAAAATCCTTAACTCATAATTACCTTGCTTCTTCGTCCAAAAAATACCGAAAAATTAGGGGAAAATATATTAAAATTATTCTCAAAAATCAGGGTGTTTACAATCTACCCCCCTTAAGAGGATTGCGTCCTCGCAATCAAAGAATAAGCTACTACAGAAAGAATTATGGTGATTACAAGATTGCCGAGTTTACAACTGCATCCGTAAATCAGTGGGGATAACGCTGGCGCATACTATCCTCTCATTCCCAAGTCGATTCGCCAGGAGAATGATGTTTCCATGCTACACGAACCAGTCTGATTGTTTGTCCCCGCAATATCTTCTCACTGACGTCGAGGATGCCAACTGGTTGTTCTTCATATCTCAAGCTTGGGCCCACTGCAATCTCTGAATGATCGACTATGTGACTTGGGTCGGTCACGTACCTTCGCAGCTGTGAGACATGGAATACGTCATGTACTCCCTCTAAGGATGGTGGTAATGCAAGACGATAAGCCACCTCACCAATGCACTCTAGTATATCAAATGGCCCAATATACCTTGGGCTCAACTTGCCTCTGCTCCCGAATCTAATAGTACCTCGAGTGGGCGAAATCCTCAAGAACACGTGCTCTCCTTCTTTAAACTCTAGGGGACGCTTGTGCGTATCTGCCCAATGCTTCTGTCTGTCCTGAGCTGCTCGAAGATGATTATGGATCTGTTTTACCTTCTCCACTGTCTGCGTTTCCAATTCTGGACCCAGTATTTGACATTCACCAACATCACTCCAACATATAGGCGATCTGCGCTTCCTTCCGTATAATGCCTCGAATGGTGCCATCTGAATGCTGGCCTGATAACTGTTGTTGTAGGAGAACTCTACTAAGTGCAAATGATCTTCCCAAGATCCTCCAAAGTCTAGCATACATGATCGTAACATATCCTCCAAGATCTGAATGGTGCGCTCCGATTGACCATCTGTTTGTGGATGGTAAGCCGTGTTGAATTTGAGTTTGGTGCCCAGACTCTCTTGCATGCTTCTCCAGAAATGAGATATAAATCTCGAATCTCGATCCGATACAATACTAACCGGCACTCCATGTAATTTGACGATTTGTCGTATATACATGTCGGCTAGTACCTCTGTGGACTGTCCAACTCTAAGTGGCAAGAAGTGTGCCGATTTAGTGAGTCTATCCACGATAACCCATACTGCATCTCTTCCGCTGGGGCTCCTTGGAAATCCTGTGACAAAATCTATCGTGATATGTTTCCACTTCCATTCTGGTATAGGAAGCGGCTGTAACATACCTGCAGTCCTCTGATGCTCGGCCTTTACTTGCTGGCAGACTAAGCATTTGGCCACAAATCTTGCAATCTCTCTTTTCATTCTATGCCACCAGTAATACTGTCTCAAGTCTCGGTACATCTTGGTTCCTCCTGGGTGAAAAGAGTATATAGAGCTATGTGCTTCGGTCATTAACTCCTGTCTCAATTCTCCGTTTGGAATATACAGGCGATTTCCAAACCTCAATGTCCCATCTTCGTGTATGCGAAGTCCTGTCTGTATGTCTGCTTCTGTCCTCTCTTTCAGTCTTCGAAATTTAGCATCAGTGGACAATGCCTCTTTAATTCTTTCCACAAGTGACGACTTAATTTCAAGATTAGCCAGCAATCCACTCTGTCCTGGTAAAATAACCTCTATCTGAAGCTCCTGTAGATCTCTCAATAACTCGGGCTGCATCGTCAAGAAATAGGTCATAGGCTTCCTGCTGAGTGCGTCTGCTACTACATTCGCCTTTCCCGGATGATACTGCAGATCTATATCAAAATCTACCATTAATTCAAGCCAACGTCTCTGCCTCATGTTAAGCTCCTTCTGAGTATATACATACTTCAGACTCTTGTGATCTGTAAAGATGTCTACCTTCTCCCCATAAAGGTAGTGCCTCCATATCTTCAATACAAATATAACTGCTGCTAACTCCAGATCGTGTGTTAGGTAGTTCTTCTCATGGACCTTCAACTGTCTCGATGCATAAGCAATGACTTTGCCATATTGCATCAAAACACATCCTAGTCTACTACCTGATGTATCACTGTAAACAATAAAACCTCCTGACCCCGAAGGAAGAGTCAAGACAGGTGCTGTTGTTAATCTTCTCTTCAATTCTTCGAAGGCCTTCTGACAGTCTTCTGTCCATATAAACTCCTGGTCTTTACGTGTCAGCTTCGTCATCGGTTCTGCAATCCTTGAAAATTTTTCCAAAAACCTTCGGTAATATCCCGCAAGTCCGAGAAAACTTCTCACCTCTGCAACTGATGTGGGTGTAGGCCAAGTCTCAATGGCAGCAACTTTCTCTGGATCTACTGAAAGTCCTTCTCCTGAGATGATATGTCCCAAGAAAGGTACTTTGTCCATACAAAACTCACACTTACTGAGTTTGGCATATAACTTCTCCTGCCTCAAGGTCTCCAACACGATTCTGAGATGCTCCTCGTGCTCTTCGTGGTTCTTGGAATATATGAGGATGTCATCAATGAACACCACCACAAATTTATCCAAGAACTGATGAAAGACTCTGTTCATTAAACTCATAAACACTGTTGGTACGTTGGTTAAACCAAACGGCATTACCAAGAACTCATAATGTCCATACTTGGTCCTGAAAGCTGTCTTCGGTATGTCTTCCTTCCTTACTTTGATCTGATGGTAGCCGGATCTAAGGTCAATCTTCGAGAATACCCTAGCACCACTCAATTGATCGAATAGATCATCAATGCATGGTAAGGGATATCTGTTCTTGATGGTCACAGCATTCAGTACCCTGTAGTCAATGCATAACCGTACTGTTCCATCTTTCTTTGGCACAAATAATATGGGTGCTCCCTAAGGTAAAATACTGGGCCGAATGAAACCCTTCTCCAAAAGATCATCAACCTGTTCCTTCAACTCCACTAACTCCTTAGGTGCTAGCCGATATACTGATGAAGTGATAGGCTCTGCTCCTGGAGTTAAGTCTATTGTGAATTCTATTTACCGATCAGGTGATAAATCTGGAAGATCGTCAGGAAATACATCTACAAATTCTGTTATGACTCTTGGATAACCTGTCTCCCCTTCTACAGATAGTACCCTAAGAGTAGGCTGAACTCCTTGTTCTACTGCTCCTCGAAGAAACTCAAATTCTGGATGTCCAAGCGGTCTAAATATAACCCGCCCAAGTCGGCAATCAAGAGTCGCATGGTACTGACTTAACCAGTCCATACCAAGTACGACATCATAATCCGGCATAGAAAATATTAGAAATTGAGCTCGTATCTCTCTTCCACAAACTACTACAGAACATGATCTACAGGCGTCACTAACCGGAATAATTCCACCTCCCGTAAGTATTCTCTTCATCTTCGGAAGGGGTGCGGTAGCTACTCTATGGGTGGCTACAAAGCTAGCTGCTATAAATGAATGCGATGCTCCAGAATCAAATAATGCTACAACTGGTAATGAAGCTACTAAAATAGTACATGCGATAACTTCGCCTGCAGTAGCTTCCTCCTCAACAGCTAATATGAATGCCTGGCCTCGACCCTGAGCTGGACCTCTCTGCTGCTGGGCCTGCTGGAATAGAGCTGCCTGTGGTGCCAGGGGTGGTCTCTGCTGATTTTCTCCTGGGGCTGGTGGCCTGACGCCTCCAACTCCTGTCTGCTGTACTCCTACTGCTGGATAAGCTGGTCGTGGTGTAGGCAAGGCTAGTCTCGGTGCTCCCTCTCTATGTTTAGTGTAGTCTCTGGATAGATGCTGGTCTGATCCGCAAAGCAGGCATAGTCCCAGCTTACGCCTGCACTCTCTCTCAATGTGTCCTACCTTGCCGCAGTGGTGAAAGGTAGGAAGAGATATGGCCCTGTGTGCTGCTCTCTCTGGTATACTCTGCTGGAATCGTTTTGTAGAATCTCCAGGTTTTGTCTTGGATAGTGCTGATGTGTTTGGCCTCTTTAGATTCGAATCCCTTCTGGTGACGCGCTCCATGCGTCGTGCTGCTACAAGGATATCGGTATAAGATGTAGGTGCGACTGAGCCAATCAATCTATGGAACTCGTACTTCAGTCCGTCAAAGAACTTCTCAGCTTTCTCTTCCTCTGTCGAGATCAATGTTGGAGTGAAGCGACTTAGGCAAATAAATTCTGCGTTGTATTCTTCCACTGTCATATTGCCTTGGATAAGGCGGTTGAACTTGTCTCTGAGCTCTGATCGTGCAACTGATGGAATGTACATCTTTTGGAAGAGTCTGGAGAACTCTTTCCATGTGACTCCGTCCTGTCCGAGCCTCCTTTCTTCTGCTAACCACCAGTGATGTGCATTTTCAGTTAACTGCATTCTGACTGCAGTCATCCACTTCTCTCTCAGAAGTTCTGCGGCTTCCAACTGATGCTGAATGTTAGTGAGCCATTCATGAACTTCTGTTGGCCCCTCTTTACCAGAAAATGTACGAGGCTTGAGATGATGGAAATCGGTGATAGATCCCGTCGCTGTTCGCCTCGTTGGTGGATTTGCCTGCTCCAATGCGGATACCAGGTTGGTCCTCAGATACTTTGCTTCCTGGCGATGGGCCTCTTGCTGAATCTGCTGCTGGGCTTGCATCATGGCATACATCATCTGGAATATCTGTTTCCCGTCCATGGCTTGTCCCGGCGGGAAAACTGGCATCTGGGAGTGAACTGGGGTGGAGGTGGGATGTCATCTTTCCGGAACCTTGGATTAGGCTGACCGGTTTGATCGCTCTGTGATGCTTGTCCTCCATTCCCTGGGGTCACTCCGTCTATATAAGTAACCACAGCGTCGTGTGGCGTATCCAAAGGAATCTCGTCTCCGTTCCTGGGATCCATTTCTCTGCAACCAAAAGATAAACTGTAAGAACGCTCAGAGGAATCAATACAGGATGCAGTTCAAGTAACAATTTCGAGTTTGATATAGAGTTCAATAATGGTTTAAATAATGGATGAGATCCTAGAACTTATCCTATCCTTAGGGCAGGCTGGTTCGGTTCCTAAGTTGAAATCGAACAATTTAGTCGTAGACCTGCATGGGCCACCCCAAAAACTATGTCACGCTCCAGTCCCAAAATACCGTGGGACCGGACGCGTGATAATGGCCAGCAGTACGCACCGATGGACAACCCAATTTAATGGATCTATCAGGGCATACTTAAGCTGTAAAACAAGTCTACGACAATATAGCACAACTAATCTCATCCACACAAGATATAAAATATGATCCACAGAATAAATAAGGAATATAAATCATCAGCTAGTCTCACAAAGTGCTTCGGGGAATAACCCGATAAATATCTGATACAATGGTTCAACAGACCAGAAATAAATGACTGAAATAAATAAATAATTACTGAGCATGAACATGGATGCTCAGGAGAAGTCTTCGGCTAACACCTCATCCTCGGATGGCGGTACAGCTCCTGGATCAGCTCCTGCTGCAGTCCCGTATACCTCGGAATAGATCTCGTCCTCAAATCCTGGGGACATAATCCGGATCCAGGTCCTCAGGGGACATAACAAGGTACAAGAAAGCTCATGCCAAAATAAATGCAGTGCAGAAAATAAATGGAGTAAATAGGGCAAGTAAGTAACCATCTAAGTGAAATGCAAGTGAGAGCAGCACGAGTAATCAGGCTGAGCCACTACAAGCTCTGTGTCGGGGAGCCGGTAGCGGTAATAACACATAATGTGCCTAGCTCTGCTACGAGAGTCTACAGCCTCACAATAGTAGTAGATATATATAGTAGTAGATACGCGATTTTGTCAACGTTCTCAGAATCGGACCAAACTTGGGTCACAGGATCAGCGTATTGCTACGAGTCCGATGGCGCAAGTTTTGTCTCGATCCGATGTGTGTACACAAAGTTACAGCGTGTTCCAGAATGGACGGATACGGGACGTTGTCGGCGGATACGCGTTAATTCCGGTGTGCATGCACATCCGAATCGACTTCTGCGAAATCCCACATGTCCGTATCAACGACGCGCACGTTTTGGTAAAGACCGTGTGCGACCAAGTCATCCCGTTTGGCAGGGCGTACTCAGTTCCAGGATAAAATAGGGCATTGTTTTTTCTGTTTTTAGATCACGGTTTGCGATTACCACAGGACGCGATGCCCCGAGCGGGTTACACGGGCACCGAGAGGGTTATACAGTCTACGCGTAGCAACTAACGGAATCGAAAACGGAGTGACGAGGAGGGAGAAAATGGTACCTGAACAGGGCTCTGTGAATCTGAGTTTCACGCGTCCGTACGTCAACTCGACGCGATCCGAATCCTGGTCGTGTCCAACGTCAACTGCTGTTCGCGTCCGTGGGCGGCCGTGTCCGTGCTAGGGCAGCGGACGACCGACGAGGTGAATGGGGCGACGCTCGCGGGTGGCGGCGGAGATGGGTTCAGCCGCGGTGGACTCTGGCGTCGGGACGGTCGGCTGGATGGTCGACGAATGGAGCGGGGCTGGGTCGACTCTGAGGCGGAGTCGAGCAGAGGTGGACGGCGGCCGCGCGGGTCGGGGCTTGACTCGGCTGCAGGGACTCGAGCAGGGAGGAGGGAGTCGGTGGGGGTTCTGTAGGCTGTTCGAGGCAGGGAACGCGTCGACGAGGGCGGCGGGTGGTGAGGTCGAGGGGTCTGCGAGTCGGGGTGGCTACCGGAGCGGCGGAGACGGTTAGAGAGAGGAGGCGGCTGAGATGAGAGGGAGAGATGGGTTGGCGGCAGCGGCTACACGAACGCCGAGGCACATTTATAGTGGTGAACAGTGTTTCCGGTAGAGGAATTAGGGTTCGGTCGGGTTCGGGTTTGGGTTTCAAGGTCTCGACCTGACCCGACCCGCAATGTTGGGTTGGTCCGGTTCACTCTAGCGGTTTGGTTTGGTTTAGTCAGGTTGGTTTGACTTGGGTTTGGTTTAATAAATTCAATAGTTTTTAGGGCTTTAAACGCGTTTCCGGAGTCCAATAAATTCACCGAAAATTACCCTATGTCCGGTTTTCCATTTTACACCATAAAATATTATTTTCATAATATTTTAACACCAATAAACTGCATTTAAAAAATCCTTAACTCATAATTACCTTGCTTCTTCGTCCAGAAAATACCAAAAAATTGGGGAAAAATATATTAAAATTATTCTAAAAAATCAGGGTATTTACAAAAGGTGCAAAGTGTACTGTCCAGAAGTCCAACACACAGGATCAAAAGCTATGGCCGCAGAACAAATATCTCCGGATGCTGAAATAAACATTACCAACGTTCCCAGAATAAGCAAAATAGATAAAAAGCACTTCCCTTTCGTCCAATTTGGACATAGGGGCAAAACGGTGATTTCGGGTAAAAGTGGGATCCACTTGTGGCCCACTTTGCACCGAAAAGCGTGCCAAGGATAACAGTCTCTAAATAGGACAAATTATAGGTCAAACAACTCTAAATGTCAATACGAACCCAATGGTATGTCCAAATATGAATTCCGATGGGCCGAACACAATTTTGTCCAAAAAGTCAACTGTGGGGCCCGCCAATTGGCGACTTGGTCAACCATCTCAGAATTGGGTAAAAATTGGGTCACAGGACCAGCGTATTACCAAGAGTCCAGTGGCACAAGTTTTGTCATAATCTGACAAGCATGCACTAAATACGAGCGAGTTCCACAAAAGTTGCGACACGGGGTATCCGCGGATACGGTCTGATTTCGACGTGCACACACGTCCGAATCAGTTCCCATAAATTTTTACATGTCCGGTTACGCTGCGTGCACCGTTCGGTATACTTGGTACACGGCGGAGCGGTCCCGTTTGGCGGAGCGCGCTCTGTTTTTCAACTTTTGTAAATCTGGAAAAAGTGGGTTCGCGGGGTTTTGTGACGAATTTAATTCTGTCCACAACAACTAATAATCTAGGGTTATTTAACAAAAAATAAACTAGGTCAAGTGTTCTACACATAACAAAAAGAATCACCAAATTCGGATCTCTGTGGTGGGAGATACGAACTCGACAACATGGGTGGTCACCGCAGTTTTCTACGATCCCAGAATTCGGTCTGCTCGTGCCAACTTGGGCACTGTTTTCGTCTATGGGTACACGTTGTTCGAGGTCTGCTATTATACAAATATAGAAGAGGGTTAAGGGATGAGCATACCGATGAAGACGGAATGACGTTTGGTTGAGCGAGTCGACGGAAAACAACTCCGGAGCGAAGGTACCTCGTGTGGGAATCTGCAGTGCGCGAGGTCAGGGTCGTCGGGATGGTTTGGACGGCCTGGCGGGGTTCTCTGGCTGCGGTGGCGGCTCTCTCTAGGTCTAGATGAGAAGAGGAGGTTCTGGAGATTTTAGGTTAGGGTTTGAGAAGAATTAAATATATATATATGAATAGAGAGAAAGGGGGGGGGGGGGGTTTGTAATCGCGGGTGCTAAGGGTCTGTTGGAATTACAAAAGGGCTCACGAAAAAAATAAAGTGGCTGGATGGTTTATGCTATGGGCGGTTGGCTGCTATTTGCTAATGCAAGTTTCTAACTTGCTAGTTGGAAGTTGTTAGTATTATTAGTATTATTATTATTAGTATATTATTAATTATTTCTTTATACTTTCTTTTCTTTTATTTTATTTTATTTTATTTTCTTCTTCTTAAATATATATATACATATATATATATATATATATATATATATATATATATATATATATATATATATATATATATATACTCATAAGAAATTTTATAGATTAGAATAATGCACACCGTTAGGCTAGCAACTGCTCAAGGGGTCTCCTACATGGAATAAATTCCAAAAAATTTCTAATGGTCCCATAAATCCTCTAAGTGCCCGAACATCTAAAATAAAAATTATTAAAAATTTATTTCTCCTACTTATCCCTAATTACTATAATTTAATTAATAATTAATAAATAAAAAGGGTATATACGATTTTTAGGAAGGGGGTTTTACACCTACGGTTTAGGCTCACAATATATCGACAGATCTCGCTTATATACTGGTGAGCCAGAACAAAGCCATTGTTCTCTTGCGAAAGAGATGGTAAGGACTTCTTCTTGGTAAAAACTTTTTATTGGAATTGTTTAATCTAGATTGGTTTATAAGAAGGTAAATAAATACAACAATTTGAGACAACTCGAGATTCTGGGAAGATGAGCAATAGAGGTCAGATCTGAGGTGATCTTTTTGCTCCGTTGATGATCGGACACAATTGTTGGAATTAGAAATATTGGACAAGCAATAACTTTATATCGAGTCTAATTTCTGCTACCACGTTGACCGTCTTTGATACTTGCGAAGAACTAGATATTTATAGAAGAATGACTTGCCAATAGTCGAACTTGACTTTCCTGTAGCATCGAACTGTTGGTGGGAAGAAGCCCCTGAGTGGAAAGCGTCCATAGAAGATAGTGTCCATTAATGGACGTGGCGTTTCCCAATTAACAATGATGACTGGACAGAATCATGGCCCATGAAGGGGATCATACTTCTAAAAATAAGGTGAGATAATGGAACTGGGGATCCCTAGGACTGCAGATTGGTGTGCATATTGATCGATAAAATATTAACAAGTTTAAGACGTGATCTGACCCTTTAATGGTGGAAACTAAGGTTCACGAATTATACTCGAAGTGATAAGAAGTAGATGACGATTTTTAAAAATCTCGATCAGTCAACGACCTCAAGATTTTTTGTCGTATTCTTTCTTCGGATTAGACGTCGTTTGGGTGACGATCTTCCAATATTTCTTCTCCTTGGATGACCCTCTTTCTCTCCTTACGTGAAAAATAAATTTCGAGAAAGCTCCTTACTTGGATGCATATGATGACCAGAGAATAGAGAATATATATCGGCTACAATAGGGGCCATGAGGATAAATTAGGATTAGGTATCCTAACGGATCTGGGTATCCCATGTTTCGGTCCGAACACACAATCCAGGACCGTTAACAATAGCTTAGTCCACTAAAGAGCTTTTGTTGCACTACCTTCCTAATACAAAATTATGTTTATGGGCTCCTTTTTATTATATGTCTGTTTGTCTCCCCATGTTAAGATATCGAATATCCGTCGATAAAATTAAGTTACTAAAAAATATGTTGATCGACATCTTTTATCCTTAAAAAGTACCACTCAACTTTATTTTTTATGACGGATATAATCCACTTGCAGGGTTTATATAACAATCCTTATGAGCTCCTTAAGGGGACATCATCAATCTAATGTATCGGGACATGAATTCCTTTTATAATTAATAGTCTATTATACACACAATACCATTACCCAATTCATAGAGGTTATTAATCCATAATGCATCCCACTCTTTTATGAGTCAATGCACACTGCATATATATATGTCTGTTATTATATATTTAGAGTACAAACATCCATAATAACATAGATATTTGTTATTTTATGTAGTCAATACAAAAAGAACAACCTCAAGTGGTCATGTTCAATACACACAAAGTATACTAGTATAAACTTATAGTTAAGATAGACTAATATCAAATTACACTACAACCTTACCAATGGTTTGTCCAAATCTATCTAGGTTATGAACTATTTATATATTCCACAGGGAACTAATAATATAATCTTCTGTGTGATACCATACACCATATTATCTATAATATAGAATATTTGACACTTGCAATAATATTATAACAATTATAATATGTAAATATTTGTCCATATAATTCTCATTCAAAAAATAAGAAAATATAGTTAATACAAAGTGACACTTTTAGTACATAACCCTAACAATCTTTCATTTATACTCAAAGCATTGCTTTTTAGTATACTATTACAAATCTTTCGCTTATACTTAAAGCCATGCTACTACGCATCTGACTCCCATTCCCATAATGCAACTATCAAAAGCCATAACTGATAAGCTTTTTGTAAAGGGATTAGCTAGGTTGTCTGCTAATGCTATCTTGATCGCAACAACTTCTCATCTCTTTACGAAATTTCTTATTAGGTGGTACTTATGCTCAATATGTTTATCTGTCTTATTGGCTCGTGGTTCCTTCGAGTTTGCAACTTCACCAATATTATCACAATAAAGTGTAATAGTCTTAGGCAAACTAGGTACCACATCCAAGTCCAATAGTAAGTTTTTTAGCAAAATTGCTTCTTTAGCTGCCTCAGAGGTTGCCATATACTCGGCTTCCATGGAGGGATCAACAATACATTTTGCTTGTTGCTCCTCCATACTATGCCTCCACCCCCTAAAGTAAATACATAACCTGAGGTAAATTTTCTATAATCTCTATTTGACTGAAAATCTGAGTCTGTATAACCCAAGGACACTAAACTATATGCATGGTAAATCAACATATAGTTTTTAGTCCTTTTCAGGTACTTCAAAATATGCTTTATCCTAGTCTAGTGATCTTGTCCTTGGTTAGACTTATATCTGCTAACCATGCCAACGATAAAGCCGATGTCTGATCTGGTACATAGCATTGCATACATTAAGTTTGCTACTACTGAAACATAAGGAACCATTTTTATGTCCTCTATCTCTTTAGGTGTCCTCGGACACAACTCCTTTGATAGACCAATTCCACACTTAAAAGGTAAGAAAACTTTCTTTAAAATTTTGCATGCTAAAACGAGTTAGTATAGTTTCAATATGGGTAGCTTGGGATAAGCCCAACATTATTTTCTTGTGATCTCGTAGAAGTTTGATCCTAATGATGTGACCTACTTCTCCTAAGTTCTTTATATCAAACTGTTTGGATAACCATACCCTTACATTATATAACACCTTCATACTATTTCCAATGAACAAGACATCATCTATGTAAAGTACTAGGAATACCACCACATTTCTATCACACTCTTTGTATACACATAATTCATCCAGACATTGATCAAATCCATATAATTTTATCATCTAATCAAAATGGATGTTCCAAGATCTAGAATCTTGCTTAAGTCTATAAATGGACTTTTTGAGCTTACAAACAAGATGCTCTTGACCATTTTTAATTAACCCATATGGTTGCTTCGTATAGATATTTTTCTCAAGACTTCCTTTAAAGAAAGATGTCTTGACATCTATTTTCCAAATCTTATAATCTAGATGAGCTACAATAGAGAATTTTTTTTGGATAGACTTAAGCATGGCTACCAATATTTTTTTTCTCATAATCAATACCATCTTTTTAAGTAAAGCATTTTGCAACAAGATGAGCTTTAAAGGTTTTAACCTTATTGTCTGATCCTCTTTTTCTCTTGTAGACCCCCTTGTATCCAATGACATTTACACCAGTGGATGATTTTACAAGCTCCCATACCTAATTAGAGTCCATAGATTCTATTTTAGATATTATTTCTTTTTTTATTTAATAATGGTAATTTTTTTCTAGTTAACATATGTCCATATTGTCCATTATTAGTACGGGCTTCGTTTATAAAAAAATTTCAACAGAATAACAAAATATGCATAACAAAATAAGCAAATATAGTAATAAACAAAAATATCCAACTATTATGGCCGTATATCCTACTTCTTCCTCAACTATGCTGAATCCAGAATTTTTCTTTATGCATAGTTATTCGGGATTCGACCTGCCAGTCAGGGCGCGGGGTTCGGGGGCAGCACCCCAAATTTTTAATGTATATATATCTTTTTCTTCACCAAAAATCATCTATCTGCCAGCGAAATGCTTAAAAATATTATCTCGTCTCATATTAGAAAAAACCACCACCGTTATCACGATGGACTAATTTTTTTTAAAATTATATCAATCATATTATTCTCGAAGGAGTTTACACATAATCTAGATTAAAAAATTAAATAAATAAGCACGATCAACCTCGTGATTTTAATTATATCTATTGACAGTAACAACTACGACATGTCGTGGGTTTAAATTACAGAAATAAAATATGCATTCAGACCGTAACAGTTAGATCTAATATGCTTACAAAACCAAGTAAGAACAGATCTACATCTACATCTACCGACTATTTTTTGAAGCAAATTTTATTGGACACCAAGGGTTTATCAATCGATACGCAAATCTAAAACCTGCTATGATACTAATTGACGGAACTGAGGTTCCCTAGGACCACATATTGGTGTGTATATCGATTGATCAAATATTAACAGGTTTAAGACGTGATATAACCATTCATTGGTGGTAACTAGGGTTCACGATTTATACCTGAAGTGATGGAAGTAGATGACAATTTTCAGAAATCTTGATCAGTCAGCGACCTCAAGATCTTCTGTCATATTCCTTCCTCGGATTGGACGTCGTGTGGTGTCACGATCCATGCCCGGATGATCGGGAACGAGTACGTGGGTATGTTTAGCCTACGCCACAACATCGGCAATAGAATGCTGTCTAAGTTAACAACGCTATCTAATCATCTCACACAATATATATAAAACCTGTCAATGATATCTCAAATCTATAGGAGGACACAATAACAATATATATGATACTCAATACTCTATCACAATAAAACTAGGAGAAGATAATGTCACGATATGAAATAGAAGAAATGGAATCACAAAGTCTCAAAGTAGATATCACAATAATATCCAAGTCTAATCATCTATCCACAAAACACAAATAGTCTAAAAAATATATAATATATGCCAATAGTCTAAGGTTGGAGACAAATCTAGTACAATAAGAGAAATAACTAAGTTTGCTATACTAGCTGAGCCTACTCAACTGCTGGTACTAGATCATCCAATACTAAGGGTGCTAACACGACTGGCTCTTCAACTGCCCATAATGTGTAGGACATTAGTCCTCTAAATAATCATCTAAAAAAATATATCCAGTCAGGATTGGAGCAAAATACAAAACTCTGAAAGCAGTTCCAAGTACATGGTAGAGCATATATGACAAGTAATATAAAAGAATACAAGATGCACATGTAACTAGAAAAATGGAAATATAGCTGAAATAAGCAGATAAATATGATAGGTAACTGGAAAGATAAATACAGACAATATGATATAAACTATAAGTTAGGGCACTAGTGATACTATTTGTATGATTTAGAGCACAAGTTCGTTATGTGATTGGCTTGGGTTGTACACGAATATACTAAGGTAACTCAATTTTACGTGAGGTATATAATCGACATGTACATGAATACAGTAAGACTTTGATCATATAACCAACTTCTACTCTCCCCCAACCAATACTCATGGATCCAATCACGATGCTTTACGTACACAAATATAATATAAGTACACGGAGTACACGAATGAACACGAGCACATGGAATACCCGATGCACACGATAAAGTACATGTGTAAGGAGTACCCGTTGTACACGATAAAGGGATAACATCTCCTGATAGGATCCATATAGTACTAGTCTGTGTAACAGCATGTTAGAATCAAGTATAACAGTTCTAGAACATGTGATATATATACTATCATGTAATAAAAACTAACAGAGATATGTACTCACCTGTGGTCCTAAAAAAATGGTGCAACTCGGTGTCTGAACACATGTCACACAGACCTATAAATAAAATTCTATTTCATTTGGCATATTAAAATGATAAACAAGCTTAAATGGGTTAAAATATAGTTTCTAGGTCAAATCTAGACTAGACTAGTCAAACTAGGTCAACACTTTGATTTTAGGTTCATACCTACCTTCTAGGTTGATTACAAGTCCATACTAGTTGATACTAGGCTATACTAGGTTATGGTTTGGTTTCTATATCAATACTTCGAAGGTATTAGTTGAATTATCTAATATCACTAAAGTATCTATATAACTAGTTAATATGATATTGGTAATCTCTATTTTCTATATTACCTTAGTATCTAAACTAACACACAGACCAAATAACTAATACCTTAGTATATGAGTAATTACCCAATATTTTAGCCTATTTACCCTTAACACTCTAGATAATACCCTTAACTATGGTTAACCCTCTCACACTTTAACCATAGGATACCCACTGTTACATTAATACTAGTAACTTATTCTTGGTACTTACCCAATACACAATTATATTGATACTTGATACACAATAACACTAACTATTCATATAATAACCTCAATCTAAGAAAACACAACACACACACACACTCAGGTTGACGCTGACACTGACACAATAGTGCATTGCACAACACATGTATCACACAATTATCTCAATACCTAAACACTTGACATTCCTTCTAACTTCAATGTTTGCTCAACACAACACCCCAATACCTTGCCTAGAATATAACTCAAACCCTCACCTAGTACCATATATAATATCCAATATCCAAACACCCTTAAGTTACCTACTCACCAACACCTTATCACTTGACACTAGGATACATACCATAATATCCTAGACTTAAACTCCAACAGCTTAACTAAATTACCTTATATATATATATATATATATATATATATATATATATATATATATATATATATATAAGAGGTCATTAAAGGTGGTTTTTAATACTTGTTTACATATATACTTATAAGGCTAACACCTAAGTAGTTAGGGCAACCTTCAACCATGTACTAGCACTAATATACTAACTCTTACACTTTAACTTATATACACTCACTAGGCATCTGAAAAATACTGCAACCTTGCACATCAATACTTTCAATTGTTACTGCTCCTGCACTCCAATTGCTCTTCACACAATCCCTTCCTCCATGTCAACACAAATCCAGACCTCACTGCTACTAGCAGTACAACACCAGTTCAGTTATTCCCAATCCTAAACCTACCAAGCATGAATAACACTTCACTAGTACGATACAACTTCTAATTGATACACAACTAAACTCATGAACAACAATTGACCCACACACACGATAACTCTTAACACTAACACAACTCCATCATCCCCTTCCTACACACCTAACACCAATTCACTTATCCACCTAAACTTACAAATTATAACACACTTGAAACTGAACTACAAAAATCTGTCACGCCCCAGTCCCAAAATACGTAGGACCAGGAATATGCGACACGCCAACTACGCATTCGACCAGACTCTGGTCTGACTCGAATACGTATAAGCTGTATAATAAAGGGCACTATCTAAAAATCCCGTAAATGTAAACCTCTATGTCTCAATCCACAATGAACAAAAATATACAAGAAAGAGCTATATGTGCTAAAGTCGGCCGCCCAATAACACACAAACTCGAATAGACTCAAGAATAAATGAGTCTACAAAAACTAGGCTACAACAGCAGATGAATAATCAATATAAATAAAGTAACCATAATGCTGGTAGAAATAATATGAGTACCTGGTACACCGCCCTCAAAACATGTAACTCCATTAGCAACTCTAAATGCTTCGTAAACGTCTATGCTGCAAAACTGGCAGGGGACCAGGTCCTCAGAGGGACGTAACAAGGTACAAAAATACAGCATGCTAAGTAAAATAGAAAGTACAAGTGCATCGACAGGGTAATCTATCATAACCAAACAAGTGAGACACAGTTTAAAGACAATGTTCGACGCATGGGCTGTCCAAAATAAAACTGTAGCTCCGGACACGGAAACACACGGGACGTATCGCAGCTCCGGGCAAGGAGTCACACGGGTGATAAAACTACACTAGATACAGGATCACTACAGATACAATACATATACATATATAAGTACGTACAGAGGAGCCCAAACGTCTAGTAACTGTCTTCCCCTTCCCAAGCGGTCAACGATTGTGCGCCGAACCTGAATCTCTATCTAGCAGTCCCTTCACATAGAAATACTATCAACAAACGCGACCCTAAGATCATCCTAGTCTCCAGTCATGATGTCAGTATCAGGATACAAGAAATCTGGCACACTAATAGTGTATGAATGTGTCATGGGGTGACGATATACTCAGGTACGTACATCGACGTGTTATAAATATTTAGTATTCATTACAAGACGTTTCGACGAATGTTTGTACCCGGATGTGATCCGAAAGTGAAGTATCGATCGTAAACAAATACGTGCATAATGTACATAATGAAACAATTAAATATCTATAACTGAAATACAGGGTGGCAAGGTACACTTGCCTGCGTCCGGCTGCTGAAGATGGGGATCCGGTACCACGTCCAAGTCCGCAAGTCCCGTAGTACCTAGAGATGAGATACCAACTCAATCAATAACTATCACGCGGCAAACAGGGATGTGACACATGTCTAAACATATGCCTAGACTCAACTACAACTCACTGGGACACGACGCTAGAGGGTTGACCAAGGTTGACTATTGGTATGTTACATCAAATCAAACTAGTCATCTGTACAATATCATCATCATTCAATTCCTCTATCCTACTATATTCATTATAGCGTTCATCAGTATTTTATGCATATTTATTCCTCATATTTTACCTTGGTGTACACCGACGTTATCCCGTACATTTACTGTCATCCTTAAATATACAATTAATAATTATTAACCTTCCGTTTCATATCATCGTTACCAAAACACAATAAGTACTACTCTTAAATTAAACCATCATTAATTTCCAGTCCCTAAAATACCGATTAATGGTTTGATACTACACACTAGTTCACAATAAATCACCTGTCCCTCGATGACAGATCATAGTATTATTTTGTAACAATTTAATATGCTCAACAACAATAATCAAATGCATATATTAATTGAGATGCCCTAACATCTCAATGTATCCCAATATCATAAACTCAATATATGTTCAATGCCTTAAATATTAACCTTGCAATTTTCACCCATGTATATAGTTCATAACCATCTTATATAATCCCAACACATAAACAATAATCCATGTATTCTCATACCCTAACTCATGTTTATCTATTTATTTCATTTTTTAAAGACTTATGAAGAATAAACCCTAAACTCACATCACTTATCATATTAGATCCTCATTACTGCACTAACATTATATAAGCCTTAACCCTAATTAAAAACACCAAACTATATATATCAAATATAGAGAGGGGGGGAGTGGTATACCTCGACGACGTGGTTGCTGGACGGTGGTGAAGTCGGAGTGGAGGGTGCTGGCCGGAGGGGGGAAACGGACAGTCGAGGGTGGTGGTGGACAGTTGGTGGTGGGAACCAGTGGTCGAGAGGGTGTTGGAGAGTTATGCAGTCGGTGGTGGTGGAAGGAAGTCGTGGCTATGGTGGCGGTGAAGAGGTGCAGCCGGAGAGGGATCGGCAGAGGGTGGCCGGAGTGGCCGGGGTGGCAGACTGTAGTTGGGGAGGTAGCCGGGGTACGGGGGAGAAAGAGCGGTAGAACGGTTAGTGGCCGGAGGAGGGTGAAGCTGGAGGTGGTAGTTCATGGGGTCGATGGGGTGGAGTCGTGGTGGTAATGGCGGAGGGTCGAACGGGATTTCGGGGAAGAGGAAACCGGCCGGATGTTGGCTCAGCCGGGGGGTGTTGAAGCCGCGGGGAATGGGGATCTCGGCTCGGGTGAAGGAGGCTGGTGGTGCGGGTGGTTGCAGTAGAAGCCGCGAGGAGGTGCTCGTAGGGATCAACCGTGGAGTGGTGGCGGTGTCGGCTGCAGAAGACGACCGGAGGGTGCAGCGGTCCGC
Source organism: Iris macrosiphon (assembly GCA_036927795.1). NCBI lineage: Eukaryota > Viridiplantae > Streptophyta > Magnoliopsida > Asparagales > Iridaceae > Iris > Iris macrosiphon. The sequence continues at coordinate 62,861,544 of JAYESA010000011.1, read as the reverse complement.
CGGAGAGGGACCGGCCGGAAAATGTGAAGTGGAGGAGAAGAATAAGAGATGAAGAAGAAGTAGCTCAGTTTGTATGGAGAAAAGGAAGGAGAGAGAGAGGGGGTGAGGTTTTAAAGGCTCCCTTGGGATTAGGGCCGGCATGGGGCAGAAGGGTGTGATGGAGACATTTTATAGGATGGTGTGTGAGGATTGGATGGTGGGGATTGACCCAATTCAAATGGGTGGTTGAGATTTCACATGAATAAATTGTTTTCTTCATCCAAAAGAGAGGGAGGAGGGATGTTGACCGGTCAAGGATGAGGGGTGGCCTCTTCATTTGGCTTTGACCAATGAGGGTGTGCTACATGTCACGATATTTGCAATTTAGCCCCTTAAGTTTGGGTATTTGTACAAACACATGAAATAATGGAAAATTTGTGGGAGAATTGGTGTTTGGTGTTTTGTAGGGTGAGGGGGTGTTGTGTGTTTAGAATGGGCTTAATTAAATGTGCATTGGAATTAAATTGAGATTAAAATAGGATTAGTCAAAGTTGGTATCCCTAATTTAATTAGAATAAAATGTCATGTGCTCTTAAATTAAATGGTGCACATGGGATCTCAATTGAGAGTGACACAAAGGTCAGGAATGGTGTAGGCTTGGTGTCAGTCTTGGACCCTTTAATTGGTCCGGCTAAACGGGTTAAGTTGGTGTCTCAAAATTGATGGCAACGATACCGGTGTGCGACACATGATTAAATATGAATTTCACTTACGAAAAATTGTGCAATTAATTTAGAGAATAAGGAAATATGATTTTGAGTGACGGAAAAGTCCAGCACCTAAATTGGCGTGTCAAGTCAAGAGTGCAATAATCTGTTGGAATTTATGGGTTGATGTTGGGCTCCGAATATTTCAACAACGGTTGGACGCGCCAAGGGTTTAAATAAAAATCAGACATCTGTAACCTTGCTCTAAACCTCAAACATCTAATGCTAAATCAAAATTTTCTAACCCATACCAGACTATCTATAGAAATAAATGAGGGGGTTTACATCCTTTCCAACTTAGAAAAATTTTGTCCCCGAAATTAAAAGTAAAGCACGATATTAGCTACGAGAATTTAAAAGCAAACTGGTAATCAATTATGGTACATAAATTTGTACCTTGGTCCTCAAATAAATACGAAAAATATGGTCGATTAGAATCCTCGCGCTCCTAGGTAGTCTCGCCTGGCGAATGATGCTTCCATGCAACTCTGACCAGTCGAATAGTCTGGCCTCTCAAAGTCTTCTCACTGTGATCGAGTATCTCCACTGGCTGCTCTACATAAGATAGACTAGGCCCGACTGTAATCTCCGAATGATCAAGCACGTGGCTAGGGTCTGCCGCGTATCTCCTCAACTGCGATACGTGAAATACGTTGTGCACTCCTTCTAATGATGGAGGCAATGCAAGATGATAAGCCACTTCGCCAACTCATTCCAAGATGTAAAAAGGTCTGACATACCTCGGACTCAGCTTGCCTCTGCCTCCGAATCTGATGGTACCACAAGTAGACGATATCTTCAAAAATATATGGTCACCTTCCTTGAACTCCAAAGGTCTACGGTGCGTATCTGTCCAATGTTTCTGTCTGTCCTGTGCTGCACGCATGTGGCTCTGAATCTGCTTGACTTTCTCCACTGTCTGTGTCACCAACTCTGGACCAAGTATCTGACGCTCTCCCACGTCACTCCAACATACTGGTGACCTACACTTTCTGCCGTACAGTGCCTCATAAGGTGCCATCTGTATGCTAGCCTGGTAGCTATTATTGTAGGAGAATTCCACCAAGTATAAATTATCCTCCTAAGATCCTCCAAAATTGATCATGCTCGCTCTCAACATATCCTCTAATATCTGTATCGTGCGCTCTGACTGGCCATCAGTCTGTGGATGATATGCAGTGCTGAACTTGAGACAAGTTCCTAGACTCTCCTGCATACTCCGCCAAAAATGTGACGTGAATCTGGAATCACGATATGATACAATGCTGACAGGCACTCCATGTAGTCGTACTATCTGCCTCATATACATGTCAGCTAGTATCTCCGTGGACTGTCCAACTCTGAAGGGCAAGAAATATGCAGACTTGGTGAGTCTGTCTACGATAACCCAAACTGCATCCTTCCCGCTAGGGCTCCGCGGGAACCCTGTGACGAAGTCCATGGTAATGTGTTCCCACTTCCACTCGGGAATGGGAAGCGGCTACAATAGTCCTACAGTCCTTTGATGTTCAGCCTTGACTTGCTGACAGACCAAATATCTCGCCACGAATCTTGCAATCTCTCTCTTTATCCCACGCCACCAGAAATATTGCCTCAAATCTCGGTACATCTTCATACCCCCAGGATGAATAGAATAAATTGATCTATGAGCCTCGGTCATCAACTCTTGGCGTAGCTCGCCACTCGGAACGTATAGGCGATCTCCACACCTTAATGTTCCATCTTCATGAATTCTGAGTCCCGTCTGCATGCTGGCCTCTGTCCTCTCTCGTATTCGTCGAAATCTCGCATCTGTAGGCAGGGCTGCCCTGATCCTCTCAATCAATGTAGACTAAACCTCGAGACTGGCCATCTGTCCATCCATGCCTGGCAATACAATCTCTATCCCAAGCTCCTGGAGATCCTCTAGCAATTGCCACTGAGTCATCAAAAAGTAGGCCATGGGCTTCCTGCTTAAGGCATATGCTACTACATTCGTCTTGCCAGGGTGGTACTGCAACTCTATATCATAATCTGTCATCAACTCTAGCCAGTACCTCTGTCTCATGTTGAGCTCCTTCAGTGTGTAGACATACTTCAGACTTTTATGATCTATATAAATCTCAATACGCTCACCATAAAGGTAGTATCGCCAAAGCTTTAGTGCAAATATCACTGCAGCTAGCTCTAGATCGTGCGTCGGATAGTTCTTCTCATGAACTCTCAGTTGTCACGATGCGTAGGCTATCACTTTGCCGTGTTGCATCAGTACACAACCTAATCCGCTCCTAAATGCATCACTGTACCCTACAAATCCTTCTGATCCTGAAGGTAGTGTCAAAATCGGTGCTGATGTCAGACGCTTCTTCACCTCATCGAAAGCCGTCTAACATTCGTCGGTCCAGATAAACTCCTCGCCTTTACGCATTAGTCGCATCATAGACGCAGCGATCTTCGAGAAATTTTCTACGAACCTTCGATAATATCCGGCAAGTCCGAGGAAACTCCCAACCTCTGTAACTGATGTAGGGGTAGGCCACGTCTCTACTGCAACTATCTTCTCTAGGTCAACTGATAGTCCATCTCCGGTGATTATGTGTCCCAGAAATGGTACTCTATCCAAACAGAACTCATATTTGCTGAGCTTGGCGTACAACCTTTCCTGTCTCAGTGTCTCCAACACGATCCTGAGATGTCTCTCGTGCTCCTCCTAGCTCTTGGAATATACCAAGATATTGTCGATAAATACCACCACGAACTTATCTAAGTACTGGTGGAAGACATTGTTCATCAGACTTATAAATACTGTTGGCGCGTTGGTTAAACCAAACGGTATGACTAGAAACTCATAGTGTCCATACTTCATCTGAAAAGCCGTCTCCGGAATGTCCAATCTTCATACTTTGATCTGATGATAGCTTGATCTGAGATCGATCTTCGAGAATACATATGCACCACTTAGCTGATTCAAATAAATCATCGATGCGCAGAAATGGGTACCTGTTCTTTATCGTTACAGCATTAAATGCCCTGTAATCGATACACAAACATACCATCCCTGTAATCAATACACAAATGTACCGTCCTGTCCCGTCCTTCTTCGGCACAATAAGATGGGTACTCCCCATGGAGAAACACTTGCCTAACTGTAATCCTTGTCTAAGAGATCCTCTACTATGGACCTTTAACTCAACCAACACTATCAATGCTAGTCTGAAGGCGAGAAAATAACTGGCTCAGCTCTTGGAGTCAACTCTATAGAAAATTCTATCTCTCTGTCAGGTGGAAGGCCTGGAAGATTCTCTAGAAACACATCCTAAAATTTTGATATAATACGGGGGTACACTGGTCCACCTGCTGCAATGTGTGTCGCTAAGGTACGTTGGACACCATGCTCTCGGGCTCCCTGAAGAAACTCAACTCAGGGTAACCTGGTGGTCTAAAAATAATGCAACCACGTCTAGCGTCGTGTGGTATTGGCTCAACCAATCCATGTCTAGGATAATGTCATAGTCTAGACTTAAAATCAAAAATAAATTTTCCAGTTCTATTTACAACACCAATCCTCCAAAAAGAAATTTTTTTCCTCGCCTAATGTATAATTTCTCTTCTCCTCTAAATTTTCCCTAAAATTTTATTCCTCAAATTTTTTCTTCCCGTTATTTATCTCTCCAAGTCACATAGTACAATAATGGTATCACCCAAGCACACACTAGAATTCCTGGAATCAGATCATTATCTTCCAAGTAAGAGCTTGATTTTTTTCCCCTATAGTCCACAATATCATTTCTAGTATCGCTATTACATACAACAACTAATTCCTAGCATCGGGCTATGCATTTCCATAAATTATTCTAGGTCATGATCAACAATCCTTCCAGCTCCCAGTACTTCCAAGATCACTGCTATCTCAAGTACAGATAGGGTACTACTGGGTCCAATTCTCTTGCTAATCTTCTACACTAGTTCTAGCATCTAAAAGAACCTATCAGCCTACCCTACTGAGGGTAACAATCTTCTCAGAGATTATTGCACATATCATGTCTTCTGCCATCTGAACTACGATCTTCTTCTGGAGGAAACCATCAGGCGCAAGCGTTCATCTTTCCGAATTAATAGGAGATAAAAAATAATGATAACGATATTGGCGAAAGTTGAACGAATACAAATTGGAAGTCCAAGGGCGATAATCATATACAAAGTGAGTTTTAAAAATCGATTATGGATTGAGATCCTATCCAACAATAAATCATAATATCTATTCCTAATTTGCAGGCTCGCTTGGCACAGTCAGGTGACCGAGATAATTTAATACGGACCTGTATGGGCCACCACAAAAACATGTCACACCCCAGTCCCAAAATACGTAGGACCAGGAATACACGATACGCCTGCTATGCATTCGACCAGACTCTGGTCTGACTCGAATACGTATAAGCTGTATAATAAAGGGCACTATCAAAAAATCTCGTAAATATAAACCTCTATGTCTCAATCCACAATGAACAGAAATATACAAGAAAGAGCTATATATGCTAAATCAGCCGCCCAATAACACACAAACTCGAATAGACTCGAGAATAAATAAGTCTACAAAAATTAGGCTACAGCAGCAGCTGAATAATCAATATGAATAAAGTAACCATAATGCCGGTAGGAATGATATGAGTACCTGGTATACTGCCCGTAAGACATGCAACTCCATCAGCAACTCCAAATGCTCCGTAAACGTCTATGCTGCAAAACTGGTAGGGGACCAGGTCCTCAGAGGGACGTAACAAGGTACAAAAATACAGTATGCCAAGTAAAAAAGAAAGTACAAGTGCATCGACAGGGTAATCTATCATAACCAAACAAGTGAGACACAGTTTAAAGACAATGTTCGATGCATGGGCTGTCCAAAATAAAATCGTAGCTCCGGACACGGAAATACACGGGACGTACCGCAGCTCCGGGCAAGAAGTCACACGGTGATACAACTACACTAGATACATGATCACTACAGATACAATACATATACATATACATATATAAGCGCGTGCAGAGGAGCCCAAATGTCTAGTAACTGTCTTCCCCATCCCCAGCAGTCAACGATTGTGCGCTGAACCTGAACCTCTATCTAGCAGTCTCATCGCACAGAAATACTATCAACAAACACGACCCTAAGGTCGTCCCAATCTCCAATCATGATGTCAGTATCAGGATACATGAAATCTGGCATACTAACAGTGTATGAATGTGTCCTGGGGTGACGATATACTCAGGTACGTACATCGAGGTATTACGAATATCTAGCATTTATTACAAGACGTTACGACGAATGTTTGCACCCGGTTGTGATCCGGACGCGAAGTATCGATCGTAAACAAATACGCGCATAATGTGCATAATAAAACAATTAAATATTTGTAACTGAAATATAGGGTGGCAAGGTACACTTGCCTGCGTCCGGCTGCTGAAGATGGGGATCCGGTACCACGTCCAAGTCTGCAGGTCCCGTAGTACCTAGAGATGAGATACAAACTCAATCAATAACTATCACGCAGCAAACAGGGATGTGATACACGTCTAAACATATGCCCAAACTCAGCTACAACTCACAGGGACACGGCGCTAGAGGGTTGACCAAGGTTGATTATTGGTATGTTACATCAAATCAAACTAGTCATCTGTACAATATCATCATCATTCAAATCCTCTATCCTACTATATTCATCATAGCGTTCATCGGTATTTTATGCATATTTATTCCTCATATTTTACCTTGGTGTGCACCAACTACGCATTCGACCAGACTCTGGTCTGACTCGAATACGTATAAGCTGTATAATAAAGGGCACTATCTAAAAATCCCGTAAATGTAAACCTCTATGTCTCAATCCACAATGAACAGAAATATACAAGAAAGAGCTATATGTGCTAAAGTCGGCCGCCCAATAACACACAAACTCGAATAGACTCGAGAATAAATGAGTCTACAAAAACTAGGCTACAACAGCAGATGAATAATCAATATAAATAAAGTAACCATAATGCTGGTAGAAATGATATGAGTACCTGGTACACTGCCCTCAAGACATGCAACTCCATCAGCAACTCTAAATGCTTCATAAACGTCTATGCTGCAAAACTGGCAGGGGACCAGGTCCTCAGAGGGACGTAACAAGGTACAAAAATACAGCATGCTAAGTAAAATAGAAAGTACAAGTGCATCGACAGGGTAATCTATTATAACCAAACAAGTGAGACACAGTTTAAAGACAATGTTCGACACATGGACTGTCCAAAATAAAACTGTAGCTCCGGACACGAAAACACACGGGACGTATCGCAGCTCCGGGCAAGGAGTCACACGGGTGATAAAACTATACTAGATACATGATCACTACAGATACAATACATATACATATATAAGCGCGTGCAGAGGAGCCCAAAAGTCTAGTAACTGTCTTCCCTTTCCCAAGCGGTCAACGATTGTGTGCTGAACCTGAATCTCTATCTAGCAGTCCCTTCGCATAGAAATACTATCAACAAACGCGACCCTAAGGTCATCCTAGTCTCCAGTCATGATGTCAGTATCAGGATACAAGAAATCTGGCACACTTATAGTGTATGAATGTGTCATGGGGTGACGATATACTCAGGTACGTACATCGATGTATTACAAATATTTAGTATTCATTACAAGACGTTACGACGAATATTTGTACCCGGATGTGATCCGGAAGCGAAGTATCGATCGTAAACAAATACGTGCATAATGTATATAATGAAACAATTAAATATCTATAACTGAAATACAGGGTGGCAAGGTACACTTGCCTGCGTCCGGCTGCTGAAGATGGGGATCCGGTACCACGTCCAAGTCCGCAAGTCCCGTAGTACCTAGAGATGAGATACCAACTCAATCAATAACTATCACGCGGCAAACAGGGATGTGACACACGTCTAAACATATGCCTAGACTCAACTATAACTCACTGGGACACGACGCTAGAGGGTTGACCAAGGTTGACTATTGGTATGTTACATCAAATCAAACTAGTCATCTGTACAATATCATCATCATCCAAATCCTCCATCCTACTATATTCATCATAGTATTCATCAGTATTTCATGCATATTTATTCCTCATATTTTACCTCGGTGTGCACCGACGTTATCCTGTACATTTACTGTCATCCTCAAATACACAATTAACAATTATTAACCTTCGGTTTCATATCATCGTTACCAAAACACAATAAGTACTACTCTTAAATTAACCCATCATTAATTTCCAGTCCCCAAATCACCGATTAATGGTTTGATACTACACACTAGTTCATAATAAATCACCTGTCCATCGATGACAGATCATAGTATTATTTTGCAACAATTTAATCTGCTCAACAACAATAATCAAATGCATATATTAATTGAGATGCCCTAACATTTCAATGTATCCCAATATCATAAACTCAATATATGTTCAATGCCTTAAATATTAACCTTGCAATTTCCACCCATGCATATAGTTCATAACCATCTTATATAATCCCAACACATAAATAACAATCCATATATTCTCATACCCTAACTCATGTTTATCCATTTATTTCATTTTTTAAAGACTTATGAAGGATAAACCCTAAACTCACATCACTTCTCATATTAGATCCTCATTACTACATTAACATTATATAAACCTTAACCCTAACTAAAAACACCAAACTATATATATCAAATATAGAGAGGGGGGGTATACCTCGACAGCGTATTTGTTGGCCGGTGGTGAAGTCAGAGTGGAGGGTGCTAGCCGGAGGGGGGAAACGGACAGTCGAGGGTGGTGGTGGACAGTCGGTGGTGGAAACCAGTGGTCGAGAGGGTGGTGGAGAGTTATGCAGTCGGTGGTGGTGGAGGAAAGTCGTGGCTATGGTGGCGGTAAAGAGGTACGGCCGGAGAGGGATCGACAGAGGGTGGCCGGAGTGGCCGGGGTGGCAGACTGGTGTTGGGGAGGTAGCTGGGGTGCGGGGGAGGAAGAGTGGTAGAACGGTCAGTGGCCGGAGGAGGGTGAAGCTAGAGGTGGTGGTTCGTGGGGTCGACGGGGTGAAGTCGTGGTGGTAATGGCGGAGGGTCGAACGGGATTTCGGGGAAGAGAAAACCGGTCGGATGTTGGCTCGGCCGGGGGGTGTCGAAGCCGCGGGGAATGGGGATCTCGGCTCGAGTGAAGGAGGCTGGTGGTGCAGGTGGTTGCAGTGGAAGCCGCGGGGAGGTGTTCGTGGGGATCAGTCGTGGAGGGGTGGGGGTGTCGGCTGCTGTAGACGACCGGAGGGTGCAGCGGTCCGCCGGAGAGGGGCCGACCAGAAAATGTGAAGTGGAGGAGAAGAATAAGAGATAAAGAAGAAGAAGAAGAAGAAGAAAAAGAAGAAGCTCGGTTTGTATGGAGAAGAGGGAGGAGAGAGAGAGGGGGGGTGAGGTTTCCAAGGCTCCCTTGGGAATAGGGCCGGCATGGGGAAGAGGGGTGTGATGGAGACATTTTATAGGATGGTCTGTGAGGATTGGATGGTGGGGATTGACCCAATTCAAATGGGTTGTTAAGATTTCACATGAATGAATTATTTTCTTCATCCAAAAGAGAGGGAGGAGGGATGTTGACCGGTTAAGGAAGAGGGGTGGCCTCTTCATTTGGCTTTGACCAATGAGGGTGTGCCATATGTCACAATATTTGCAATTTAGCCCCTTAAGTTTGGGTATTTGCACAAACACATGAAATGATGGAAAAATTATGGGGGAATTGGTGTTTGGTGTTTTGTAGGGTGAGTGGGTGTTGTGTATTTGCATGGGCTTAATTAAATGGGCATTGGAATTAAATTGAGATTAAAATAGAATTAGTCAAAGTTGGTATCCCCAATTTAATTAGAATAAAATGTCATATGCTCTTAAATTAAATGGGGCACATGGGATCTCAATTGAGAGTGACACAAAGGTTAGGAATGGTGTAGGCTTGGTGTCAGTCTTGGCCCTTTAATTGGTCCGGCTAAACGGGTTAAGTTGGTGTCTCAAAATTGATGGGAACGACACCGGTACGCGACACATGATTAAATATGGATTTCGGTTATGGAAAATTGTGCAATTAATTTAGAGTACAAGGAAATATAATTTTGAGTGACGGAAAAGTCCAGCGCCTAAATTGGCGTGTCAAGTGAAGAGTGCAATAATATGTTGGAATTTATGGGCTGATGTTGGGCTCCGAATTTTTCAACAACGGTAGGGCGCACCAAGGGTTTTAATAAAAATCAGGCATCTGCAACCTTACTCTAAACCTTAAACATCTACTGCTAAACACAAATTTTCTAACCCATACCAGACTATCTATAGAAATAAATGAGGGAGTTTACATTACCTCTACCTGATTTTCCAACTATCTGAACTCCAACCTGAGCCTACTAATACTCCTACATGCCTCACATATACTCATCACTAGTTCACCCCTCACCCTAACACTCATGTGCATGCCTGCACAGGCCCTTGCAATATGGACTGTGGCAACCTCATAATTGATGCTAGTATATCCTTCACTGCTACTTTGCAGGAGCATTTGTTTTCCTTCATAGAGCCACACCCCCAATTGTACTTGGCCCGAGCCTCATTTAATATATCCAAACAACAACTGCATACAACCCTTCTTCAATCCCAGCAGTAATACAACTTTAAACCACCCACACCAACACCACAGTCACTTCTCTCTCTCCCTCTCTCTCTCTCTCTCTCACTCACACACATACACACACACACACACACACACACACACACACACACACACACACACACATACGCATAGTTTTGGTACATTTAATTATTCATACTAACTTTTGATCCTTGATACCCATATACCACTCCATACCTATACCTTAACTCTATACCAACTTACCTTCACCAACAATACCCTAGTCTAAATATTAACCATACTCTACTCTTACACCCAGGACATGGTTGCCTTAGTACATGAATACTTGTTCACACCTGAAACCTACCCATCACTATAACCAAACCCACTGCTGCTGCTCCCCACTATTCTGGATACTCCCAGGTAATCAAACCCAAGCCTAATCACACTAATGCTACATGCAACTTGTATACCTGACTGATACTTGTGTGCATATCTCAGTCCTAACTTGTAGTTTCTATAGACTAACCCTATCCTAACACTACAACTGATGCTCTAAGTAGCACCCTGTAATGATCTTCTAATGCACATTAGTGCATGCCTGCTGCTACACCACAGCCCCCACATGAATCTACAATACCAAGCCATAATTTTATATTAAGTCTCATGCTTTGTGGACTCTATACACACCATATAAATCAACCTCAAGCATAGCACCACCGGCTCAAGTTCCATTGCACACACTGTAATCCCCCTTCATTCACTCAATGTCTACATATACTGGCGAGGAACACTGAACACACAACTTACGCCCTTTTTACGGCAATACCACAACTAAACAACTGATACCAACACACTTAATTTCCTGGATACCTATCTACATTGGATACAAGTTACACACTCCTCAACACTTCACTATCTACTACACACCCATCCATGTACACTTGCTGCTGCACTGTGCCTGTACAGTTTAAACTAAGCACTCCCTTCACTCCACTCTCAAACTAAACAACATTAACACGAATCTAATAACACAACACTCCTAGTATACCAATACACCTTGATACTTCCACCAATACAAATCCACATAAAAATAACCCAAACCAAATCAATGATACACATGGTACACACTATGGTACAAAACTCTAATACCCATTAGAAAACCAATATATATATATATATATATATATATATATATATATATATATATATATATATATATATATATATATATATATATATATATATAACAAAGCATAGCTATAAAATAATAAATCTAACGCAATATAGATAAATTGACACAAAGGAAGCACTAAATCTAAAGTATCTCAAAATCCAACCATGCATATCATGAAATATCATGACACGACACCACGTATCCAAGTTTGGATATATAGACATAAGCACAAGTCAATTATATACTAAATTTTCCTTTGAGAACAAGTGTCAAACACTTAGTGGAAAAAATTTGTAATTCCACCAAATAAGACCTAGAAAACATAATTCTGCATGAGAAAAACTTAGATCTACCAAATTAGCGGCTTCCAACATCTAGATTTTCATGACCCACATCCGAATATTCGGGTACGGTTACGTGTATACGTCCAGCCTACGTCACAGAATCGGCGGTAGAACGCTGTCTGGGTCAACTTTACTATCTAAACATCTTAACAATATATATATGGTATCTGTCAATCATCTCAACTCCAAATGGAGGAACAATATAGTATCTGATAAATGTAAACTATACTCAATCACAATACAAACTAAGAAAGATAAATTACGAATAAAATAACGAAGAAAAGAGTCACGGTACGACCACAAGTCTGAAACAATATATACATGGCAATAATCTCAAATAAAGTCTAATATAAATCTAACAAATAATCTAAACCTCCTCAGGATCTGGTGCTAAGTCCTCCTGCTCTAAATGAGTATCCTCTAATGGTACACCGTCCTGCGGTCCATAGTATATGGGATACTACTTTATGAGCCAATCATCTAAAAAATATATCCAGTCAAGATTGGAGAGAAGTACATACCTCTGAAAGCAGTTTCAAATACATAATCGAGCATATAAAACAGATAATAGAAAAGAATACAAGATAACTAAACAACAGAATGAAATAAACTAGAGTGAACAGGTAATGTACTAGAATGAAGAACATACGATAGAATAACTGCAATATAATAGAAATAAGTGAAATCTAGCTATGTGCCATGGAATACAAGTTCATTATGTGATCGGTTTAGTTGAACATGAATACAATATGGTAGCTCGATTACACGTGTGATATGTAATCGATATGTACACGAATACACATAAGCTTGATCACATAATCAATTCCTATTCCCCCATCCCCAACCAATACCAATGGATCCAATCATGACACGTTACGAACACGAATATGGGCACACTGAACACGAGCAGTGTGTGAACACAAAGTACACGATAAACAATACCCGATACACACGATAAAATACATGTGAAGGAGTACCCGCTGAACACGGTAAGGGATAATATCTCCCGATATGATTCATGTAGTACCAGTCCTTGAAACCACTGTGTCAGAATCAAGTATACAGTTCTAAAACATACGATATATACACTATTATGAAATAAAAACTAACAGAAAAATGTACTCACCTCTGGTCCTGAGCAAATGGTATATCTCAGTATCCAAGCTGGTCGAAGTCACCTAAATTTGGATATCATGTCAAATTGGGTATGAGATAAATAATAATAAGCTACAATGCAACTATACATGTTTTACTAGGCCGTACTAGTTCACACTAAGGTAATTGGGTCAAGATTGGGTACTAATTTGTCAATACTAGCTAACTAAGTCAACACCCAACTAACTAGTCTTTTAGGTCATTTAATAAATTTTTACTAATTAACCTAGGTATTACCTTAGCCAAAACCGATCATTAACTAATTATATATATATATTTCTACTTAATAGTAGCCAACTGATATTTAAATATATACACTAACTATCCCTTGCTATTACCCTTATTACCTGAACTACCTCCCCACCTGACTCATAATTATTCATTGATACTCTTGTGATGGTGATACATGGTCATACCTTGCCTACTGTAGTGCTACTGCGATTGTTGCAATTTCTGATGCTTGCTGCTGCTGCTCTACCTATTGAAGTTGCTAATGCTTGCTGCTGCTGCTTCTCTACCTATTGAAGTTGTTGATGCTTGCTGCTGCTGCACTGCCTATTGTAGTACATACTGCTACTCTTGTTGCTCACTGCTATTGCTCTATAGTAGTGCATACTGCTGCTCTTGCTCCTCACTGCGCCTATTATTATTGCAGTGGCTTCCACTGCATGCACACAACTATTTTTCCCCCTTTTCTAACATGTTATAGCTGCTGCACTTGAGTGGTATCAACTGATACCACTCACTCTTCATAACAGGCCTATATCCTCAGTGAACTCACTGCAATTTGGTATACAACATGGATACTTGCACACTACAAGATACATACTTGCTCATCTTATCAAACTGCAGTTTACCAACCTTCACTCCGAGTTAACCCTCACAGTCCAGTTCCTAACTGATACTAGAGTATCAGTTCTCCACTTGCCATCCTTCATGATCACACATCCAGTAATTTCCCCCCCTCCGGATACATTCACGATAACACCCCATCTCTCAACTGTTGTGAACACTCCTGAACACCACTAAACACTAACCATCAAAACAATAACTTGACCATGCTGCTGGTGTAGTTGGTTGCTCTCTGTTCAAAGAGTAGTGCACAAAATGCACTGTTGACCTCTGTCCTCGACTTCCCAATCAACTGCTGAAAGCCTGCAGTGCCAAAATGCTAAGAAACAGACAGTGTACACAGTGCACTATCTCACTAACCATCTCCCTCTACTCCTCGATATCACTGCACCTAACTGACCCAGTAAGCTATACCACAACCAATGTACCTTAGTCTATAACACAAACACACACACAACTGTTATATATATATATATATATATATATATATATATATATATATATATTTTTTTTGAGACATTTAAACAAATACCTATAGTAGACCAAATAGAATATCTATGATACTCAACCCAATGAGGTGCTAAACTCTTCATTCTCCACTATTGATCATTGCCAGAAGTGTTATATATAAATATATATATATATATATATATATATATATATATATATATATATATATATATATATATATATATATATATAACTATGAGAAGTTATTACAACATATAATGAAGAAAATTCATGTAAATCACTAAAAATTGGTATATATATATATATATATATATATATATATATATATATATATATATATATATATATATATATATATATATATATATATATATATATATATATATATATATATATATATAACTATTAGAAGTTATTACAACATATAATGAAGAAAATTCACGTAAATCACTCAAAATTGGCCCCGTATCACACCGTATCGCAAAATTATCATGATACGGCCTATACGTACCCATTTGTGGACACGTACCTAGTCCCATAACCCCGATCTAAGTCTAATTAGATCTAATTGGTCTTATGACACACAATTGATGTGTCAAATTCGTAATTCTCCCAACATACACACAAATCACCTCATAAAACTCACAATAAAAAGCTAAATAGCCTAGAACTTGTTCCTATAGGTAGTCCTATGCCATGGGGTCATTCCTAATGGTCAAATGTATGATTAAGAAGATATAATGAGAGAGAAATTCAGAAATTATAAATTAGGAGATGAATTTCCAATAAAAATACAATTGGACACGATCCGGACACGATCTCTAGCTCCAAAGCTTCTCCTCCTTGTGCTTCTTGCTTCTCCAAGCTTTAAGGCTCCACGAGTGATAAATTTGAGAAGGAATTGGTGGTGAATTGTGTAGAAAATTAATGAAGGAAAATTAGAAAATTGGCGATCTAGAATTTGGATCAAAATTGAATTGCAAATGAGGAGAGAGAGAGAGAGAGAGAGAGAGAGAGAGAGAGAGAGAGAGAAGAACACCCTCTATAGTGGCCGGCCTATTTTCCCTTCCCCAAGCAATTTCAAATATCCCAATTGCCCCATACATATTGTATTATGAGGAATAATTAAGGATGTATATATTTGGAAGTCTCTAATTAATTGTAATTAAACTAATTCTCCTTAATTTAATTAGTGGAATGACTAATGGGCTTGGGTCCAAGTTGGGCTGACTAATTTGTATGACAAATCTAAGTAGGTCCATATGTGACAAGTCTAAATATTGTGTAGTCTCTCTCTATCTAATTGTCACATGACACAAATATCTAAGAACCAATTAATACAAGTCCAATAATCATAGCTCAACTTAATTAAATAAAATATACAATCATCCTACAAATATTAAATATTTATTCCTAAATTAAATACTCATGCCAAATTACCAAACTACCCCTAGTTGGAAAAGTGAGGGTGACAATCCTCCCTACCTTAGAAAAATTTCGTCCTCGAAATTAAGGAAGAAACTAACTACCAAAAGTAATCAATAGAAGAAAGAAAGAATTATACCTCATGGCTCAAACATATAAGTATATCGCTCGTGCATCTCTGACTCTCGCTGCTAGGTACTCTCTCCTGGTGCGTGATGCCTTCACGCGACGCGCACCAAAGGAATCGTCTGGTTTTGCAGCACCTTCTCCCTGCGGTCCAAAATCTTCACGGGCTGCTATGGATAGATGAGAGTCAGACAAACCTCGATCTCCGAGTGATCTAGTACATAGCTAGGATATATTATGTACCATCTCAGTTATGACACATGGAATATATTGTGCACTCCCTCTAATGCAGGAGGCAAGTCTAGTCTGTAGGCCTCTACACCAACCCTCTCAAGAACACCGAAGGGTCCGATGTACTGTGGACTAAGCTTTTCGCTTCCACCAAAATGAATCGTGCCTTATTTTGGAGAAATCCTCAAGAAAACTAGATCGCCAACCTAGCATAAAACACAACCTTAACACTCTCACTAAAATAAGCAATCATAAGCAATACAAATAAAATTAATACCTCAAACTCTAATGGTCTCCGGTGGCTATCGGCCTAATGCCGTTGTCTGTCCTGCGCCACTCGAAGTCTATCCCCGATGAGCTTCACCTTATCAACTACATTCACGACCATCTCTGGTCCCAATAAAGCTCTCTCATCAATATTATCCCATGATAACGGAGTACGACATCTCCGTCCATACAACGCCTCAAATGGTGACATCTCGATACTGGCATGGTAGCTGTTGTTGTAAAAAACTCTACCAAGTAAAGATAATCCTCTCAAGAACCTCCAAAATATAAAACATAGGTGTGTAGCATATCCTCGAGAGTCTGGATAGTCCTCTTCGACTGTCCGTCTGTTTGAGGGTGATATACGGTACTAAACTTGAGCTGTGTGCCCAAGCTAGCCTGCAAACTCCTCCAAAAGTGGGACGTGAAGCGACTATCCCGATCCGAGACTATGTTCACAGAAACTCTATACAATCTGACTATATGACGCGTACACATCTCCATGAGCTTCTCCGTAGATATACCAACTTTGAATAGCAGAAAGTGGACTAATTTGGTCAACCTATCTACGATGACCTAAATCGCATCTTTACCTCCTGGAGAACGCGAAAGCCTTGATACAAAGTCCATCGTCACATGCTTCCATTTTTACTCTGGAATGGGTAAAGGCTGAAGCAATCCACCTAGCCTCTATCTCTCTACCTTTACCTGCTAGCATACCAAATATCTGGATACGAAGCTAGCTACATCCCGCTTCATACCATACCACCAAATATGCTCTCTCATGTACGTATATATCTTGTTGGCACCTGGATGCATAGAGTACTGAGATCGATGCGCCTCCTGAAGAATCTTCTCGCACAATGCTCCACTCGGCACACACAATCTGGTACCGTACCGCAATGATCCATCATCTGCAATATTAAAGTCCTATGCCAATCCCATCCAGACCTGTGCTCTTATGCTCCTCAGAGACTCATCCTCGAACTGTATGGCTCTGATCCGATCTATTAACTCTGGCTGTACCTGGAGTCCCCATATCTGTGCTGCAACTCTAGGAACTAATACCTCAATACCCAAGTTATCAAGATCGGCCAATAAATTTCTGTCCCTTGTCAAATACATAGCCACTGGATACTTTCTCAAGGCATCCGCGACTATGTTGGCCTTCCCTGGATGGTACTACAAAGCAATGTAGAAGTCCTTTATCAACTCTAACCACCACCGCTGCCTCATATTGAGCTCTTTTTGTGTAAACACATATTTTAAGCTCTTGTGATCTGTAAAGATCTCTACTCGCTCTCCATATAAGTAGTATTTCAGAGTTTAAGAGCAAAAATAACTACTGCCAACTCCAAGTCATGGGTAGGGTAATTCTTCTCATGCGGGCATAATTGCTTAGAAGCATAGGCAATCACCTTTCTGTTCTGCTGCAACACACATCCTAAACCCTTACCCGATGCATCGCTATATATAGAAAATCCTACTGTCCCTGATGGAAATGTCAACGTTGGAGCTGTAGTTAACCTCTTCTTTAGCTCCTCAAAAGTAAACTGACAATCCTCAGTCCAAACGAACTCCACGTCCTTCCTGGTTAGTCTAGTTATCGGCTTTGCAATCCTGTAAAAATCCTGAACAAATCTCCAATAATAGCCTGCTAGTCCAAGAAAACTCCTGATCTCTGCTACTGAACTTGGGGTAGACCACGACTCAACTGCTGAAATCTTCTTCGGGTCTACTGATATACCATCTTCTGTAATCACATGCCCAGGGAATTTAACCTTATCAAGGAAGAACTTACACTTCGAAAGCATGCCATATAGCTTCTCCTTCCTGAGGGTTTTCAGAACTATCCTCAGGTGCTTCTCAAACTCCTCCGGGGTCTTCGAATAAATTAATATATCATCAATAAATACTACCATAAACTGATCCAAGTACTGATGAAATACCTTATTCATCAGGTTCATGAATACCACCGGGGCATTGGTCAACCCAAACGACATCACGAAGAACTCAAACAGTCCATACCGAGTCCTGAAAGCTATCTTCGAAATATCTTTCTTCTTCAATTTTACCTGGTGGTACCCCGACTTCAAGTCTATCTTTGAGAATACCTTTGCTCCATTCAGCTGATCAAATAAATTATCAATCCATGGCAACGAGTATTTATTCTTGATAGTGAGGTGAAGTTATTTAGTGCCTTATAGTCGATGCACATGCATACCGACCCATTCTTCTTTGGTACAAATAATACCGGAGTACCCCACGGTGATAAACTAGAGCGGATAAAGCCCTTGTCCTGTAACTCATCCACCTGCTTCTTTAACTCTGCCAGTTCGCTATTGTTCAATCTACAGATATGCTGTGATATTGACTCTGCGCTTGGCACCAAGTCTATAGAGAACTCCATATCTCTGTCTGGTGGCAACCCCGATAACTCCTCTGGAAATACGTCCATATACTAAGCAATTAATTGATTTGGCAGCTCCTGCTCTTCTACCAAAGCTCCACAGAAGTCTTTATCACTCTGCTCTGCTGCTCCTCTGATGAACTCAACTCTGGCTCTCCTGACGCCTGAAATAAAACTCTACCTCCATGACAATTAATACTTGCATGGTGCTTACTCAACCAATCCATTCCGAGTACAATATCGTAGCTCGAAAGTGGCATTACGAGTAGACATACGCTCAACTCTCGGCCTCCCAAAGAAACTTTTCAGTCCTTACAAACATCACTGACCAGAATAATGCCACCCCCGGTCGTGATCTTGCAAGTTCTCGCCAACGGTTCAGTCTCAAGATGATGTTTCAGAGCAAAAGATACAGATACGAAGCTATGTGAAGCACCGGAATCAAATAAAGCATGAGATGGAAAAGAATCAAGATAGACTGAACTTGAGATAACATCACCGACTGGCTCCTCCTCCTCGACGGTCAAGGAAAAATCTTGTCCCTCTTGCTGGCACCTCTCTGCTGTTGCTGGTGTTGAGCAAACTGCTACTGTTGTGGTGGTAGATGAGGTCCTCTCTGCTGTCCCGCTGGTGGTCTCGCGGGTGCTCTCTATGCTTGAGTTGGACGAGCTGGAGCTTTAGGACAAGCCCTCAACTGATGGTCTCCTGATCCGCAGAATAAGCACTGTTCCAATCTCATCCTGCATGCATCCCATCCATGTCCCTGCTTCTTACAGAATTGGCAAGGAATAACTGTCCTCTGTATCTGGTGCATCTGCTGTACCGATGCTCTAGCTGGTCTATGATACTATTGCCTCGGCTACTGGAAGTTCCTCTGATGCTGCTGCTGAAAGTGAGGCCGCTTCATTGGACCCGTGTTGGTATTGGTTCCGTCTATATCCCTCGGTCTCTTGGAACCAAGCTCTAGATCATCCTCTACCCGTTGTGCCTGCCTCAGGATCTCCTCAAAAGTAGCTGTGGGATCTCCATTCGTATATGATTTGATCTCCCTGTTAATGTCCTTCCTGGCTCTTCCTCTGGGGTTCTGCCCCTCCATAAAGTGGCCTAATTTGCAATACTCTGCCGCATACTCATCCATCGTCATACCTTCATGAACGAGGTACTGAAACTGACTCTTTAGAGATGTCAGAGCCACATCTGAAAAGAACTTTTTATTGAAGATCTTTTTGAAAGCTTCCCAAGTAAGTCCTGGTGTCGAGATCCGGGGTCCTTCCTGAACCAAGTCAACGCAATATCAAACATTATGCTCCCTGCAGCCTCTACCTGCAACCTCTCTGGAATCTGTTCCAGTCGCAGCTTTCGCTCAATGTATTTTATCCAATCATCCGCATATATAATCCCTTCAGTGCCTTTAAAGTCCTTCGACCCCATCCTCTTGAAATCTATGATAGTCCCTGGCCTCAGCTGCTGCGGGATAAACTGAGGTATTGCCGTCTGTGACTGGACTAAGGCGATCTCTCGACTGCTGCAAGCACAATCTGGTATGCATTCTCAATGCCATTCCTCATAACCTCTGATTGACGTTGTTGTGCCTCTATCACCTGCTGAAAGAGCGCAAACATCTGTCTCTGATCGGCTGCGGATGGTGGGGGTGGAAGATCCCCTTAAACTGTCGGCGCTGCCCTCTGTACCGGAGGTGGAGCACCTCCGAAAGCTACTGCAGAAATGCCCACCTGGATCGGTTAAACTGACCTCTAGAATGTATCTGCTGGAACAGTATCTGCTGATGCTGCCCTCATAGGCGACGAAGTGACTGACCTCGCTAACATTGTGCCTGAGTGCTGGGAACGCGTCTTTAACGGCATCATGAAGATAGATTGAACAAAGGAATCAATATTGATTAAGATACGATATCATCAAAGAAGGATAGAATTATTCAAAGTAAAAAAACATTCTAATAGAGAAGGATAGCAAAACTGGTATTGGAAGTGTTTTCTAGTTTGTTATTGAGTATACTCTCAACCTAAATCTTATATCCTAAAACAGGCTTGTAGCAGTACTCTAGGTGAGCACTACTACGATATCGCTATAATTGCGACTCTAGACCTGCATAGGCCACCACTAAAAATGTGTCACGACCCGCATCCAGATATTCGAGCACGAGTACGTGGGTACATCCATCATACGCCGTAGAATCAGCAGTAGAATGCTGTCTGGGTCAACTCTACTATCTAAACATCACAATAATATATATATGGTACCTGTCAATCATCTCAACTCCAAACGGAGAAACAATATGGTATCTGATAAATGTAAACTGTACTCAATTACAATGCAAAATAAAGAAGATAAAGCACGAATGGAATAATGAAGGAAAGAGTCACGGCGCAACCACAAGTATGAAATAATATATACATGGCAATAATCTCAAATAAAGTCTAATATAAATCTAACAAATAATCTAAACCTCCTCAGGCTATGGTGCTAAGTCCTCCTGCTCTAAATGAGTATCCTCTAATGGCATACCGTCCTGCGGTCCGTAGTATGCGGGACACTGGTCTATGAGCCAATCATCTAAAAAATATATCCAGTCAGGATTGGAGCAAAGTACATACCTCTAAAAGTAGTTTCAAATATATAATCGAGCATATATAACAGATAATAGAAAAGAAACTAAACAACAGAATAAAATAAACTAGAGTGAACAGGTAATATACTGGAATAAAGAACACACGATAGAATAACTACAATATAATAGAAATAAGTAAAATCTAGCTATGTGCCACGGAATAAAAGTTTATTATGTGATCGATTTAGGTTGAACACGAATACAATATGCTAACTTGATTACACGTATGATATATAATCGACATGTACACGAATACACAGGAGCTCGATCACATAATCAACTCCTATTCTTCCATCCCCAACCAATACCAATGGATCCAATTATGACACATTACGAACATGAATATGGGCACACTGAACACGAGCAGTGTATGAACACGAAGTACACGATAATCAATACCTGATACACACGATAAAATATATGTGAAGGAGTACCCGTTGAACACGGTAAGAGATAACATCTCTGACAGGATCCATGTAGTACCATTCCGTGAAACCACTGTGTCAAAATCAAGTATACAATTCTAGAACATACGATATTATACTATTATGAAATAAGAACTAACAGAAAAATGTACTCTCCTCTGATCCTGAGCAAATGGTATATCTCAGTATCCAAGCTGGTCGAACTCACCTAAATTTGGATATCATGTCAAATTGGGTATGAGATAAATAATAATAAGCTACAATGCAACTATACATGTTTTACTAGGCCATACTAGGTCACACTAAGGTAATTGGGTCAAGATTGGGTACTAATTTGTCAATACTAGCTAACTAAGTCCACACCCAACTAACTAGTCTATTGGGTCATTTAATAAATTTTTACTAATTAACCTAGGTATTACCTTAGCCAAAACTTATCATTAACTAAATATATATACACTTCTACTTAATAGTAGCTAACAGATATTTATATATATACACTAACTATCCCTTGCTATCACCCTTATTACCTGAACTACCTT